>OX457053.1:23111046-23131046 GCA_949752735.1 Lumbricus terrestris
GCGTGCTTTATTGTACCATGCCATGCTATACTATGCCATAGGCCTACTGTAATAAACTACCTTGTATAGGCCTAACGCTCCTTGTCTTACCTCCTTGGTTTGCCTAAGCATGCCTTGCTTTAATTTATATTGCATCTGTAAATACAACACAACGCAATATGATTAATTTCACGACAATGGAATGTAGCACAATGGAATACAATACAATAGAACACAATACAACATTGGAATACAATTCAACGGAATACAATACAGTGAAATACAATACAATGATATACATAACAATGGAAAATAATGCAATGGAATGCCATATAATGGAACACAATGAAATGGAATATTTATGGAACAAAATACAATGGACAGCACTACAATTGAATACAATGCAGTGGAATACAATACAATGGAACACAAGACAAAACAATACAAACATTGTGTGATACAATTATGATACATTTCAATGCAATATGATGGCAATTGAATTCAACCCATTTTTTTTCTTCAGCTTTCCTTCGCAGCTGTTGTTTGTAAACAAATCGACAAACGTCTTGTTTTGAGTTCGAGACGGATACTGAAGAAATAATTAATCGACGCACGACATGACAATTAGCCATGAATTATGTATTCAACATCAGCATCGTATTTTGAATTAACGACCACGACTCACGAACGACTGATGCAGACAAGCAGACAGACGGACAGACAGACAGACGGACGGACGAACATAGAGACAGCCAGACAGAGAGACATACAGACAGACAGACAGACGGACGGACGGACAGACAAACAGACAGACAGATGGACGGAGGGACGGACGAGCATGGAGACAGACAGACATAGACGGACGGACGGACGGACGAACATAGAGACAGACAGACAGAGAGGCAGATAGACGGACGGGACGGACAGACAAATGGATGGACAGACAGAGACACAGAGAAGCAGACAAATGGACGGGCATAGAGACAGACAGATAGACAGACAGACAGATTGACTGACAGAAAGGACGGACAGAAAAAAACAAGAATCTAAGGAAAATATACACAGCCAAACAGAAACGTCCGCGCATACACACCGAGACAGACAGACGAGCGTACAGACAGACAGACAAACAAACAAACAAACAGACAAAGAGACAGACAGACAAACAGAGACACAGACGGACAGACTTTCGTTTTCTTCCGTCAGTTCGTCCGTCAAAATCGTTTCTTTTATTAGTATACGAATGAGATGCGAATCGATCAACAGAAATCCCTGGATCGTGTAAACAAGTCAGATGGATGACTTTTTGCTGTACCTACGACACTGGAAGCTAAGAAACAGCATAATATCGTGTGGCCGTCGTATACGGAATGCCAAACCACACGGGCTTAGACTCTGCAGTCCAATCTTTCCACCACAGGGAAGTTATTGCCATAACGAATCAGGAGGTGAAAGGGGTCAACTGATTGCCTCTCAGCACAACCATTCCTCAGACGCTTGGACCACACCTCTCGTCAGCAACTGACACATCTATGCAACCATGGATGATATGCTTATACCAGGGCTTTCTTTAAACGTGCAGTTGTACACAAAATGTGCAGTTGTAGAAGAACTTCTGTCAAGGCCGTAGCCAGAATTTGATTTTGGGGGGTGTTTCACCAATTTCCCTTCCCAAAAACCTGATGACCTTTTATTAGTCATCGCCGAAATCTTCAAAAAAAGTCACCAATTGATTCTGTTTTTTCCCCATTTTTCCATTTGGGGAGGTGGTACTTTCATTCTATTATTTTTCACATTTTCCATTTCGGGGGGTGTTCAAACACCCAAAACACACCCCTAGCTACGGCCTTGACTTCTGTACAGTTAAAACTAGCAAAAAGGTCATTGTCCTCCGATTGGAAGTAATTTAGGCTACAATGGGTAATGGGAAATTAAAGGAGTTGTGCAGTTCTAAAAATTCCTTTAAAACAGCCCTGGCCTATATATACCGTATGCGTATCTATGTGTTCAATGTGCACGTAGCGATATGTCAGCATATAAGTATAATAACTATAATATCTAAATGCAATATGCATGCATGTAAGCACGCAAGTGTGACTGAATGCGCATAATTATAATTATGTATGTGTACATATAATTACTATGTACATTGTTTATGTATTGATGTATGTAAGCATGCTTGAACATTGCATGTATTTCTCTGTCGGTGGGGTGTCGTATTCGATACCTACGTATATACGAATGAATGTATAATAATATAATACGAAAAATATATGAGCACTGATGCATGAATAGAAAGATGGAATGATTAAAGACAAGACAAGGCAAGGCAAGACAAGGATGATTAAAGACAAGACAAGATGCGTGTGTATACATGTATGTGTGACATTTTGTCTGTGTGTGTGTGTGTGTGTGTGTGTGTGTGTGTGTGTGTGTGTGTGTGTGTGTGTGTGTGTTCCCAGTGTGCAAAACCACGAAAGCAGAATTCGGCGTTAAGGCACATAAAGGAGGAGAAGGAGGAAGAGGAGCAGGAAGAGAAAGAGGAGGAGGAGGACGACGGCGAAGAGGTGGAGGAGGAGGACGACGAAGACAACGAGGAGAATTATAAGTTGAGACTGACCATAGCAGTGCCCTCAAAAGTCTTATTTTAGTTGTCACCGGTATACCATGGCTTTTCGATAATATATATATATATATATATATATATATACAGGCCTACATGTATATATATATATATGTGCGCTTTATTGCATTTAAAATGTTTTTCAATGTTAACCATGATTCCTTTGTCTTTGTTCGATCCAGCCCACATTTTTCTAATAACATTCTGCATCCTCTGTGCTTAGAGATCCAAGGTAAACAAAACAACGTGTAAACGAATGAATGTGCATGTAGAATATGTGCACTTTTTTTTATATCGTCCCTTCAAGGGTATACTACTCAGAAGCGCTCCCGACTACAGCGCGGACATCGGAGTTTTACGCTGAAGCGCTGAGCAATTATTGCGAGCGAAGGACTTGCCAAAGGTCCATACGAATCGGTTTGAGGTGGATTCGAACCTTCCACCCTCTGGCTGCAAGGCAACGAACATATCCACAACATCACCGTGTCCCACGTGTGTATGTGCGTGTAGTTTCCGCTTAACGTCACTGTGTGATAACAAAGACCATTAGCGACGCCCTCCTCCTTTATCCAAGCTTGGGACTGGCACTGGCAGAGTGCAACCAGTGACGGAGTTTAAACGTGTGTGTGTGTGTGTAATGCATGCAGTTTGACGTCACTCTGTGGTAACAAAGACCTTTAGCGACGCCATCCTCCTTTATCCAGGTCTGGGACTGGCACTGACAGAGTGCATCCAGTGGCGGAGTTTAAACGTGTGTGTGTGTATCCATTGCTGTTTATGGAATATATTATGGCACGGTGATAGCTGAAGGAGGCGGACAGACGACGTTGAACTATTAATATATACGCCCTAAGTTTGCGTGGACGTCAAACATGTCCGCATGTTGTTGTTTAACGACACAGCCATAACAAGGATGATTGGTGTCGCCCTCCTCCTTTATCCAGGCTTGGGACTGGCACTGGCAGAGTGCAAGAAGTGGCGGAGTTCTTTGTTATATAGCCTACATGCTACCCTTTGAAACCGCTTTACGCCTTAACACCGTGACCGAGGTACGACCGTACGCAGGGGCAGATAAATAAATTTTTGAAGGGAGGGGCCAAAGTTTTTGATGATCTTCTCTAGACTTTCTATCAAAATTTTCTACAAACATGGCAACTCCGGTTATTTTAAAGCTATAGTGAATTTTTCTAGTCATATGCTACTGCATTTATTGAAAGGTTCAAAGCCTCAATTGCTGATGAGGGGACGTTCTGTGCAAATCTTAGAACGGGGGAGGACATAGGCCTAACCGGATTGACCCCCTGGAACCGCCCCTGACTGACAGTGACCGTACGTACGTGTATACGTACGTTATTTTGTCTATAAAGTAAGCGTGGTGTATACCCGCACGTTGTCATGTCAAACGTTGGCGAACGTTAGTTAACATCGATTTAGTCAGTCGTGTTCATCACACATCGGTTCAGTATCGGACTCGGTGCCATAACTAATTCTATCGTTCGTACGGTCACTGTCGGTCAGGGGCGGTTCCAGGGGAGGGGCAATCCGGCTATGTCCTCCCCCATTCAGAGATTTGCGCAGAACATCCCCCTCATCAGCAATTGAGGTCTTGAAGCTTTCAATAAATGCAATAGCATATGACTAGAAAAAAGTCATTAGCCTTAAAATAACCGGAGTTGCCATGTTTTTTTAATAAATTTTTGATAGAAAGTCTAGAAAAGGTTATCAAAAATTTTGCCCCCTCCCTTCCAAAATCTCATAAATTCCTGAGATTCTATTATAACTGTTTATAGTTTTTTGTTGATGGAAAATCCACCGTAATAGTTTCTAACAGGCCTCAGTTATCTAAGAGCGAATCTGGAAACGATATACTCAGTAATGAAGCCTTTTTAGCGCAATTTAACTTACTCGTTTCCCGCTCTTTCGGGTGTTTTACTGGAGCGCAGACGATCACAATCGCCGTCGGTCCAATCACAGCGTGAACTCGGCGTTAAAGAAATTCAGAACTTTCAAAATAAATGACTTGGTTGTATATATATAGGATCCCGTAATATCGGATTGTACAAAGTGAAAGGGTTTCGTAAAAATTCGACCATAACCGTTAGCTCGGAAAATGCCTTTCGACGCTACACTCGCGCCGGTTTGTCCCCGCTGTTATCGGTAGAAGAAAGCTACATATCTGGCGCTATAAAAATGCTAATGCCATTATGTTGTTGTCCAGCTATGATTCTTCACATCTGTGATTTCTTGCAAGAAACCGAATATGACAGGTGCGCGCAACCGTGCATCAGGGACTTAGCTACGGCGCAAAGATGACGTCGCCAGGGGCGATTTGTCACTGAGAAGAATGTAAAAACGCACCGGATCGAGTATGTTTGCATCGTGGATAACCTTTTCTCGCGCGGAAGATGTTGAAGATCCGGATCGGATTTAAACCGATTAATGATATTCATTATCAAAATCACGCGTTAATTAATTAATTAATTCTGAACATTTATATAGCACGCCTTAAAGAAGCGCATACTCAGAGGTGCCCCTAGCCCATCCACGGCTAAAGATAAACACCTTGCTTGGTCATTAGCAATGGCGCTTAATAAATTCGACGTTATGAAAATAATAATAAAGATAATAATAATAACAATAACAACAACAGTAGTATTAGTAGGCTAGAAGTTGTAGTAGTATTAATATATATATGTATATATATATAGATATAGCAGTAGTAGTAGTAGCAGCAACAGTACATACATTCATACATATATACATACATACATACATACATACATACATACATACATACATACATACATACATACATACATACATACATACATACATACAAACATACATACATACATACATACATACATACATACATACATACATACATACATGCATACATACATACATACATACATGAGTAATTGATATGAATGAGGGTGGCTGGTCTTCGTTATGTTTGAAATATTTGTTGAAGAAATAAAAATTGCGAATAATCATAATAATAATGATGATAATAATAATAACAACAATAGTAGTAGTAGTAGTAGTAGTAGTAGTAGTAGTAGTAGTAGTAGTAGTAGTAGTAGTAGTATAGTAGTAGTAGTAGTAGTAGTAGTAGTAGTAGTAGTAGTAGTAGAAGTAGTAGTAGTAATAATAATAAAAATAATAAAAAATAATAATAATATAATTGTGTCTGGGGACCCGCAGTAGACAGCACGCTTGCTTCAGCGTCTTTTAATTTAGACGCAGATGTTTAATGATGCTGCATTTCGAGACACTTTCACGCATTTGACGGGGGTTGTTGATGGCCATTAACTCCGTGGCAAAACGACCAAGCACTTTGTATAGTTCTTAGAGCCTAATGGATCATTTTACCTCGGGCGAGAAAATTAAAAATAATAGGAGACTTAGGGAGACAGATGGAAACGGACCCCTCAATTGTGGTGGGGTAACCGTCCATGCATTTGTCCCCCTCAATGGTTAAGTGCTAGGACATGCATATTTGATGAATATGCTGGTGACGTTATAACGCTATAAGGAAAGAGTTTCGAGTAAATGACGAAACGACTAAAAAAGGTCATCAACTATTTTGTCAGAGGAAAATGGGTTTTTTGGGGAAAACGTCAACCAAATGACTAAAAAGCCATCCGCCCAAAATGTCGAGCCTCGGCGATTGTCCTTCGGCCGCTCGTTCGTTCGTCCCACCCAAGTTCTAGACCAATTCTCCGGCCCTATAGATAATAATAATAATAATAACAATAATAATAATAATGATAACAATAATAATAGCAACAACAATAATAATACGATTGACGATTAGGTGCCGTTCCAGATGTTTTTATTCTGTTCCTAATTAATATTTAAGTCCCTGAGGGATCCTAAATACCTCGGGGCATTAAAAGTTTCTTTAAAAAAATAATGATGATAACAATGATAATAATAATAATAATAATAATAATAATAATAATAATAATAATAATAACAGACCTATTAATAATAATAATAATAATAATAATAATAATAATAATAATAATAATAACAACAATAATGATAATAACAATAATAATGATAATAATAACAACAATAATGATAATAATAATAATAATAATGATAATAATAATAATAATAATAATAATAATAATAATAATAATAATAATAATAATGATAATAATAATAATAGTAACAATAATGACAATAATATTGACAATAGTCTCGTATTCATAGACTTAAAAAGCGCCTCTCGCACAACAACTATTGCGAGTTTCTCTCAACACGGAAATGCTTTAATGATGATGAAAACGAGTAATTAGTTTAGCCGTTGGTGAGGACGGAAGGTCATATTCCAAACGAAGGAACCAACCGCAGCAAGCGCCCAATGTTGGACAAGAGCAGTCTTAGCCTTTGGCAACAAAAAGATCAAGACGATCGCGAGATGAGAGATGCGGATATAATGGCTGCTTTTGCATATTATAGTCTGAGAGGTATTCAGGGGCTTTTAGTCGCAATAACACCTGAGACAGACGCGCTGATATTATAAGTCTTCGAAATTGATCATAAAAGACGCAGGGCAAATAATTCCGATCCAGATTTTAGCCGATGCATATGACTTTCCAATTATTATTGCATCGTCAACCATATGCTGGTGCACGGTAGCCAAGTGGTTAGCGTGTCTGAACCGTAAGGTGACAGATCGGGGGTTCAAACCCACAGGGCAGAAATTTATGTCGAGATGCCTGCTTCACGTCTGCCGCCTAGCCTACACGGGAACACGACATTACACCCCCCCCCCGGACATTACCCCTGCCATTACGCCCTGCCACTACCCCCGCCCTTGGATATTACCTCTGTCACTACCCCACGCTGAATCATTTGTGACTGGATTTACAATTTTACATACATGCATACATATATATATATACATACATACATAAATGCATGAATACATACATACATACATACATACATGCATAGTACTTACATAATAATTTACATTCATTCATTCATACATACAGACATAATATGCATAATGTACAGATATGCATACATAGCCTAATATACACGCATACATACATATACAATTATACATATGCACATACATACATGCATCCATTGATGTTCAATCAATCAATCAGACAATCAATCAAACAGTCAATCAATCAAACAATTTAAAAAAAAATTAACCGAATAAAACAAGGTTCAAAAATCAATGCAATATCAACATTGAGAGAAAAGACAGGGAAGACTTCTTCAACTTCTGACAGTTTCGCCGCAATCGGAACGAATCATACTCCACGCGTTGACTT
Organism: Lumbricus terrestris; assembly: GCA_949752735.1. Classification (NCBI taxonomy): domain Eukaryota; kingdom Metazoa; phylum Annelida; class Clitellata; order Crassiclitellata; family Lumbricidae; genus Lumbricus; species Lumbricus terrestris. The sequence goes on from OX457053.1 coordinate 23,118,952, forward strand.
TGACGAATCTTACTCCGAGCTTTTGTCGAGCGACACCGCAAACCGCTCGTAACAACCGCTTTCTTCCACATGTACCTGAGTGACCTGGAAGAGGTGAAGGATAAGGACATGGATGAGGAGGAGGAGGAGGACATGAATGAGGAGTGTGGGCAAAGTGACAGGAGGCAACATGACAGGAAGACCGATTCGATTGCGGAAGCCGTGATTGGCTGACGTCTACTTCCGGGCGCCATCTTGGCGAAGCTGTCCATCAGACGGATCGCGAGAGAAGGAAGATTAGGCGCGAAGAAATTGGCGCGAAAATGAGAAAATTACAAGACAACAGTAATCGGTCAATCTCGATGTCTGTCTGCATCCGTCTCTGTCTGTCTGTGTCTGTCTCTGTCTGTCTCTGTGTGTCTCTGTCTCTATCCATCAATCTGTTATGTCGTTTTATTTCTGCATTTATTAGCAGCCGCCGTTTAATGACAATCGATGGCGTCGTGCAATTGTCACAAAAGGATATATACATGTATGTTGAGGAGATCTAAATGATTGTTTAGTATCGTAGTATATCAGGGAAGACTTGGGTCTTTGTCGGCTTCCCCCTCGTCCTTCCCTTCCCTTCCCTTCCCTTCCCTTCCCTTCCCTTCCCTTCCCTTCCCTTCCCTTCCCTTCCCTTCCCTTCCTTTCCCTTCCCTTCCCTTCCCTTCCTCTCTGTCTCTGTCTCTGTCTCTCTCTCTTTTCTCTCTCTCTCACACGTACACACACACACTGTGACACACAACACGCGCACACACACTGTGACACACGCACTGTGACACACGCACACACACGCATATATACACGCACTCGTGCACACACCCACACAGTCACACAACTCCCATCTCTCTCACTCTCTTTCTCTCTCTCTCAGTCTCTTCTCTCTCTTTCTCTCTCTCTCTCTCTCTCTCTCTCTCTCTCTCTCTCTCTCTCTCTCTGTCTCTCTCTGTGTCTGTCTGTCTCTCTCTGTCTCTGTCTGTATGTGCCACTCACCATACCCTCTGTCAGAACTCATTTCATGTGGGCTTATTATTTGTCTATCTTTATTCATATAGTCATGAGCATGTAATTATAAGATAGACAGAAGGAGATGGGCAACGAGAAAGAGATTGTGGAGAGAGGGGAGGAAGGTCGAAGAAGGAGGGGAGGAGGAGGAGGGTGGAGGAGGAGGAGAGTAAAAGAGAGAAAACTGAATGGAGAGAGGGACAAAAAAGGAAAACAGATGCATGGGTTGCGAGTGAGAGAGTGACAGAGTGAGTGAGAAAGAGAAGAGAGAGAGAGAGAGAGAGAGACAGACAGACAGTCAGACAGACAGACAGACAGACAGAAACAGAGACAGAGAGAAACTGAGAGAGAGACAGAGACAGAGAGAGAGACAGAGAGAGACAGACAGACAGAGAGAGAGAGACAGACAGACAGAGACAGAGACAGAGAGAGAGGCAGAGAGAGACAGACAGACAGAGAGAGAGACAGACAGACAGAGACAGAGACAGAGAGAGAGGCAGACAGAGAGAGCGACAGACAGAGACAGAGACAGAGAGACAGAGAGAAACGGATTCAACAATGCCTATCCCTGCATGAGACGGTTACCGTGTTGTAACCCTAGAGCAAGACCTTGAGCAAGACCTTGAGCAAGACCTCGAGCAAGACCTCGAGCAAGACCTTGAGCAAGACCTTGAGCAAGACCTTGAGCAAGACATTGAGCAAGACCTTGAGCAAGACCTTGAGTAAGACCTTGAGCAAGACCTTGAGCAAGACCTTGAGTAAGACCTTGAGCAAGACCTTTTGAGCAAGACCTTGAGCAAGACCTTGAGCAAGAGCTTGAGCAAGACCTTGAGCAAGACCTTGAGCAAGACCTTGAGCAAGACCTTTAGCAAGACCTTGAGGAAGTCCTTCGCTCACAACTGCTCAAAAATCATCAACCGTATAACTAATTATCATAATGATCATGAACTTCAAGTGGTATGGCATTGCGCTGTAGAGAGGGATGCTCCAACGACATTCCAGCTGCAGCTGCCTTCCCATGTTGCACCCATGAGGAAAGGCCCAATGGTTTGTCATATATCAAAGACATGGATGATGAGAGGAAGGAATGGACGGAGCTAGGAGTGGATATACTGGATAGATGACGGGAAGGCGCATGGAGATCTAGGAGGCGCGAGAAATATAATGGTGGAGATGGTTTTACCATGTGACTACCATGTGTCCTGTTATCGACTACATAAACGAGATATATGCATGACCATGTCTCTGTATGTTTGCTTGTCTGCGTGTTTATATTCACTCGTCTGTCTGTCTGTTTGTCTGCCTGCCTGTCTATTTTGCAGGTTGTCTGTCTATTAGCGTTTCTGTTGGCTATCCGTTCCAGTTTTTCTTCGCTTGGTCTTTCATTGCACTACTCCCTCCTTCTACCAATCTCTCTCTCTCTCTCTCTCTCTCTCTCTCTCTCTCTCTCTCTCTCTCTCTCTCTCTCTCTCTCTCTCTCTCTCTGTATGTCTGTCTGTCTGTCTGTCTCTGCCTATGTCTCTGTCTGTCTGTTACTCTCTCCGTGCTTTTCCATATTTCGTTTCTTCTTTTCTTCTTGACTCTTTCTTCTGGTCACTTCTTATGTCTTCTTCTTCGTCCCTCTTACCTCCTTCCATCTCTTCACTATACTTACTACCTTTTTTCTTCTCGATCCTTTCTTCCTATAACTACAATTGTTCTTTTTTCTTCCTCTTTTTCTTCCGACCTTTTCCTTCCTTCCTTCCTTCCTTCCTTCCTTCCTTCCTTCCTTCCTTCCTTCCTTCCTCCCTCCCTCCCTCCCTCCCTTCCTTCCTTCCTTCCTTCCATCCTTCCTTCCTTCCATCCTTCCTTCCTTCCTTCCTTCCTTCCTTCCTTCCTCCCTCCCTTCCTTCCTTGCTTGCTTGCTTGCTTGCTTGCTTGCTTGCTTCCTCCTTCCTTCTACCCTCCATGCCTACCTCCCTGCGTCCCTCCCTGCGTTACTTCCTTCCTTTCTTTCTTCCTTCTACCCTCCATGCCTCCTTCCTTTCTTACTCCCTTCCTTCCTTCCATCCTTCCTTCCTTCCTTCCTTCCTCCCTCCCTCCCTCCCTCCCTCCCTCCCTCCCTCCCTTCCTTCCTTCCTTCCTTCCTTCTTCCCTCCCTCCCGCCCGCCCGCCCGCCCTCCCGCCCGCCCGCCCTCCCTCCCTCCCTCCCTCCCTCCCTCCCTCCCTCCCTCCCTCCCTCCCTCCCTCCCTCCCTCCCTCCCTCCCTCCCTCCCTCCCTCCCTTCCTTCCTTCCTTCCTTCCTTCCTTCCTACCTACATCCGTCTTTATTTACATGTATTTCTTTGCTATCTTTCCATCCTTCCTCTATTCCACCTTTCCAGTTTCTCCTTCATCCGTGCACTCCCAAATGCTCTGCAAACTTGGCGCCAATCGGCTCCACCCCACCGGATGACCATTTTACGACTGCGCAGTATTCTCCTGCGCAGTCGGAAGTGCTGTTCAGATCCGTTTCCGGTTCTTTGTTCATCTTCTTGATTGCCGCCCGTAATTCCTCCCAAATATAGAGAATATAAGTATTTTCTATATACAATTCTACATACAAATATAAATGTCTGATATATATATATATATATATATATATATACATAGACTCTCTATCTATGGCATAAGCTTTAGGTAGTGACCTCTATATAAATATATGCATGAATTATATTTGTGTGCATGACCAGATATATACCCGTAAGTAAACAGCAATCTAATCACACATAATATGTAAATACATATTTATATATAGATTATATATATTCAGGTAATATATATAGATGATATATATAGATGATATCTATATATAGATGATATTTATATAGATGATATATAGATGATATATTTAGATGATATATTGCGCCTCTGAACAGCTATAGTCTGTAAGAGGCGCTTTATATATAAATGGTACTATACAATACAATACAACATTGGGTCATGGTAAGCTTTAATTATAAGAATATACTGTGTTTGCATAGCATATCGATATGCATATTTTTCTGCTTTAGGTGTAGGACTATACATGCATATATATATATATATATATATATATATATATATATATATATATATATATATATATATATATATATATATATATATATATATATATATATATACACAAATATACCAACATATAAGATAAATATATAATATATCCATATATATATATACACACATATATATCTATACATAATTACACATCCATATATATATATCAATCAACATATAAGATAATATATATATATATATATACTATTCAATGTGAACAAAGAAAACATCAGTCGTTTTCCTCAGATGAATCATTACTCAACCGGTTGGATCGTCCGATTGCTTTTTCTGGTCGTACTTAGAGCAGAGCTCGAACTGTTCCGGGCGAGCGAACGAGCTGCGTCGGTCGCTCCGTCCTAAATTTAGAACTCTCTGTCCGTTCAATATATATATGTAAATATATGTATATATGTACATATATATTATATATATATGTATATATGTATATACATGTATATATATGCAGTCGGTCGTTGGTTTTGTTTCGGTCGCGCCTCAAGGCTCCAGTTTTTATCTGGCTTGTCCATCTTGTCCGTCTCCATGTCTGTCTATTTGCCTGTCTCTCTATCTGTGTCTGTCTATGTATCTGTCTATCTCTCTGTCTGTCTCTCTGTCTGTTTCTCTGTCGTCGCTCTCTATGTGTCTCTCTCTGTTTGTATCTGTCTGTATGTCTCTCTCTCTCTGAATGTCTTTGCCTCTTTCGTTGTGTTTGTGTCTGTCTCTCTCTATCTCTCTCTATCTCTCACTGTATATCTTTTTAGCTGTTTCTCTTTGTGTCTGTCATTGTCTCTCTTGCTGTATGTCTCTGTCTGTCTCTGTCTGTCTGTGTCTGTCTCTGTGTCTCTCCATCTCTCGCTGTCAGCAGCGTCATTGGATGTCTTGGCCTATCTCTGTGTGCAACTCCCTGCCTGTCTTGTTGACTGCCTGCCTCTATCTCTCCTGTCTGTCTAACTCTGTCTTTGTCTCCTTAAAGACAATTCATATTTACACAATGTCATGATGGCCAGAATTCATCAATATATTTCAAACAGAACAAAAGTTACACCACTTTTAGTGACGCCACCCACAGTTTATATTGATGAATTTTGACCATCATGTGTAAATATGAATTGCCCATAAACCTGTAAAAATTTCATTTCGAAATTCTTACTTTTGGCCAAGATATTGTCAAAAAACCTAGGGGGGGTCTTTTTTGGCGCACCCTGTATATTTGGAGGAGAATGGAAGTTGGCTAAGTTGGAGACTCAGATGGAGGGATGGAGGAGGGAGGAACCGATGACGTAATGGAGGAGGAAATGGAGAAGAAGAAAAGGAAGGAAAGGAAAAGACGCTAAGGAAAAAGAAGGAAGAAAGCTGGATGAACGAAGAGAAGGATGAATAAGTGGTAAAGAGGAAAAGGAGAGGAAGAAAAGGAGGAAGAAGAGATGGAGGAAAAATTAGGAGGTGGAAGCAGAAAAAGAGCAGAAAAAACGAAGAAAGTGGAAGTGGAGGAAAAGGTGGATGAGGAGGAAGAGCAGGAAAAGGAGAAGAAACCGATTGCATGGTGATAAAGCGAGTCACCAAACAATAACAATGGCAATAAAGTCAATTCAGACAAAGAGCATACAACCATCTACACCTTCTGCTATTATAGTCCATCCCTGTTTTGTCTGGTGCATTTCTTTTTAATTCTCATCATTGCCATCGTCGTCGTCATCATCATCATCATCATCATCATCATCATCGTCGTCGTCATCATCGTTATCGTTATCATCGTCATCGTCGTCGTCTACATCATCATCATCGTCGTCGTCGTCGTCGTCGCCGCCGCCGTCACCGTCATCGTCATCGTCATCGTCATCATCATCATCATCATCATCATCATCATCATCATCATAATCATCATCAACATCATCATCATCATAATCATCATCATCATCCCCTTTCGCCTTCTCCTCTTCATCCTAAACCGGCCATCTTCCTTCTCCTCCTCCCCTTCGTACTCTACTTCTTCCGTATCTTCCTCTTCCTGTTCCCTCCTCCTACTCTTCCTCCTCCACTTGTTCCTCTTCTTCTTTCGCCTTCCTGCCTTTCTCTTCCCTTCCTCGCCCTCCTCTTTCCACTCCCTCCACCTGCTCCTGCTGCTCCTCCCTCCCTCTTCCTCCTAACCACCTTTCTCTCACCATATATCGAAGGAGTAGCGACGTCAGTCTAAAGGAATTTCGACCGCCCTGCTATATGTCGAAAAGACAACTCTTGTCTGGCAGTCTCCTGTTTCGCTAGCATACTCTTGAATGCAGACAGATATCCACAGTTAATTAATCAGACTTCCAACTGTGGAGCTGAATAATACGCACGCTATAAAAATTAGCGCCATACCGAAGCATCCTCAGGAGTCCCATGTCACCGACAGCAGAGAAAAAACAGAGGATCATGATGACGAAGATAGAAAGCAGCTCGTGCGCGAAAAAAACGAATGAACCAGCGAAAAAAATCAACAATCCAACGAATGGCGAAGGAACTAAAGCCTTTTTGCATGAGTACATTGAGTAGTATCATATACTGATTTTGCGTAGGCCTATCTGTATAAATTTATTATTTTCCCTTTTTTTTATTACGCAGCAGCCAAGATGTCACTCCGCGTTCAAACTTTTCTTACAGCGCTCGGTGCGATCGTCCTTTTCATCGTTGCTAGGCAACAGTCGAACATTCACCCGACGCCATTTTTATTTGGTCACTGACGAAAAGCGATGTCGTCATTGTGAGTCGGCTGTTTCGCGATATCTTTCGGTTCCGACGGCCATCTAGCTGATATATCTGTTTGTTTGTTTGTTTGTATGTGCACTTGTTATAGCGCCCCTTCAAGCTCTCTCTCTCTACTCAGAGGCGCTCCCGAATGCAGAGCGGACACTGCATCGGAGTTTCACGCCGAAGCGCTGAGCAATTGTGAGTGAAGGACTTGCCCAAGGTCCTTACGCGGCGAGGTGGATTCGAACCTCGAACCTTCCGGCTTCAAGGCAGCGACGCCACCACTAGACCACCGCGCCCCACATCTAGCTGATATCTACTGGATATCTATCGGATATCTAGCTGATATTCAGTGGATACCTAGCAGATATCTAGTGGATATCTTGCGGTTTCTGGCGTTTCGCTTGATTTTCTGTTTTATTCGCACAGCCTCTTAGCGTCATGTCTGACGTCACTGAACACTAACGACGCAGGCTCTTGTTGAAATAAATACTCTGTTCGTTAAACAAGGGGACCCAGTGGGTGAGAGTGGTTATGGCACGTGAGGATTTCAGATGTAAGCAACACGGAAAGGGTTACGGTTAGAGACAATGAGAAGTAAGATCTATGGCAAGACTTTTAGAGTTGTACAGAGCCGTCAAATAAATCAAACATAATTATAATTATGTTTGATACATGTACATGTACAAGAATGGACTTCAAATAAATCATACATAATTATATGTATAATACATGTACAATACATGCATAGTCTTCAAATAATTCAAAACTAATTATTATATATATAATACATGTACAATACATAGACTTCAAATAAATCATACGTATGTATACAAGTATAATTTCAAATATAAATCATGCATTCATACATAAACAAAGTATATGTAGCCAATGTATGTATGTATGTATGTATGTATGTATGTATGTATGTATGTATGTATGTATGTATGTATGTATGTATGTATGTATGTATGTATGTATGTATGTATGTATGTATGTATGTATGTATGTATGTATGTATGTATGTATGTATGTATGTATGTATGTATGTATGTATGTATGTATGTATGTATGAACCTCAAACTGTCTTATTAGGACATGGCGGGGCAGGGAGCGCTTCTGTGTAGCCTACCTTGAAGAGGCGCTATATACAAATTCCGAAATAAACAAATCAATAAATGTGTGCATACACATACATTGTATATGTACTTATATTTTGGATATTTGTAAGTCTATAATGATCTGTGCTGAATGCCAACTTCTAACTATTCGGACAACATGCATAATATGTGTGACGACAGAGCGCAACACATGTAAAAAAAACTGGACACATGTGCATGCATTTAAAAAATGTTTCATAGGTCTATAACTCACTTTCTGTAGAGCAACCTACTTGACTTTCATGTTCCATTATTGCTTGATTTTTCACGCTGAACCCCATTGTAAATGTTCGGAGCACTTGTTATACGCTGTAAATGTTGAACTTAGAGCAAAAATTGAACACGTGTAAGATTTATTTGCCTCACGTGCGGTGTGAAACCGGAAACTAAAAACGGAGTTTAGATCACAAGAGGGACCACATCACATGTGTGAAGTGCAAATTTAATAGAGTGAATTGTTAGACATACAATACGCAAAATTGTATGCAGCGCTTTAAAACTCGAACACAGTCGAACATTTTCTAGCAGAACATTCGTAAAACTATTCGGCCCGAAAATGAGTACATAACCGAATATTCCGGAACAACAATGGATACAAATGGTAGGGAAATATTTGGAGCACTATTCGATACAAATAGAACAAAATAACCGAATATGCTAGGCACTATTCGATCCGAATAGAAGCGGATAACTGTGTATTCGGAGTACTGTTCGATCCGAAGCGGTAGAGCAATATTGCATACGTGTATTATAGGCTACGTATATACTGTATATTGTATGGCGCCGTCTTTCTTTCTTTTGGTCTATACCTGTTTGCCTTGCCAACCCTTCAGTTAGCCCGTCCTGCTCCTATGCCAGACTGTCTGTCTACCAGTATGTCTGTCTGTCTGTCTGTCTGTCTGTCTTCCTGTCTATCTGTCTGTCTATCTGTCTGTCTATCTGTCTGTTTCTGTCTGTCTGTCTGTATATCTGTCTGTTTCTGTCTGTCTGTCTGTCTGTCTACCAGTCTGTCTGTCTGTCTGTCTGTCCATATGTCTATCTGTCTGTCTGTCTGTCTATCTGTCTGTCTGTTTAGCCTGTCTATCTGTCTGTATGTCTGTCTATCTGTCTGTTTATCTGTCTGTCTATCTATCTGTCTGTCTGTCTATCTGTCTGTCTATCTATATGTCTATCTATCTATCTGTCTGTTTGTCTATCTATATGTCTATCTGTCTATCTGTCTGTTTATGTCTATCTGTCTGTCTGTCTGTCTGTCTGTCTGTCTGTCTGTCTGTCTGTCTGTCTATCTGTCTAGCCTTAGCCTGTCAGTCTTGGACCAGCTTGTATAGTGGCCATCACAAAAACACGGTCGTTTCGTGTGTGTGTTTAAATCTTCTGCTCTCGCATGACTTTCAGCGAGAAGTGAACGAGAAGTGAAGCGAACGAAGCGACATCTGTCAACTGGCGTCACGACCGTTGGAAGAAATTACCGGATCTTCGGCCTGGATGCGATAACAGACGGTAATCGATCCCAAGCGATGACGGTAACTCATTCCACCAGCGAAGGCATCGCCTCTCATCCGTCTTACCGTCAAACACGGCGACTAAACTCGTCGGATTAGCCGCAATCCAAACACCGGTAATCCAACCAGACTGACGACGGCCAAATCACCCCCAACAGGAAACGCGGTAACTCACCCAGCGAGAGAAGACGGTAACGACGAAGACGGTAACCCAATGAATCAGACAAAACGGTAACCTATATCCGAACAATGATGCGGTAATCCACGGATTGACTCGAAGAAGGTAACCTATATTCGAACAGCGAAGGCGACAATCCGAGGAAAAAGTGAAGACGGTAACACAGTCAAACAACGAAGGCGGTAATCAACAGATAAAGGGAAGACGGTAATCCACGGATACAGCGAAGACGGTAACCTAGCCCAACAGCGAAGGCGGTAACCCACGGATAAAGCGACGACGGTAAGCGACCAGAACGAAGACGACGGTAACGTCAAACGTCAACGGCGTCGTCGACGTTATGACGAACGTCACGTCGTCATCGAGAACCATCGCAATGCTTTACGGGAACCTAACACCTGGTGGCGGGAACCCCAATGGAACCGTGGAACCGACAGGTGATGACGACGGGAACCACGAGACGTCACCACAATCGTTTATCTTCCTCAACTACAGCCTCCCGATGACCGTCTTCGTTGCCGTCGTTCTCGCCCTCTTCGTTATCGGTACCGTCTTCGGGAACTGCCTCGTCGTGCTGGCGCTGTACCGCTACCGGTTCCTACGGACCGTGTCGAACTATCTCATCGGGAACCTGGCGGTAAGCGACTTCCTGCTGGCCGTCATGGTCCTTCCGCTGTCCAGCGTCAACGAGTGTCTGGGTCACTGGGTGTTCGGACGGACCCTGTGCAACCTCTGGCTGCTCACCGACGTCCTCTGCTGTACCGCATCCATCTGGAACCTCTGCGTCATCGCCTTCGATCGGTTCACGGCTACGCTCCTTCCGGTCTGGTATCGGGAGAAGCGGTCGACGAAGCAGGCCGTTGTTTACATAGCAACCGTCTGGCTCCTCTCGTCGTCCGTCTGTCTGCCGCCCGTGCTCGGCTGGAACGACCTGAGCGACAACTACGTGCACGACAACGTCACCGAACTCAACCATTGCATCCTCTTCCAGACGCGCAGCTACGTCATCTACTCGGCGAACGGGTCCTTCTTCCTTCCCTTCTTCCTCACCGTCGCCCTCTATATTGGGATCTTTATCACCCTACGAATGCGCGGTCATCGCATGCGACGCGCCGACAGCACCCGCTCCCTCCGTCAGCGATCCTTCACCTGCCCCGCCGCCACCGACAACCCGGAGACCTTCACGGGCACGGAGCGGCTGCTGCTGGGCCCCACCCGCGCCTGCAGGGTCTCAACCGATGCCAAGGAGCGTGAAACGAACGCCGGGCGGAAGGGTGGTCTCGCGTGGCCCGTGTGGCGGGCAGATCGTAAGAGACGGAGACAGTCGACGAACGGGGTACCAAGGTGCGGATCACTTCAAATCGATCCTCCTCAATACCAGACGTACGACGCTGGTCGCTACCCCGAGTCCCAGGACGCAGCCTCGGCGGCGACAGGGGCGCCCGTTCTGCAGCTCCAACCCCTTGCGCCCGTCTCTGTCGAGGCCACCCCCGACCAGGCTCCGCCGGCGGCACCGACCTGTCTCCCTGCAGCAGCCCCTCCCATCCGTCCGTCCTCCATCTTCAAGGCGCCGCTCGTTGAGCGAAGGTTGAGTTCAACGCAACGCAACGAACAACGCGAGGTGCGAGCGACGGTGCGAATGGCCGTCATCATAGCCGCCTTCTGCGGTATGTGGCTCGGCTTCTTCGTGCTCTACACGGTCCGCGGGTGCTGCCCGGACTGTTTCATCCCCCGTGAGCTGGACGCAGTATTCTTCTGGCTCGGCTACTCCAACTCGACGGTCAACCCGATCCTGTACACCATCTTCAATGATGAGTTCAAGCGAGCCTTCGCCGCCATACTTAGTCGGTCGAAGAGAGGCAGGAACTACTCGATGACGTCATCGACGAGGCGAAGGTCAACGGTGACGTCGACGATGAGCACCCGGTGGCACACGTGACTGCAGCGCTAGTAGATTCAGTCACTCGTTTATCTAGCGCACATTCAAGAGGTTCCCATTTCGGACGCTCTTCCTGAAGTGCTCTGTTATAATTATATAGGTTCAAAAGCTCAGTGCATGGTGCAAGTTCCTTCGACACCATAGGTTGCTTCTTTCGACATCATGCAGTATTCAAGTGTACGTTGCCAATGCCAGCCATTAGAAAGTGGAGTGGTTATGGTAGGTTCCGAGAATTTGTCATTTTCAACAAGCTTTCCACGACCCCACCGCCCATACCCGACTGAAAACTCAACGGCTTTGAACACGTTGTGTGGGTCATATTCTTCGGAGTGAGGTGCTTCAAACAACAACCCCCTCATGCATGTGGCAAGGCAACTGACATTTAGCATCCATCAGTTGCCATACTATACAACAGTAGCATTTGTCTATAAGTATCTAGGTCTTCCTCTCGTCCTCTTGTCGTCCATTCCTCGTCCATTTCAATAGTT
>OX457053.1:23136046-23171046 GCA_949752735.1 Lumbricus terrestris
GTTTATTGTACACCGCATCCAGGTACAGTTTAATGAACGATACGCAGGAGCGGACACAGAAATTTTCGAAGGGGAGGGCAAACATTTCTGGTCATGGGCCAGAAAAAATTTCGTTGGTCTTTGGCCGAAAAAATCTGATGACATTTTTTAGTTAGGCCTATATATGCTACTTTTCTCTCTTTACATTGGTTGAAACTTCTCAAAACATTGGATCGTACGCTAATTTTTCTCTATCACCTTTTCACCTTTCCCCGCAGCATTGATTGAAAGCTTGATGGTGGGGGGGCACGTCCTATGCAATTTTATCAATTGAGGCCATGGCCGGATTTGCCCGTCCCTTGATCCGCCCCTGTGGTCCATACAATTGTTCATTCATTCATTCAAAAATTGCATATGGCCCTTTCCAAAAACTACTCAGAGGTGCTATACTGTCATAGTTCTCGCAAGAAAAGTTTTTTTGCTACGTTTTATATGAAACTCCTGCTACCAACAAGAGTTCTCGTTCAGTAGGCCTATAGTACACAATAAGGTCGACGTCAACATACTGACATCCACAAGATGTCGCTAAACGCTTATAATTAGGATGCTGCAATTAAAGACACCTTTAAAACGTTGCGACTCTCAGCTTCAAATTTGTGGTCATCTACGGCGTACGCGGTTAAGCACATGCAATCCAATGATGAAGAATTATATAATGTAGGCAAAGATATGCAGCGTTTACTTATAGGCCTACCTCATAGATATTGTGCTTAGTGTGTAATATATATATATACTAGCTGAATTACCCGGCGTTGCCCGGGATATTTCGATATTTGGTCCACAGCCACGTACGCTGACCCCGTTCCCACTTAGCCTTTCTCACCCCACCTTCTTCCATCGGCCCCAACCCGGTCATTCACCTGGGGTGCCTGGTGTTGTCGGTGAAATGTAGATTTTTCGCCCCAACCCAGCTCCCATTGCAACCGCCCCTGCGGGGCGGGTTCGTCACCCTCCGTTGTGGCCACTGGCCAGCATTTGCCGGCGAATTTTGGTTCTTTTGCCTAAACCCGTCCGCCCTAAATACCGGTAATGTCCAGATGGCCTGTATACGTATACGACGACACGGTACTATATCAATTACCGGTATCCATTGTCATTGTCTTGCGATCAACCGTTCATAATATTATTATCAGTGTTTTTAGTATAATTTAGCGAAAGCGCGCGCTATAAAATCGGCCGCCTAAAGCGAAGTAAAGAAGTGATGACGTCATAAATCTATGGGGTCTTTGAAAGCGATCCGGCGACCAATCTTAAATACTGCATTATATTAGCTTTCGTCGGATTATTAAAAATTAAATGTTTCAAATTCGGCAAAGGTAAGATTTTTGGATCGCGAACCCCCCTATGTTTGTTAATGGGTCCTAAAAAGTATTTTTGTAAATATTGGGAAAAATCGGTCGGGTGGATAAGAAGAAAATTGTTCGCAAACATTGGAAAAGTTTCGCCTTTATAGTTTTAGATATATATATATATATATATATATATATATATATATATTATATCTTTACGAGCCGAGTCACATCTTTCTTGTCAGACAAAGGCGGAAGAATCTAGTAAAAATAACTATACGGGCGATGAGCCCACGGTTTATGATCGGTAAACCATGATGATGATGTTCTGTCCGGTGGTGAACAAGGATATACGCGGTATACAGAGAGTGTACTCACCTCACAGAGGGAGCATAAAAATTATAGCATGCATTCGAGACCAAAACTGAAATTTGAAATTTACTTATTTCTGTTTCGTTTGACCTCAGGATATATGGTTAGGCTACAAGACAACCCTATAGAGTTCTCATTAGGCCTACTCTAAAGAATTGACTATAGGCCTACATGTATAAGCCTACTATTTGTAGCAGGAAGGCCGCGTCGAGTTCATATTTCACGCATTCTACTTTAAGCCATTATCACGATGATAATTTAATTTTTAGTGTAAATAATCTACTGAAAAATGTAGGCCTATACCAACTCCAAACATTACTATGCCTTCACAAACGGGTCTCTGTAGACCACAGCTCACTCCCAGTTAATCGAGAGAATATTGGGACCAAACCATGGCCTTTAAAAGTGAGACGATCTAGGTCTCTTTTGATTTTTGCGCGCGGTAGACCAGAAAGGGGTAAAGGAGTACGGTAAGCCTATAGATTAGGTGGTACAGGCCTAGTTGTGAGCATGCTACACAACTTCATATATTAGTTCTTTATTTCCGCTGGTCATAAATGCCCATTATATAACTGTTAATTATCATTAAAATTTCCATTTACACCAAGAATTATTTCCAACAATCCAACTTCCATTTACGAAAACATTATTAATTTTTTGCGCTTTAGAAATATTCTGCGAACCTATAAAATATACAGAAATCAGTTATATCATAATTGACGAACCTAAACAACGGCTGCATGTATGTATGCTAAGTATGCATGTATGTATGTATGTATGTATGTATGTATGTATGTATGTATGTATGTATGTATGTATGTATGTATGTATGTATGTATGTAAGCTTATGTATGCACATTGTATGTATGTATGTATGTATGTATGCATGCATGCATGCATGCATGCATGTATGTATGTATGTATGTATGTATGTATGTATGTATGTATGTATGTATGTATTGTATTGTATGCATGAATGCTACTGTCCTTGATAAGTCACAAAAAGATATAATTTTTGACAGGTCAATGCATAGAGATTATAACTGTGTTTCAACAAATAGTAATAATTGTTAAACAGTAGACTATAGGTCTTTCTTTGATCCATCCCAGTATGTCTATTGTCTAATGCATACAAGTCTGTCTGTCTCTGTCTCTGTCTCTTGTCTCCTGTCTCTGTCTGTCTGTCTGTCTGTCTGTCTGTCTCTCTCCCTCCCTCCCTCCCTCCCTCCCTCCCTCCCTCCCTCCCTCCCTCCCTCCCTCCCTCTATCTCTATCTCTCTCTCTCTCTCTCTCTCTCTCTCTCTCTCTCTCTCTCTCTCTCTCTCTCTCTCTCTCTCTCTCTCACCCAACCCTTCCGACAAGACGCAGCATTCGTGACTTAGAATTTGAATATGGAACGACCGATTACGATTGCTATGAGATTTGCAGTTAGTAGTAGTTTCGGTTTAACGTCACTGTGTGATAACAAAGATTATTAGCGTCGCCCCTCCTCCTTTATTCAGCCTTGGGACTGGCACTGCCATAGTGCAAAACGTGTCGGAGTTTGCAGTGTAGCTAGCGATCTGGAAGAAACGTGGATACGTGCTTCCATCTGGCGAATGAAGCTGCAATCTCTTTCATCGCCTACCGAACACCGGATATAAACCTTTCGGCCGAATTTGTTTATTTACCGACGACGCCATGACTAGACGAATATAAAAAATATAACGATTTTTCTCAGTCAAAAATAGCTGACGCCCTTTTTTAGTCGTTTGGTCCAAATTTTCTTTAGAATATACCGATTTTTCCCTGCCAAAAATAGCTGACGACCTTTCAGGGGCGGCGCCAGGATTTCAGTTTGGGGGGGGCTGAGCCCCGCGACGAAAATTTCGCCGCCAAAATTTCTGACGACCTTTTTTTTAGTCATCGACCGAAAATCTTGGATATTTCAATGTAAAAAAACTCCGATGGCCCTTTTTTAGTGGGGGGGGGCTTAACCTCTTGTAGGGGGGGCTTAGCCCCCCCCAGCCCACCCTAGCGCCGCCACTGCGACCTTTTTTAGTCGTTTGGTCGAAACTTGGTAAAAATATATCAATTTTTTCCTTAAAAATTTGCCCCGCGTGTGTGGGCCCTAAAGTGCGGGGGTCCAAAGTGTGGGCCAAATTTCGGCCGAACATGTTGAACATGCCTTAATTCGGCTCTGCCAAAACAAGACGTTCGACTAAGCCCTAAGCGTCTCAGCGAGACGTGTGGCTAATACCCCTGCAGGCATTGGATGGATGGAACCGTAGTTTCACGATAGCCCATGACAACAGACGCCGTTGCCGTGGAAAAAATTGTTTGGCACCATAGGTGCAATCACGTCCTAAAAGTTGGGGGGAGGGGCAAATGAATCACGTCCTAAAAGTTGGGGGGCCATAATAATAAAATTAGGGGACCACTCAAAAGTTGGGGGGACGCGTCCCGTGGGTCCCATAGGGTGGATGCGCCTATGTTTGGCACATTACAGCTCTCTTTTGGTATGCTAATTTCGAATTTACGCTAGGCACTATGAAAGACTATGTGAATTTTTAATTTGCCAGGCATCTGAGGCAAGCCATGTTGGAAAAAAAATATTAAAGACAATACGGTTATATGTCTGACTCAACTTTGTTAAAACTGTTGAATCCAATTACCGAATGGACAATGACGTTGTAATTTTATGCAATTTTATGCTGTAGGCCCTATTGAAAAAGAAGGTCAACTTCAACGCTACTTAGACACCTTTAAAACATTGATATTCGCAGTTATATAATTAATTATAATTAACCAGCGCATTGATTCATTAAGTTCTGCCATAAATAGATAACGGTCGACATGTAAAAGGGTCTGACGTCCAACAGCTGTCAACAAAACATTGCTGCATAAATCCAAAATTCCAAAAACTTCGAACGAAGAAAGCTCTTAAGTGCTGTATTATGCCGAGCAAATTTCTGTCCAGGGTAACGGCCTCTGTTGTCATAGACCCTGGTCAAATCGGATCCACCACCACCAAAATTCCAATTATGACATTAGACACCTCTACAACTGCGCCATTCCAAGCGATATATTCACCACAATCTACACTAGTCATGGTCAATCGCCCAAACTTGCAAGACCAGGGATGCCACTCATAGCTTTTTCCACCTAGATCTAGGTATTTTCGGACTTGTCTAGGTTTCTAGGTTTCAAAATCTAGCTTTTTTTCTCACGACCGTTTTTTCGACTTTTTACATACAAATTTATTTTTTTGAAACTGAAAATGCACAAAAGACGTGAAAAAAATCAAAAATGTTGTGAATTTGGACAAAAAATTGTACATTTTGGAGAGAAAGACTAAAAAAAGTCATCAGAAATCTTTTTGGGAAGGAAAAGAGAGCAAATTTTAATCATCGGACGACTAAAAATAGGTGGTAATAAATTTCAAGCAGGAAAATTGAAAAATCTATGTATTTTACAGGGAAATCGTCAATCTAGCCTTTCCTAGCCTTTTTTGACCGGATCTGACCTTTTCAAAGTCCAGAGTGACATCCCTGTGCAGGACGCTTGAGTTATTCAATTAATTGCAAGGTTGAAACGAACGATGTCGCTAAACACTGAATAGTGAAAAAGTAATATCTAGGATCATAATTAGGCCTATAGTCGGACGATGCCAGTCTGAAGTGTGAATAGAGAAGGGGGCGCCAATCGACCTTATTACTACACGCCTTCATTAAAAACACATTGATCTGCAAATGCAATGACAACGTGAGATGCGCACGAAAGGCACCATTGACCCTATTAGGAGCCGAGCAATTACATATGCCAGCAACGAAAATGTAATGCTCGCGATCAGTGTATAATACAGACGTATCTGGATGGGGAAGTTCCACCAGAAATGACATTTCTACAGAGAAATTTTAGAGGTTCTATACGTGTAAATACGTACCATTCTCTCAGAAAATTAAACAGGTTTTGTTTACATGTAGGCCTACATATTATGCAGATTGTTCAACTTCAATGAATTCAAGACGCCAAGCGCCAGACATTCACCATTTGTACAGATGGACCTCAAAGAAAAGAGCTCCAACGAGGACAGAACTACACTTGAGCCTAGCATATACACTAGATTGAACAGCAGGGGATGCAAACAGAGACCCGTGTAACCTCATTAGCTGGATACAGCAGCAGCAGCAGCAGCAGCAAACGCCCATCTCCTGGCGAACGTGGCATCATCACTCGCTGCTCTACTATATATCTACGCCTACTAAAACGCCTTAACATACAATCCAAGAACTTCTAAACACATGAAGCTTAGTGTATGGAGAGGTCCCTACCTCATCCCTCCCTCCCTCCCTTCCTTCCTCCCTCCCTCCCTCCTGCTGGACCAGTAAGGCCGCCGTGTTGGTGAGCGTGTTGGTACGCCGCAAGTATATATATCGGTTTGTGTTGACTGAGGAAAGGCAAATTGGACAGGATGAAACAGCCGATCAGTTTGAGGAGTGGGATGGAGACTAATACAACAGGACAGGAAAGGTGAGAGACATCCATGCAGACAGACACTGAATGCCTGCCTGTCCTTCGATGTATGCCTCTGTATGTCTCGCCTAAATATCAGTTAATTATTCCGTCTGTATCCATTTCCTTCCGCCACTGTCTGCTATGCAGGAATGCGTACATAGGTGCACATGGAAGTAAGACTATGCAAGCATATCCATGTAGGCCTATGCATGTATGTATGTGTGTATGTATGTGTGTATGTGTGTATGTGTGTATGTATGTACGCACTGTTGCTCGCTCGCTTACTCCTATTACTGCTGCCATCCTTGTACATTTCTTCTATCCGGAATGAGCTCCTTCAAAGCTTCATTTACTATACCTTACAAATCAAACTTTGCTTCATAAATCTCTCTTTTAAAAATATTCCAATAATTACCCGACATTTAAACCTTTTTTTCTTCGAAAAAATCAAAGAAAGTACATAAATGTCGGTATTTCAAACACAATATGATCGTATTTTAAGGTGTCTATTGCTTGCGCCATCTATACGCGTTTTTAAAATGTCGCTGTGTCGTAGCTTCAGGTTTGCGACACTATGCGATAACAAAGATCACTGGCAGCGTTTTAGTGAAGACCTGTTAGGCTGTTACAGTATTATGCCAAACAAGTTCATGCATTCCTCTGTATAATAATTTTGGTCAAATGCAGGTTTTATTCGCTTGTCTTTTGCGTGACCATGTAGACATTCAATTTCACTGAATGCTATACTGTACTTGATTAGTAAAAAGATTTCATTTTATGCATGTATGCACGCAAATAGGAAACGATGACATATCAAGACAATAATAATATTGTTGTTCAGCGATGAATCCAATGGTTTTTTGGATGTGCATGCAGATAGTCATTTTTCATCTCATTTCGAGAATTTATATAGCGCCTCTTCAAGAAGCCTACTCAGAGGCGCTCATTCGGACAGTCGACCGGACTCCACACCATGCACCAAACGCACGATTCAAGCGAACCAGAAGCAAATGCAGGCCAAGACAATGCTGGATGCAGGTATAGTTTTGATGAAGACATAACATCACTTGAAGTAACAAAATGGCGGCAATGGACCTGACCGAGGACAGAATACAATGGACATAATTTATTTGTACCCATCGCCGCAAAAGGAACGGATGATGACGATGGTGGTGGTGGTGGTGGTGGTGGTGGTGGTGGTGAAGATAATGGTTACGATGATGATGATGATGATGATGATGATGACGACGATGATGATGATGATTATGATGATGATGATGTGGTGGTGGTGGTAATGATGATGATTATGATGATGATGATGATGATGATGATGATGATGATGATGATGATGATGATGATGATGATGATGATTTTGATGCTGATGCTGATGATAATACATGTAAATATCTTGCAATAAATTATGCATGTAAGTGTGCTGATGGCATTGCATTGCATTGAATGTGTGCATTTATAAAGAACCTCTTATAGTGAACACCAATCAGAGATACACCCTATATGCAAAAAGACCATAAAGCCATATTGAGACCAAAAAGACCATAGAGCCATATTGAGACCAAAAAGACCATAGAGCCATATTGAGACCAAAAAGACCGAAGAGCCATATTGAGACCAAAAACACCATAGAGCCATATTGAGACCAAAAAGACCGAAGAGCCATATTGAGACCAAAAAGACCATAGAGCCATATTGAGACCAAAAAGACCATAGAGCCATATTGAGTTGCATGTATTCATAGACAATTTTAAAAAATATATATTTATGAGACCATTTATAGCACAACATGAATATACACTGGTTTGTATAAACCTCTCAACGCCTCTGAAAGACTCAAACGGGCGCTATATAACGTCCTAGATAGAAAACTGCTCGTGACTGATGTAAAGGGTCGGAGATGCAGCCGGTTATGCAATACATCACAGCTGCCATAAAAATCGCTTCCCTAAAACACGAGAAGGGTGGTGTGGGGCCAAATAAGGACCTCGCAAACCCGGCTCCGAAGGGCGGTGCGAGGCAAATGAGGACCCCGCAAAACCAGTTCCGACAAATATTTAAATTGGTTCACGTGACAAGATGGCGAAAATTATTTGTCTCTAAATAGCACCATTCTATACGTCAGAATTAATTTCTGAATACATTTTCGTCGTCGTCGTCGTCATCATCATCATCATCATCGTCCCCATCGTCATTGTCTTCGTCGTCACTGTTATGGTCCGCGTCACCGCCGCCGCTGCCCCCACCACCACCGCCATTATCATTGCCATGATCATCATCATGATCATGATCATCATGATCATCATCACCACCATCATCATCACCACCATCACCATCACCACCATCATCATCACCATCACCGTAATCATCGTTTGCCGTGGTCATCATCACCATCATCATCATTTTTGTCACTTGTGGAGATGAGTACGAATAAATGATTTCCATTGTCGTCGTTGCCGGTCAATTACTGAGTCCATCACTGCTCGCGTTCTTATTGTTAGTCCAAGCGATGTTATTATGTCCTCGTTTATATTAGCCTATCTATCCAGTGTTACAAGCCTTGCAAGTCTGCTTTGGTTTGTTTATCCTTCGAATCATGCATGGATGCAGCGCAGTGTAGGATTAATTAATTAATTCATTCATTCATTGGTTCATTCATTCATTCATTCATTCATTCATTCATTCATTCATTCATTCTATGGACTTACATAGCACCCCTTCAAGAAATCTACCCAGGAGCGTTCCCAGCCACGGCAAGTAAACAAGACTTGAGAGATCTATAGAACAAAGTTTGATTGGTCAGGTTGTAATAAGCGCAGCTCTGAAGCTATGGAATTCATGTCTCAACTCTCAAGACCTGTCCAGTGTACAGCAAGAAAAACCTTAACATCCTCCGCAATGGATAGAATTAACGCTACACCACTAGGGTACAGTCAGGGTGAGAATTTCGAAGGGTAGGGAAGTTTCAACTCCCAGTCTTTCTTAGAGCCCCATAGTAAAGTCTGTTTTTCACACACCAATTCCAATTGGACCAAAGTTCAACCCCCAGTTATTTTTCCACAATTCTCACTCAGGGTATAGTTAATTATTTATACCCTTAGAGGCTCACACAAGGCCGTAGCTAGGGGGTGTTTTGGGTGTTTGAACACCCCCCGAAATGGAAAATGGAAAAAATAAAATAATGTATTTACTAGCACATGATGTAAAAACCATTAAATAAAACTACAAAAACACCCCCCGAAATGAAAAATGGAAAAATCATTGAATGAATTGGTAACATTTTTTGAAGATTTCGGTCGGATGACTAAAAAATCTTCAGTTTTTTCGGACGGGAAACGGAAGAAACACCCCCCGAAATCAAATCCTGGCTACGGCCTTGGGCTCACACCACCTCCCGGAACCAAATTAGCACCAGCCTATACCAGTTCACTATAAGCTCAGTCTTCCTTCTTCTTCTTCGACCATATAATAATACATCAGCTGACGAGACACGTGCTGCCGCCAAAAACGATCAACGCATGCGCACTGCAGATAAATCTAGCCGGATAATCCGGTCACGTGACCCGCATAGCTTAGCAGGGTCATCGTCGGTAGAGGGGGGGCGTCTTCGTTGGACATTTTTATCGTGCTTCTCTCTTGTCGGCCGTGGGAAAGCGAGTCGGGCCGAGCGGCCGGAAGCTACGGGAAGTGGTGGGGCGGGCGGTGGGGCGGGTGGTAGGGCGGGGGAGACTATGTGGGTGAGTTTAGTGGGGCAACGGAAGCTAAATTAAAACCGCGCGATGTCGCGTCTATATGCGTCAAACGCTCGCATATACAATCGGACGAGAAAACGGAACGATACAGACATGCAAAGGACACGCACACACGCACACACACGCACACACACACACAAACATGCACACACACGCACACACATGCACACACACATACACTCACACACACACGTATACACACACACGCACGCACACACACGCACATACACACGCACACGCACACAAATACACACGCACGCGCACGCACACACAACACACACACACACACACACACAAACACACACATTTATGCACACTTAAGCACCATCTGATACATTTAGACATGCAATATGTGTATACATTCATATATTTATATACATGCATAATATTGTATATATTTATATACAATGCACACACACAAGTAGTATGTATATATTTATATACATGTATAATATTGTATATATTTATATACAATGTATATATTTATATACATGTATAATATTGTATATATTTATATACAATGTATATATTTATATACATGTATAATATTGTATATATTTATATACAATGTATATATTTATATACATGTATAATATTGTATATATCTATATACATGTGTCTATATTTATATACAAGTATCTATTTATATACATGTATATATTTATATACAATGCATATATATATATATATATATACATATTGCTTGCGTGATTTGTTTTGTTTAGTCTATGTGTATACCATTGAGATCTAAACGTATAAGCTTTTCAAGTCTGCGCCTAAGTGTTTAACCGTGTTTTATTTCTCCTCGCCATTGATTCCGCTTAGTCAAAAGAGGAGGCCGAGATAGAAATCGGTCTGCTGCAGCCGGAAAGCAGAAGAAGCCGTGCAATTAGCGTCAGACCTTCGAAAGAGGAAAACGACATTGATTGTACGACTAAATAAAACTACGGAGAAAGTAGTCCCCACATACATAGTACGCACTCACGCACGCACGCACGCACACACACACACACACACATGCATGCACACACACACACGCACGCATGCACGCACACACACACACACACGCACGCATACACACACACACACACACACACACACACGAACACGCACACACACACGAATGCATACACACACACACACACACGCACGCACACACCCACGCACACACGCATGCACACACATCGTCTATAGAGCTTTCATATGATTATATCTCGATGGTTATCTCGATGATGTTTTACTGTTCAACTTGTTCAAGTGTATATGTATGTCTGAGCATGGCGGGTATGTTGGTTGGATGGCGTGCAAGGGGGTGTACGGAAGAGATTGGATTGGCCGGGAAATTTTTGGTGAGGGTGTGCTGGAGTAAGAGAGGGGGAAGAATCGGTGGAGGGATTTCCATAGAGAAATAAATCAACATCTCTGTAAGACGTCCCAAGATCCTCAGTCGATTTTTATCGGAAGGACGGACGGAAGGACTATGAAACGGATGAAAGAATGGACTATGCAACGGATGGCAGAAAAAAGGAACAGCCGGAAGGAAGGACTAAAGAAAGGACTAATGAGCAACTAGACAACGGGCAGAAGGAAGGACAAAGCAACGGACGGAAGGAAGGACAACGCAACGGACGGAAGGAAGGAAAAAACAATGGACGGAAGAAAGGAATAATGAACGGACTTAAGACAAGACTGAGTGACGGACAGGCGAAAGACTAAGAAAAAGAGCTGAAAGAAGGACTAGGCAACGGACGAAAGGACGGACTGCAGTAAGAACGACAGAATAAAATACAGACAGACAGACAGACAGACAGACAGACAGACATACGGATGGAAGCGCTAAGCAGCAAACAGAATTAAGAAAGGACAAAACAATGGACGGACGCGTAAGGACTAGAGAACAACCGGAAAGGACTAAAGAACAACCGGAAAGAAGGACTGAAGAACAACCGGAAAGAAGGACACAGGAACAACCGGAAAGAAGGACTAAAGAACAACCGGAAAGAAGGACACAGGAACAACCGGAAAGAAGGACTAAAGAACAACCGGAAAGATGGACTAAAGAACAACCGGAAAAAGAACTAAATAACAACCGGAAAGAAGGACTGAGCAACGGACGGAAGAATATGGAAAAAACGAGAGAATAGATTACAGACAGACGAAGATAATGGCCAAGGAACGGAGGGAAGGACGACGAAGCTGACAAGCAGAGAGACGGAGAGGAAGACTTGATGGAAGGATGGAAGGAGGGAGAGATGGAGGAATGGATCGACGGTTGGGATTTGGGAATGAGAGGAAAACATGGAACGATAAAACCAGATGCCTGAAACAATACTCCTCCAGTTACGGGCAAAGGTCAGCTAGGGGTCGATTTCGCACCCATCGGGGTCTTCCCACCCATCCACCCCCATTCAATCACTCATCTGCCCCTCCAGCCATCTCCAATTCCGCCCGGAGATCTACTGTCGACGCAGCGCAACTAGAGAGCGTCAATTCGACAGCCATTAACGACAATCACATGTCGACTTCTGACCCCTTTATTAATATATATAGATCTATATATATACGAATATATATACGTATATGTATATATATGTACATATATATATGTATATTATAGTGAAAAGCGCATAGTATAAAATCTCATATCAGTATATATATATATGTATTATGTATATTAATATGTCTATAAATATAAATATATACTCTTGCAAATGACAACCGACATACTTTTTAAGGTAAATTATTAAGGCTTAGCAGCCTGGGCTCTTATAATATATTTATAAGTCTACAATACGCACACACACATACACACTCGCACGCACACACGCATGTATACGCGACCTATATAGTATACGATACATATCTCAAATTTATTTGAAGCATGTGTATACATATCTCATATCCGAATATATAGACTCGTACATATCTCATAATATAACAAGCTCGTGGAAAACATAACTCACAAATATATAGGCCTACATGTATATTTATATGGTGTGCATGTGCCATCGCGCGTGTGTTTGTGTAAGATCATAAAAATATATCATGCATACTTGAGCTCTTGGGTGCGTATCTAATTACATGCATATGTATATAGTTATCATTTCTGAAGTGGGTGTCAACATTTTTACGGCGTGTTTGGAATTATCGTTTCAGACCATCGCCTTCAATGTTTATTAAAGTAGTCGAGTACATACGACACTGCAGAGTAGTCGTTTATCTACCGCTTAACTTCATGAAGTCTGCAATGGCAGTCTGCCGTATTATATAGGGTGAATAACATTGAGTGGCAGCAGAAGTTCATAAAATATACGTGGTTAAGAAAGGCCAGGGTATATATATGGCCAAGAGATTATCATGCTGCAACCGGGCCCGCAGTTTTGAGGAGCCCGGTTGAAAATAGATGTATGGTAGACAGTGGACATCCATTGGCGCCCGCATATATTTTTATACAAGAGGGACAAGATACAATGGTCAACGGAATTTTTTAGGCAAGAACATGAAAAATGCGAAGCAGGAATTTTGAGAAAAAGTGTGTATTTTTCATAAGTTTTTATAAGTGTAAATTTCTAAGTTACACCTTTTGTAGCGTTGGTGCGTTAGTGTGAAGGAATTTGTCAAAACTTGAAAAGTAGCAGTTTAGAAAGAGGAGTCAAAATTATGAGAATTGTCGAAAAATAACTGAGGGGTCAGCCATTAATTGATTTATGTAGAATTCGGGTCAGCAATAAGGACTTTACTATGGCGTCTTAAGCAGTGTTTAATCTAGTCCCCTTACTCTGGGGGGGAATTGGGGTTTCTGGGGGGGAGACATTTGAACGTCCGAAGGACGCTCGTGATGCGCGTAGCACCGAGACTGGGAGAGGGAGGGGTATGGGGAGGGGGATACGCCCCTCCCCATCAGAAACTTTTTGAATTTCCACATTGCAATGGCAGCATTTTAAGGTGTCGTCTTAACAAAATAGCTGTACTTTTTCAGTGACCCATCAGAAAATTTTTGGATTTCCACATTGCAATGGCAGAATTTTAAGGTGTCGTCTTAACAAAATAGCTATACTTTTTCAGTGACCCATTAGAAAATTTTTGGATTTCCACATTGCAATGGCAGCATTTTAAGGTGTCGTCTTAACAAAATAGCTGTACTGTTTCAGTGACCCATTAGAAAATTTTTGGATTTCCACATTGCAATGGCAGCATTTTAAGGTGTCGTCTTAACAAAATAGCTATACTTTTTCAGTGACTCATTAGAAACTTTTTGAATTTCCACATTGCAATGGCAGCATTCTAAGGTGTCGTCTTAACAAAATAGCTATACTTTTTCAGTGACTCATTAGAAAATTTTTTGATTTCCACATTGCAATGGCAGCATTTTAAGGTGTCGTCTTAACAAAATAGCTGTACTGTTTCAGTGACCCATTAGAAACTTTTTGGATTTCCACATTGCAATGGCAGCATTTTAAGGTGTCGTCTTAACAAAATAGCTGTACTTTTTCAGTGACCCATTAGAAACTTTTTGAATTTCCACATTGCAATGGCAGCATTTTAAGGTGTCGTCTTAACATGATAGTATCATATAATTATTATAGTAATAAAATAATGTCATTATAATCATATAATAATAAATAATATCACGATATATTATAACACTTCATGCAAAACAATAATGAAAGCAGTAACTAAAAACCAATATCATTTCGTCAAATTTTTCTGGGGGGGAAATGTCAATCCTGGGGGGGGAACTTTCCCCCCCAGAGACGTCTAGATTAAACACTGGTCTTAAGAAAGACTGAGGGGCTGAACAATTGTCTTTGGCTTCTTCATGCTGACTGTATCGACTTTACTATGGCGTTCTAAGAAAGACTGAGGGGTTGAACCTCTACAACCCCCGGCAATTCTCACCCTGGGAGTCAATTTTCAGGGGGCAAGTGCCTCCTCTTGCCCCATGTTCGAGCGCCCTTGGTTTCGGATTGGTGCGTTGTCAGAGGGTTATTGAAGGATAATCGCAGCACGTGAGTCCCCACTAGACTTAACGCGGACATGTTACATGTATACATACTGCCCATAATAGTCACAGAACACTAACATGGCTGCTTACGTTTTGCTGGATGTCTGTCTTCCAACGGAGCTTAATTATCCTCAAATTTTTTTAAATCTTTTGTTCTTTTATGATATCTTTGAAAGAAGCCTCGTCTTTAGTCATGACAACATGTTCTCAGGAAGACTTCAGTACAGTTAGTAAAGTAAAATTAATTGGAAGTGCCTGTTTTAGCAATGACACTCTGTATTATCTCTTAGTAAGAAATAGCATGAGATTTCTCTACGTTTCCCTTCTAGATCCTATACTTCAAGCTGTTCCTGTAACATCAGAATCAATGGACAGAGAGTATTTGTCCAGCAAAATACAGGCCTACTACTTAGAACTCAAGATAGTTCCAAAATAGGAACTTCGATTTCTTACTTCCAATTTCTTTTCCACAGCATAATAGAAGATATTGAATGAAGACAACTGAAAATTGAGTTTCATCATAACTTAAATAAGCGCCAAATAGATTAATCACCAAATTGGTCAAATACAAGTGACTTTATTACCGTTTTTCTGCCGTTAATCTTAACCTGTCTCTCTCGAACACACCTTTCCAAAGCTGTCTATTACGCTATGTAAATTATATGATTATTTAATTACATATTCTGATTCTTTGGGATTTACAATGTACAATTGCACATGCTATTGACTGTCCTCATTCGATGCTCTTGCAGTGCGTCTGCAGGTAGTTCAGCAAACATTCTTACATACTTACACACAAGACATACATACACACTTACTACCAAATCGTTCAATAAAGCACACACTTACTTACTCACGAGTCAATTTTTCGCTGTGTCTATCTACACCCACTAAAAACCACAGAATTGCCACTGTGGAATCGGATTGTCTAGACATGCCCAACGGACTGAACACACCAACTGCCCACCAAATGGCCACTAACTGCCCGTTGAATGGCCACCCACTGACCATAGAATTACCACCGAATTGGCACCTATGGTGACCGTTGTAATACCACGACGGCAATCAATAGAAATCAAACCCAATCAATCGTTTTGGCTCGGGCGCCTCCGTCTTATAAGCCTCGGCTGCGGCAAAGGCGGCGGGGCACCAGCCTCCACGTAATATATGGCTGACCCCTTTCGCGCTCGCACAAATTGACGCTGGGAGGCGCGTCGGCCGGATAAAGAGTGGCAGCGGGTCAAGGGACGGAGAGAGAAGGATGCCAACGGGCTACTGCTGCTGAGCCTGGCTGGCAGGCAGGCTGCTGAAGAGGAGAGGCGCTGGATGCGTGGCGGCCTGGCCACGGAGGATGTAGTCCTGACCCGCCGCTGCCAGCTTCGTCGGTTGGCCGGCTACTGTATTTACGCAGTCGGCGCTTGCGCGAAAACGCGGGGATGACTATCGAGTGTATTGGCCGTCTATTCGCGAACGGGAATGCTTCTCCTCCTCCTCCTCCTCGTCGTCTTCTTCGTGTAATCGAATACTCGACCATCGATTGATTATTTGACGAGAGTACTCGGCTGCTTTGAGTACTCGGTTACTTTGCGTCGACTTTCTAAATTGAATAATTGGCGATTATTTCTGTTGGGGGGCAACTTGGTCAACTGAAAAATGCTCGTGGATACTTCGACCGATCAGTTATAACTGTTATTGAACTTGGATACTCGGATGCTTTAGTCTGTCAGTGTGAGTACAAGTGTGAATCGAGTCCATTAATGTCACGAATCGATTAGGGGCCTACTTCGTATTCTGACCGGTCGTAACCCAGACTACCCGGATATTTAAATCGATTACTTCCGAATCAATCTATTACCGTATATCCGATCGATCAATCAAAACGCAGCGAGCAATATAGCTTCGACTCTTACTATATACAGGCTAGCAGAAGGTTGTTTCTGTCGTCAAGGAGCGTCCTTTTGAGACATGCCGTTGCCACGGTCGTTGCCATGGTGATGCGGCCACGCCCGTTGCTAGGGAGAATGCCGTCGTCATGGCGACGGAACGTGTTCATCGTCTGGTTCGTCGTCGTTCAGTCGGTGACGTCGGAGGGTCGAACGGTGGTGAACACGACCACTAGGCCGCCGTCACCGCCGTCACTTCTGTCCAGTGGACCGTGGGCCAACTGCCCTGTGGCTTGCTTCTGCAGCTCCCTCAGTCGGATCGTCTACTGCAGTCGGCGGGGCCTCGGTTCCATCCCCGAAGGAGTGGCCGCCGACAGCCTCCAGCTGAACATGAACGGGAACCACTTCGCGTCGCCCCACCTCCACCGTTCCAACTTCTCGGGACTCGCCCGGCTCGAGCACCTCTACCTGAGCGAGTGCGGCGTCGAGGGCATCGAGGTTGGAACGTTCCTCGAGCTGCAGAACCTCAAGTGGCTCGACCTGAGCAACAACCGGCTGCGGACGCTCAGCCCGCGCAGCTTCCAGGGTCTCAACCTCCAGCATCTCTTCCTCAACGGCAACCGCCAGCTGGAGCTGACCAGGGCGTCGTTTGCCGGTCTGGTCACCGTCGGACTCTACCTACACGACTGCTCTCTCGGCTGGATCCACCCGGAGGTCCTCGCGCCCCTCAGCTCGTCCCTCAAGTACCTCTGGCTGAACGGGAACGAGCTGTCCACCTTCGACCCCCAACTCGAACCGATCTTCCTTTCGCTCACCCACCTCCGTCTCAGCTCCAACCCCATCCACTGCAACTGCCGGCTCGGCTGGCTAAAGACCCTCTTCGACACCAACGGAGACACGTTCAAGGGGGCCGTACCCCCCTCCTGCCTCGGTCCCTCGCGGCTCAAGGGCAGGTACTTCAACGACGTCGCCGCGGCCGAGTTTCGCTGCCAGGCTCCGATGTTTAGCAATATTGACGCCACGTTTGGACAGCTGGAGGGGCAGCTGAGATGCCGGGCGTCCGGCGATCCATCCCCGGACATCTTCTGGATCCAGCCGACCGGTCGGACGACCCGCTATCACGTCCCCGAGGGTCCGGACGCCAGGGCCAACCAGGCGACGTTGACCGTCAACCGCACGGACACCGACCCCCATCTCTTCGGCATGTACATCTGCGTGGCGGCAAACGACGCCGGAAACGTCACGCTGACGATCAATGTCTCCTGGCCTTTGACCGCGACGGACGAAACACCCCCACCCACCCCCGATGCACCCAGCACCAGCGTCAACCCCAACGCCCCAGTCCATCTCCTCCAGGGTCGGGGTTCCTCCTACTCAGCAACCCCAAGCGAAAAGGACCACCCCTCGTGGGGCGACAGCAGGGCGCCATCCGGTCACGACGTTGACGGCGACGATGCAGGTCACGGGGGGGCGCTACTGACGCCCCGACCCAACTACACGCTGATCCAGTCCCTCGACCGGAAGCGACCCGCCGGAGGAGACGAGACCCGGATGTTCAGCGTCGTCCAGATGGTCTGCGCGGTCGTCGGCAGCCACGTCTGCACGCTGGTCCTCTGCCTCGTTGCCGTTCCGCTGTGCTACCGCAGCCGTTGGACGCGACTCAAACCGAGGCCGATGCCGATCGGCGAACGACAGGTGGCGTGCAAGAAGCTGCACGCACCGGAAGTCGCCATTCCCGACTCGCCGAGCATCGACAACACCGGATGCTCGCAGTTCTACCTGCCCGACTACTTCATCACGTCACCGCAGTGACGTCAACGCTGCGTCACCATCGCAATAACACAGAGTTTATCTATACACCACAGTGACGCAGAGTTACGTCACGATCGCAATAAGAGTGTAGCGTGCTGCATTGACGTCAGCGTATGACCTTCAAGAAAGGTGTTTACGTCATCGTCAACGTCATCATTTGATCACTCAAAACCAGGTCATTTAAATCTGCGCTCATGCATTTAAATGCGCGCACGCATACTGATGACGTTACATACTCGCTGTGCATGCGCACGTTTTCATGACATCACACGAGACGTCGTAGCCCACGCACACACATAGCAATGACGTCATCAGAAAGCATAAACAACGACTAAGAAACTGTCAAACTGATGACGTAAACGATTGTTACATTTCCATCGGAACATCAGAATGACGTTGCAGTATATTTCTCCAGAGATCGACATCCGGTTTATAAAGAAGACGATGACGTCACCGCTTTCAACGATTCTGACGTCACGGGTGGCAGCTTTCACTTCACCGTCCACGGCGCTCCGGTTTCTGCGTTTCGGCTCCGGCGTTTCGCTCCGCTGATCGCAAAACTCGAAACAGGGTTCGGTTTCAACTAAGTTGGCACTACAATTTTTTTTTCGTCATTTCGAAAGAATTGGACAGGCTAAGAAGCACTGCGTCCATTGAAGGACGATGCAAACTGGTGCTTACAAATGTGCAACATTTGCCGGTTAACAATTGCTATATTATAATTGTTATGCTGATTGTCCTACCCACTTACTTAAAAGTTAAAACTGATGTCTGATAACAGCCCGACACCGTAGAATGTGTCCCGGACGTGAAGATCTCAAAAGGCTCCATTAAATTTTCCATATATGCATACATGCATACATACATACATACATACATACATACATACATACATACATACATACATACATACATACATACATTAGGGCGCCCGTTAAAAATAAATTTCTGAATTTCTTTTGTGGTACCCTTCTATTTTGTTATCTGTCATGAGAGCAGCTCATGGTAATTTTTTGTGAATTTTGGATGCATGTTTGAAGGTTGCTCCACACCTGAGAAGTTTGCAAACTTTGATCCGACTGTATGTTATTCGTGCTTATGTCTTACTTATTTTATCACTAAAATATTTCTGATATTTTATCACAACAGCACTATAAAATGTCTGCTGATTAACTCTGTTAAAGCAATTTCTTTATCATTTTTGATCAAAGCATAGTTTTGACAGACATTTAAAATAATCAATCAATTGTCATTCTTAGTTGTCTGACTCTGATATACCGCAGAATATCATCACTGACAAACAGCGTCTTTCTCGCTTCTGGGTACTTGACTTTCTGGCTTGCAGAATCACGCAGCAGCAGACTCTGCTTCTGCTCTTCACCTGCTGTAGTGGAGCTGTTGAGGTCCTAGGTCAATTCCGCAGCTTGCTCTACTCGGTTGTTTATCACTTCCAGGCTGTTGGCATGGGCCCATTTCTAGTTTAACTGGACATTTCTAAGGGTACATTGCTAGTCTGGATCGTCTTATTCAAGAAAGTCAGCATCAACCTACGGGTGTGAAAGGATACCAAGATACATTGCACTTCCAAGTTGTCAAGCTACTTTCAAACAACTTGGTTCCATATGGATTCTTCTGAGTAGCTCATCAGAACCTTGTGTCCTCAAATTGCTGATCACAATATCTGTTGGTGTCATTGCTTACAGCGTCAACAAAAACTCAAGGGCCATTGGCTCCTCACTAAGGTGCCAAAAGATCTGACGTGCAATTGAACTACAGCATCCAAAAACCTTTGTTGATAGTCTGCCACTGGCGCAGTTGCTGGACTTGAGGATTATATCCAAGCTTTGTGTAAAACAGGCAGAAGAAAGGCTCATCTCTCTATCAATGTTCTTTCCATGAAAGTGGTTAGTTTGAACATCCAATTTGATCCAGATGTTAAGACACTGCAACATGACCAATGACCATCCACCAGGATATGTGCTTCGCTCTAGGGGCCATAAATGGCACACCACTTGGTAGCACATCAACCCAAAAAGGAGTATTGTCAATTCTAACAGTAGGCTACACGGTAATCATCACTCGTCTGCTAACTGGACATAAGAAACTTGCTTTGTGAAAAGTGAAAACAGCATTGTCCGTCAAGCCGGCAAATTTCATGAGGACTTTTCTATCAATTCTTGGCTGGGTTATCATTTACAATCTGCTACTGGGTTCTATCAGTTCATTGACGTAGTAGTCATGAAAATTGAAAAGACTTGAATAAACTACATGTAGTGTCGGAAACCAGATGATGAACCAAAGCAGTGTTTGGACGCATCTCTGGTCACAATTTTGGGCATATGGTGTTGACTTTCCAGGCTCAGTAGATTCTTGCCAAGCGTAATCTCTATCACCACAAGCCAAACTTCGTCTGTAGTATTAGAAGGTCGATCGCATGGCCCTGGCCTGACTTTCTACCTCCAACACTTGCTTCATTATAACAGTGTTCGTCACCACCATCGTTTGTTTGAACCCATACCATATGGAAGTTTTGGCACAATGACAAGCTGCAAATCTGATTTATGTCTGGTAGGGGTCAACCCACTCACTCCCTATTAGCCTATCCTGCAGCATCCTACCGTCCCAGTGCACAACTCAAGGTACGGATGTATTAAAAGTGACTTTTGCTGCTTGTGCCGAATGTTCGTCAAACAGTAGTCTAGCTTGTCTACTTGACTCGGATTGAGAGGAGATCTATGAATGTCGTGTCCAGGCTTTCTTATTGAAGTTCTATAGTAAACAGATCAATCAGACCAAAATAAATAACTAAATCAGCAAATGGCAAGTATACAGGTGAAGCAAAATGCAGTACAGAATAAAACTGAAGCAGGCGCAAAATTGCAAAATCATAGAAACTTTGGATACGTGGAGCAACCGGTAAATGTCAGCATAAAATTCTGAAATTTTACACTGTTTATTACCTCAACAGGGGTAACAACTTCAGAGGGTACCACGTTGAAAATTATGAACTTCAAAATGTTTCACTGGTTTAACGGGCGCCCTAACATACATACATACATACATACATACATACATACATACATACATACATACATACATACACAGTTACACACACATATATACATACATACATATAGGCTATACAATACATGCGTACAAACATTTAAACATACATATAGAACATACATTATATACAATTATACATACATACATACATACATATTCAAAACATACATACATACATACATGCCTATATACATGCATTGCATACATACATACATACATACATACATACATACATACATACATACATACATACATACATACATACAGACATATGTACAATCATACATACATGTATACATGTATACCTAGGAACATAAACAAGAGCATGCATAACCTGATGCACACACACACATACATACACGTATACACACATACAGACATAAATACATTTATGTGTACATACCCTAGTGCACGCACACGTACATATGCATACTCAATACTCATGACATGCATACATACCAAAAACAATACATTGCCTTTTGTCTGCCCTCTAGTGTCCACACGATGTATATCATTGTATACAACCTTGCATTGCCTCATAATAATCCGAGACATGGTCGCTAGGTTAGTGTTCATCTTTGAAGCGATCGTTTTCCTGTTGTCTTTTGCTTACCATTACATCTTTGCGCAGAAACTGTGATGCCTAGCGCTATCTAAAAGCTGTACATTCCAACTTTTTGCGACATTGCAGAGGGTTATCCATGACGAGTGTGGCCTGCGACGTCCCAAGTGTCAGACACGCGGCGTGTATACACAGTGGCCAGACACTTAACATTTTTAAAGGTTGTTGACAGCGTAAACAACGAAAAAATAATTTTAGCTTTTATATAATTATGAAGCATCTTTTAGGAATTTAAACAAAACCTTTAAAGTGTATACCCTCTGTTTATATATGCACAAGTATTGATGACGTAATAATTATGCACTGTGACGTATGCACAGTAAACACTTCTTGACGTCAGTTCGTCAGCAATGTTTACCGGAAGCTATATACCATCGTGTGCGGTAAGGTTCATAAAGAGGTAAAGAGGTATGGTATCAGATGATAAGGCATGGAGTAAAGTGTGGTACTTTTATGACACTAGCGTCACAGAAGTCAATGATTAGGCAAAATAATAATTAATCAATGATCACTTATGAACATTAATTTTTCGCAGAAGTGCACGATGGTAGCTAATCGAATAGTTTATAATCGAATAGTTTCTAATCGAATAGTTCTAATCGATTAGAAACTAATCGATTATAGGAACTATTCGATTAGAAACTCAGTTCTAATCGATTAGTTTCTAATTGATTAGTTCTAATCGATTAGTTTCTAATCGAATAGTTTCTAATCAATTAGTTTCTGATCGATTAGTTCTAATCGATTAGAAATTAATTGATTAGTTTCTAATAGATTAGTTCTAATCGATTAGTTTCTAATCGATTAGTTCCAATCGATTAGTTTCTAGTCGAATAGTTTCTACTCGATTAGATTCTAGTCGACTACCTGATCGACCAGATAAACAGTCAATTCCAATCCCTATCAATTAGAATTGTCGTCAGATCATAATTCCAATTGATTAAGAAGTTTTTGGCTAAGCAATCAGGTTTGCTTTAATATTGTGCTAAGAACGAATCAAGAACTACTGTGCTAAGCTCCTGACTCAAATAGTGAATGCAACAAATTTATGAAGCAAAAAAATGACGGTTCAGCAAAGGTAATGATTTAGAACATAATGACATCTAATGGCATTTTATGTAATTGTAAAGTAAGCTACCGTTTGCTATCGTTTGCATATGGTAAGGTGTGATATGTAGTATGCTTTGGTAGTGGTACATGGTAGGGAATGCCATGCTCTGTCATTTCTATGTTGTGGTATGTAATGGTATATGATATCATAAACTTTGAGACAGTCTGGAATGTTATGGTACACGAATACGGGCGTGTATACTATACACAGCGAAGAAAAAAGCTTTGGGTTTCCATTTCAGGGGTTTTCCAATTAACAAGGTTGCAAAAACACAGAAATAGCTTTAAAACTTTCGTTTTTCATTTGAGAGGTTGAAAAAAGCAGACCCACAAATAATACGCCCATGGGTGTGGTGTGTAGGCTTATGTTGCGGTATACATGGTTAGGTACACATGGTTTGTTATGAAATGGTATGGTATACGGTTATGGTATTGTGACCGTAGATTGCCTTTTCCTTCGCTTTTCACTGCGATCTGAGATCATACATTTTAATGTCCTTTCCGAACAGAATAAAAGTTTTTGGTACTGACACTTCATGTATACGGGCCCTGCATAAATCTGCTTCATAACGCAAGGATTACATCACGTACACGTCATTAGATTCGTCGCTATGCATATTTTGCTGACGTCACTCTGACGTAGATTTTCAGCTGATGTCTGGGTATACGTCAGAGAATAATGTAGGCTATGTAAACTGCGTAAACATGACATTGTGTAAACGACATAATTGTATTGTATAATGTGTAAAACTTTGAGATTGTATTGAATAATTCGTAAAGCAATAAAACGATTTTTAAACGATAACGAGTTCTTTTAATCACATTTCACTAAACAAAGTCTTACTTTATGACTGTCTTTCTGTCTATATTTCTCTCTGTCTGCTGGTTGTGTGTGTGTGTGTGTGTGTGTGGGTGTGTGTGTGTGTGTGTGTGTGTGTGTGTGTGTGTGTGTGTGTGTGTGTGAACATGTCTGTACATGTATGCGTGCGGGCGTGAATGTGTGTGCTAATGTGATCTGGATAACTGGATATGCATGAATGTGTGCGTGTATACGGATGAATTGATGAAAGCATATATGTATGCATGTATGTATGTGTATAGGTTAACATGTGTACGTATGTATACGCATGTATGTATATAACTATATATGTATATTATTTTTTCTTGTATATATAAATGATTTAGCCAGTGACTCTGCCACACTGTTTTTCATACTATTTGCAGACGACACAAATGTTTTTTACTCCCACAAATCATGGCAGACTTTAGTAAATACTGTTAATACTGAATTAATTAATGTTGCTAATTGGTTCTGCACAAATAAACTCACACTTAATCTTGATAAAACTAATTTATATTTTTTTAAATCACATAGGAAAATTAGCCCCATTGATAAATAATTATTTATGTTTAGAAATTAGGGATGTTCCTAATAGTCTACTCGGGTAATGTGCAATAAGTTTCTTGGGTTCTTGTTGACCAGCGTTTTACTACATTTCAGCTAAAATCGCTAAGAACAATGGTATCTTAACTAGAGCATCCTACATACTCCCTAAAGCCCTAAGCCTATTAGACTGTAATTGTATCACACATGCACTCCAACAATACTCGAATTATTGCAACATGATCTGGTCTTCTACTTATGAATCCGGGTTCCGAAAATTGGTAGTGTTACAAAAAGGAGCGGTTCGTATAATACATGCAGTTGCGGGCATTTACAGGAGTGAGCAACCAGCTTTTACTTCCTGGAATACAAACTATTATGAATAGATCAGATTAGGTCCTTCAAATTAATGAATTCATCTATCGCTTTGAACATGACTAATTTGTGTGTATGTATGTATGTATGTATGTATGTATGTATGTATTATGTACGTATTATGTATGTATGTATGTATGCATGCATGTATGTATCTATGTATGTATGTATGTACGTATGTATGTATGTACGTAAGACGTTGTACGTATGTATGTATGTATGTATGACATTGTATGTATGCATGCATGTATGCATGTATGTATTTATTCATTCATTCATTCCAGTATTTAGGCCTACATAGCGCCTCTTCAAGAAAACTACTGAGAGGTATTTATGTACTTATGTATAATGTATGTATGTAGGCCTATGTATCTATTTAAATGTAGGTGTCTATGTATGTATTGTATGTATATAAGTATGCATGATGCTTGCAAGTCTGAATTCATCCTCTTACTGCAGGATATATATAAATTATATATATATATAATTTATGCAAAGCAGTAGAACTCCTCTGAGGTACACCACGATCTCAACGGCATACATGTATCATCGAGGTCTTGAATATAGGAGCCCTTGCATGTATGCACGTATGTATGTATGTATGCACGTATGTATGTATGTATGTATGTATGTATGTATGTATGCATGCATGCATGCATGCATGCATGCATGTATGCATGCATGTATATATGTATGTTTGTATGTATGTATGTATGTATGTATGTATGTATGTATCTTGCATGTATGTACACTGCACCAGACTCCAGTGCATATACATGTATGCCGCTGACCTCGTCTGAAGTCATTACGTGCACAAAGTATATACAATACATACGCTGCCCTGCAACGCCCTCTGCATAACGTCACTTCGCAAGTTGAGTATAAAGGCGTTCATATACTAAAAGGGAGAGAGATGGATGTACGGATGGATGGATGGACGGACGGATGGACGGATGGAGAGTTTTCCTCTTCAGCTGCAACCGTTTCTCAAAGATGTTTATCAGAGGCAGAAGAAACATCCGACTTCAAAGACAGATATCCTATACGCAAACAGCAGCGATAACAACACCCCGCAAACGATATATATATATATACATACATATTTATTCATATATATATACATTATATATATATGTATGAATCCATACTTAAGCAGTAAACACACATAATGGTATGCGTATACATATATGCACACATATATATTATGGCCATTATTAAATGGTCAATACTTAGTGGAAGAAATTGGACGCACATAACATATACATTATACAATTATACATACATACTATACTGAATATATATATATATATATATATGTACTGCCAGCATACTTTCATCTTAAAGAGATGAGCGTTAGCGCCACGAGCAACAGTCTTCATTACATGCACGAAGTGTGATCGATTTCATTTTCTCAGCCTCGGCATATAAGACATGTATTGTTGGGCGCGGTGGTGTATAGTGGGTATACGTGTTCGTTGTCTTGCAGCCAGAGGGTTGCAGGTTCGAATCCACCTCAAGTCGCCTCGCATATATATGACCTTGAGCAAGTCCTTCACTCGCAATTGCTCATGCGCTTCGGTGTGAAACTCCGATGCAGTGTCCGCGCTGTAGTCGGGAACGCCTCTGAGTATAGAGAGCTTTAAGGGGCGCTGTAGAAATGGAGAAATAAAAACAAAAGTATACCTCCGTACTAGACAGTACATTGCATACAGTGCTTACAGAATGTAGTACATAGTACATGTATATATTTGTACATTTGATACATTCCTGTACCCATATCCATATTAGATACAAATATATCTGAATGTATACATATAATGATTATGTATATATACGTACCCGTATTTAATACATCTAGTCGGTATTGGCATGTATACATATGGACCCACTGGGCTGCAGATTTATACAGTAACAGATGAGGAGTTTTATTGTTGGTGCATGTGTTTCGCATCCTGCTACAGGGTTGATACGATGGTCGTAAAGTATCGGGGTTTGTTTACACAAGCACCTGTACGTCACCCTCGATAAACAAACGAACCGGGTGATTAGCGGAACAAGATTGCAAACCGATTCAGCCAACTCACCCCCCATCCCACCCTCACCCCACTCTACCCCAACCCAACTCACCCCCCATCCCACCCTCACCCCACTCTACCCCAACCGACCCGTGTCAGCCTCCGCAACGTTCTCTCTCGAAACTTTAGACTCATCACCCCATCTATCTGATACTTAATTATTATTGTTGTGCATCCCTGAATCTCATCGTTTTCATCATTTCATCTATAGATCTATACATTCATTCGGTCATTCATTAATTCTGTTTGCTTATTATCTTGCCTAACTGTTTTAGTCTATGATTCTCTGTATCTCTGTCTCTCTCTCTGACTCTCCGTCTCTCTGTATCTTTGTCTCTCCGTATATATCTCTGTCTCTGTCTGTCTGTCTGTCTGTCTGTCTGTCTGTCTGTCTGTCTGTCTCTCTCTCTCTCTCTCTCTCTCTCTCTCTCTCTCTCTCTCTCTCTCTCTCTCTCTCTTTTCCGTTCTGAACTTCGTGTTTTCATTTCTTACTCTATTTCTGCCTTTATTTGTTCGTTCGTTCACTCATTCACTCTCTCAATCCTGTTTCTCGTAATCATTTCTGTCAGTCTCGCAGTATATGACTGTCTGTCTGTCTGACTGTCTTTCTCTTCTTTGTATATCTTCCTCTCTGCCTCTCACTTCTTTTTTTTCTCAGTCTGTACGTCTGTCTGTCTTTTGTCCATGCCTGTCTGCCTGTCTTTCTCACTGTCTGTCTTTTTGTCTGTCTGTCTTTTTGTCTGTCTGTCTGTCTGCCTGTCTGTCTTTGGCTCTTATATTCCATCTTTCTCTTTCTCTCTTCTTCTGAACCTGCCTCTGCTTATGCTCAACTTCATCTTTGATTAGCGGATATATCCTTCACTTCTTCCTTCATTTCTTCTATCTTTACTCCTTCCGTCTCTCTATCCTCATTTCTTATTCGTTTCTTCGTCTTTTCGTCCGTCCGTTCTTTCAACCAAAGGTTCCCACGATCTCCCTCCAATTTTCCGGCTCGATTTAATCCGGATTTGAAAGCCGCAGGAAATCTCGTGTACAGCTCTATCCCTACACCGCCCCATATAGCTTCCGTCCTTATCGCAGGCTCCATGCCTTCCTCCCAGCCTTCCCCTCTGCCTTCATATATATATATATATATATATATATATATATATATATATATATATATATATATATATATATATAAAATTATATCTTCCTTCCTCCGTCCTTACAGCCATTTCTCTCTGCCCCTCTCCCGATTTCTACGCCTACTTCCTCCTTTCAATATACGCACCTCCATTCGTGATAATCATTATGAATATCATAATTAATTAATTAATTTATTATTATTTGAACTGCGAGAATAGGATGAAACGAAGCAGTTTAAAGTGATGCCATCCACCAACTAACAATCTCCGGACGATTGTTTCGTCTCTTGAAGTATTAGAACTATTTTATATCTCGTGACAAATAATAATAAATTTAAAATTAAAAAAAACATTTTTTTTATTATCATTACTGTTAGCATCATCATGATCATGATCATGATTTTCACAATCGTCATCATCGTCCTCATCGTCACCGCCGCCGTCATCGTCATCGTCATTATCATCATCATCATCATCATCATCAAAAATTAGAAATAACATATAGCAGCTGTGGTGGCAGTGGTGGTAGTAGTACTGGTAGTAGTAGTAATAGTAGTAGTAGTAATTGCAGCAATAGCAGTAGTGTTGTAGTACTATTTGTTATTATAATTATTGTTGTTGCTATTGTCTTGGTGGCTATTATTGTTATCGTTACTACTCAACTGACGTCTACAATATCCAATATCGTTATCGCTGTCTGCGATCTACTTTCGACGTCTACTTCTTCGACGGACCATGCAAGCAGGCAGGCACCGCCGAGACAATGGCATATATCTATATAGGAATATCGACAATGTGTATTGCAAAAATGCACACGCAATAGAATATATATATATATATAGTTATATACATATATATATGAGTGAGCGTGTAATATGGGTAATATATTATATATATATATATATATATATATATATATGCAAAAGAGTGTAATTGGTCTGAGCAGCAGGAGAGAGGAGAAGGAGAAGGATTTGAAGAGTAGAAGATTGAGGAGGAAGAGCCAAGGACTAGGGGGGAAGAACAATAGGAAGGACAAACAGAAGATCGAGAAGAAGAACAAGAAGAAAGACGTGTGAAGATGGAAAGAAGAGGACGGGGAAAGGGAGAAGAATGAGGTGGTGGAGGAGGAGGAGGAGGAGGACCGATCCTTCTTCTGAATCAGTCAGTCAGCCAGTCAGTTAGCTAGACAGTCAGTCAGTCAGTCAGTCAGTCAGTCAGTCAGTCAGTCAGTCAGTCAGTCAGCTATGGACAGCCAGTCAGCTATAGACAGTCAGACAGACAGTCAGTCAGTCAGCTATGGACAGTCAGTCAGTCAGCTATAGACAGTCAGTCAGACAGTCAGTCAGTCAGCTATGGACAGTCAGTCAGTCAGCTATAGACAGTCAGTCAGACAGTCAGTCAGTCAGTCAGTCAGTCAGCTAGACACTCAGTCAGTCAGTCAGTCAGTCAGCTAGACACTCAGTCAGTCAGTCAGTCAGTCAGACAGTCAGCTAGACAGTCATCAGTCAGTCAGTCAGTCAGTCAGTCAGTCAGTCAGTCAGTCAGCTAGACAGTCATCAGTCAGTCAGTCAGTCAGTCAGTCAGACAGTCAGCTAGACAGTCATCAGTCAGTCAGCCAGTCAGTCAGTCAGCCAGCCAGACACTCAGTCAGTCAGTCAGTCAGCTATGGACAGTCAGTCAGTCGGCTATAGACAGTCAGTCAGACAGTCAGTCAGTCAGCTAGACACTCAGTCAGTCAGTCAGTCAGTCAGTCAGTCAGTCAGCCAACCAGTCAGCTAGACAGTCAGTCAGTAAGTCAGTCAGTCAGTTAGACAGTCAGTCAGTCAGTCAGCCAGTCAGTCAGCCAGCCAGCCAGACAGCCAGTCAGTCAGTCAGCCAGCCAGTCAGTCAGCTATAGACAGTCAGTCAGTCAGTCAGTCAGTCAGTCAGTCAGCTAGACAGTCAGTCAGTCAGTCAGTCAGCCAGTCAGTCACTTAGCCAGCCAGACACTCAGTCAACCAGCCATGCAGTCAGTCAGTCAGTCAGTCAGTCAGTCAGTCAGTCAGTCAATCAGCTAGACAGTCAGTGAGCCAGTCAGCTAGACAATCAGTCAACCAACCAGCCATGCAGTCAGTCAGTCAGTCAGTCAGTCAATCAGCTAGACAGTCAGTGAGCCAGTCAGCCAGACACTCAGTTAGTCAACCAGCCATGCAGTCAGTCAGTCTGTCAGTCAGTTTGGCTGACGCCCATTGTGCCATCTATCGGTCGTTACAGTCACCAGAGACGATCGACTGCCTCCGATCTTATCTCGTCTCTCTCTCCCCCATGGGGAAAAAAACGACCGTTCACTCAGCCGCATAAGTTGAAAGCAATTCATTCTGAATCTTCTGAAATATCTGTGTGTGGGCTCATCTGTTTGTCTGCTTGCATCTCTCGTTGTGTGCTTGTGTCTTGCATAATACTTTTTGCTATAATGTCAATATAAGCAGAGACAGAATTATATAATTATGTGTATTCGTGTGTGTGAATGTGTGTGTGTGTGTGCGTGTGTGTGTGTAAACTGGCGATATGCAACTGCAATACTGCATGCTTTCGTTACAGTGATACAATTACATATAAAGCCAAAAAGACAAACAACTATAATAAATATACTAAAAAGCCGACACAAAGAGATGGCAACTAAAATAAAAGCACTTGAAAGAATTATTGAGAGTGTGAA
The DNA here is from genome assembly GCA_949752735.1 of Lumbricus terrestris. Classification (NCBI taxonomy): domain Eukaryota; kingdom Metazoa; phylum Annelida; class Clitellata; order Crassiclitellata; family Lumbricidae; genus Lumbricus; species Lumbricus terrestris. Next base: position 23,167,164 of record OX457053.1, read on the forward strand.
CAGCAAAGAGAAAGAAAACGAGAGAACGAGTAAAGTACAGCAGCGTATTTTTCTAACAGAAGTAGTGCCATAAGAAATAGCATATATACATATATATTAGATATATATTATATATTTATATATATTACACGTGGAATGCAGACAGACAGATAGAAAACTTGCAAGAGAGGGAGAGGGACAGACAGACAAACAGAGACAGAAACAGGGAGAGACAGAGACAGACCAACAGACAGAGAGGCAGACAGACAGACAGAAGAAGTGGCTGGCATGTATTGGGAGGGGGAGAGAGAGAGAGAGAGAGAGAGAGAGAGAGAGAGAGAGAGAGAGAGAGAGAGAGAGAGAGAGAGAGAGAGAGAGAGGGACAGACAGACAGACAAGACAGACAGACATACATAGGGGAGAGTGAACATGGAGAGGGCAAATTATGAAGAGAGAGTATACAAAAAGAGAGAGACAAACAGACAGACAGACAGAGAGAGAGACAGAGATACAGAGACACAGAGACAGAGAGAGAGAGAGAAGAGGATGAATTGGTTTGATCGAAGACGTTTGCATTTCGTCCATTGTTTGCGACTAGCGACACCAAGCGACGACCGAACGATGCTTCCATCGATTTCTCCATGTCTCCACGGTCCCTCCCCGCCCTCCCTCCTCTGCCCCCTGCTCCCTCCACCTCCCCTCCCTCTCTCATCCATCTCCCACTTCGACCGTTTCTTTGCCTCCCACTCACTCGCCCGATTGCATCAAATCAACCAAATGAAGCATCGAAGATAGACAGACATACAGGCAGATAGGCAAATAGACAGGCAAATAGACAGGCAAATAAACAGGCAAATAGACAGGCAAATAGACAGGCAAATAGACAGACATGCAGGCAAATAGACAGACAAATAGAGAGGCAAATAGATAGACAGACATACAGGCAAATAGACAGACATACAGGCAAATAGACAGACAAATAGAGAGGCAAATAGATAGACAGATAGACAGGCAAATAGACAGACAAACAGGCAAATAGACAGGCAAATAGACAGGCAAATAGACAGGCAAATAGACAGGTAAATAGACAGGTAAATAGACAGACATACAGGCAAATAGAACAGGCAAATAGATAGACATACAGGCAAATAGACAGGGAAATAAACAGACAAATAGACAGGCAGATAGACAGACAGATAGACAGACAAATAGACAGGCAAATAGACAAGCATATAGACAGGCAAATATAGACAGGCAAAGAGACAGATAAATAGACAGACAGACGTACAGGCAAATAGACAGACAAATAGACAGGCAAATAGACAAGCAAATAGACAGGCAAATAGACAGGCAAATAGATAGGCAAATAGACAGACAGAGAGACATATAGACAAATAGTCAGGCAGACCGGCAGGCACACATACAGACAATCAAATACACAGGCAGAAGTGCATAGACAGACAGAGAGGGAAGTAGATAGGCCTATAAATATAGAGCCACATATACTGCAGGGGGGTTAAAAAAAAACCTACGGTTTTTGCCAATATCTTGACCAAAAGTAGGAATTTCGATATGAAATTTTACAGGCTTATAGACATTTCATATTTACACATCGTGGCCAGATTTAATCAAAGTATTTCAAACAGACCAAAAGTTATATCACTTTTAGTGAGGCCACCCACCGTTTTTTGACGATTCAAAAACGTAACGTAAACAAAAAGTAGCAAAAACACGATTTTATTAAGTTTCATCTCAAATAATTGTTATCAAATAGCCTTGATATTGGTAGATGATCATTATTATTACTATTATAAAAAGAAACAGGGTACTATAGCGTAGCTGCACGTCACTGTGAAGTCACTTAGCAAGATGACAATCACGTTGGCAAATAAGGATACTGTAAAATCAATAATTTTGCTTTTAAAGCAATGAAATTCAAATTTCTAAAATATGAAAATGGCCAAAGTGTCAATGACAGACAAAATGTGTATTCAGACACCTCTTGAGCAAGATCCTGCAGAGATATAAGGCTATGAGCAACGTTTACTCTGATAAACAGTGAGAGCGCAAAAATTAAGAGTTAAGCTGAGAGTTAAGAGATTTGCCGTGAATGAAAGGAGATCAGCTCGATTGTTCTGGTTTCATTGAAAAAGCCAATGGCCCCAAGTCTCCGGATATGAACCGGATGGATTGATAATCAATTGCAGAGAGCTATGCTGGAGAAATATCACAATCTGCAACCAAAACCAAGAGCGGTATAAGAGAGTTGATGAGAGCATTGGAGTTGATATGGGAAGATTTGCCTTTGGAACGGGTCAACATGGCCATCAAGAACTTTGCAAAGAGACTCAAAGAAGTTTTGCCACTGGTCGTGGGCACATTGAACACAAGTAGTGAAGCACTATCAAGTTCATTTCACAACAGTTATTTGAGATGTGACTTACCAAAATCGTTTTTTATTACTTTTTGTTGCGCTACGTTTTTGAATCGTCAAAAATGGTGGGTGGCCTCACTAAAAGTGATATAACTTTTGTTCTGTTTGAAATGTTTTGATTAAATCTGGCCATCTTGTGTAAATATGAATTGTCTATAAGCCTGTAAAATTTCATATCGAAATTCTTACTTTTGGTCAAGATACTGGTAAAATAAACCGTAGTTTTTTGCCCACCCTGTATAATACTGACAGGCGGAATCAGTTATGCTAATAGATGACCATAGACATGCAGGTACATCCTTCCACGAGAAGGACACACAAACACACACTCGCACGCACGCACATACACATGATGGCACTTATGGAAAGGCAAATAGAAATACAACTAAACTGGGTTCTTCCCAACTATCATACTCGCTCTCGTTCTTAAACGCAAAAGACAGACAGGCATATATACGCATGAAATTCAGATACAATCAGACAGACAGACAGACAGACAGACAGACAGACAGACAGACAGACAGACAGGTAAATGGATAAAGCCACAAGCTGACCATATAACAGAATGACTTAATAACTTGTTGCTACAGATGCAGACGTAGCCACACACCCAGATGTGTGAACAGAATGAGACAGGGAAACCAGGGAGGCAGAGAGGGATGGAGGCAGAGATCAAGGAAGAAGAGAGATGGAGTGGTGCAGGATTTGATGATGTCGCGATCTTCCTACCAGTATATCTGCGTATCGTCCGCTCTCTCTCTATTCGGACTCTCTGTCTCTGTCTGTCTGTCTGTTTGTCTCTGTCTGTCGGCCTGTCTGTCTGTCTGTCTCTTCCTCTCTCCAGCCTCCATCCATAACTCTCTCTTCCCCTTTCGACTTCATTCCAGTTTCCCTTGGGCATTCTTCCCTCATTTCATTCTTCAAATGCTCTCCTATCAAATCATCTCTTCCTCCGCCTCTTTCTTCTCTCCAATTCTCTCTTCTCCAATCATCTTCTCTCAAATAATCTCTTCTCCAATAATCTTCTCTCAAATAATCTCTTATTCAATCATCTTTTATCAAATAATCTCTTCTCCAATCATCTTTTCTCAAATAACCACTTCTCCAATAATCTTCTTCTCTCCATTCTTCTGCCGTAATCATGTCCTCTTTATAATTCTCTCCTTCCCCGTAATCATTCCAATCCTCTCCTTTCTTCTCATCTCCATTTCTCTCATCTATCATGTCCTCCTCAATCCTCTCATCTGCAATCATCTCCTCTCCTCTCCAATCCTTTCCGCTCTAGTCCTCTCATCGTCATTCCTCTAATCCCTTCCTCTCTACTCCTCCATCCATCCTCCTCTCACTCCTCCTCGTCACTTCTTCTCCATCTACATTCTCCCATCCTCCCACCCCGTCCCCTATTCTCTTCTCCGCACAAACTTCTCTCACTGCAGCATCATCTCATAATTATATCCTCTCCTCCATTGC
>OX457053.1:23176046-23309481 GCA_949752735.1 Lumbricus terrestris
ATATGAGAGGATAGGAGATGGTATACGATAGGATAATTTCAGAAGGGTATAGATAAGACGGGCTCAGAAAAGAGGGGATCAGATAGGATAGCATAGACAAAAGGATCCAACAGATAACATAAGATAGGTTAGGTTCAGTAAGGATAGGGTCAGATAGAAAAGGATGCTATCAATTCAATTCAATTCAATTCATTTATTGCAACCATCAACCATAAACAATAGACATAGTATCAGAATGTAAGGATGAGATAGGATATGTTAATATATATAGACATAGGACAAGATAGGACATGATAGATCAGATATTTAAAACACCGAGAATTCGGTCACTGGGTCGCGCGCGGACGATTTCCTTTATGTCGAAAGAACTGGAACAGGACACAGTCACGTGATTGATGATGTTTTGGATGTGGGTTGCTAATGATCGCCTGTATAAATAAGGGAAGGAGCAGCAGGGCGCTAATTACGGCTAATACGGTAATTATTATCATCATGCTAATCAATGGGAACACACGACCAAACGGCATGCGGAATAATTACAGATGCTGCGTGCATGGCAAACGATGTGGATAGGACCTAACTATAGACGTGCATGGCGGTGTCATGTATATCATATATGTTGAAATGCATGGAATAGTGGCACATGTGAATAAGGTATACTGGGGCGCGGTGGTGTAGTGGTGGCGTCGTTGCCTTGAAGCCGGAAGGTTCGAGGTTCGAATCCACCTCAAGCCGCTGCGTATATGGACCTTGGGCAAGTCCTTCACTCGCAATTGCTCAGCGCTTCGGCGTGAAACTCCGATGCAGTGTCCGCTCTGCAATCGGGAGCGCCTCTGAGTAGGGAGCTTGAAGGGGCGCTATAACAAGTGCACATACAAACTGGCATAACAGGCATGTATATGTTAAACGTGTATACGCGGTGCATGGTTAAAAAAAGTATCCTGCTAATACATTTTAATTTTTAATAAATGCAAACCCAACCTAAGTTAATCAAATCTCAGCTTATTTAGATTTAGATTTAAGCAAGTTCTGTGATAATTCAATCTAACAATCTAAGTTAATCTAATCTAAGCCAATCTAATCCACGTAAATCCATTATAAGCTGATCTAATCCATGCCAATCCAGTCCAAGCTAATCAATTATAAGCTAATCCAATCTAAGATAAACTAATCTAATGTAATATTGGCCAATCCTATTATACGCAAATCTAATCTAGGCTAATCTAATTTTTTATATCCAATCAAATTTCAGCCGTGGTTTCACCTTTGAATTCTCATGTATATATATTATATATGTATATATATATTATATGTGCATATATTATATGAATATAAACCTCATTTTTCTAATCTAATCTGTTCTGAACCCAACCTAATCTACACATGTAATCTTATGACAATATACAAAACTCTCATGAAACGACTTCTAAAGCGTCGTAATCGTAATGTATATCTATAAACATCTACATAAATGTAATGAGATATATGCATTAATATATATATAAATAATATATTAATTACATATTATATATATTCATATATATATATATATATATATAATAGCGGGCATGGGCCATCGATATATTCTGGATTCAAATGAAATCCAAATGAAAAGGAAAGTTGTGCCATTCAGCAGAAGTGTCTGATTGTGTCAGCGCTCATCTGGCACTAGACAACTTCTGTTTGTTATCGTTCTGGTCATAGTGACCTCCATTCTTCAGTTCAAAACGACCGGGGGCGTTCATAATAGGCCGTTGCTAAGCAACCGCCTATATGGCCTTAAAATATAGTCCAGCGTGAGGTCAAAGCAGGATTGAGAGACTCATCTCGTTGTAATTAGACCATGGTGTATACTCTGCAGCAACGACCAATCATTAATCTAATTGGCCAATAATTAACCCACGTATTAATTAACGGGAATATTATTGTTGGTAAACAGTCGCGTGCCATTGGAATCTAGCACCTCAAAGGTGGCAGCTGCTTTGAGGGCATCTCGTGCACCGTATTGACGTCTGAGCATATATAGGGTACTTGAAGCGCGCCATAGCAGTAGTCAGAATGGATGGATGAATGAACTAATGAATGAATGAACGAATGAATGATTGAATGAAATAATGAGTGAGTGATTGAATGAGCGAGTGAATGAATGAGTGAATGAATAATTGAGTGAATAAATTAATAAGTGAATGAATGAGTTGCTGACTGAGTGAACGAATGAGTGAGTGACGGAATTATTGAGTGAGTAAATTAATGAGCTAATGAATGAATGAGTGACTAATTAATTGAGTGAAAATTAATTAGTAAATAAATGAATGATTGACTGAGTGAACGAATGAGTGAGTGACGGAATTATTGAGTGACTGAGAGAATGAATGAGTGACTGAATAAATGAGTGAATAATTGAGTGAATAAATTAATTAATGAGTGAATGAATAAATGAGTGAATGAATAATTGAGGGAATAAATTAACGAGTGACTGAATGAACGAATGAGTGAATGAATAAGTGAGTGACTGAATCAATGCGCTAATAAATTGCTGAGTGAATGGATTAAATGTTCGATCTTTTTCCTTCACTCGCTCTATTTCCCATTCATAAATTCACAAACGTTACATCTCCTTCACTCCCTCACTACGTAAATTCCTCCTTTATATTTTCCCTCCATCCGTTCTTCCTCACAGTCATCACCAGAAATAAAGTTGTTATTCCTGTGAGCAGATACGGATCTCTGACATGTATTGGAAATAAACGAATATCGATCGAGTCATTGATCGATTCATTGATTTATGATAATTTATCACGTCATTATCGTCGTCGTCGTCATCATCATTATCAGCAGCAACAACAACAACATCACCATCGTCGTCAACATAATCATCAACATTGCCAACTTATCTCAGCATCCGTTTGTTTGCCTCTGTCTCCTTGCCTTTGCCTCTCTGTCTCTTTTATCTGCATATCTGGCAGTATGTCTGTCTGTCTGTCGGTCAGTGTATAACTGTATATCATGTCTGCCCGTCTGTAATTCTGAGTATCTTTGCGTGTCTCTGTCCGTCTCTCTGTCTGTCTCTCTGTCCGTCTTTCTGTCCGTCTCTCTGTCTGACTCTCTGTCTCTCTCTCTCTAACCGTCTCTCTGTCTGTATCTCTGTCCGTCTCTCTATCCGTCTCTCTATCCGGCTCTCTGTCCATCTGACTGTCTCTCTGTCCGTCTCTCTGTCTGTCCGTCTCTCTGTCTGTATCTCTGTCCGTCTCTCTATCCGTCTCTCTATCCGGCTCTCTGTCCATCTGACTGTCTCTCTGTCCGTCTCTCTGTCTGTCCGTCTCTCTGTCTGTATGTCTCTCTATCCGTTTTTCTGTGCGTCTCTCTATTCTCTCTGTCTGTCTCTCTGTCTGTCTCTCTGCCGGTCTCTCTGTCTGTATCTCTGTCCGTCTCTCTATCCGGCTCTCTGTCCATCTGACTGTCTCTCTGTCCGTCTCTCTGTCTGTCTGTCTCTTTGTCTGTATGTCTCTCTATCCGTCTTTCTGTCTGTCCGTTTTTCTGTCCGTCTCTCTGTCTGTCTCTCTGTCCGTCTCTTTGTCTGTATCTCAGTCCGTTTTTCTGTGCGTCTCTCTATTCTCTCTGTCTGTCTCTCTGTCTGTCTCTCTGTCTGTCTCTCTGTCCGTCTCTCTATCCGTCTCTCTGTCCGTCTCTCTGTCTCTCTATCCGTCTCTCTATCCGTCTCTCTGTCCGTCTCTCTGTTCGTTTCTCTGTCCGTCTCTCTATCCGTCTCTCTATCCGTCTCTCTATCCGTCTCTCTATCCGTCTCTCTGTCTGTCTCTCTGTCCGTCTCTCTATCCGTCTCTCTATCCGTCTCTCTATCCGTCTCTCTATCCGTCTCTCTATCCGTCTATCTATCCGTCTCTCTGTCCGTCTCTCTATCCGTCTCTCTATCCGTCTATCTATCCGTCTCTCTGTCCGTCTCTCTATGCGTCTCTCTGTACGTCTCTCTATGCGGCTCTCTATCCGTCTCTCTATCCGTCTCTCTGTCTGTCTCTCTATCCGTCTCTCTATCCGTCTATCTATCCGTCTCTCTGTCCGTCTCTCTATGCGGCTCTCTATCCGTCTCTCCATCCGTCTATCTGTCCGTCTCTCTATCCGTCTATCTATCCGTCTCTCTATCCGTCTCTCTGTCTGTCTCTCTATCCGTCTCTCTATCCGTCTCTCTGTCTGTCTCTCTGCCCGTCTCTCTATCCGTCTCTCTGTCCGTCTCTGTGCGTCTCTGTCTGTCTCTCTCTGTCTGTCTCTCTATCCGTCTCTCTGTCCATCTGTCTCATTGTCTCATTGATCTCCAAACGTCCTCTTTCATCACCGCCCATCATCTAATGGTCTCCTCCTCATCCCCAACCACCACTGACCATCGTCCATTGTCCACCGATGTCCATTTGTAGCTCTGCCTAATGTGGCGGGAATCGACTGACCTCTCATCTTGACCACTCGGCCATCGCAAACTACCATCCCCATCCCCCTTAACAGCAGCCCCCTAATTCTTCTTCCCTCAAATAACCATTCCCTCCCCCACCCCATCTCGTCCATCCTTCCCGTTTATGGGAACCATCCCCAGGCACTCGGCGGGGGGCGAGGGGGTCGGAACCGCGGGCCGCTCGCTGACCCGTGCGGTCAGCGGTCTCCCTCCCACCGGACACTTTCGGCGGGCACAGAAAACTGACCGGAAGCGGGTCTCGTTATCGGCGCCCGAGGGAAACGAGAGCGTCACGATGACGTACATATAGATCACGTGACTGTGCCCCGCTGGGACCAGTCAATTGCAGGGAACCAGCGTGTACGACGGAGAATCAAGTTATGGAACAAACTCGCGGCAGAGAACCGTTATTATTTGACGATGAAGGGAACAGCGTGACCGGGCAGCAGCAGCAGCGCTTAACGAAGAACCAGTCTATACCGTTGAGGATAAAAATATGCCAGAGAACCAGCTTATGGTCGGGACAAGCCAGCTCAGAACAGATAAAGATCATGTATTATTATGGCTATGGACCGGCGCTATATTGTTCATACTAAACCTACGCAATGATCAGAAACTATATCGCCATTCTTATCAGCCAAGGACACGCTACGGCGCTATATAAATTGTCTTGTTGCTATTGGCATTGAAATTGGGTTCATTATTGTGATTTATATTATTGTAATTAGTTATTATTATTATTATTGTTATTGTTGTTGTTATTATTTTAATATTGTTAATAATAATATTATTATTGATATTGTCATTATTATTAATATTGTTATTATTATTAATATTGTTTATTATTATTATTATTATTATTATTATTATTATTACTACTACTACTACTATTATTATTATTATTATTATTATTATTATTATTATTATTATTATTTTTTTTTTTTACATCTTCGCAAAGGTTTATTTCTGATTGATTGTGTGCTTATGTTTGTCGAGAGGTCCTTGCAACGGCATGTGCTTTAACGGCACCAAAATTAGTGCTCTTATTAGTATTAGTATTATTATTCTAAATTGCCTTGAGGTACTTATGATCCCTCAGGGATTTAAATACTAGTTAAGAACAGAATGAACCGTCTGGGACGGCACCTAATTGTTATTATTATTATTATTATTATTATTAAAATGTCATTTATAACGCGCCTAAACAAAGAAGAATCCTGCACGAAAGCGCATAACAGGAATGTCTACTCATAATAAATCTTAAACAAATAGGCCTAAGTCTTCAAGTGTTTCTTGAAGAACGATAAAGAAGATGATTTGCGAATAAAGTCCGGAAGTTTCTTCCATTCAGCTATAGTGCAAATGCACGGTTTCCAAATTTTCTGACTGAACTTGTGACTACAAAATCACCTTGAGATGAAGATCGTAGTCCTCGTCTGGATTGGAGAGATGAACATTGAACATAGTGTTACAAGCGAGGACACATAAGGAGATAAGATTTAATTAATTCATTTGTTCATTCATTTCAAGAACTTATACAGTGCCCCTTCAAGAAATCCACTCAGAGGCGCTCCAAGTCCAACCACGGTGAAACAAATAAGTCTTAAGGAGCGTGTAAAACACTGACGATATTGTTGATGCAGTTGGTATTGTTGATATGGCCATTGTCACCGTACAACAGAGAATCAGTAAACGAAGGTGTAATTCGACTCACGTCAAATAACCTCCTATGCGTTCACAGTAGAACTATACTCGCCTTCGTTTTTATAGCGCAAACATTTATGCCAGCGAAGCATCACACAACAACAGCGAACTTGAGCGAAGGCCTCGCGAAGCAGCCAGCGTTCACCGACAAAGCCCCCTCAGGAAATCAACCACGCGTCACTAACCCCCATTACGACGAGCCCCTCGAGTAATACGCGAATAGAAATTGGATGGAGGGGGGCGGGTTCCAATATTAACCTTAGGGCGGACTGAACGGTGGGGCGTGCAGTGGGATGGGGTGGTGCTGTAAAGGATGTTATTGGGTCGTTCTGTTTAGCATCGTTTTACTGGCGTTAATTACCCGCTCAACAGGAGCTTCTTTAACCTCCTCGGTGAACGACCCCAACGGGCAGCTTCATTCAGACATCCTTTACACACACCCCACCCCGAAGGGTAACCCTCCACCATGTTACCCCATCACGGCACACATACATACATACATTCATACATACATACATACATACATACATACATACATACACACATACATGCACACATACATACACACATACATACATACATACATACATACATACATACATACATACATACATACATACATACACACACAAATACATACATACATACATACATACATACATACATACATACATACAACCAATATGACCTGGACATTAATCTATTTATAGGAGTACTTGTTTCAACCCTCAAACATCCCACAACGGCAGACCATTCAACCCCCTTCAAATACCCCCCCCTATTTGCAACAGGACAGTCCAACTCCGCTCCAATGACCCTTGAACTCTCATTTCATCAACGACCCCAGGACCTCATGAATCACCCTATAATAGGACAGCTCCCTTTATACCCTCCTACATCAACCCCCCCACTCAGTCGCCACCTCAAGCCCCCACGCAGCATCCGATAGTCGACAACAGATGGCGAGATATTATTATGAGTAACTTACGTGACGACAGCATCTTCTGTCTCATTCCTATGTCTCTCATCATCATCAACAGATCGTAGAAACAATTCAAACTAATTGTCACAACAAGAACTACAATAAAAACAACAATAACATCATCACCACCACCACCACCGCCATCGCCGTCATCGTCATCGTCATCGTCATCGTCATCGCCATCGTCCTCATCCTCATCCTCATCCTCATCATCCTCATCATCATCATCATCATCATCATCATCATCATCATCATCATCATCATCATCATCATCATCATCAGTAGCATCATCAGTAACATCATCGTTGCCGTTATCCCTATTGTTATCCTAATTCATGCTCCCAAACAAAGAAGATCGTTCACGAACTTTTCTTAATTAGAAAAAATGGTGAAAATTCTTATTAATTGAAATCCGAATAATTGTCTAAACTCTATAGGACTTAGAGCGCTTGACAGTAACTGAAGAGGCATAATTATATGTAACTAATCAAATTCCCGCCATGCGAAAAATTTCTTCGACATGTCATCGCCCAATTTAGCCACATATAAGAGTACACTGTACACGTGATGGCGTCACGACAACTGGTCTATGTATAGTATACAGACAACTCGTCTAACGACAAGTGATCCTCAGACAATTCGTCTAACGACAACTGGCTTACAGACAACTAACTGGTCCGGCGCTTGAGAAATAGAAGCTGGATGAAAGTTTTTACAGGTGAAATGGAGGTTGGATTGATGAAAATAACGCATGAGAAATAAAAAGCTGGATGAAGGTATCTTTTATATCTGAAATAGAAGCTGGATTGATGAAAATAACGAGCGAGAAAGAGAATGTAGGTTTTTAAATCTGAAGTAGAAGCTGGATGCATGTTGAAATACATGAATGAAAATCATCAATCCAACTTCCATCTAAGCTAGAAAACCATTTAATTTTTTTGTGCATAAATCCAGCTTCTATTTCATCAATATGATTCGTCTGTATAGATCAGATGTCGTTAGACGAGTTGTCTGTATAGACCAATTGTCGTGGAACCACAGACTACACGTGAAAAAGGCATCACGATGGATATAGAGGATTGGCCATCCGCCCTGCTATAATTATATGCCGAGGCAAAGCAGACGAAGTCGCTAACAGTTCACACGCATGCATGGATACATGCTGTCTCTCAGATTAGCTTCAGATACTGACCCTCTTCTTGCTTGGCTGCCAAGGCTGCGTTGACGTCGATCTTACACTTACAGCTCCCAAAAATACTCTGACATGTCAACTGTAAACTATCTCTGCAGAGACTGTCAACCTCTACCAGAACTGATGAGTAACATATCAGGCGTAATAGCATGAAAGAAGAGCTAATCTCCAAACACTTGTGTGTATACAACACTATAGACGTATACTCTCCAGACAATCAACAGTACACTTGAAAATGTCAATTGCCCACTTCGTCGCAGAAAACATACCATTTTACAAAAACATAACGTTCAAAGAATATATATATATATATATTTTACACATATATATGTATATATAAGCAAGAGGTTTCAACAGTTCTCGCCGTTCATAAAGCATTGACCAGGGGTCACTCCACTCTGTTCCTTAAGAATCTAAAAACTGTTTTATTTAGCCGTGGTTGGGCCGGGAGCGCTTCTAAGTAGCCTACCTTGAAGAGGCGCTATATAAATTTCTGAAATAAATAAATTGTAGAGCCTTATAAGGCATTGCATAACGAAGAATTGCACATAGCTGATGTTTTCTTGCATACGTATACGATGTATGCTAATAACGATCTCGTCATACAGCAAATGTGATTATAGCTTTGTTTTTCATTGAATAATTGCAGGATTTATCCTTTACAATGCGCCGTTTGAATGAGTATACTATAGCCTATTACGCAATTTAAAGTCCCTTGTGGACGGACGACTTTGTCACAGTGACAGTGCCATCTATAGAGCGACTGCAAATGGCATAGACCTTCTTCATTAATCAATGGATTAATTGTGTGACATCATTCACCATCGATACTCCTTTGAATGGGTGCCAGCCACGCCCCTTAAGATTCCCGCGTATACGGATTGTTATATATATTATATATATTATGTATATATAGAACAGTATATATATAGAACAGTAAATATATATATAACAGTATATATATATATCATATATGTATATAGGGCGACGTTACAGTCTCGACCCTGCCAATTAATCAACGCATTAATTGGGCGAGATACTTCACCCCATGGCTACTCCCTGAAATGGGCGACACGCCTTTTAAGGGTTCACGCGTAGGGACAGCGCCAGTCCCAAGCATCGAGAAAGGAGGAGGAGGGCGACACTTGGCTTGGTGGTGTCAGGTTGGGAGCGCTCCTGACGAGTTTCTCGTGAAGTGGCGCTATATAAATTCATGATTACGATTACTAATCAGTAATCACCCTTTGTACGTGTGCGACAGAGTCGTTAAACAGGAACAAGGTCCCACCATATCCCGAGATGTCGATCCTTGCAATAAACTATTATGGCCGTGGGGTGCGCGCCGTGCACCGCCCATGCCCGGCCCAACACAGAGATTCATTGACATACGGTTCTACACCCGATATATATAGCCAAAGAGACTATCTATAGAGCTTAACTGTGCTGCCGCGCTGATATTGCTATTGTTTATTGCTATTGATGCTACTACCACTACTTCCTGCGTCCACTGCTACTGATCTTCATACAAAAGGCAGTCAGTCGTGCCACTCCCGTTTACAGCGGCGATATATGCGCTAAATAAAGCGGGCGTCCGTTCTGGATCGTCGTCGTCAGCGTCGTCGTGTTTTACTGTCGTCTCTAGCTCCCAACAGAAATCTAATTTGGCGCTAAAACTGGGCGATAATAGAGGACGCCCGACCGACGACGACGGCGACGGCGGCTTCCGCGCATGCGTCGTAAGCGGATCGATAAAATTAATCGGGCTCTTCGAAATCGTCCGACGGAGCTGAATAAGATTAAGGACCCGGATGAGGCAGATTTATGCGCCCTCTGTGGCCCGAAGGAGGCGCCTGAAGCGACGCCCAGCGGCGGCGGCGGCGGCGGAGGCCGAGTGCCGAAGCAGCCGCCATTTGCTTTTGGCTCGATGGGTTCGAAGGAAGAAGGATGAGGGAATTTATGGAGGAACGGAACAGACAGATAGGGAAGAGGAGGAGGAGGAGGAGGAGGATAAGAAGGACAGACAGATCAGGAGAAGAAAGTGGAGGAGGAGGAGCAGGAGAAAGAGGAGGATAAGGAAGACAGATCAGGATAAGAAAGTGGAGGAGGAGGAGGAGGAGGAGGAGGAGGAGGAGGAGAAAGAGGAGGATAAGGAAGACAGATCAGGAGAAGAAAGTGGAGAAGGAGGAGGAGGAGGAGGAGAAAGAGGAGGATAAGGAAGACAGATCAGGAGAAGAAAGTGGAGGAGGAGGAGCAGGAGAAAGAGGAGGATAAGGAAGACAGATCAGGATAAGAAAGTGGAGGAGGAGGAGGAGGAGGAGGAGAAAGAGGAGGATAAGGAAGACAGATCAGGAGAAGAAAGTGGAGAAGGAGGAGGAGGAGGAGGAGAAAGAGGAGGATAAGGAAGACAGATCAGGAGAAGAAAGTGGAGAAGGAGGAGGAGGAGGAGGAGAAAGAGGAGGATAAGGAAGACAGATCAGGAGAAGAAAGTGGAGAAGGAGGAGGAGGAGGAGGAGAAAGAGGAGGATAAGGAAGACAGATCAGGATAAGAAAGTGGAGAAGGAGGAGGAGGAGGAGGAGGAGGAGGAGGAGGAGGAGGAGGAGAAAGAGGAGGATAAGGAAGACAGATCAGGAGAAGAAAGTGGAGAAGGAGGAGGAGGAGGAGGAGGAGGAGAAAGAGGAGGATAAGGAAGACAGATCAGGAGAAGAAAGTGGAGAAGGAGGAGGAGAAAGAGGAGGATAAGGAAGACAGATCAGGAGAAGAAAGTGGAGAAGGAGGAGGAGGAGGAGAAAGAGGAGGATAAGGAAGACAGATCAGGAGAAGAAAGTGGAGGAGGAGAAGGAGGAGGAGGAGGAGGAGAAAGAGGTGGAGAAAGGAGGACAGATCAGGATAAGAAAGTGGAGGAGGAGAAAGAGGAGGAGAAAGTGGAGAAGGAGGATATATCAGAAGAAAGTGCATGGAGGAGAATTAGGAGGAGGAGGAAGAGGCGAAGGAGGTCAAGGATTATAGGAAAAGGACACGTAAGAAGAAAAAGAGGAAGACGAGGACAGTTACTTTGGGAAGAGAAAGAGGAGAGAGAGAAGGAGGAAGCGTATGATAGATCAGGAGGAGTAAGAGGAGGAAGAGAAGGAGGAGGACAAAAGATGACGATGACGACAAGGAGGATGAAGCGGATGGAAAGGAACCGGAAGAGAATGGGAGAAGAGGACGCGATACAAGGGGAAGAGAGAAGGAGACAAGACGAGGACGATGAGGATGAGAGAAGAGGAAGAAGAGGAGAGGATAAGAAAGGGGAGTGAAGGAATAATTATAGAAGGGGATATATGGTTTACATGAAGAAAGATCGAGGAGGAGGAGGAGGAGGAAGAGGAACAGCAGGAGGGAGAAAGCAAAAAGAGGAGGAGGAAGAGAAGGGTAAGAGGAAACGGACAAAGTAGAGAAAGAGGATTAAGCGAAAGACGAGGAAGAAGGGGAAAACGGCGGATGGAGGACTATGAGGAATAAAGAAGATATACATGCAGCGAATGAAGAAGAGAAAGAAGAGAGAAAGAAGCTGAGGATGAGGATGAGGAAGAAAAGAGTATAAGAGGCAAGAAGAAAGTATAGAGGAGGAAGTGGATCAAGCGAAAGAAGTGGAAGAAGACAAAATGGATGGATGGAAGATGATGAGGAATGAGGAAGGTTGAGGATGAATTCTAGAAAGAAGACAAACAGGAAGAAGAAAGAATGGGACGAAGAGAAGAGTAAGGGGAAAGAACAAAGTAGAAGGAGAGGATCAAGCAAAAGAAGTGGAGGAATACAAAGCTGGATGGATGGAAGATGATGAGGAATGAGGAAGGTATAGAGGATGAATTCTAGGAAGAAGAGAAACAGGAAGAAGAAAGTAGGGACGAAGAGAAGAGTGAGAGGAAAGAACAAAGCATAGAAGAACAAGAGGATCCAGCCAAAGCATTGTAAGAAGACAACGATGGAAGAATGGATTATTATGAGGAATGAGGATGAAGACTATATGAAGAAGAAGAAATAAGAGGGAAGAAGGAGTGAATTAAGAGGCGGAGGAGAGAGATGGGGGGAGAGAGGGGAGGAAAGAGGAGGGATGGAGAAGAGGGTGATTGGCGGGGGAGATGAATATGGATGGAGATGGTGGTGAGGAAGGCAAAGCAGAGACGGCGTCTGACTAAGATCTGGAGATAATTCTGACATTACCGTCGCTTATCTGACGATGGATAAATTGAGTGGATGGACTGATGGAAGGAAGGAAGGAAGGACGGGAGAATGGCGAATCTATACAGAGGCACTGGGAGGAAGGGAGGGAGAAAGAGAGGGAGGAGGAGAGGAAGAGAGGGAGGGAGAGAGACAGCAGATATACAGACAGACACATACATACATACATACATACATACATACATACATACATACATACATAAATACATACATACATACATACATACATACATACATACATACATACATACATACATGCATGCATACATACATACATACATACATACATACATACATACATACATACATACATACATACATACATACATACATACATATATACATACATACATACAGATAGAGGAAGAGGGAAAAAGAGGGGAACAGAGAGACGCAGACAAATTTTAAGAGATAGACAGACAAACAGACAGACAGACAGTGACTTTAGGGACTGAGTGAATGGATTGATTGGCAGGAGGGGCTAAGTGACAGAGGCGCGTGAAGAGAGAGAGAGAGAGAGAGAGAGAGAGAGAGAGAGAGAGAGAGAGAGAGAGAGAGAGAGAGAGAGAGAGAGAGGGAGAGGGAGAGGGAGAGGGAGAGGGAGAGGGAGACAGACAGACAGACAGACAGACAGACAGGAGGGAGGGAGGGAAGAAAGACACACAGACAGACAGAGGGAGACACACACAGTTACACAGAGGAAGAAGGCTGGGGGTGAGGGAGGAACGAATGAGTTGGTCGAGTGCATTGCTCGTACAGTTAGATAGATTGAGAAGGCGATGGGTGAAAGGATGGACGGATGGATGAATGAGAAAGACGCCCAAATCGACTTCTTCAGCTCCTCCAGGACCCTCCCTCTCTCCCTCCTTCCCTCCCTCCCTTCTTCCATCCTCTTTGCCTCCATGTCTCCCATCTCCTGCCGTTCCTTTGCACGCCCCTAAAGCAAGATCTGTCAAAGGCAGACACCAACGTTGCAGAATGACATGCGTACAGTGCGTGTGTGCACTTTTGCTTCGGCTTGTGTGTTTGAGTGTGTCGGCAGCGCCTCTGAGTAGAAAGCTTGAAGGGGCGCTATAATAAGTGCACAAACAAACTGCAGTTGCAATGTATCTGTATATCTGTGTATCTATGGCGTTCCCATAAGTAAGTATAGGCTTACCTATGTAGCCCTATGTGTTCATTCATTCATTCGGACATTTATATAGCGCTTCAAGAAAAACTACTCAGAGGCGCTCCCGACTCCAGTGCGCCCAAAAAGAATAGTTTTAAGTTTAGTAAGGAAGGATCCTGGTAGAGTCCCAGGGTGTAGGCGTAGCTCAAAAGGAAGGCCATTCCAGACCACTGGTCCAACCACAGAAAAGGCTCGATTCTTCATGGTAGTAGTACGAGCAAAAGGAACTATAAGAGGACTCCCTTATCAGCAGAGCGTAGCTGACGACGTCCTTGGATACCCAATGTAAAGCTGCATAGCTCTCGGAGGTAAATTGGGGCGAGGCCCTGACAACATCGCCATACCAATGCAGCTACCCTGAACTCATGTATACGTTGTAAACTGTAAACATACGAGTAGGCCTAAAAGTAAACTAAGAACGTCCGCACTAACTAAATGACTGGTTGCATGCAGATCACCGACCAAGCAGTCGAACGCCTGTCAGTTGCCCAGTTGCAGCTGTCGGTCTGGCCACATTAGCCTTCCGCATTCAGCACAGACAGCGTCTTGAGGAGTGGACCCGAAGCCATTCCTTCCCGACCCCGCGGGACTCGCAGCCACCGAACAGCGACAGAGATTTGATTTGTCCATCGAAGCGAAGAGACGCTGCCGCCACCGCCTCCATGAGTCTGCTGGGTCCGACGGAGAATTAAGGGCAGACAGGGAAAGGCAGCGAGGGAGGAGTTGGAAGAGGAAAGGGAAGAGTGGAAGAGTGGAAGTGGGAAAGAAATGGATGGGTTGGAAAGGGTGGGCGGGATGGAAATGGAAAAAGGAGAAATTGCATGGAGAAGACTGCAGAGAGGGAATTGCAAAAGGTAATGGAAGGTATAGTTGAAGATGAAAGTCGGCATCGTAGGAAAAGGGAGGTAATTGGAGATGGGGTGGAATGGGACAAGGGCAGTGGGAAGAAAACTGGAAGAGAAAATGCATATAGGGAACGGGCAAGCAGGAAGAGAATTGGGAAATGAAAGTGGTAGATGAAAGAGAGTGATGGAATTGGAAAAGAAACATGGAGAAGGAAAGAAACTAGAAGGGAATTGGCGAACGGAATAGTTAGAACCAATAATTGAAAGAGGAGAGAATTGGATGGAACTGGAAAAAGGCAGACAATGCTGGAGATCGATGGTAGAAGGGATAAACTGGAAGAAGGAGAAAGTACAAGAACTGAAAAAGGGATGGAGGCAGAGTGAAAACTCAGGCAGTGATGGCTTTTTTAACGTGCAGTTGTACACAAAATGTGCAGTTCTAAATGGATTTGTGCAGTTGTAGAAGCACTTCTGTACAGTTAAAACTAGAAAAAAGGTCACTGTCCTACGATTGGAAGCAATTTACCATGGAGGATGGCAATGGAAAGAAGGGGTTGTGCAGTTCTAAAAATTTCTTAAAAACAGCCCTGCAGGTGTCACGAAATAGAGTATCCCCGTATCAGTGGCGTAGGCAGAAGCAAAATGTAACCCGGGCAGCATTTGTGCATTATATATATATATTGTATGTATAAAATTGTATATATATATATGTGCACGTGTGTATGTATGTATGTATGTATGTATGTATGTATGTATGTATGTGTGTATGTATGTATGTATGTATGTATGTATGTATGTATGTATGTATGTATGTATGTATGTATGTGTTAGGGCACCTTATATATCGCATTTTGTGGTCTTACAAAGTCCTTTCTATATAGTGCATTAGTCTGTAGGTCATGTATTATTATGTAAAATGTAATTTACACCTTTACGATTATACCAGCTGGTAAATGAATGCCCAGTGAATAGGAAAAAGAGTTATACCAATGACTGGCCCAAGCACGTGCGTTATTAATTAACACCAGCTATATATAATTAATAGGATAAGATAGGCCTACGAATATTCTTTAATGGCGACAGGGGGAGATAGAGGGCTAAGCCCCCCAAAGTCCATCAATTTTTGTCCCCCCCCCAAAAAAACTGAAACGCAAACATATGTCGGAAAGTTTGTCGTAAAAAAGTCGTTAGAAATTTTGAACAGTTCAAACATTCCTCAGAGGCTCTATGAAACCACAGACTTTGAAATGTATCTAGCCTGGACTGATAACCCGTTCTTCAAGGTCAGCGACCTCTGAACCTCTCTTCCTGCTGAACTGGAGAGCATGATTGCGGGAATGCCCTACGAATAGGCCTAATGGAGCAACACTATAGCTTTGTAACCGTATACAGTTTGACATCCATTAATAATGTCAGGTTCACAAAGGCCAGATGGTGAAGGGCAGACGGCATACAGTAGCCTATGTATATAAGTACAGAGATGTGTTAGCCTGCCTGTAGCCTATATAATGACGTGCCAGTTAGCCCATGCAGTGAGTCTTTTGACGGTGCACGATTCATATTAGCCCATATGCAAATGTGACATCGTTATCTCAAGTTCCCAACATACAAATTTTAATAGCATCAAAAGCCATCCAAATAAAATTAAAATTTATCAACTTCTCGATTCTGCGCAGCCCGGGCAGAACTAATCGACAACCCGGGCATTGCCCGTAATTGCCCGGGCATGGCTACGCCACTGCCCCGTATTAATTGTATCCCCCCAAATTAAAAAAAGTCGAAAAAACCGCTTCCGCTTGTATTTTTTGGCAAATTAATTTTCATCGGCTTTGTTTTGAACAATGACACGAACAGGTATATTTATTTCTATTAGATAATCTGTTTTGCCCTGTTTTTAGACCACTTAAAACATTTAAAACACTTAAAAACACGCAGAGACACTGAATAAATTCGAATTGCCTTTATCTGAGCATTGCCTAGGACACTTAAAGCAATTAGAGTCACTTTAAATTTTGATTACAGCATAAATATTTTTATTATGCGCATTTTTCAAAAAAGGGGATAGAATGGTTTATCCCCCCGGATAGCATAGACCGGTTAATTCCATCCGGGGGGATAGATTAATTCATCCCCTCGGATAGCTTTCAAGGGGGATACTCCGTTTCGTGTCACAGGCAGTCGAAAGGAAAAAATGGAAGACACATGGAAAGAAGTATATGGAAGCTGCAGGGGAGGAAACTGAATGAGTTAAGGTATGTATATAAGAGTCTGGAGAGGTAAAGGGTAATAGAATTAAATTACAGAAAAATGCGAATAGAGTGAATTAGAACAACGGAGGGAAGGAACTAAGGCACTGTATAGTTTGCAAGGGCGCCCGCACATAGGGCCAAGAGGGTGGCACTTGCTCCCCTGGAACATTGAAACCTATTTTCTCACTACTACCTTTGGAGTTTATAACAATTTTCTTCGCATTAAATAATTTAAAAACACACTTTTAACTAATACTTTCCGATTTTTAAAACAAATTTCTTTGCAAAAAGAAACAATTCATATTAGAAATTTTAAACAGTGAAACTGAGAAATTTATATCAAGAAACCTCTATGAAAAATACCCATGCAAGTTCTTACCTCCCTGCTTGCATTTTTTGACCACTTGCTACAAATTTTTTAACCTTGACCATCGTGTTATACCCCTCCTGCAAAAATTTCTGCGGGCGCCCATGATAGTTTGTCCATGCAGCAGTCGGGAAAATATCGGACTTGCATGCAATTGACTCCTTCTAAAATCTATATATTTTAGTATTGCCAGTAAAAATTTATGAGGATTTTAGTTTCTGTGGGTTTCCAAACGCTATACATGGTCACAAAATAAACAGAATGAGCTCTTAAGATTTCGGAAACCATCTATTTGGGATTGAACCCATGGATGCAGAAACTCCCTAAATACCTCCATGATATTTTTATCAGTAGTGTTCACGAATGTATTTATCCCCATATATTTACCATAGTTAGTCCATAGGCCTATATATTTTTTATGTTTGTATGTGCACTTGTCATAGCGCTCCTTCAAGCACACTACTCAGAGGCGCTCCCGACTACAGCGCGGACACAGCATCGGAGTTTCACGCCGAAGCGCTGAGCAATTGCGAGTGAAGGACTTGCCCAAGGTCCCTACGCGGCGACTTGAGGTAGATTCGAACTTGCAACCCTCCGGCTGCAATTAGGCAACGAACGTGTTACCATGCACTATACACCACCGCACCCAAATCGCCTCAATCGTGAAAATCATTTGTCTTCATGAAACTTTATACGTGTCTTTTCAGACTCTGCCCCCCCCCTATATATATATATATATATATATAGGCTTCTCGCTTGTGTGTGTATACATTTACCATTTGTTCTCTGACAAAAATCGTTATCAGTGGTTCCATACTTCTGTCGTTTGTCCACTTATATCCTTGTCGTTTATCTCAATATCTCTTTGACGTTTCGTATTTGTCTATATATAGGGCTTTTATAGGCTATATGTCTTTGATATTTTTTCACCATTTCTCTTCGATATCCATATATACTCAGACAGGAAGAAGCTGAGGACATCTGCTTTTGTTCAGTTTATTTGTCGTTATAACACCAATCGATATAACTAACAGTCATTGAAAGAAAGAATTAGAACGCATTCAAAGGCTATATATCATGCGCAAGTGAGAATCAAAGTGCCGCTGTATATAGCAGTGTAACCGAATAACGTGCGCGCACACACACACACACACACACACACACACACACACACACACACACACACACACACACACACGCACGCACCCACGCGCACGCACGCACATACACTAAAGTTACACAAACACACAAAAGGCACACAAACACCTGCACATACACATACTCACTCACTCACACACCCACAGTGACATGCACTGTGACATACACACTATGACACATACTATCACACACACACACGCACACACACACACAAACACACATACACTAAAGCCACACAAACACACTAAAGGCACACAAACACCTGTACATACACACACACTTACTCACTCACACACCCAGAGTGACATGCACTGTGACATATACTATGACTACAAACTGACACACACACACACACACACACACACACACACACACACACACACATACACGCACACACACACGGGCAATTTCTTTAATGTAAATCAATTCCGTTACAAATCAGTTCTTACAGAATCTATAAATACAGATATAAACCGCGGCAACACGCATTAGTCATTTCCGCAAATTCGGTTATACACCAGATCGTCCTATATATGACTGGTTTATGAGCAGCGATGGCGATGGCGGAGACTTCGCACGTGACGTGTGCTGTGGATACGTGTAAATGCGCTTCTCGTCAATGCCATGGCGTTGATTAATGGCTTATTGACACAACAAGGAAAACATGGCGCCACACAAAAGCAACGAGCGACGGAAAACAACGCAAAGTCATCCATCAACACCTCCTCCTCCTCCATCCATCCATCTCTCTCTGTCTGTCTCTCTGTCTGTCTCTCTCTCTCTCTCTCTCTCTCTCTCTCCGTTCGTATACCTGTATACCTCCCTTTACCACCATCCGCCCCTCCCCCAACCAGCAGCCGCAAGAAAAACAACCCCTCCATCCGTGCACCGAAATAACTTCAACATCTGACGAAACCTACTCAGCTTGTCATTTATAAAAATAAAATACACACACAAACACATACATACCCACATCCACACTATGTCTGTGTGCGTGTGTGTGTGTGTGGACTTAACTTCACTTAAGGTCCCCAACGCATACATGTGCATTTGTGCAATCATGTATAAGAATTTGTGCATGTGCAATCATATAAGAATTTTATTTATTGATTTATTGACACATTAGATACTGTTGGTGTATATATGCTATAGCATATCAATTATTGTTTTTGATATAAATAAACACGTACAAGCACACAAATATCCAGGTATACACTACATATGCAACAGCTATGGGACTTGGAATGGGAACATAATATTGGGATATTGGATACTATGCAAAAACAACACCACATATTTGAGGCTATATAATATACATCAGATGCTTTGTTCAACTGTGTACTAAATGCATGCAGGGACACGGTATACCGAAATATGATCCAATATACGTAGAAATGTAGAGGCGGAGGCGGCTCTGGGGCTAATGGATCAACGCCCCCAAACTTGACAGACTCCAACACTCGTCAATCATAATTAAAGTCCTATCTCTGCGTCCTAGAGATCCATCTACTCGTCCTCTTGTAAGTTACTTACAATCGCGGCACAGGTGTGAATATATGCACACATATAATATACATATAATATGTGTGGGATGTACATGTATTATAAATAAATATATATATATATATACCGTATATCTATGTATAATATATATATATATATTTGTATGTTTACATGTAGAAATTGCAGATGGATGTTTTCGCAATTACGGATGTTGACGGATCGGTGTAAAGGTGTGGAAAGCACTCGTTCACACGGGCAATTACGGGTTATTATATGTAAACCTATAGCCACTGTGGATATAATTGTGACGACAACTGAACGAACCGTGAATATGTATACTTCCATCCGAACACCTGTACATATCAGCGCATCATGCATAGTCTAATATTTATCGTTGCCTAAGTAGAGTTAGCCTACTTAAGGAACGATTAATACGAGACCCTATAGGTGCGTGGATCGGAATTTTACCTACTCGCTAATCAAATCTCAGCAGAGTATAAGGACAAGTGAGGATAAAACAATACCAGACTTTATACACACGCCCGAACGCACAGGTGCACGTATACATTATAATGGTTCCATATCTATGTATATATATTATGAATATATATATATATATATATATATATATATATATATATATTTCAATTGCTGTGTATATGATTATACGATCATAACTGGCATTATAAAGTATGAAGGGGAAATATTTTGAGCCATGCAGTGGAGTGATTTTTAAGAAAGGAGTGATTTATGGCGGTGTTTGGGAGTTTTTTGGGTATAAACAACGTTCTGTTCTGTATATTTTGCGACCAAGTTCATTGGAAAGTCCCCGATTTTTTTGTATACGTACACGTGCAGGAAGGAAATCTGAACGAGTTTCTCAATAGAACTACATGTAGTTAGCGATTCTCTATACCTTATAACAGAGGTGGCATAATTCTATTCGACTAACGCTACATTCCTTAAAGCTTAATGTTTATACGCGCAGCGCAAAGGTGTACTCTATAGGGTGATCTCTAAGCTCAACAGAAACTCAATACCACGACCCCAAGTCTGAAACTCAAAGATCATAACACCAACTGGTAAAGTATACTCAGTAACAAAAACGATTTCAACACCTCGGCCAGTTGCTCATCTTTTAATACTCGAGTGCTAATACAGCTTCAACACTTCAAGTAAGTAAGTAAGTAAGTAAGTAAGTAAGTAAGTAAGTAAGTAAGTATATTCTTTAATGTATCAGCTGCAAAACGCACTCTGATTTACAAGCATACAAAAACACAATACATAAAAACAAATACAAGACAAATATGGCAGCCATCAACGGCGCCCACTCATATAGCTCTAGCCTACTGATGGTAACGTCAAAACGACAGAGTTATTCTTAGGCAAAACTCCGCTCGAGAGGCACAAGTCACCATCGTCGAACTCCTACACGTTGGCTACATGAAAAGTTCAGCTGACAGTTTCTCGTTCTGATGATGGAAGTTGAACAGTAATTTCAGTGTTTACAGGGTCGAGAATGCATAAGTCCGAAGAACATGCAGCGACGGGTAGCACAACGCTGGAAACGCGGCACTACTGCGGCACGGTCTTTTGTTGTTGGTAATAAGATCCTTTCTTTTCCCATTCTTGTGTGCAATCGTTCGGATATCGATAATGAAGCACCAATAATGACGAACCTGGAACCCCTTGATGTTGAGCGTAATGGACCAGTCCAAAGAGGAACGACGCATGGCGAGGGTTGAACGTCAAAATTTATAATCAATATCCCATCCAAACGCTACGACACTGATGAAGAAAAGTCAGAAACTCGACACTCAACATCGGTATACATAAGAAAATCCGAACAAAAACGAGCGAGTTATGCCACAGACGTAAAAATCTGCCATAATAACAGAGAGGCACGATCGTTCGACCAACATGGCCGAACGACCATAGAGCCAACAGTGGCTCATCTTTTAATACTCGAACACTAATGTCATCAACAACTCAACAGTCAATTATACTGAATCACAAACTCAACGTGTAAGCCTAAAGATGTGAGTTTTATCCTCGATCAGATGAAACGGTAGCCTATAACTCGCAACTCAATACCAACTCACACGCACAACAACAAACTCATGGCTCGCTTTTCAAACTCAGAAAAAAGAAGAAAAAACCTCGGCGCTTCGACACGAAACTCAATACTCAATACCCAATAAAACGCTTTCCAATCATGCCTCGCTTTCTCGTCCTCGAATAAAAGAAACGTCACCGCAATATATTGAAACGCTCACAACGGCACAGCCGCGCCAGTCAACGGCGTCCAGTAATTAAATCACGGGTCATATATTTCACGACCAAATCGCCCATTCGGCCGATAAAAGCAGTTTCGACGGACCGGTAGGTTCATCCGACGTCCACTCACCCAGCAAAACCATTTTGTCGACGATCAAATTCACGGCGAAACGCACGCGAACAAAGGACGCCATCTTCGCGTCAATATTTCATCCGTGGACGAGATGCCACACGAAACGCAAACGAAGGTATTAGCGTCCGCGGTGACCCCTGGCGATTGCGGACGCCGCCACCTCTCGTACTTATAAATCATCTTTTTGCGGTTTCAATTAGGCGGGGGGCCGGGGTTAGACTGGCATCCGTAATCCCCCGCAGGAACGACGAATTTGAACCCGACGATTGGGCCCGCTTGTAAACGATGGAAATTAATTTTCTGAGTCATTTCTCGAACGCGTCGTGTTACCGGAGATAAGCTGCCGCAGGGTTCGCCTCGATCGTACACTGGCGTCACCTTGCGTCCGACCAGGGCTGATCGAGAATTAGCGCTAATGCCGAGCTCGCCCTGCCATCTGTTGATAGATAGAGCGCTCTCCGATCGCGGAGGAATTCAATTTCCAGTAAATTTATGCGCCTTGGCTGATTGGATTCGTCGGGCCGATGGGGTCGCCGTCCGCGGAAAGCCCGTTCAGGAATTATTGACTAGAATTTGGCGGATAATTTCTCCCATTTGTGCGGATTACTTTTGGCGTCGAGATAATCTTACGGTAAACGAAGTCTTGAAGCGAACGACCTAGAAAATGAATTCTGATAAACCCGGAGTTTTATTCGGAGCGCGGAACACGAACCATCGTGTCCCTCTTTTGCTCGGGGTGTACCCTACGCTAGAAACAGAACAGATTCGGCTGGTCTCGTTTAAATCTGACAGAGGTCGGATAAATTATGGTTAATTCAAGTAGGCCACCATTTTCATCATAAAAATCTGTCAGCATTCGCTCCAATTATAGTTTTAGTATCTTGTAGCCTAGCCTACATAATTATGGAGGCCTATATCACTTATTGCTCTGTATACGATTGTCCCAAAATAAACGCAGTAGTGTGATAGTATATTGTATCAAAAGTTGACTTTAAAAAACTGCTATTATGACACAATATATCTCCGGCCAATCGTCTGACAGACCAGCAAGATAACGGCCTCGCATCATTGAGAATTTCTATTCTAATCCATCACATTAAGTCATTCAGATCCTCTGTCTCATGCTCAAGCCTTCTCATGCTCAACGCATCCGCCTGAGCAACTCCTCTGCGTCCTCTCTCTGTCCTCTGTCTGGCAACTTGGACCACTATACTGCACTGTGCATATAGATCTCTGGGCAAATGCTCCAATACGATGTAGTGCTCGTGAATAAGGTGGCGTAAAGTACTTAGCTTTAGTGATGACCCCGCCCAGACGGGAGAGCGCAGCAGTAGTCAAGGCGGATATTTACAAAGGAATGGACAAGAGAACGGCAGTGGTAGCATTTGAGGTGAGAGCGAGAAACAAGGACAAGAGAACGGCAGTGGTAGCATTTGAGGTGAGAGCGAGAAACAAGGACAAGAGAATGGCAGTGGTAGCATTTGAGGTGAGAGCGAGAAACAAGGACAAGAGAATGGCAGTGGTAGCATTTGAGGTGAGAGCGAGAAACAAGGACAAGAGAACGGCAGTGGTAGCATTTGAGGTGAGAGCGAGAAACAAGGACAAGAGAACGGCAGTGGTAGCATTTGAGGTGAGAGCGAGAAACAAGGACAAGAGAACGGCAGTGGTAGCATTTGAGGTGAGAGCGAGAAACAAGGACAAGAGAACGGCAGTGGTAGCATTTGAGGTGAGAGCGAGAAACAAGGACAAGAGAACGGCAGTGGTAGCATTTGAGGTGAGAGCGAGAAACAAGGACAAGAGAACGGCAGTGGTAGCATTTGAGGTGAGAGCGAGAAACAAGGACAAGAGAACGGCAGTGGTAGCATTTGAGGTGAGAGCGAGAAACAAGGACAAGAGAACGGCAGTGGTAGCATTTGAGGTGAGAGCGAGAAACAAGGACAAGAGAACGGCAGTGGTAGCATTTGAGGTGAGAGCGAGAAACAACTCTGAGCTGGCGCAGCAATACTGTTACTGAGTAAAAACCATGAAATAAAACCATGAAATGAAAAATGCAAAAAAAATGAATGAATTGGTGACATTTCCTGAAGATTTCGGTCGGATAACTAAAAAAACTCATAAGTTTTTAGGACGGTAAATTGGCGAAATTTTTCCTGAAGATTTCGGCCGGGAGACTAAAGAAAAAAAGGTAATCAGTTTTTCGGATGGGAAACTGAAGAAACACCCTCCCCCGAATCAAATCCTGGCTACCGCCTTGTGTCGTCCTCCTCCTTTCTCCAAGCTTGGGACTGGCACCACCAGTGGCTGAAGTCTGCGAGAGGTTAGGGGCCGTCCATAAAGTACGTCACGCTCCATGGGGGGGAGGGGGTGTAAGAAAGTGTGAGTGTGTGACAGGGGGAGTGGGGTCAGACCATGTGTGACGTCACACATTTATTTTTAAAATTCTTTATTATATTTTTTGTTCTTAGTATCTAAAATCCGACCCGGCCCGGCCAGGCTTGTCTAAAACCCGGCCTGCCGGGATAAAAGTTGATTTCCCGTCACTATCAAAGCGTTTAGGGACACACGTCACTATCAGAGGGATTAGGGATAGTATCCTAGGGTTTAGAGGGTTAGGTAAATGGTTATGTTTTTAACTTTTTTGTTCGAAAGTGTGACGTACTTTAGGGGGGGGGGGGTCCGAGATTTGTGACAGTTTGTGACAGAGGGGAGGGGGGGTAAAAATTGGTCAAAAATAGCGTGACGTACTTTATGGACGGCACCTTATAGTAGTCTCAGTTTAGTGACACGTCGTCCTCGTCCTGTACGGCGGTACCCAAAGTGCAGCCAAGTAGCTTCATGTGATTGGCAATATTATGCAGGTGAAAAAGCCTACGAAGGCTATTATAGTAGTAAAGGTACCTGACTAGGTTGGTGGATTGCTATGTAGCATCAGTAACCTTGCGACACCTTGCGAGTATCAACGTCGTTCAAATCGACCGCAATCTATAACATAATTGAGCAACACGTCATCTTGCGACTGGTTAGGGATCTAACAGCTCACGACAACAGTACTTAAAAGCGTCAAAGGCCAATGAGACATTTTCACCATTTTATCTATAGGCGTACTGCCGTTGCTGGTATGATTATGCTTAGTATCTTGGCTGTATTCAAATTGTGGTAGATTAATAAGACAGCCAAATATCGAAATAGTGGAAGTCTAGGGCTAGGGCCGCTGACTCAACTTACGTAGCCTACTGCCCTACTTAGGTAGATTGGAAATGTCCAAATGTTGGCACCCTAGTCCTATACACATATAGGCCTAACCACAAATAAACGATTTCCCCGTCGTTGGTATTTTGGCAATAGGCCTACTTTCGTCGTTTTTTAAATTTGTACAACCTTTGGATAGCATCCCGATTAATTTCTCCTTGGCTACATTAAAAAAATGATTTTTGAAGTTCCCACATAATATGATCGTTTGAGTTACTCATTTTTAGAAAAGCGAATAACGTTACCTTACACGTTTAGTAGGCAACTACAGCTCTGGGTCCACCTATCGAACTGTTGCATATTAATCCCAGAGTAGAACATTAGAATTGCATATAAAACTATTGCTAATCCCAGTCACCACGACCAAATTCGGATATTATTTTTCTCTCGAATAATATACAAAATTAATATAATATAAAAGACTAACCTGCTTGAGAACAAAGTAGCTGTGTGCTTTATCAGCTAACAATCAGCATGGTTGAAATAATGTTATTTTATACCACAGTATAGGCCTAGGCCTACTGTGTTTATACTGCGACAATACTCCTAGGATAAATCCTGCGTAGAGCTACATAAGTTTGTTCCATGTTAAAAAATAAAAAAATAACGCTGACGAATCCATCCTCGCATACACGAAAGCAATTTAATTAGCGCAAAACGATAAATTTCGGAGCAAATTGACACTCTAGTAATAATACCGAAATGTTTTTATTTTAATTTTAAATATTTTCTATAAAAAAAATGACAACCCATGACATACTATATTATAAAGGAGTTTAATCGCAGTGAGAAGTTCTATTGCGCTATTATAGAGGGGAAAAATCTATCAATCTCTTAATTCATCAATCAGTTCGATTTTCCTGATTGAATTTAATTTTAACCGGCTGGCTTGGTTAACTCTTCTTAGCATTTTGTTACTCCCGGGGTGATATTCATCCATTTTAGAGTCTCCCTTTGTAGCCATTGCATTCTTACTGCTACGGGGTAGCGCAATGGATAACAGCACATTTGCTATTTTATACTGTGATAACACGCTGGCGTAGAGTGCGAGAGGTAGCGAGTTCGAGCCCCCGTTGGGCGGCCATGCTTTGTAGGCTGCTATTAGCGCCGTGTAATTGCAAAGCTGTCTGTTCTGTTAGTAGTTAAGTTTAATTAATTGCTGAAATGTGCACTGTCATTTTGTGTAGGACTAGGCCTACTCTGTTGGAATAATAAAAAAATTGAATTGAATGAATCATGGCTCACGGTCGATTTGTAGACTCTACATATTTCTATGTAATCTGTGGCTTCACTAACACATGACAGGTGACGTAATTTGGGCTAAGACCGTGGATGATAACAAGTTCGATCTATTTCTCAATTTAGGTTAATTTATAATTCCATTTAAATCTGGATTAAACCTGTAGCACAGCTATCGACAGATTCTAGACAACCGCTCTCCGACGCTCAGTTAAAACTTTTGGTGTCGAAGATTGTTGCAGTAAGCGAGGTTTTGTTTAGATACTGCGTTCTCTTTTTGTTTCGCCTACTTCGTCGGGTTTACAGATCTGCTGGCATTTATGCAGCGCTGGTTTAAAACACTGCGCTTTTTGATTGCTGGGATCTTATAGCTTCTAAACGGTGGCTGACGATGTAAAGGTTCGCCTGCAAACAATGGGATGTGTTGGTGTATTGAAAAATGTTGACGCTTGAAACCAGACACCTGGCGAATGATATTCCAGGTTATTTTGCCCGTTTGACCTTTTTCTGCTAAGCCGTTAAAGTCAAGAGCGCGGGCTGTATGTCTTCAATAGCTGTGTCAACAAAAACAATGATGACTAATACGAAAACAATGATGATTAATGGACTTGATGCTGTATTATAGGTCAATTTATTTAAGTGGAGTTTACGGTTTAATTCTGTGACTCGAGAAGTAAGTAGATTAAACTGCCTTTTTACTCTTTGAGTAAAGCTCGAGTAGAGCTCAGATGATTTGTTTTGAACTGTATGACAGACTGATTTTGGTCGTTAGAGTGTAGTCATATCTGAGTTGTACA
This sequence comes from Lumbricus terrestris, assembly GCA_949752735.1. NCBI lineage: Eukaryota > Metazoa > Annelida > Clitellata > Crassiclitellata > Lumbricidae > Lumbricus > Lumbricus terrestris. The sequence goes on from OX457053.1 coordinate 23,203,594, forward strand.
TCATATATGACTGTTTATTTTGTAATTTTCTTCATTCAACAACCCGGTTGACTGGCTGCAGCCGGTTACAGTATACAATCAAGTCACAAGAACATAGATCACAGAATACATGATTCTTAACTATACTAACAGAGCAGACAGTCTGTAATAATTGGTGCTGATGGCAGCCTACAAAACACGTCTGTCGTCTATCCTACGGGAGCTTCGGGATTCGATCTCGGTTTCTTTCGCTCTCCATGGCCCCAGTAGTAGTTGTTTGCTATACATAAATTGCCTGATTACAATGCATTGCATTAATGATTGGCCGCGTATCATTCTCAGGCCATGGTGAGATAAATGTAATTCGGATAGCAGAGACAGGCGGAGAGTTCAGCAGCTGGTAATGCTAATTTATGCGAATTAGTTTATAGAGCTCTGACTTCATTAGGGCATTAGGAGTGCCAGTGTTGCTGATATAGATCTTATGATTTTTGATAATTTCCGTTTATTCAACAATCCGGTTGACAGACCGCAACCGTTTGCAGTATGCAGTTTTCTTAATTACGGCAACATCAGTCTTAACGACTAACTGAAGAGCCAGCAATACAACGGCGCTAATAGCAGCCGCCTACAAAGCATGTCTATTCTACGGAGACTTCCGGAATCGATATTGGCTCCGCGGATCTCCATGCCAGTGTGTTATCCACTGTGCCACTGTCTCCCCTCCCCCTATTGAGGCGTCTTTTGACCCACAGCGGCAGGGTCCTGAACCCCAAAATCTGTACTGACCGTGCAGTGTACGAACCTGTCGTGCATGCCGATGTCTTGTTAGGTTAGACAATGGAAGACCCCAGACTGTTTTATCAGCGCTTTGAATATGGGCTAGCTTGTTAATGTGAAGTTGCCTAGGGCTATGCATGTCGTATGTAAGCCAGATTCTTTTTGAAAGGAAATAATTCGAAGAGTCGGTATTCTTGTACAACATAAACCAATACATTGTGCTCAAGTAGATGAGGCCTACGATCTTCATCTCAAGGTGACTTTGTAGTCACACGTTCAGCTCGGAAAAATTTGGAAACCGTGCATATGCGCTAGCCGAGCCAACTGAATGGAACAAACTTCCGGACTTTATTTGCAAATCATCTTCTTTATCGTTCTTCAAGAAACACTTGAAGACTTATTTGTTTAAGATTTATTATGAGTAGACATCATTGTTACTTGCTTTTATGCAAGATTCATTTTTCCGCGCAGTATAAATGACAGTTTAATAATAATAATAATAATAAAAAAGCAATGGCTTCACTTGAGCACATTGGTATGTTTAACTGGTTACGTGCAAATGTGAGGCACACTGCGCTGCTTTTCCATGCATCCCAAAATGTGCGAATAAGGGCTGCACACGCTCTTCCGTATTCCTGGTACCAACCGATGGTTAACTCTACGTGTTTGTGAGGGCTCGCCACTCGTGACTCTTTCAGTTTACTGTGTTTTGTTTTGTTTTGCAACTTGTTGTTATTTTTCGCTTGCTATGGTTATTAGCATCATTTCGGCAAGTTAGCGCAGAGAGCGCTTTTTAGTAGATATCTTGAAGAGACGCTATATAGATTCTCAGAGTGAATGAATGAATGAATGAATGAATGAATGAATGAACCAGTTCGTGAGAGAATGGTTGGCGGCCATGGAAAGATATGAGGAACCACAGTTTTGGCCTCACTCATATAAAGCAGTGGATCTCGTACTGGATCATCTCTTTGGTGGTCCTTGTTGGGTCTTGGTCCAGCCGATCTTCGAGATCTCTGCTGCCCTACCCTGAGTGTGCTGGCTCATCACTCTCTCCGCTCTACTGAGCAGGTCATGCTCATTATACCTTTTACCTGTACAGCCAGTCAGCCACCAAGCAGAATCGTGCCTTCTTGGTGGTTTGGCCACTTGCTTTGGTTTGTTTGTCTATGCACTTGTTATAGCATTCCTTCAAGCTCTCTACTCAGAGGCGCTCCCGGCTACAGCACGGTCACTGCATCGCAGTTTCATGCCGAAGGGCTGAGCAATTGTGAGTGAAGGACTTGCCCATTCGAACCTGCAACCCTCCGGCTACAAGGCAACAAACATACCCACTACACCACCGCGCCTTTGTCGCTGCACTTGTTCCCCAGGGTTCAATCTCTTTATTTGCACATCTCAAAACTGTCCTTTTTAGCTGTACTGGGGTTCGGGAGCACTTCCGAGTAGTTGCTTTGAAGGGTTGCTATAAATGGAAATCCCCCTTAATGAATGAATGAATTAGTAATTTATGTAAGTCATCTTCTTTTCTTCTATCAGTTTTTTGCCTTTGTTCTGGTTCATGAGTCCTTTGTCACCATTCGTGTCATTGTTTAGCCTGGTTTTACAGCTCGTCCTTTAACCATCCCTGTTCGTCGAATCCTTTAGCACGTCTCTCCCTTTCTATTCTTCCGTCTATTATAGTTTTTTAGCAGAGAATGTCCTGTCATTTTGTGGTTGTACATTTTATTAAGTTGTATGCAATGTAATTATAAAAAAAAGAACACAACAAAGTGTTTGTGCATGGCAATCACTATTGAACAAACAATGTTCTGTGTCGACAATACAGGTTTAGAAAGTGGTGACATTTATCTTGAAGCATGAATTTTACTGCGATGTATAATAAATGTTTACTGCAGAATACTGAGAAGCAGCAGACAATGGTAAATTTAATGCAAGTTTAAGTGTACGTGATGGTAGAGTAATGGTTAACACGCTGGCCAAGAGTGCGAGAGGTAGCAGGTTCGAGCCCCCGTTGGGCGGATATGCTTTGTAGGCTGCTATTAGCGCCGTTGTAATTGCAAAGCTGTCTGTTCAGTTAGTAGTTAAGTTTAATTAAGATTACTGCATAGCTTGTAAATGTAAAGCGCAGTGCGTCTTGCAGGCGCTCAATTAAAGAAAAGATTATTATTATTATTATTTATGTTGTATCCATTATGGGTTTGAACATAGTCACTTGAGTCACTAGACACCACAGCATTCAAGGTCCATGAGCACCCACAGATAGGGGCAAGAGGGGACACTCCCTACCCCTGGAAAATTGACACTAATTTTTGCAACTATTCTTTTTGGTGTTTAACAAATCTCTTTGCACTGAAGCACTAATAGTATCTAATAGATTCTAATGGTATCTAATAGATTCTAATGACCCAGTATCTAATAGATTCTAATAGTATCTTATAGGTTCTAATAGATTCTAATAGTATCTAATAGATTCTAATAGTATCTAATAGATTATATTAGTATCTAATAGATTCTAATAGTATCTAATAGATTCTAATAGTATTTAATAGATTCTAATAGTATCTAATAGTATCTAACAGTTATCTAATAGTATCTAATAGTGTTCTAATGTTATTCATTCTTGTATTTCATTCTGTCTTTCAGTCTAATATTTCTGTCTCCTCGGAAGAATAAAATGGCCGCGAAGACGACAGCGCAGCGGACGAACGGAACTCAACCTGCGGCGAAGATCTTTCAGTTCAAACTCGTTCTTCTTGGCGAGTCTGCGGTCGGGAAGTCGAGCTTAGTTCTGCGTTTCGTCAAGGGACAATTCCACGAATATCAGGAGAGCACAATTGGAGGTTTGTTTGTATGTGTGCTTGATATCTAGTGCCCCTTGAAGCTTTCTACTCAGAGGCACTCCTGACTGCAGCGCGGACACTGCATTGGAGTTTCACGCCGAAGCGCTGAGCAATTGCGAGTGAAGGACTTGCCCAGGGTCCCTACGTGGCATCTTGAGGTGGATTCGAACCTGCAACCCTATGGCTGCAAGGCAATGAACATACCCACTACACCACTGCGCCCCACAGCAGAGAGGTTGGTTCCAGCCAGTGTTTTGTTGTTTGTGGGGGTTCCAGCCACCTGACCCTTTTTCAAACCCTTCAGCTAAGTGAATGAAAAGATGTAGTGGGGTCAGTGGCTGACCTAAAATATTTTGTAATTTTTTTAATTGTTTAGGGGATTAATAGTTTAATTAACAGCATTAGATTTTGACCTGCGTTTGTGTACTAAAATTGTTGTCCGCAGAGTTTGCCACCCATGTGCACAGGTCTCTTTTGACAATTGATTTGCACTCGCTTATCGAGCTGTGATGTTAGTATTTTTGGGGTATTGTTTGGTATGATTCAACTGCTACCCCCTCCCCCCACTGCTGGAACAGTCTGCCTACCATTGTTTGTTCAGCCAACTCAGTTGAGTCTTTCTAATCTAGACTCAAGACATAAAATCTCTTTTCTACGGCTGACTGATTGCGTTTGTGTTTGTAGAAGCGCCCTTGTAACGGCCTGTGCTGTGTTACGACGTCATAGAAATTGTCATCTTATTATTATTATTATTATTATTATTATTATTATTATTATTATTATTATTATTATTATTATTATTATGAAATGATATTTGGAGACCCTCCCACAGGGGTGTAGCTACTTACTTTACTGTCTGTTACCTGGACTTCTGCATCTGTTCTTCACTATAGATCTGTTCTATGTTGCCTATCCTGCTTTACCTTCCCTACTTCCTCTTAAATAATATTGTTTACTTTACGTAAGCATGGCTTTCTTACGTCCACTTTCTTTCTTTACTTTAACTTCTCTCTTCCTACTCAGTTTCACCTAGCATTCTCTTACATTTACATAGCAGTTCCTTCTGTTACCATCCATACTCTACCTCCCTTCAAACCCCTTGCTTACCATATTCAGAGTTAATACGGGTACCTCTCCTAGTCTCCTTACCTCACCTCCTCATATGTTCCTTATTTACCTGTTGCGCTTTTACCTTCGTTGTTATGCATTACCGTCCATACTTACCCCACTGAGCACAAATTCCAGAGTTTTTTTTCTAATGTCCTAGTAATAGCAGATGATAGATGATAATGTGCTGTCAGGGTATTAGGGTCTGAAAGTGAAAGTATATGTATCATGTAAGGCAATGAAACTGCCTGTGCCTAATTTGCCGTTGGCAACTTCCTTGTTTCGAAACTGAGTTTACATTAGTACGTCGTAATATTGTATTCTATCTATGAATTTATATAGTGCCACACAAGGTTGTATGGCGCTGTTGGGTCTAATCCAACGACTGTGGCTTTGAGCCTGCTGAGCGATGACCATGGATATTAGTTGTTTATGCACACAAGTGGCACGTTTGAGATTCAGAATTTACTACCTAATGATAATAATAATAATAGCAAATAATTAAAAAAATTGGTCAAAAATAAATTTTTAGATAAATTTATGATATGCATGGAGTAAAACCGAAATCTGAAAATGATGCAGAAAAATGAAAGCAATAAATAACTGAAATCAAGTTGATCTGACATTCATGAACAATTAATTGTAATTATTTTTATCAGCTGCACTGATTGCTATTGTTTAACTGAACTTTAGTCGGTGCAGGCTGAATTTAATTATGCAGATTTATGTACGTTTTTTAAATTTATGTAGATGCTACTGTTATTAGACATAAGCCTAAATTGACATGACGATTATGCATGGGTGGCATTCTTGGCCTACTTCTTGCTTCAGAATGCAGGTAGAAATGGTTAACAGGTAGAACACTTGCTGAAGTTGATAGCAATACAGATGAAAATGGATAGGAAAGCATTGTGGAATTGGGTAACAATACGGGTTAAAATGGGTGTGCAGATAGTTGGATAGGCGGATGGGGAAGGTATAGAGGTCGTGTCAAGTTTCTCGTTCCTGGGTTCTTTAATAGAAAGGGATGGCAGATGCAAAGGGAGGTGAGGAAAAGAACTGCACTTGGCAAATCCGCAAGGATGAGAAAGATATGGAAGGACAGACATATGAGCATGAAGACAAATCTAATCAAGACAATGATATTCTCCATAATACTATACGGGAGCAAAACGTGGACAAGAACGAAAATCCTGGAGGACAAAAGCGCAGCATGTGAAATGTGAATATGGAGGAATCTCCATGGGGATATCATGGAGGGACAAGAGAACAAACGAATCAGTCCTACATGAGATTTAAGAAGGGACATGTCATTAAACCAAAGAATCACAAGACTGAAATTGACGTAATTTTGGTCACGTGATGCGCGCAGATGGTGTGGAGAAGGCGATGATGTTGGCGTGTGGAGATGGGATGAGGGGAAGAGAACGACCGAGTGCTAGGTGGATGGAGGAGGGCACAGGAGAACAGCGATGAACCTCGAACAGCTGAGAGAGGCGACAATGGATAGGAGAGAATGGAGAGGATTTGTCATGATGGTCGCTAGGGTTTCATGAACCAACAGCACAACGTGACAAGGTGATGTAGTTTAAATGAAGATTAATGCATGGTAAAAATTGATACGAATCATGGTAAAAATTGATACGAATCATGGTAAAAATTGATACGAATCGTGGTAAAAATTGATACGAATCATGGTAAAAATTGATACGAATCATGGTAGAAATGAATACGAAATAATGGCCAGAATAGATATAATGTACATGGTAAAACCTGATGATTGCAGGTTAAATTCGATAAGAATGCACGTACGCGTGCTAATATAATGAATAAGATTGTATGGTGATGTCATTGTGGTCAAAATGGATAATAATTTGTATAAAAACGATTATATTGTGGCTGTCCTTTTCCTGGTTGCACTTCTTGTTGCACTTGTTGTCCTGGTTGTCTCATGATGCAATGTTGTTGGTTGTTGTTGTAGCTGCTTTCCTCACTCAGACGGTTTGTTTGGACGATGCAACCGTCAAGTTTGAGATCTGGGACACAGCGGGGCAGGAAAGGTACCACAGCCTCGCTCCGATGTACTACAGGGGCGCCCAGGTCGCTATAGTCGTCTTCGACATCACGACACCGGTATGTAACTGGGGAGTGTCCAGTAACTCTTCCATGCACTGAGATGTTAAACGATTACCGGAAATCCGGTTATCGGTTCTGAATCCGATAACCGGTTTTTTTAATTTACAAAACGATAATCGTATTTATTTTTCTTATCATTGTCGCAGTGAAAATGACCAGAAATGATGCATTTAGTGTTATTAGATTTTTTTGAAATTTCATCCAATATGGCCGTCAGCAGTCTTGCAGATGACATCTTACATTTTAATATATGATGTCTATGGATGAGTGTATATCTTATGTCTGTCTGAAATTCGTGTTTGGTCTGTTCTGCAATCAGATGTCGAGTTACTAGCAAACCGAGTTGCAACCAACGACCTTATGTATATTGCAACCACCTACCTACCTTTTTACTCTATGGAAACTTCGCTAGTCTATGTTTTGAAATAGAAAATAAAAAACGTTGATACTGGATTGTGTTACGTAATAGCCTGCATAGGTTAATTTGAATTATATAACATTTCTGAGAGGTAATTAAAAACCGATAACGGTTTTAAAACCGGATTTTACAAACCGATAATGGGTTTTTAATAAAAACCGATATTAACATCACTAGCTGAAATATTTTCAAAGTAAGTTGATAGCTTTATTTGTTTGAAGCAAGTTCAAGCAATGGCAATTACTGTAATAGCCCGGGTGTATTTTTGCATACATGTTTATAACCATCACTGTGATGCCGGATGCCTTCACTTTAGCTCATTGATATGGAGCAGAAAGTAAAAATGTGTAATGATGCGGGCAAAATGGATATGAATGCTTGAATCAGATGCTCCGTAAGCAAAGAATGCATGGTAAAATGGATCTTATGAAGATGAAGAGCATTACTTAGGCTTGGGCCTGAGGCAGCCGTGGGTATGTAGTGTAAACGACTTCATTTTCTTAGCCTCAGCATATGAGGATGGATAACCCGTCCTCTCCCTCGCCATCTAACCTGCCCACTGACTAACGCTCACAAAATACACATGTATGGCTAGTTAGGGCATTGCTATTCTTCTACACCTGAAGTCTCCTTCTGTTCCTGTTACTTGTCCTTCCTCTTTTGTTCCTCTGCTTTCTCCTCATCTTCCTTCTCCAGTTCCTGTGTCTTCTCCTGTTCCCTTTAGCGGTGCGGTGGCTTAGTGGCGGGTTCGGTGCCTTGGAGCCGGAGAGTTCCAGGTTCGCATCCATCTCAAGCGGCCACGTAGGGACCTTGAGCAAGTATTTTACTTGCAATTGCTGGTGCACTTCGGTGTGAAATTCCAATGCAGTGTCCACGCTGTAATCGGGAGTGCTTCTGAATAGTGAGCTTTAAGGGGTGCTATAGCAGATGCGATAAATGCATAAATACATACATACACTGTGAGCCATAAAAAACCGTGCCAATTTATTTTTAGCTATATCTCGGTCGATATTTTAACAATTTTATATCTTTTTGTGTCGTTTGAAAGAAAAATTAAATCTCTACGATTTACTTATTTACTTGCGCGATGACGTCATATCCGTTTCGCAGCATAATGTAAATAAAGTTGATGGTTGAAAATTTGAGTTAAAATTTTAAAATGTTGAGCTTTGATGATAAAATTTTAATTAAAAATCTGCGGGAATGCAAAAATTCTTCTTCTAGACGATTAATTAAGGAGTTTCCGAACAAGAATTGGAAAAGAAAAACATTAGATGACTTTCTGCGAAAGTTGAGAACTACCGGTTCAGTTGAACGCGCTGCGGGAAGTGGTCGGCCAAAATCGTCGCGAACTGAAGATAATATCGCCGCTGTCAATGAATTGGTTCAGAGCCAGGAAGACAAGCCTAAAACACATCTTTCAACCAGACAAATCGCGAGAGAGCTGAATCTTACACAAACGACGGTCAGACGCATTATTCATAACGATTTGGAACGGAAATGCTTATGGAACAGCGCGTGTACCAAAAGCGCATTCAGAACACTGATGAACTTCGGCAGTGTCTCGTATCCGTCTGGAACGATCTGGAACAACATCTTATTGACACTGCAATTGATCAGTGGCGACGTCGCTTGGCAAAATGTGTACGTGAAAAAGGAAGTCCTTTTGAACACAAACTTTAAACAAATAAAGGCACTGAAAAATTGTGTGCATTTAAGTAGTAAAAATGCAGCATTGATCGATTCTCACGTGTTTTTTTAGTGTCTTCAGTTTCGCAAGACAAGTTTAACATGCATGTAGGATGAAATCGATAATGTTTATTTCTGCTCTTTAGAGTATTGATTCCTGTTTAAAATAATGCAAAAAGTGTAAAAACCGATACAGAAATGACAGAGATATAGCTAAACATAAAGTGGCACGGTTTTTTATGGCTCACAGTGTATATGCGATTTCCGCAGATCATTCCATGGTCATGAAAGCCATTCAGCAGGCCGAGGAAATTAAATGTAAATAGGATATTAAAACTTGCAAAGAATTTTTAGCAGGTCATAAGGCATGTCATGAGTAAATTAAGCAGGTCAAAATGACCTGCTGCAACCTATGGTGGCATCACCACTGTCCGTTCCTCTTTTCTTTTCTGCTGTTCACTATACTTGCCTCATCATCCTCTTCTATTCTTATATTCTTCTATCTTCTATTCTTCTATCTTGTTTTCTTCTATCTTCACCTTTCCCGTCTTTTTTTTTCATTGCGCAAATAATGTTTTGCAACTTGTTGTTATTTTTCGCTCGCTATGACTCATAACATCTATCGGCTGGTTAGTGCAGGGAGCGCCTCTGAGTAGTCATCTTGAAGAGGCGCTATATAAATTCTCAGAATAAATAAATGAATGAAACTATTGTGTGGCTTGATGGTTTTGAACGTATTCTGCGATTGCTGTAAACAGGAGACGTTCAACCGTGCCAAGACCTGGGTTAAAGAACTGCAGAGACAGGCGAGTCCGAACATCGTCATCGCTCTGGCCGGCAACAAGGTGGACCTCGACGACAAGAGAATGGTCGACGAAGCGGTAAGCACCAATGTTACGGGCGCGGTGGTGCTGTGGATATTCATTATTCATTATATGCATTTATATAGCACCTCTTCAAGGGGATTACTCAGAGGCACTCCCAACCCCAGCGTGGCCAAATAAAAACTGTCTTAAGATGAGAGAGGAAAGCCTGAGGGTATGTTCGTTGCCTCGCAACCGGAGGGTTGCAGGTTTGAATCTACCTCAAGCCGCCATGTTGGACCTCGAGCAAGTCCTTACTCGCAATTGCTCGGGTTTTAGCTTGAAGAGGCGCTATGGAGAAATAAATGAAATCTAGATAATATGGATATGATTAGGTATGGTATGGTAAGATTTTATCATATGGTAAACGAATACCTTAGCATGTTGCTAATACAGTGGCTGCCAGTGACTCTACTACTCAAGATGTGATAGTGAGGTTATATGATAAGGTAAACTGACCCTTGTTTGAGCAGATACGTACTGGTATATATGCACATACTTAGGTATGATATGTAAGGTGAGATATGGTAAGAAGGCATTCAAGTATGTCATCGCTACATATGTGTACGGGCTGCAGTTCCATCCATCTGGAATGACCTCCCTTCAGAGCTGTGCATATTACCTCTGACCAATTGGACGTTGTTTTACAAATCACCCGAATCTTTTTTCTTTAGCTGTTTGCTGAGCTGGGAGCGCTCCTGATTAGATTTCTTAGAGGGCACTATGCAAGTCCATAGAATAAATGAATGTACTTTATCAAGGCATGATAGGTATGGTAACATAATTATGGTTAGAAATCACTCGAAAGTATGTTGGTACGTAAGTGTACAACACTTAAAGTATGATCTAGGTGCTTAGGTGAGATACAGGATAAGTTCAGGTATGGCAAGATGAGTGAGCTAAGAGGACACTCAAATGTGTTGAGCTAAAATCCTCTGGTGCAGGTTGTTCACCACTGCCCCCCAAACTGAAGCCGGCTTGACAAAAGTGGTTGCCGGACGTTTAATTGTTTGCTAAGTAAATTTTTCACTGTATGTTCAGATACGCAGCTGGTGTATTAGCATATCATAAACTACATATATCAATATACACATGCATATAATTATACCTAGTTATCTACACTATATAAGTATATATATATATATTATTAATTTTATATACAGAAATACGCTGTGATATATAGCTACATGAATTGTGTATAATACATGTAATGATTTATATATGTATTTGCATGTGTATATATATATGTGTGTTAACTGTGTGTATATATATTTATATATATGTGTGTGTGACACTTTGTGTGTGTACATACATATATAGTTAGTTATATATAGTTATATACATATGAAATGTGCATTGGACACCTACGATCAATTCATTATATATACAGTGCTTAAAGTGTAGAAAAAGAAGTGCCTGGACACTCCTTACCTCTCCAATGCTGGCGAAACAAGTTGCAGGACAGCGTCGAGATTTGAAAATAAGTGCATGGACGCTGTCCATGACCATCCAGCCACACTTTAAGCCCTGTATATATAACTATATATAATGTATATATATATATATATGTATATTATATAATTTTATATATATATAATTTCTATATATATATATTATGTGTGTGTGTGGCTGTTTGTTTTAGGAGGCGAAAACGTATGCAGAAGAGAATGGTCTACTCTACATGGAAACCTCAGCCAAAACTGCAGCCAATGTTAATGAACTGTTTCTGGCGATAGGTAAGAATATATTATTTTAATCAAAGCAATAAAAGGAAAATTTATGGTCTTAATGCTATGCTACCTAATTTTACTACACGATGTTATACCATACAATAGATGCCAGACCAGTTTGAATGAGCACTGGAAATGTGAAGAAAACAAAACAGAATTGTGCAAGAATTGTGCTAAAAAGTTGGCATTAAGAGAACTCAACAAATTTACTAGACTAACATTTTTTGATTGTATGATCATTCCAGCCAGTAAATTTTAAACTGGATGAATCTCAGAGGCTTCCACCTGTCTGCTCCCTGGTTTGTCTCGTCTAGCCTTGGGGCCCGGTGGTGTAGTGGTGGGTTCGGTGCCTTGGAGCCGGAGTGTTCCAGGTTCGAATCCACCACAAGCCGCCGCTGCGTAGGGACCCTGAGCAAGTCCTTCACTCACAATTGCTAGTGCGCTTTGGGCCAAAACCTTTGGCATGAAACTTCGATACAGTGCTTATGCTGTAGTTGGGAGCGCCTCTGAGTAGAGAACTTGAATGGGCGCTATAGCAAATGCTGGTAATTGCGCCTCTTAGGCTCTTAGTAGAGATCTTGAGGGCGCTAAATAAATTTATGTGATTGATTGCTTATTTCATTGAGCTTCAAGGTCTGCTTCGTGCCATAGGTATTGAGTCGTGTCCCATGTCCTCCAGGAAGGTTTCCATCCTGCACGACAAAACAAATTTGACTTACATCCTACTATCCTGAGCTGCATAAATTTAGCCTTAGATGTATTTTTTAAAGATGTTAGTTAGCACAAAATTGCAGTCGGCTCGTAACAATTCTCCTATAGATGCAACTTGTAGCTAGCTGCATTTGTAACAACTTGAATATGTTGAATTAAACAAATATTGATTGATTGATCGAATATGAAGTGACGTTAGTATTATGAGTTGATGAATGCTGACTAGGCAGTTATGCAATTGGTAAGAAATATTACTGTATTTTTTTGGGTAAATATTCTTTATGAATTAATAATTTAGGATGAAATGAGATAAGCATTCATTATGTAATCGATTAATATTTTCAAGAAATGTTTTGTGAATGATTCCGTATGCAGACGACAAACGAATGTCGGACATGAATGTAAATGTTGTTTGCATTGCTGATAAGTATGCATCGAGGTCATTCCGATAGAAATTAATGTCCAATTGATGAATATTTATTAGGCACATTGGTAAATATTCATCAGGTAGATTGTGAATGCCAGGCATCTTGGAAGACATCTATTATGTATTCATTATACGGTTGATGAATATTTATTATGCATTTCATGAATATTCATTACGCGGTTGATGAATATTTATTTAGGCGGTGTTATGAATCTGGTTTACGTGTTTGTTTTTTCAGCGAAAAAGCTGCCGAAGAGCGAGGCAAGCGGCCCATCGCAGGCGCGGCCAAGGGGCGTTGATCTAAATCAAGATACCCAACCAGAGTCGAGCGGCTGTTGCAAATAATCGCTTAAGAAATCTGACTACTAATCGATATTCGAACCACCGATTTGATTCGTCGACAATTTGCATATATACGCATAAATATACATATGATTATGTGCATTCGTCGATATTCGTACCCGTTTACGAATATCTTCCTGTATATGTATACGCGCGTTGTATGTATATATGTGTATGTATATATTATATATATGCCTGTACGTTATATATGGACTATGTACTGTATGCACTCTTGCTTAATACAATTCTTGTATATATATATGTGTGTATGGTGGTAATGTTAGCAGACTTTACTGAGGTGAGAACATTTCGTGGGCTGTCCAACCTGTCTTTTCTCTTGTATCTACTCTTTTCTGTGAGGTAAAGTTTTTGTCGTCAGCGCTTGGAGTTTCAAGGAACGTGTTGCATGCGGCCCGTATGAATTAGTTTTGATGTGGAGGACTGATATGAATTGTGCAAGAGTTTGTAGAATGTTGAATGTTGCCCCTTCCAAGGCAGGTTGAGATTATTTGAAGCTCTTTGATTTATTATCTTATTGTGCAGTTCTTATTTTTAACACCCCACAGTGCTTTTGTGAGCAAGCGCTGTGTAAACAGGCTATAATTAATTAATTAATATTATTATTATTGCTTTGAGGAAGCGGAACTTTGATTCCTCAACGTTTAAATGAGCAAGATTATTAGCACAAGACACAACCATTATTAGTAGTAATTATTCATTTACTTTGATTGTTGCCATCATTATTACGGTTCCAAAACAAGATATTGTGAGATTATCAGTTTAGTATTACTTTAATACTATTATTATTATAATTATATGCTGTCTGTATTATTATTATTATTATTATTGCTGTTCTGGAATTTGATTTTCTATCAGAGTAGTTGGGGTTGGTCTATGGGATGTGGTTGGCGTTGTTCAGTAAATGCTTAGAATATCAAACATTTTGCAACTTGACATGAAGCTTAAACAGTGTTTGTCATTGCTTTACGACAGGTTGAGTAAAGTAACGTTAGGTCAAAGATGCATTGCTGAGTTTTAATTGAAAATCCGTAAAACTGTTTAATTGACTTGTGTTGTGTTGGGGTTTAATAGTCCTGTTGACTTCAACAGAATGTGAGAGTCTAATCAAAGTTAATTTTGGTAATGGCACTATAGAAGCCCTAAGATCAGATTATAGCGTTCTGTGCTCATGATGCGCTCAAAAGAGGGCGCTCTACTCAGATGCTCTTGAGTTACATTTCTTGTGTTCCAGAGAATAACGGTTGTTACAATCCTAGTTGTTACGAATACAGCTGTTACTGTTGCAGTTACGATTGTAGCACTTGGATAATTGCGGTCGTAGGTGTTGCATTTGCGATATTGTCGTTGCACTGCCCGTTGTTACAATTAGAATTTTTATGATTACTGTACGAGCTGTTGCAATTACAACTGTCCATGTTGCAATTACGGTTGTAATAACTCGACAGACTGGATTGTAAATTGACAATAATCTTGTGGTACCAGCTGTTACAAAAGTAGCTGCTACGCTTACATTTGTAATTGTTACAATTACAGTAGTATTTAGTATTGTACTTGTTACAGTTGCCTGTCGTACTGTTACAACTTAACTCAGAAGTCTTCTTTTAAATGGAATTGCACGTATTTGAGCGGGCTTCTTTTGCACAGTAAATCAGTTTCACCATTACATTACACTTCAGCGCTACTCTTGTGCAGTAACCAAGTTTACTCTCATTGATGTTAACGAAGCTTTATTAATACTAGTTTAATAGCACAACTGTATTTGATATTGTCCTCCTTCCAGAGCTGAGCTACTGCACACCCACAGTACACGTACACCACAGAATATGTAGCTTTGAACTATTGTGCACAAAGGACTTGCTCAAAGTCCATAAATAGGGGCCACCTCAGTGGAAAATGTCATTTCTCAAGAGTTTTCTTCAAGTTATTTAATTTCATTTAGCTGTGCAGAAAATACTAATGAAAATTTAAGCCAGCTTCTGTCATGCAGCGCCTGTAAATTGCAGCTTGGGGTAGTCTTGTAGTCTGATGCATGCATCCTGTCTTTCAGTTGCGTATTTGAGGAGCTTCTGTAGCAACGCATAAGCCATGGTCGTCGGTCACCTGTATGACAGCGTACATGTGTGACAAGCTGCTAAAGGGGACGTGTTAACAGATGTGCAACCTTTTCGTAACAAAATCATGTATATGGCATGTCTACGAACAGAATTTTCTGCCTCTTTTACAAGTAGTTTCATGTTTTTTGCTCTTAACTTGGCAGCCACTTGCATGAGTTCATGGTAGCCTCACTGCTCCTGCCTACTAAACCTAGTTACGTCGAATCAATGCAACATTTAGGTTAGTATAGCGAACATACCTGTTTGCTACGGCTTATCCCGCATGTTAACTGCTTTGTAAGGCGCCCTTGTAATGGCAAGGCTGTGTTACGGCGCCATATAAATTGTAGTAATTGGTAGCTATAGGTCCGGTTACTGCGATTACCCTTCAATGGCTCCCCCCTCCGAAAACCAGTGGTCCACCACATATATATTTATGTCTGCAGGCTACTCAAAACTGCGGCCCGGGTGCAGCAGCGCCTTTAGCACCCACCTAAATGCGAACCTGTCTGTGGTGATGACTTAATGTAATGTAATGACCACAATTTCTGTGGCACCATAACACAGGATCCTAGAAGCAGTTCGTTAGTTTCAATGCTGTTGGAATTTCCTTTTACAGAGAACTTCTAAATGCCATGAAGGAATTATTTCCCATACCGGTACTCAAGTGCTCTAACAGCGGAGTATGGAGAGCTGGAAGTGAGCACAATTTACCTCGGCCTCTTAACCGTAGCTTGTGCTGTGTATTTCTCGTTATGTGCTGTGCGATTATTGGAGCCAACTCCGAACTCGATAGGTTATGAAGATGTGGCCCAAAACCGTTTCTCTTTCATGCTGAATATTGTAATAAACTGATCAATCAAATTCAAGACAACTTTGTCGTAAGTTCTGAGATATTTCATATCCATTTAATATCCAAAAACTATTGTATGCTGCAATGCCACATGTATAACTAATTCCATAGTTTCATGGGCATGATTATATTTTGATGCTGCGAAACGTAATAACGCTTGCGTGAAAGCCAGTTCTCAACCTAAAACGTGCATGCATAAACAGACAGTCAGATACGGTGCACCAGTATCTGTTTAACCCTTTAATGCCGAGATGGTAGTAAATGGTATAGGAAATCCTATACCCTCCAGCATTAAATGGTTAAATGCTCCTCTCTGGTTGCATGCGATCAAGCTTGTGTCCTCTCCTACACAGTAACAGTATGCACCTTCATCAAGTCCTTCACTTGCAACTGCTTCGTGCCATCGTGGTGCTTCATAAACACCTAACATAAACTCTGTAATACAATGTCCTTTGTACATGGCTACAGGCACCCCACCAAGTCCGAGAAGTCGACTTGTCGATTCCTTTGAATTGCTACGTTCTCACCGCTTTTAATTCTGCAACATTCTGTTCTCGGACGACGATAGAAGCTCGAGGACTGTGGCGAAAAACAGGATATATTTCGTTGCATTAATTTCCTGCTCCATAAATGACGACTATCCTGTCATAAATGACCACTGTCCTACATCATAAATGACCACTGTCCTCAGTGGCGTAGCAAGGTTTTGAGGGGCCCTTGTGCAGGGCTTTCGTGGTGGGCCCCTTCAATACTTGAACTCCAAGATTTCAACAATAAGGCTGTGCAAAAACGCCTGGCTTTTGCGATAGACTATTTGCATAGGCCTAGCTCACACTCGAAATTAAATTTTAAAATTAATTTATTTAAACTTTTATTATTTTCTCTTGTTTGGCTCTATAAAACATTTTCCATTTCTTCAGGCTGACAGAGTACTGAACAAAATGTAGGCCTGTCAATGAACATCGTTTCATCCGCATGAATTATAACCATCCACAATGAAATTCTATCAAACAGTTGGGCTGACTTAAAAGCAATGTTATTCAAGTCAACTAAAACTAAAACTGAATTGAAGTTAACTGAAAAGTTCCATTTGAGTTAACTGAAACTAAAACTGAAAAGTTCTGAAAACTGAAACTAAAACTAAACTGAAAAGTTCAAAACTTAAACTAAAACTAAACTTGAAAGTTGAAAACTGAATTAATTTTTGCGTGGCGCACAAGCCAAAATATGGCAGAAATGTTTGCAACTGTTAGCAGCGCACGGTCTGAAGGCGCAGATGTCTGACTGAGCAATAGCTGCAATATGTGGCAAGCAAACATCCGGTCTAACCCTTTCTCTATCGGCTTTCTCTATAGGGACAGTCTATTGTGAAATGGGGTCAACCATAAAGGTCGGCTGTGGACCTTTGGCCAGCGACAAGATAGTGATGTGTATAATTGATTAATTTGCTAACAATTCGTCAGTTAAACAGTCTGACATTGATTAGTTATTGTTACGGATGGCTGGGCACCGCTGACCACGGGGCGGCCGAAGTTGGTTACAGGCGTATTTGCCTACCTATGAGGATTCAATGACCAGCATATAATTATGTTAGAAATCAGTTTGATGCTTGACACCTCAATGTACTTGTCCATGGTGTAGGACACAGGCTAGATATATCAAGCATGTTATTGATCAAGATGTTTATAGATAGGACAAATGAAGATGGAAATGGTTGTGATGACAGTGATGATGGAATTGGCTAATTAATTCCATGAGACACATTAGACATGTACACAAAGAATGCTGAACTAGATCAAATGTCTGTTGTTCTTCAAAATTCCAGGCTAAGAATTTTCGGTGCAATCTATTATGACTTTCTTACTAATTTTGTCGTATAGTTTGGCACAGAGTTTTTGTAATTAGTATTTAAAACACTTTTCCAAGCCAAGTATTTTATACTTGTAGCCTACTTTTAATACTTTTGTAATAAAGTGTTTTACCTGTATTTTAAATACTTTTGTGATCAAGTATTAATATACTTATACTCAAAATACTTTTTAAAAGTATTTTCCCTATGACTGACCCAATACACAGAATTCAGCAGTACGGACAGAATTACTATTAGTAAGCTTGATTTAAGTTTCTGTGCCAGCATTGCAGGCAAATGTTGAAAAAAGTTTTCAGTTTGTGAGGTTTCAGTGCTCTGAAATTAAATCGGATTAGTGTTCCTTTAGAGTGATGAGGCTTTTTAAAACTAAACATGTAGTGGAGTGCTTCAAACTGCAGCTCAATTACATGAAAACATGAATTTAGCTAAATCTATTGCTCTTGCTAATAAAAATGAATGTCATTAATAAAAAATTCAATTCCTTCTGTTGAAGGTTTACAGAAACTTAATTAAAACTGAAAAGTTATGAAAACTGAAACTAAAACTAAAACTGAAAAGATTTGAAAACTTAAACTAAAACTAAACTGAAAAGTTAAAACAAAACTAAAACTAAAACTACAACTGAAAAGTAAATTGAAACTTAAATAACACTGCTTAAAAGAAACCATTTATTATTAATTTGGTATAATGTGAAGCGACTCAAGTGTGGGTTACTACGGTAGGCCTATGTCTTAAAGAAGAATTTTTAAAAATCGAAAATTTATGCTGAAATGTTCGCTTGGGCGAATACCTATGGGCGAATTCCCTTGCGCAAAAATAATTGAGATGCCTTCGTTTCAGAAATCTTTTGTAAAGTAATTGGCATGCCACCATAGTTTTCGAAGTGCCTCTCTGCTCGCGGTGTCGATATCCAAAACCACCACCACCTCAGCATTGATCAAACTGAATTTATGTCACCAGGACCAGGCTTGATGAAGTCATCGGGGTCTTGTGCTGTCTGCAGAGTCGGTACAAGCCATTTCTGCGCCAACGTTGCAGGCCTATAAATTATGTGGATTTGGTCATTTGATCATTCTGAATATTCATAAAGTAAAAATTGACTGTGACTGAAGGGCCCTCTACAACCGGGGCCCCTGTGCACTGCGCAGGCTGCACGACCTATTGCTACTCCACTGTCCCCATGTCTGATTTAGTCATCGGTGCAAGCTCGCTCTCCGCAGGCATCATAAATGCAGATTTTTTGGCATTTTGGCGGTCTTCTTTACACGTTCTTCTCGTGCTTGACGCTTAGCAGCGCCACTTAAATAAGACTTAGGCATAACTTGGAGGACAGAAAGAGAGTGCCGTATGATAATTAAAAAATAAACAATTTCCAAGTAAAAAGGCTATGAAGTCATCTTTTACAAATTTTACTACAAAGATAATAAATTTTAGACACGCCTGCGTAGGCCATGACACAATTATGTTTATACGTCAATACAACTAGGCCTACTTCCGGCCAAAGTCTGCCAAGATTAAAGATATTTGTAATTAGCTAATATTAACAAATCGTAAACCGGTTGTTTGGACATTCTGGCTCAAACCCCCAAAATTATTGAGTGTGTAAAAAATTGACTCTGACGCCGGGGGCCCTTGACAGCCGGGGGCCCTTGTGCACTGCACAAGCTGCACAACCTATTGCTACGCCACTGACTGTCCTGTGTAGTAAATGACCACTGTCCTACATCATAAATGACCACTGTCCTACTTAGTAAATGACCACTGTCCCGTATTGTAAATGACCACTGTCCTTCATCATAAATGACCTCCTTCATCATAAATGACCACTGTCCTTCATCGTAAATGACCACTGTCCTACAAGTCTCATCTCCATTTCTCAGCAGACACTCGACTGAAATGCTCCAGCAGCAAACAGCAGATTGCGTCTCGTGAAGTGAGTGCTGAGCACCGGAGTCTGTTTCGTTGCATACGACCCGAGTTCGTACATCTTGCTGTCCACTCTACAAAGGAAGTTAAATCGTTTCATTACTACATTGCTACAGTAGTTTGGTTTGGAACGCCTAATAAGCTGATGCCCTGCGAATTAGGCCTGGTGCTATAGAAGTTTTTAATTGTGTGCCATTGCCTCCTTCAAGACGTTGTTGACCTTTGTGGTTTTGTTGGATGCTGTCTTGTTTTCAGTCGGTCTGTCTGTCTGTCTGTCTGTCTGAATTTTTTCTTGCTGTCTACTGTGCCTTTCTGTGTGACTGTCAGTTTGACTTTGTTTGTCTTGTCAGTCTGTCTGTCTTTGTCTATCTGTTTTTGTCTGCCTGACTATCTGCCTGTATTACTTTGTCAGTCTGTATTTGGCAGTCTGTCTGACTTTATCGCTTTCCTCTAACAGTATGTAGCGACTTCGAGATACAATCACCAAAATATTCCTTAAAGGTATGCCATAACGAGGATGGTGAGATGACATTTACACAGATGGTGAGATGACATGTACACAGATGGCGAGATGACATGTACACAGATGGTGAAATGACATGTACACAGATGGTGAGATGACATGTGCACACATGGTGAGATGACATGTACACAGATGGTGAGATGACATGCATGAGATGTACTTTACGAAACAGAACACAGGTCTGAACAGCTTACGCGTAATTTGTCATGAATCCCAAGTCGGCCTCTTGCTCGGCAAAGATTTTGTTTATGTCCCACAGCTTAATGCAGTTGTCCCGGCCACCTTCAAAACAAAACATGTCCAACCATATAAAGTATT
Source organism: Lumbricus terrestris (assembly GCA_949752735.1). Lineage (NCBI taxonomy): Eukaryota > Metazoa > Annelida > Clitellata > Crassiclitellata > Lumbricidae > Lumbricus > Lumbricus terrestris. The sequence continues at coordinate 23,224,223 of OX457053.1, forward strand.
GTTATTACACGATACACATTACATGGGGGTACATGGTATTCAATTGGTTGGAGCAGGGAAAGACGGTTACTGCGTAGGGACCTTGAGCAAATCCTTCGCTCAGTTTGCTCAGCACCAATGTCTGTACATTGAGCATTACATAACAGTTCTTAATAAATGCATGACATGATAATAATAATAATGACAATAATAATGATGTTAACAACGATGGTAATAACGACAAGAATGATAATCATAATATGTGGGGCGCGGCGTAGCGTAGTGGTGGCGTCGTTGCCTTGCAGCCGGAATGTTCAAGGTTCGAATCCACCTCAAGTCGCAGCTCAGGAACCTTGGGCAAGTCCTTCACTCGCAATTGCTCAGCGCTTCGGCATGAAACTCTGATGCAGTGTCCACTCTGCAGTCGGGAGCGCCTCTGAGTAGCATATTTGAAGGGGCGCTATAACAAGTGCACATACAAACAAGTCAATCTATTTTAAAGCTCATGATAACATAGCTGAACTAATAGCAAGGGACCGTCAGTGTAAGACAAAAGACCGAACAATTTGAAAAAAAACTACCCTAAATCGAGCAATTTCAAAACCGACCTGAAGCGAGCACGGCCCCTTCGCGGCTGAAACCGAGCGAGCATATGGCGTCCGAATGACTCCTCAGCTGCGTGACGGATTCTCCATTCGACAAATCCCACAGAATGATCTGATTGTCAGCGCCTGAAAGCAACCATGACGAATTCCCTTTAGAGCACGGTGGCCAACTTGTAAGGGACATGGCAACAGACAGGGCTTTTTTTAACGTGCAGTTCTATACAAAACGTACAGTTGTAAATGCATTTGTGCAGTTGTAAAAGTAGTTATGCGCAGTGGAAATCATTAGAAAAAGGTAATTGCAGCCGATTTACCACGGAAGAAGAAGGACATGTGCAGCGATGTGCAGTGAAAAGGTGAAATAAATCAATTTATGAAGTTGATGACTAAAAAAGTCATCAGTTTTTTTCGCTGCCGACTTGCACGATATTTGTGGCAAAAACTTGGAAAAAATTTCTGAACAAGTGACTAAAAAAGGGTCATCCGTTTTTTTTGTGGTCGACTTGCGACATTTCTCGGGAAAATTTTTCTGAAACGGCGAGAAAAGCCGCACTAAAAAGTTCCTGGTTGTGCAGTTCTAAAAATTTCTTTAAAATAGCCCTGGCAACCGATTGGTTGGAGTGTCTGCCTTGTAAAACAGAGAGTATGACTTCCATGTGCCCGCGCTGTAGGCGGGAGCGCCTCTGAATAGTAAACTTAGAGGGGCACTATAACAAGTGCTCATACACGCATACTAAATATATTAATGCTACCGTCAAAAGGTAAACAATGAATAATGTTAATTTTTTAATTGGTCATTTACTTATTGGGGAAGACAGACTTTAACGATTTAAGTTAATTAAATTAATTAATTTTTAACTCTTAAATAATTAACAATCAAACAAAAATGTCATCGCTAACAGCAATAATAATAATACTATTAATAAATGCTACTCATGCCAAATTAGTTGAATGGTAATAAAGGACTACAGTTTCCCCTCAAATGGACAACCTGCTAACATTCCAAGTACAATGACCCTCATTACTGTGCCTTTGCCATTTTAGGGTCTTCTATGTGGAATGACCTCCCTCCCACTATCCGTAGTAAGATCTTATTGGGGGTGTCATCTTCAGCTCTTCTTTACTTGAAGTCTTTTTTTGTTTCCTCAGGGCTGTCACACTGAGAGCGCCTCTGAATAGCTAGTCTGTATGTGGCGCTTTATAAATGCTTATATACAATACAATACAATTACAGAAAAATAAACAATGGAAGATTGAGTTGGTGCCGACCCTAACTTTCATCACTCAGTCACCCAAAACAACCAGATGTTTCGGTGTTATCCTTTTTATAACAATGCAGTTGAAGGATTAAGGAAAGATAATACAGATGGAAAATATCTTACCTCCAGAAGCCAGATATTTTCCATCTGGAGAAAATGCCAGACATTCGACCGAGCCCTAAAACAGAAATATATTAATCCCACCAGAAAATCTTCAAGACTTTCATGAAGGGCGTGTACTAAAAGTGACTATAAAACTAATGCAGTTCTTGCTAAGATGATACTTAGCATGTCCGCTTTCACAAATCACAGACCAGATAGGGTTGTAAAATTCATATTTCTCTTAGAAAATTGCCACTTGCTCATTCATTCATTCATTCATTCATTCATTCATTTATTACAAGGATTTCTATAGTGACCTTCAAGCCGACTACTATGGCTAAAACGGGCAGTTTAGACATGCACACAGAGTTGACCATGGGGAACAAGCGCAGTGCCAAAAGGCATCCCATCCCATTCGAAATCGAGGGTACGATTCTGTGTTGGGTGCAGTACCATAATTTGGATGGACTAAAAGCAATTGCAAGAGAACGATCCCAAACCTTGTGTCCGGTCATGATTCGAACGCAGCTTCCGTTGTAGACGTCCCACAGACGAACGGTTCGATCCTGCGACCCGGTAGCGACGTAGTTTGCGTTGGGATGAATTCGAACGCACTGCATGCAAAAAACACGGCCGTCGTTAGTAGTTTACAGCGTTAGTAGTTTACAGCGTTAGTAGTTAACAGCGTTAGTAGCTTACAGCGTTAGTAGTTTACAGTGTTATAAGTTTACAGTGTTAGTAGTTTACATCGTTAGTAGTTTACGGCTGCGGTGCAGCAGCCTCGCGTTCAGTATGCTGAACTGTTGAGTGAGAGGTAAGAGGTTAAAATCCCCACCACATCAGATAATTATTATTATTATTATTACTATTATTATTATTATCATGAATCTGTTTCAAGAGTGCTTGGCTTTACCTTTGCCCCTCCCCGTAACCATGTAGGGGTGCGGTGGTGTAGTGGTGGTGTCGTTGCCTTGAAGCCGGAAGGTTCGAGGTTCGAATCCACCTCAAGTCGCCTCGCAGGGATCTTGGGCAAGTCCTTCACTTGCAATTGCTCAGCGCTTCGGCGTGAAACTCCGCTGCAGTGTCCGCTCTCCAGTCAGGTGCGCCTCTGAGTAGAGAGCTTGAAGGGGCGCTATAACAAGTGCGCATACAAACAAAACAAACAAACTCGGCTGTTACGAGTACACTGCTGGTTGGAAGATGAGATGGCGACGGAGAGGACTGGACATCCGCCTGCATATGCTGAGGCCAAGAAGATGAAGGCAGGAAGACTAACGGTTATCAAACTGCGATTGCGAATTGGGAGGCAGAGCAGAGTCCTGCCTGAATTGAGGCGGTAGAGCAGAGTCCTGCTGCTCGAGTTGAGGAGGTAGAGCAAAGTGTTGCTCAAATAGAGAGAGATAGAATAATAGGGTCCTGCTCGTATTGAAGAGACAGAGCAGAGTCCTGTTCAAATACAGAGAGGTAGAGCAGAGTCCTGCTTGAATTGAGGATGTAGAGCAGAGTGCTGCTCAAATCGACCCAAACAGCGTCATAACTGTGCAACACAGTTGGTTAAAGTGCTCGCACAGGTTCACGCCTCTTCTCCAAGACAGTCTCACTGAGCAGGGACATTGAGCAAGTCCTTCACTCAGGTATGCTCAGTGTCAACAATTGACACTCACTCAGTAGACAATGGCACTTAACAGAAGCATGATAATATTTTTTAAAAATTAAAATGCTTTGTAAGGTATTTCGAGATCGTAAAACAAACGTACATCAACATCTGCAACGTGGCCAGCGAACAGTCGAACCGGTTGGATATGGTCCGTCGCCCACAGTCGTGCCGTTCGATCGCTTCCTGCCGAAGCAAAGTAACGACCCTGTGCACTGCAATGAACATTTGATGCACAAGTGTACTTTAACTGTCGTGACATTTGATGCAAAAATGTACTTTAACTGTCATTACGGTACATTTGATGCACAAATGTACTTTAACTGTCATTACGGTACATTTGATGCACAAATGTACTTTAACTGTCATTACGGTATATTTGATGCACAAATGTACTTTAACTGTCATTACGGTACATTTGATGCACAAATGTACTTTCTGTCATTACGGTATATTTGATGCACAAATGTACTTTAACTGTCGTGACATTTGATGCACAAATGTACTTTGACTGTCGTGACATTTGATGCAAAAATGCACTTTAACTGTCATTACATTTGATGCACAAATGTACTTTAACTGGCATTACATTGGATGCACAAATGTACCTTAACTGTTATTACATTTGATGCACAAATTTACTTTACTTTCCATTACATTTGACGCACAAGATTTACTTCAGTTGCCATTACCTTTGACACACAACTTCACTTTAATTATTACCACATTTGATGCACAAATGTACTTTAACTGTCGTTACATTTTATGCACAAATGTATACATGGTACTTTAACTGTCATTACATTTGATGCACAAATGTACTTAACAGTCATTATATTTGATGCACAAATATACTTTAACTATCATTACGCAAACCTAAACCAAAATCCCCTGTAATAAGCACAATTATTATTTATTATTTATTACATTGCTCTGTTTGAAATAGCACCCTTTCAAGGCTGCAAACTCAAGAGCGCTTCCAGGTCAACCCCGGTTCAAAAGAAGTCTTTAGAACAGCGTAAAATGAGTAGTACAAAGACCATTCCAGGTCACAGTCATGGAGAAGACACAGCACTGACTGATAGCAGTTACATCACAACTGGAACACAATCATTAGTCATTTTAATCAATAATATGTCAGGACAGTCTAATGATAACACATTCGTTCATTTTCCAAATTTTTATAGCACCCTCCTCAACATACCTACTAAGTAGTATTTCTAGGGCTGGAATAATAGATATACAGAATAATTAAAACTGTCTTTTTCAATCAGGGTTGGTTGGGAGTGCTCCTGAGTGGTAACCTTGAATAGGCACTATATAAATCTCAGTTATGAATAAATTAATAGAACTTATAGAATGTGGGCATATTGTTTTGAGACTACAATGCATCCCCTAAGTGGAAGCCCATTCTAAATAGAGAGCTGCACAATTGTCCAACAGAAGAATCCTGTGCAACCACAATTCCTCTGCAGCCAACAACTTACCAAAACGACACGTCCCACACGGGATAGAGGTGACCCTTGTAGGCGACGGTGTTTGTCCACGTTCGCAGGCACCACAGCCGCACTAAACAAGAAAATGTGCACAATGAATGACATGCTAAAGGTACGGAAGAATGTATGTGGCTATTGGTAGAGCCACCGTCTGAAAACTTCATGCGGGCATTTGAAAAAATGTCATCAGTTGCCTGTGATGAAATAGCCTGTAGTTGTATTCTTAACTGTCCAATGCACGAAGTTGTTCAATGCGTGTTGAACAATGTTTGCTCAATGCACGTTGAACAATGTTTGTTCAATGCTTGAACAATGTTTGTTCAATGCTTGAACGTTTGTTCAATATTTGTTGAACAATGTTTGTTCAATGCGTGTTGAACAATGTTTGCTCAATGCACGTTGAACAATGTTTGTTCAATGCTTGAACAATGTTTGTTCAATGCTTGAACAACGTTTGTTCAATATTTGTTGAACAATGTTTGTTCAATGCGTGTTGAACAATGTTTGCTCAATGCACGTTGAACAATGTTTGTTCAATGCTTGAACAATGTTTGTTCAATGCTTGAACAACGTTTGTTCAATATTTGTTGAACAATGTTTGTTCAATGCGTGTTGAACAATGTTTGCTCAATGCACGTTGAACAATGTTTGTTCAATGCTTGAACAATGTTTGTTCAATGCTTGAACAACGTTTGTTCAATATTTGTTGAACAATGTTTGTTCAATGCGTGTTGAACAATGTTTGCTCAATGCACGTTGAACAATGTTTGTTCAATGCTTGAACAATGTTTGTTCAATGCTTGAACAACGTTTGTTCAATATTTGTTGAACAATGTTTGTTCAATGCGTGTTGAACAATGTTTGCTCAATGCACGTTGAACAATGTTTGTTCAATGCTTGAACAATGTTTGTTCAATGCTTGAACAACGTTTGTTCAATATTTGTTGAACAATGTTTGTTCAATGCGTGTTGAACAATGTTTGCTTAATGCACGTTGAACAATGTTTGTTCAATGCTTGAACAATGTTTGTTCAATGCTTGAACAATGTTTGTTCAATGCTTGAACAACGTTTGTTCAATATTTGTTGAACAATGTTTGTTCAATGCGTGTTGAACAATGTTTGTTCAATGCTTGTTGAACAATGTTTGTTCAATGCTTGAACAATGTTTGTTTAATATTGTTGAACAATGCATGCTCAATGCATGTGAAAGCACACTTTATGCCCTACAGCAGATGTATGAGAGGTGGCCATCCTCCACACTATGTCCCTGGAGCAGGTAATGGATGAATCCCTATGAATCGCAGATACAAAGCCAGAGCATCACAGAACTTCTCAATTGTCATTTACTTCCAAGCCTGTGCCAATATAAAATTCTACTGAGGAACCCAAGACTTTTCAATAAAGCTGCTTTCTGCATTAATTATGGAATTCCCCAACATCATCGACTTACCAGTACCGTCTTCTGAACCGGAGACCAATAGAGACCGATCGTGTGAGAACGACATCCCGTAGACCGGTCCTGTGTGACCGCGAAGTCGGATCATGTCCGTAGCGGTCCTGTCGTCCATGATCTTCTCCGTCACAGCGTCTGAAAATAAAACGTAGCCTCACGTAAGGTAAAGTAACGAGAACACCAAATTCATCCGACGTTCACTTCAACTGGTGCCTTGTACAGTGGAACTAAATAAGTCGAACCTTTACTGTTGCGGGTCCCGCTATCTGGAATGACATCCCACTAACCTTGCGACTTATGCCTAGGCTAAATTCCCCTGCATTTTTTAAGTATCTCAAATCCTACTTTTTTAGCTGTGGCTGGGCTGGGAGCGCCTCTGAGTAGGTTTCTTGAAGAGGCACTATATAAATTCTCCAAATGAATGAATGAAGTCTTGGCTTGTGATTAAAACAAGCCAGTCCCCTAGGAATACGTTCTGAGAGGCATTCACGGGCATTAAGTGATAGCGACTTCGTTTTCTCAGTCTCAGTATACGAGGACGGATGGCCACATTGGCCAGTCGCCTCCTGTGCCATCTGATCTTCCAAAACAGAAGACTGTCAAATCACCTGGTCTTTAATAGGATGCAATGGGTAATGCCATCGGAAATTGTATTGTATCTGACCATTTATAAAGCGCTTCTCGCAGCAAGAGCCTTTCAGAAGCGCTCCCAGTGCGTTCAACCCCGAGGAAACAAGTCGGAGCTAACGCACTGGTGTGTGCACACGATAAACGCAACACACCTCTCAAATACCAGGACATATAGCACCAATTCATCAGCAATGTGGTGTGTCCTTTAGAGGCTAAACATAAGTGTTACCACAACTGACCGCATTCCTTGTCAAGTAGCTCCAACTCATTCGGAGGTCTGAGATATCGGAGTTTCGACGGATGGAGACTGAAAACGCAGATGTCGGAATTGGAGAATCCGGCCGACAGCATTGACGAATCTTCGCAGAATTCCGCCGAAGTGGTGCTGCAGAAAGAGAGAACAACTGCGATTAACGCTGCTGAATGTTGATCACGTCATTGAGTAGTATTATCAATTTTGCCTTTAGGCTACTAATACAATGATCGTGGGGCGCGGTGGTGTAGTGGTAGCGTCGTTGCCTTGAAACCGGAAGGTTCGAGGTTCGAATCCACCTCAAGTCGCCGCGTAGGGACCTTGTGCAAGTCCTTCACTCGCAATTGCTCAGAGCTTCGGCGTGAAACTCTGATGCAGTGTCCGCTCTGCAGTCGGGAGCACCTCTGAGTGGTGTGCTTGAAGGGGCGCTATAACAAGTGCACATGCAAACAAACAACTAATTTTAAAATAAGTCTATTAATCGCATTAATAATTATTAATCAGCTACCTTACTTTAAACATTCTTCCTTACTAACTGGAGGTCCAAGATTCTACTTTTATTGTCTTAAGACCACATTCCTTTCCTTTGGCCTTCTACACTGGAGCATCTCTGAAAGGTGAAAACTGTGAGAGGCGCTTTATAAAAACACAGACACGATACGAATGATCAGTGAATGCGATGCGTAGCAGTGAAGTGAGAAGACATACGAATGATTGGAGTTGAGAAACGTATGAAAGCAGATGGAAGGTTTCGTGTCAGGACCGAGCGTTAGCCGTCTGTTCGCCTCACGATACGCCTTCACCTTCTCCTGTTTATCAACGTCCTTCCTATAGATGGTAAAACAGAATCAAACGTTAGTCACAGAATGATGGATGGATGGAAGGATGAATGATGGATGGATGAATGATAGAATGATGGAAGGATGGACTTATGGATGGATGAATGATCATTAGATTGTACATATGTATGTGCACTTGCTATAGCGTCCCTTCAAGAAATTTCTATTCAGAAGCGCTCCCAACTACAGCGCGGACACTGAATCGGAGTTTCATGCCGAAGAGCTGAGCAATAATTGCGCGTGAAGGACTTGTTCATGATCCCTACACGGCGGCTTGAGGTGGATTCGAACCTGCAACCTTCCAGCTGCAAGGCAATTAACATACCCACTACACCACCACGCTCCCAATTGGTTTGGTTGATGGTCGAGTGGGTGAGCTGTTGCATATCCAGCTCCGAGGTGAAGATAGAGTTTCTGCAGAAAAATCTCATTTAAAATCATATAAAATGTAACTTTCATTGACTAAAACTGTATTTAAAACAATATATCAGACTGTTTTGTTTAGATCAAGTTAGATTCCACAATTTTAAGATAAAGGGGTCGCAAAGCTAGAAAAGAAAGCACTGATCCATATCAATGACCTATCCACAAGTTCCAAATCGAAGATAGGTCAGGTGGAAAAACAATACAAAAATCAAATAAAATGTCTTGCTGATGCAATGCTTCGTCCTCACTCAGCTTCCTCCCACAATCCACTTCGTTCATCCAACATTCTTGATGTCTTGTTTCCTCGGTCTAGAACTGCTATGGCTCAGTCTTGATCATTTGCCTCAATTGGTCCTTCTCTTTTAAATGCACTTTCTCCTTCTGTTTGCTCTACAATTCTGTTGTTTTTATATTGTTTTTCCACCTGACCTGTCTTCAATTTGGAACTTGTGGATAGGTCAATTCTTCTGCATTATCTCTTCTCAAAACCTGCTTCTACTCACGAAGTTGTTGCGCACTGGGAGCGTCTCTGAGCAGTTCACCCTACTAGACGAACTTTATAAATGCTTTTAAATACAATACAATATTTTACCAATTCATTCAATATTGCTTAATTTGCTAAAATGCTGCCACTAAAGAGGCAACCAAAGGAAGGCTCACAGTTCCGGGAGTGGAATCCTCGTCAATGCCGGCGCATTTGGATCCGTCTTCGACTTTTTCAGCAGCTGCGGATCTCGCTTCGGCTTTCGCTTCTAAAAAACGCAAACGTTAAATGTTAATTCCTCAACAGAGTACAGCGTCGAATTGTTTGCGTGCACCTGGTTTACGTGCCATTCTGCGCAACAAGCAAATGTTAATCACTCCCACATTTCTTATGTGTATGGTACACGGTAATTCATACCTTCTATAGTGCCCTAACATCAAGATGGCAAGCAAGGTGAATGCAGGAAAGGCACTCGTTCATTTCCTATTCTACTCAGAAGTGCTCCCAGTTCAACAACGGATAAATAATGCAGTTTTTAATATGTGAGAAATAAACACAGTGGTGTGACCTCTAGGCACAAGGCAGAGTGCAACAGAGAGCTCATTCCAGGTTCAGGACCAGCCAAAATGAGATAGAGCGCCACTGCAATATAGGTACAAGTCTTTTGGCCGAACCATGTTGCAGAACAGTTATGGGTTCGCAAACTTCGCATATGCCTCTGCACCCATAGAATGGAATCGGCTTCCGCTCTCTCTTCGTAGCTCTAATTCACTTCCTTCCTTCAAAAGCGGCAAAAAACTCACTACTTCTCCTTGGCTTTCAAGCACATGGATCTCTAACTACAACTTCCTCTGGCGGCTGACTATCCTCTGATTACAATTCGGTGTGGCCGTGCGTGCGCTACAAATTTACTTAATGACAATTGATAAGAACAGAAGCTAAATAACTAATAACAATGGTGAATAGATCGTTAACACTTTAATCATGAACAGGATTGGTTGGTTTCCGAGTCGATTTTAGTACATTCGTCACTACCGTATTAAAGACATTAAAGTGTTTCCTAGCTTTGACGCACTCTGTTCAAGAGCTGACTCTGCTCTTTTCCGCTCTATCCTCTTAAATCCTTGTCACATTCTTCACGATCTCCTCCCTCCTCATAAGGTCACTCCATACAATACTCGACCAAGGCCACATAATCTAACCCTTCCTAGAGTTGATTCCTTTGCCAGAAACAGTTTTATTATGCGAATGTTATATAACTCCGCATAAATGTTTTCTATTATTTATTTCCTCTGTAAACTACAGTGCGTTTGCTGGTGGTCTACTAAAGAATATTCTTACTTACTTACTTACTTTAAGATATAAGCCGGATTAACTAGACGTACTTTGGATGATTTTCCCTCTTCATTTGCAGCCGGTTCGTCCTCTTCATCGTCCAATGGAATATTTATATCCGGTTCCTTGAGCAGTCCAAAGAAAACCTTCGTCTTGTTTGCTGAAAAACAATTAGAAATTATTTCACACAAGAATCTTTCAAGTTCTTTCCTTTAACACTGTCTGAACATAAGCTGCATTGGCTTTCTTCTCAGAGCATACTCTCGCCCGTTTAAGAAAAAAATTAATACAAAGAAACAAGATTACTATGTTCTATTCTGTAGTAGTTTCAGTTTCCGAGATTGTTTTAAAAGGATGGGTCAGCACTCAAGAGTGCACTCGTGTTTATATACTGCAGCAAGGGACCAGAAGACCTCCATGGGCAGCTGAACACAGAAACCAGAATATAGCAATACAGAACAAAAGAAACCCTACCATCCTTCAGGGCGTCGCCGTACATGGCACCACTTCCAGCGTCAATCTGCTGCTTGTTTCGTGGAGCGCCATCAAACACTGAAAACAATCAAGCAGCTTTGAGTATACGTGCACATGTGTGCAAACATCTCTTGTGCATTAGACACTATCGCTACAGAAGTTATTAAGAATTTAATGTCGATGTATACGTGTGTATATAATGAATGCACCACAACAGCCACGTTCTGTGTTTATAAATGGACCACATTTCAGCATCATCCGCATTATTGATAATTACATCCTTGCCCACAATCACACGATCCAGTTCATCTTCTTAAGCATAGTCAACCATTAAATGGTTACCAACAAATTTTGTTGGTAAGGCAGCTTAACCAATAAGGCTGTTGTTGGCAAAAACTGCTTTTAGCTCAGGGTCTCCTGATGTCTGGAATAAAATAACTGTCCTTAATTGTCCATACATTCATTACGTTCACTCATTATGTACAGAGATTTACAAAGCACCCTTCAAGATTACTATCAAGGAATGCTCCCAACCCGAACCAACCCCGGATGGAAAAAGAACGGAGATAGGTTGGCAAACTTAAATTTTCCATTTCATAATCCATCAATCGCTTAAGCATTCACACTAAGCCAATGATAATTGAAACAAAGAAGAAAGCTTGTGGGTAGACACTGTGTTTGTTTGTTTGTTTTTATTTAAAAAAGAACTACTTTAATGTATTGATGCTGTGATGCTCTGTTGCTTGTGTCAATAAAAAGCCTTGAGTTGAGTTGAGTTGAAACAAACATTCAAGTAGCACTTATTTAAAATTCATTTCTCTTTTGACGTTCAAATCTCGTAATCATCAACACAACTTCTGGTGGAACACAACCCCGAAAGCTCAAAAGTCATATCGCAATTTGTCTTACCATCGATGACAAGGTGGTCGTCGATAATTGCCATCAATGCCGGCAAATTATTCTCCTTCAGGAATCGCTTCAAGCGGTTGTAGGAATCACGCATCATACGAATCGTGAATTTACTACTCCTAAAAGCACGATCGGCGATTCTGGTTAAACACCGTTCACAGCAATTCCAGGATTTGCAGGTTCATAATTTTAACCGAATGCCTCAAAAGAAATATAAGTTGGAACAAAACATTGTTGTATTAAAGCAACTTCAGAAGCGTTACACGCTGCAGAATGCACGTCTATTAACGTTCACCTTCATTTAATTCTCCCGTATTTCCAATCTTGTAATAAAGTGCCAAAGTACATTCATCCATCATCTTTGAGCATCAACTCTTTACCTAGAGTCCCTACCCAGTGAGATCTCCCCTTAGCGGTACCTATTGTTACATCACTTTCTCCTCTTTGTACATTTAATCATTTAATCACGCACTTAATCATTTAATCATGCACTTAATCATTTAATCATGCACTTAATCATTTAATCATGCACTTAATCATTTAATTACGCACTTAGTCATTTAATCATGCACTTAGTCATTTAATCATGCACTTAGTCATTTAATCATGCACTTAATTATTTAATCATGCACTTAATCATTTAATTACGCACTTAGTCATTTAATCATGCACTTAGTCATTTAATCATGCACTTAGTCATTTAATCATGCACTTAATTATTTAATCATGCACTTAATCATTTAATCATGCACTTAATCATTTAATCATGCACTTAATCATTTAATCTTATTGTGTAATGCATGACATGTGCAATTTTTTGGGAGCAATAAATTTGATCTGAGGTTCAAAAGTTTAACCAAATGCCTCAAATGAGACACAAGTTTGGTTAAAAAACATTAGAAAGCAATTTTCAGAAGTCCAGTTAAACAAACAACTAAACGAATCTACCAATTTCTGTGGCACAATTTACCAATTACATACCAGGTGCCATGTAAAGGTGTGAACATCATTGTCTCTCACCTGTACTCTTCCAGCAACTGGTCATTCTTCAGGTGTTCATTCTTTGAGACGTTCGACAGGTTTACAAGGTCCTCCTGGTAGAACTCCTCCTGGGTCCCGCTAAACGTCGCAAAGAAATCTTTGGCTGCAAGTGAAAATAGAGCAACATCAAGCAATCGCAATCGTGCATTTATATAGTGCCACTTCAAGAGAAACTCCTCAGGGGTGCTCCCAACCTGACACCAAACCACAATCAAAGAGAATGGTTTTCAAACGTTTACGGAAAAGGAGCACAGAAAGACCAAGAAGCTCATTACGAAGAGTATTAGGTAACTTATCCCAGACAGAAGGACCAACTATACATGTAATTATTATAGCAAAGCTTTTATGCAACACTGTGGAAGTTCGAGCCATAGGGACAATCAGGTCACCATGCGTAGCAGAGCGAAGAAATCTACGGCCTGGAATGGATAGCACAGGCACACAAAGCTCCCTAAGATAGATTGGAGCTTGGCAGCTAGACAATTACGCATGAGCATTAGGATCTTAAATCTGAGTTTGGCCAGCTAGACAATGTCAATACTCATCTCTCTCTCAACTGATGCTACCGATTTGTGCATGGTAACTCAAGGCATGATTATTATTTAACTGATCAACAATGTCGTGAAACTAACCAACATTCATGATAAGTACATACATTCCTGGTGCTAATAAATAAATTTTCAATGTGCACAAGCAAAGACACTCTGAAATATAAGTCCAAGGCACAGATAGTCAGCCGCTATGGGAAGATGCACTGAGATATAAATGTGCCTGAAAGCAGATAAGCAATGAGTTTCGAGTCATATTTTGAAGGAATTAAAGGAAGTGAATTCGACCTACATACATACCACCCTGATACACACGTTACTGATACATGCAAATAATTCTGATACACAAAAACATTATTACATAAACTGTTATTTCTCTCACTAAACTGAAGCACGTTTTCTCCATTACCTTGCTCCTCATGGTCATTGATGACTAGTTCCAAGTACATGTGTATGAAGATGGGGTAGGCAAGAGACGAAAGCTCACACTATAAAACACAACAAATTGAGTTACAGATATAGCTTCGGTCAAGAATTTAACCTAAACATGAAGATCAGTAGGGCACAGGTTCAATACCTGCTTTGTCCCATAAGGTTGACTTAATATCCTTCCATGCACATTGCACAATGTTGCATGTTCAAGTTGCATCTTTCAGTCATTCATTCATTTATTCATTCATTCATTCATGCTATGAACTTATATAGTGTCCTTCAGGAAACCTATTCATGGGTCTCAGCTATGAAAAAGACTTTCAGGAATGATTCATGAAATGGGGTTTGAAAAGTCAGAGGTAAGGGGATCATTGCATATGGAGAGCCTTGCAATCGAGAAAGTATCTTTGTCAAATAATTAAATATTTCTAATAGGCAAATTCTCATCGATTGATTGATTGATATCATTTACAGCAATTTGGCAGTGAGCACGTCAATGAACAAGAATGGTATAACGAAGAATCAGCCTGTCATTTATAGAATCAGAAAGCAAAATACCAGCAAAATTCATGACAGAAAGAGAGCAATCGCTATACTGAACAACAGAAAGCCCAGAAAAGCAAACAGCTGATTTTGCTCTGGTCCCTAGTACCTGATTCCATTCATAGAGTTCATTTTTGTGGCTGAACTAATTTCGGAATCCATGTCACCATTCATGTTATATGAGAATTCTGGTTATAATACAGAACTGTCGTAAACTGGGCGTCTGGAGTGCTTCAGCGTACACAGGTCTTGCCAAAACAGTCAAAGTGAAACTGAGAAATGGTCCTCATGCAAAGAACTCACTGCTCATCTCACTGTACCTTGTGCATGTATCTCACTGTACCTTGTGCATGTATCTCACTGTACCTTGTGCATGTATCTCACTGTACCTTGTGCATGTATCTCACTGTACCTTGTGCATGTATCTCACTGTACCTTGTGCACGTATCTCACTGTACCTTGTGCATGTATCTCACTGTACCTTGTACATGTATCTCACTGTACCTTGTGCATGTATCTCACTGTACCTTGTGCATGTATCTCACAGTACCGTGTGCATGTATCTCACTGTACCGTGTGCATGTATCTCACTGTACCGTGTGCATGTATCTCACTGTACCGTGTGCATGTATCTCACTGTACCGTGTGCATGTATCTCACTGTACCTAGTGCATGTATCTCACTGTACCTTGTGCATGTCCAGCGATTTCTCAATGAAGTTGATGAGTTGCTGGTAAGCGTCTTTGTAGATCGACGGCTCATTCTCGCTGAAAATCACAACAAATTCAAATCAGATGGAAAATCACACAAACAAATTCAAGTAAGGAACACAGATCTTCAAAGATTAAGACATTTTCACTGGTTTGGGATCAGATAGCCGCTGATGAGCATTTTATACTCACTATATATACACTATATACACGTCAGATTACAATTTCACAAGTCTTACGCCCTGCAAATCTGTAGCACATGTCAAGTAACTGCAATGTAATGGACTATTTGTACTGTATTGTATTGTGTATTTAAACTAAAGTGCCTGTCACAGTACACACCAATCAGAGGTGCTCCCAGAGAGAAAAAGACTCGGAAAAAAGAAAGTAGTTGTGACAGAGCAGAAAGCTGAGCTCTGGTTAATAATAGTCAGTTAATAACAAAGAATGTGTCAATAAAAAGAGTTGATTTCAAAGTGCATGACCAATGAAGGCAAGCGCTCAAGTTCTGGTGAAGAACATGAAGTCGGTCAGTAACATACAACACTTTATACCAAGAGATGCTTCAGCGCTAGCTTACAACCCTGATCAGTTTTTCACTAAAGTCTTTAAATAATTGGAGGAAGAGGGAGAAGAGAGACAACAACTATTGTTACCTCTTCTATTAAAGCTAAGGTAAAGTAATCATTTGGCACAATCTAATGCAGTGGTTCCCAACCCGTGGCCCACGGGCCAAAAGTGGCCCGCCAGCCCTAAGAAAATGACCCTCATCTCTCAAAGAATTAACACAAATATACAAAACAATTGACAATTTGGACAGAATGGAACACATAATTATTTTCTATTATAAATTATTTTATTTTACGTCTGTAAATAACATCAAACATTCTATTTTGATTCAATTATAACAATTTTATATGCTTTTAGTTAATTAAATGTTAGCCTTGTGGCCCCCTAATGTCCTTCAACCAAGAAAAGGTGGCCCTCGTGTCCTCCAACTTAGAAAAAGTGGCCCTAAAGTCCAAAAAGGCTGGGAACCACTGATCTAATGTAATGTATAAACTGGACACGGTTACCTCTTGTATGACGCTAACGCTTTTGACACTTCCCTTCCACTTTCATGGCTTGCGGCAGAAGGCGCAGCTGTACTCTGAGCAGGCAGTTTGACTTCTCTTTTCAGTACCTCTAACGTCCCCTAAACAATAAAATAAACAAATTATTAGAATTAAATGTAAAGTTAATCCCCAAAGTTTCTCAGTGCCAAACCAACACAGTAAATCACACTTACTTACTTACCAAAATCAATCACATCCGTAATCAATTTTACAGCCAGATCAGAATCGACATGGTCAGACCAAAGGAGACAGCATTGTAAAGCACGCAAATTTTACACAGCAAATTAAGGACACCTCTTGAAATGGGGTCTACCTGAACTCCCAAAACCTCATTCTCTGATAGTACGTATTCATTTGTTATAAGTTTCTCGTTAAATCGTCGATTTCAAAACTCGATCCTTCAGTAAAATGCTTAGACCTAAAAGAACTTTAGACAGTTTGTTGAGCGCGGTGACATAGTGGTGGGTTCGGTGCCTTGGAGCCGGAGGATTTAAGGTTCAAATTCACCGTGAGGCGCGGTGGTGTAGTGGGTATGTTCGACGTGCTGCAGCCGAAGGGTTGCAGGTTCGAATCCACCTCAAGTCGCCGCATAGGGACCTTGGGCAAGTCCTTCACTCGCAATTGCTCAGCGCTTCGGCATGAAACTCCGAAGCAGTGTCCGCTCTGTAGTCGGGAGCACCTCTGAGTAGAGAGCTTGAAGGGGCGCTAAAACAAGTGCACATACAAACAAACAAACATCAAGTCGCCGCGCAGGAATCTTGAGCAAGTCCTTCACTCGCAATTGCTCGTGTGCTCCGGCGTGGAACTCCAATGCAGTGTCCGTGCTGTAATCTGGATCGCCTCTGAGTGGAGAACTTGAAGGGGCGCTATAGCAAATACGATGAATAAATAAAGTTTTATTGTAGTCGCAGGGACTAATATCGAAGGATATGAAGCCGCAACCTGTCAGCCAATCAGAGATCATCTCTTCTGATGCGTCACAAGTGATGTACCTGGTCGTCTACATGCATATTCAGCAGTTCTCTTGATCAAATTAATTCATTTTCACTACGATAGTTGTCAACAAAACAAACGGGACAGATTTATTCTGCAAAAGTCCGGGATGTAGCCACAGACATATTCTAGGTCAATGACCCAAATGTCGTTGGCTTCATGTCCCGAGTAATAGTCCAGGGTAGTCGTTGATATTAGTGAAGTAAAATAAGATCATATGCATATACAGCCAATGTCACTTATGTGAACCTATTTTATGTGCATAAGTTGGTCACTTGAGTGCATAGGTTCAGACAACTCCCGAGGCCACGTACTTTTGCAAAGTAGATTGAATGAAATAATACTAGTCGTACAGTAACAGGACGGCAAGGTAGAGTGGTAGACAGCACGATTTAAATAATTGAATAAACTGCACCTTCAAGCCATTCATCTCCAGGAACTGCATAATGTGCTGCAGTCTATCTTTATCCATTTGACCCTCTGGCTTCGCGTCGACATCGAAATTTTCCTTTTTCACAACTTCATCGTTACCAACACCTCCATTATCGACGGCCGTTAAGTTATCCGACATTTTCGAAGCAATCTCACGATTTCCGAGTTCGCAATCGTTAAAGTAACCAGTCTCACTTAAGAGTAGCTTGATTAAGCAACAACACAAAAATTGCAGCGCGCACTTAATTTTGCGTGAAACTAAATAAACAACATTTATGAATTGCAGTGTAAACACTTGTCAACTTCTCTACAGCAAAAACAAAGATTTTGCATAAGAAGGGCAGGATAACACATCGACGTAACCAGCGTTGCCACTGAGGCTTCAGTAATTAACCCAGAAAAAACCCTAGAAAAACCCAGACATTCATATAAGCTATTTTAGACCCCCTTTACGCCTATTCAAATTAAGTTGTTTTTTCGGAAAAAGCTTTCAACAGAGATGACGTTTACTGGGGCTTAGGCTAAGGAAGAAGGGAGTCCCGGATGTGTTGATGCGCCTGGTAGGGTCGATCAGTGGTGTAGCCAGGAATTTATGATTTTTTGTGTTTTTTTTACCTGGCCGGATGCCCTTTCTGACACCAACCCAGCAGTATTACAGATTTACAGTAAATAAAAAGGGATTAAAGTAACAAAGGGGATAAAGTTAGAAAAAAATTGCTACTGCAAGTACTCCTAATTGTTTTGTTTTTCTTCTTTCAGTTGAAAAATAACCTTTAAAAAAAATTTCCTAGGCCAATGCATCCCCGAAACCTCCTTGTCTACGCCACTAAAGTCGATACTGTATACATATATACCACAGTATAAATAACAAACAGTACGTCGACTTCCGACCTCTGGTTAAGTCAGAACGAGAAACTGATTTTGAAAGCGAGGCTAGTTCCCACCCATCGGGCGCCATTTTCTCTGCCCCTAGACAACTTACATTTACTTGGCCTATTCTATGGTTACTCAATTTCCGGTTTCGTGTATTTAAGTAAATAAATATTTTTTTATTATAACCAGCTGCTTAACAACACATATAAATAACAATTAATTAATAAATAATTATTTACTAGTTTGTGATGTCTGGGGCGCAAGTTTTAACCCTTGACTTTTGAATTTAGTTTTGAGCAGACGACCAACAGCCATGCCTAACGAGTCTGTTTACATTTCAAGGACCGGCGGAAATACGATTTATCTGCTGGAAACACAGTAAAATTACCGTTAAAAATTTAAATATCGATTAATATATTTATTATCTGAACAATGGAAATATCGATCTTGGAGACCAAAATAAATAAAATTTTATGCAAGAACTCTGCAGTGTGTGGTCGATGACTACCCCGCACTTAAGGCTACGGTCATAATGCATAGGCCATGACTAAGCGAAACGCTATACTAGGCTACATAATCATAATTTGCATCACAATAATTACCGATTTAAATATATTTCCACGTGTTGGAATTCATTAGCATTTTTACTTGGGTTCATGCTAAATTTTCCGTATTTTAACTGGCCTAATTAACAATTAATTAACAATAATTATTACATTTTAACGTGTAGGCCACAAACATCATATATTATATATTACTAGTAAATGTAAGATGTCTATGGTATAGGCCAGCTCAGAACCGTATATTTCCGGTTCCGGGCCAGGTCTTTCAAAATGGATGACCAAAGAAAATGGAAACAGGAAGCATATGCGAGTAGACGTACTGTTTGTTATTTATACTGTGTATATACTATGAAGGAGGAAAGAACAACGATAAGGAGTAGTGTGGGAGACACAGGGAAATTTTAGATAGCCGACGATCGCTTGGGTGTGCACTGTGCACTATGGACCATCATCCGATCATGCGCCTGAGCCATCTACTGTTAATTATTGTGATGCATGCTACGTCGGAACATGTAAAGAGAGAAGTGACGTGGGAAATGCTCAGAGGCGTATAGGGGACATTTCAGCATTGTGGGGCCCAAATCTTACTTCTGTAAGTTCTGTTCGATAAAATAAATCCTGAATAGTTGACGTCGCGCACTTTTTCCTAAGCCAATGGGGGATTTAACCCCGAAACCCCCTTGTCTACGCCACTGGTTGGAGGCAGGTGAGTGATGCGAAAGTACAACGTCGGCCATTACGTGCCGATGTGCAGTGTATCTGCAGCTGCAGAACATGTAGGCATTGTAATTGTAATTGTAATTTTAATTCAGACAATATAATATATAGCATCGTCGGTAGCAAGCCACTTCTAGGATGCTTTACACTAGTTTACACGCATGTCAACTGTGAGAGTCATATAGGCGTAGGGGACATTTCGGTAAATGGGGGGGGGCAAAATTTTTATTTCCCCCCGAAAAATCAGATGACTTTTTTAGTCATCCACCCAAAATCTTAGGATTTTCTCGCCCGAAAAATCTGATGACTTTTTTTTAGTCATCTCCTGTAAATCTTCAGAAATCTAGTTTTTTACCCATGTGTGCCCGAAAAAATCCTCCCGCACCTGTTAGCCCGAAAAAAATGTCCGAATTTTTCCCGTCCATGCCTCTTTTGCCCGAAAAACACATTTGCCCCCGAAATTTGGAGGGGGGGACATTTGCCACTTCATCTGGACCCCCGCTTCCTACGCCTATGATGAGAGTAAATGTCATGAGCTCGAGAGCAAGTGCAGCTTCAATTATTGTTTCTTAAAAGTTGATTCAGTTTTGAAGGCCTGTAATGGCTACCAACATTCATCCGTTCATTTTCTTTACAGGTGCATTTTTCTGCTTCAATGCAAAAGATTCTTTAGCAGCCAAGCATACACATAAAACATGTTCGTAATCTGACCATTTACAAGTCTTTTTACGTGGTAGCCTACTTGTTGTCATTGTGACTCTTTTCTTTTGACCATGAAAGTTCTTTTTAGCGACAATAATTATTAGTCCTGCGGCTATTCTCGGAAGAAGTTTGGTTTTTTCTCAAAATTCTAGTGATTGGAACGCGATTGCCAAACATGTAACTAAGATTGACGCCGTTTTAAAGGTGTCTAAAATCTCATAGAATCAGAAAGTGTCTAAAGCACGTGATCCAAAACTGAAGAAGTCCGTAGGTCTAATCAATAAGCTTCAAGCTTGCTCAGTTAATTTTTTTGTTCATTTTTATTGACAATTCAAGATTGCAACCGGAAATTATCTCCCGCAATCTCCGATGATTATCGCGACACGCCTCTACAAGACAAGAATTAAGTCAGGTAAGTTAAGTCAGGCAAGTTAAGTCAGGCAAGTTAAGTCAGGCAAGTTAAGTCAGGCAAGTTAAGTCAGGTAATTTAAGTCAGGTAAGTTAAGTCTGGTAAGTTAAGTCAGGTAATTTAAGTCAGGTAATTTAAGTCAGGTAAGTTAAGTCTGATAAGTTAAGTCAGGTAAGTTAAGTCAGGCAAGTTAAGTCAGGTAAGTTAAGTCAGGTAAGTTAAGTCAGGTAAGTTAAGTCAGGTAAGTCAAGTCAGGTAAGTTAAGTCAGGTAAGTTAAGTCAGGTAAGTCAAGTCAGATAAGTCAAGTCAGGTAAGTTAAGTCAGGTAAGTTAAGTCAGGTAAGACAGAGACGACGAGTTGGTTGAAATGCTAAGGAACGGCATTGAGACTTAGCAGAGGATATGGTTCAGCCTAGAAGACATGACCTGCTGCAGCGACCGCTAAGAACTGGTACTGAAATTCATTTGATGTGTGGTTCAGTCTACGACACGTGACGCGCTTTGTTAACTACAGCATATGTTAGCCATTGTTCCCGCAATGCGTTTGCAGGCGGTTCAATAAAGTAGGCCTACATAGTAACTTACATACTTAACTGTCAAGAATTGGATAGATAATAATCAGATTCACAGGATGTGATCCAGCCTAGAAGATGCGACGATCTGATGGACCAGAACAGCGGAACTAATGGAATTCTGAGTGGAACTCTGTATTAGCCTAGGTTAGGGTCGTCGAGAGAGTGGCAGGGGGCAAATGCCCAGAGGTTCGGCGACTACTAGGGGTCCGGGCTAGGTAGCAATAGAAAAGTGTATGATTCATGCCTTTTAAAATATAATATTGCAGAGAAAATCAACTAAAATCAGTTCAAACTTCAAGTTAACAACTCATATTATATATACATGTATATATATATGTATATATATATATATATATCTAAACCTATAAAAGCGAAACTTTTACTTGTTTGTGGACAATTTTCTTCTTATCCACCCGACCGATTTTTCCCAATATTTAAAAAAAACACTTCTAAGGACCTCTTGACAAACATAGGGGGGTTCGCGATCCAAAAATCTTACCTTTGCCGAATTTGAAAATTTAATCTTCAATAATCCGACGAAAGCTAATATAATGCAGTATTTAAGATTGGTCGCCGGTTCGCTTTCAAAGAACCCATAGATTTATGACGTCATCACTTCTTTACCTCACTTTAGGCGGCCGATTTTATAGCGCGCGCTTTCGCTAAATTATACTAAAAGCACTGATAATAATAATTATGAACGGTTGATCGCAAGACAATGACAATGGATGCCGGTAATTAATATAATACCGTGTCGTCGTACGTATACAGGCCATCTGGACATTACCGGTATTTAGGGCGGACGGGTTTAGGCAAAAGAGCCAAAATTCACCGGCAAATGCTGGCCACCACGGAGGGTGACGAACCCGCCCCGCAGGGGCGGTTGCAATGGGAGCTGGGTTGGGACGAACAATCTACATGTACATTTCACCGACAACACCAGGTACCCCAGGCTGGGATCGGGTTGGGGCCGATGGAAGAAGGTGGGGTGAGAAAGGCTAAGTGGGAGCGGGGTCAGCGTGGCTGTGGACCAAATATCGAAGTTTCCCGGGCAACGCCGGGTAATTCAGCTAGTATATATATAAATATATATATATAATCATAGGTCGAACATGTGCTTTTATCACTTCAATTTGTTTCTAAGAAAAGCCTTTCTCGTCCAGACTTAAGATAGTCTAGGCCAGCGGTTCTCAACCTTTTTAGTGCGGCGACCCTTGGCAATATTTCGAAAGTTATGACGACCCCCATAAGCAAACTTGATTGAATGCCCCCCCACTTCGCTGCATTTTGTTACCATTGTCCATTGTCGTGCATTTTCACCCTCATCGCTCGAAAACTGGTTTTGACAACTAAGGCTTTCTGGCTCTTGCCATTCTGAGAGTTAATCCTTACCCATTCGGTAATTTGAAGTTGAAATGTCATAAGTTTATTCGGCTTGTGAAACCTAACAACTATTAAACAATTGGCTACCGTAGGCTACTGTAAAAATTGGTCAATAGTTCTTCATTTCTTATCACTCATTTCACCTTTGCTGATTCGTTTTGGTTGGCAACCAATTTGATGAACTTTTGCCACAGGTCTACGTGTGCTCTTTATCAATGCGCTGAACATGGAGAGGGATTTGGGGAGGGAATGTGTATTTCCCAATTGTCAAAATGTTTTTGGATCTCCACACACTGCAATGGTAGCATTTGGAGCTGTAATGTTTACGAAATTGTTAATCATTTCAGTGTTGATAGTCGTGGTGTAAGACTTTTAAAGCGTTCCATCCCCTTGTTTGGTATTTTTCATCTAAGAAAAATCCTCAAATTTTCAGCGCTGAAAGACATGAAAGACATTTTATTTAACTTCAATAAATTTTCCCCATATTGTTACAATTTTGAATTTCCACGATGTAACGCTTTTTAAGTCTTACACCACGACTATCAACGCTGAAATATCATCTCAATTGCTCAGTTTTTCAATGTTGATAGTCATGGTATAAGACTTCAGAGTTTCGGCCCCATTGTTTCAGATTTTGGATTTGCACACTGTAACTATAACAGCCTGGACCTTAAGCTGCTATCTTAGCAAAATATATAGCTCAAGATTTCAGTGCTCACAGACGTGGTTTCAGACTTCAATAAAATTAATGTCCCTTCCCCATTGTTTAAATTCTTTGAATATCCACACTGTAGGCCTAATGGCTGCAGTTTAAATTGTCATCTCAATGAAATTGCTCGTTTTCAATTCTGGTAGTCATGGTTTAAGACTTCAGAGTGTCGGCCCAATCGCTAAATTTTTTTGGATTTGGACACTGTCATTGTAAAATTTTAAGCTTTCATCTTAACAAAATTACTCGTGATTTCAGCGCTCAGAGAGGTGGTTTAAGACTTACACCAGTGGCGGTGCCAGGGTTTCAGTTTCGGGGGGGGGGGGCTGAAGCCTCGACCGAAATCCCGTGAAAATTTTCCATTTTCGCCGCCAAAATTTCTGACGACCTTTTTTTTTTTTTTTTTTAGTCATTGACCGAAATCCTGTGAAAATTTTCCATATTTCACTGTAAAAAATTTCGGATGCCCCTTTTTTTAGGGGGGTTGAGCCTCTCGTAGGGGGGGGCTTAGCCCCCCCAGCCCCCCTAGCGCCGCCACTGACTTACACCATCCTTGCTCTTTAGAAAATGGCAAAAGTGGACTTTACATTTAAAAACTAAGATGGCAAAACTTTTATTAGCTGTCACAATCTAACGAATGAATCATATAAAAAGTATAAGAAACGTTTATTTTAAATTGCTGTAGTGTATTAACAAGAGCTGAAATTACTATTGCATAAATTACAAATTTCTGAAGGCCCAGGCGACCCCTGGCAAATCGTCAGGCGACCCCCGTGGGGGTCGCGACCCATAGGTTGAGAACCGCTGGTCTAGGCCCTAGGGGCCGTGACCGCTTGGCCTAGGGCCCGGAAATTCTGTCGTCAACCTCTGGCTTAGGTTTTACCCAATTTATTGAACATTTTAAGACTCTTTTGTGGTCATTATCAGAGCTGACTATTTTCTTTTGGCCAACAAGTATTATGGCTATAATTCTCGTAAGAAAGAATGTTGTTGTATTTGTGTGGTAATAAAGACCACTAGCGATGTCCTCCTCCTTTATCTAAGCTTGGGACTGGCACTGGCAGAATGCAACCAGAGGCGTAGTTATAAGAAGAAATACTTTTGCTCAGAGGAATATCTCTTGAATGAAACGCGATTGGTAAACAATGTATATGTAACCAATCTTGACGACGTTTTAAAGGTGTTTAATTTTACCGAACCAGAAAGTGTCTACTGCATAATAATTATGAAATCCGAAACTGCTTTAAAGTCTATAATCAATGATGTTTGTTCAGTTATTTTTTTTCATTTTTATTGGCAAGCCAAAGTTGCAACCGACATTAATTATTCTCTCTCGCAATCGCCAATAATGATACTCGCTGCAGCCATAGCGAAGTAGGGTAAAGTCAGGCAAGACAGAAATTAGTTGGTTGGAATGCACAAAAGGAGTGGCATTGAAACTTAACAGAGATGTGGTTCAGCCTAGAATACATGACTTGCTGCAGTGTAATGATCGCTATGGACTCACACTGAAATTCATCAGGG
Source organism: Lumbricus terrestris (assembly GCA_949752735.1). Classification (NCBI taxonomy): domain Eukaryota; kingdom Metazoa; phylum Annelida; class Clitellata; order Crassiclitellata; family Lumbricidae; genus Lumbricus; species Lumbricus terrestris. Next base: position 23,249,392 of record OX457053.1, read on the forward strand.
TGTGTGATCCAGCATAGAAGACATGACGAGCTTCGTTAGCTGCCAAGGAGTGGATAGATATCCATCAAAGGATGTGATCCAGCCTAGAATATACGACGATCTAATGAATTTGAACTAATGGAACTTCGAGTCGAACTCTTATTTAGGTTCTACGTGTGCACGAAATCCCGAAAGTAGTGGCCTATGTCCAATTTCTGATGTTTTCGATGTATAAAAAACGAACTTGTTGTTATCATGAGCGTAGTAATTTTTATAGGGACACTTCAAGGTTTTAAGCATCATGGCTAAGGCAGGGCAGCGAGTCATTGCCCTGCCTTACCCATGTCGGTCGATGAATTCCAATGCCGACGACGAGCTGGTGAAACTGATCTGGAATGGACCTGTACTGAAATTCGGCAGAGGATGTGGTTCAACCTAGAAGACGAGGTTCTCATGTCGTCAGATTACGCGCAGCTGCACCTCGTAACGACCATCCCTGGAACTTTCCGGAACATGATTCTTCCCTGGTCGTCGAAGAAGATAATCGAAATGGAAGCCAGTGACGCCGGAGCACAGCACAGTCCGTGGTAACCAGCAGGTCCCGCCTGCTGGAGTAGGTGACTGTGGACAGAGCTGGAGGTACGCTGGGAGAAGCGCGGGCAAATACCCGAACAGAAGTAGGCGTTGTAGCGCAGCGGGGCGATGACCCAGTTCCAACCGAGGACACGGAAGTCGATAACGAGCGGGTGGCGGCAGCAGTGATGATGGCGTTTGTTGGAGGAGGAGTAGGTGGAGGAAGATGGAGCGATGAGGGGGTCACAGTCGTTGTCGGGAAGGGAACGTTTCTCAGGACGACGTGACCTTGGCGAATCCGAGACTTGTATCTCAATGTACGGGAGCTGGAAAGAACAATTAATTAATTACCAATTAATCCATAATTAATTAAACAATTAATTACCAATTAATTCATAATTAATTACTAATTAATTACCAATTCATTACAATTAATTACCAATTAATTAAACAATTGTTTAGCAACTGAGCAACACATGTTGCTACTATTGCCCAAAAGGCAAAAAATTGAAGCTGTGATGCAAAATGCGCAGATAGCAATAAGCAAATTAATGAGCAGATGAATAAATAAATAAAAAATAAAAATTGTGTACTGGTCAAGAATCGTACAGAGAACCGCATACGATATACCACATGAAACACAACACAAAAATAAGCATTAAAATGAAATACAATACAATGCAATGCCATGCAATACAATACAATGCAATGCCATGTGATACAATACAATGCAGTGCAATGTGAAGCAATGCAATAAGATAGAATGCACTGCACAGCAATATCATGCAATACTACTATTTGCAATGCACTGCAATACAATACTATTTTTTTTTTTTAAGCGCCCGAGGTATTTATGATCCCTCAGGCTTTAAAATCATTAATAAAAGCTTTGTTGTTCTGGAGTTAACGGTCATCCTCATGGATGGATTATTATTATTATTATAATCATACAACTATTATTACCATAATCATAATAACTATAATTTTATGTAGCGCCCTTAAACTAACATAGCGTTTCTCGTAGTCGTCTCCAGCGGTCAGCAGAGCCAGTTGAGTCTTCGTTGAATCGAGCGCCGTGATGAGGAACCCATGGTTCGTGTGCGGATACCTCAGCCACTGCTCCACCACTCCAAGGACATCGAAGTGGTACCATCGACCAGTATCAGCCCACGTCACATAGATGGACCTACTCCAGACGAGGTGCATTCCCGGATCCTGGTCCGGCTGGGTCGCTCCATCTATCCGGTAGACGTGGATGTGGGTGAACTCTGGCCTGGAGCGCCGCCTGGTGTGGGCCAGGGGTCCTGTCCGTCGGATGAAGACCCCGAGGTTGGCTCTGGCCAGGCGGGTGGATGGGTGGAACGCCGTTCCGTTAAGGCGGAAGTGGATGATGGGAACATCCGATTGGAGACGTCTCGTATTCGGAGCTGGGCACGTACAACAGTAAATAAGAAAGGAGAAATTAACCGATACACTTATCACCAATTTAGCATAATTATTTAAAAACATGATTAACTTCCAGTTGAATAATCATTGTTGCCAATAATATTATACTCGATGATCACCAGGCATGCTTAGTTTTAATAAGCAGATCCTATATTTAATGAGCTGGATGGATCCAGGGTTTTTTTAACGTGCAGTTGTCAGTGGCGACGCCAGGATTTCAGTTTGGGGGGCTGAAGCCTTGCGGAGAAAATTTCACATTTTCATCCGTCAAAATTTCTGACGACCTTTTTTTGTCAGCCCGAAAATCGTGGATATTTAAATGTAAAAAATTCGGATGGCCCTTTTTTAGGGGGGGGGGCTGAACCTCTTGTAGGGGGGGGGGGCTTAGCCCCCAGCCCCCTAGAGCCGCCACTGGCAGTTGTACACAAAATGTGCAGCTCTATATGGATTTGTGCTGTTGTAGGCTATAGGCCTAAGCACTTCTGTACAGTTAAAACTGGCAAAAAAGTTCTGATTGGAAGTAATTTACCAGGGAAGATGGGCAAGGAAAGAAGGAGTTGTGCAGTTCCAAAAATTTCTTTTAAACAGCGCTGGATGGATCCAGAAATGTGATGATAGCAAAACCCCAACAGTACCCGTGCACTAATTGTTGATCAACTCGGACAAGCAATAAACGCGGATCACACTGGGTTGGATTAGATAAGAATAGATTAGATAAGGTAAGGTCAAATAAGAAGAGATAAGGCAAGATAAGATAAGACAAGGCAAAAAGGGAAAGATAAGTTTGGATTAGATTACATTAGATGAGGTAAGATCAGGCAAGTCAAGATCAGATAAGGTTACAAAATGATAGCATAAGACAAGATAATGAATGGCAATGAAAGGTAAGGTATATTTAGATTAGATTAATTTAGCTTAGATTAGATCAGATTAGATCAGTATAGATTATAGATGAGGCATGATCAGATTAGATCGACATAGATTAGATAATCATACTGTTAGTGGCCAGTGGCGTAACAACCTAGCCGGGGGCCCGTGGACAATGAAGCTCGGGGGCCCCTGTATAGGCCTACCTACATGATTGTATTAACGACGCCAAAGAGTGAAAATTGTGAACTGGCTATAAACTGCAGTTAGATTAAAATAGAATATTAAACGCTTTAGTCAATAATCCGTAATTTAGGGCACATTAATAGTTCAAGAGAAATCAATAAAACAGTATAGGTTAGGCCTCGGGCCTAAAATGCATATTGAAATGCATTTGCCAATTTGGCCTCTAGGCTACGTGGCAATTGGATTCAAGAAGTCGAGGCAATAGTGGAAGGAAAGTGTGCCCGTAAGACAGTGGCGTAGCCAGGAATTTATGATGGGGTAGGGGGTTGAGGGTTTTATGGCCTGGCTGGATGCCCTTCCTGATACCAACCCAACAGTATTACAGTAAATAAAAAGGGAATAAAGCAACAATGGAATAAATTAAGAAAAAACAATTGTTACTACAAGATATTTTTTTCTTATTTAAGCGGATAAAAAACTTTTTCTTAAGCCAATGGGGGGTTTAACCCCCGAAACCCCCTTGGCTACGCCACTGCCGTAAGTTATGGTAAATAAGTCAGTCTTAGGCAGAAGAGAAAATGGCCAAGATAAATTAAGTCACTTTCCTCACCTCCAGTTTTTTTTCAAGGGTGATGGTGTTAAGTTTCGTTTAGGATTAACAGCAAACGAATGATTATAACCGCCATCAATTCTTGACGCCTGCAGCCAGTATTGTTGGCGGTGATGGGTACGAATAAATGACATCCATTGCCTCATGTTCATTTTGTCAAGTCAATTGATATTAAGTGCTCCTTTATAATTATTTTCTATCCAGAGTAGTCTTGGTATGCCTTTATTTCTTTTCCTCATGTATAGGCCTATACCCAATTGAGTGGAATTCAGGCAATTGGCCTTCTCTCTCTATAGGCTACATGTTCAAACAGTCGTTGAAAGACTTGTTTAGCAGGGTTGCTTCGATTCTTAATGCTGTCTAATGTCATAGTTTCTTATGTTCTGTGGTCTTGAAATTCCTGCAATCAACTCATTTCTGCAGCAAGAATTCTTTTCTCATCCTGTTTTCGCATTGTTTAGCATTCTGGTCAATGCTTGTGAGGCCCATTCAATTCTCGTTTGTAGGTCTATATTTTTTATCGTTGCTGCTATCTGAGCCTATTAGCCCTCTTAGATAAACTAACGGCCATATTTTCTCAAAACCTTAATTGATTATCATTGGATGCTGATGCTAAATAAAACGCAGCGTCATTCCAAAAGACTCAAAATTGTAATTCTCATTAGCCTGAAATGCCTTACGCATAGTATACATGTATATTACTGTGTAACCTACTATATGCCTAGGCCTATACACTGTATACAGCTTGATTTGGATATGCGACGGAGGTCCGTGGGTTCAGATTGAGCTGACAGAAATTTAATATTATAGGAGGGCCAACTGCAAACCCTGTCACGCATGAGAACCTTAATGTGTTTGGAAGACTAATCTGACGAGAGATATATATATCTTTCCAATTCTAAGGCTTGTGGTGATGGGAAGGGTATCAGATGCAGGGTGCAGTGACCTAAATTATTCTGAAATCTCTGGCATACACTATGGATAACCTGTTATGTTGAACCGCTGGGTCAGCCTGGTTGTCCGCTTGATTCTGTTCATCTGACTGCCTGACTCCTGTTAGATACCTTCGTCTATAGATTCGTTTATCTGTCAGTCTTCCAACCACCTGCCTCACGCTGCCTCAAATGCATGTAGGGTTTGTTGGCCTACATGTATGTGTGGTGTCTGTGTATAGAACTTCAGGGGTCGCAGAATGTGTCAGTATTTGACCCCAAGCAGGAACACATCATTCCCTACATGCATCTGAGAACAAAGCGTATCATTATGTATCTTGAAACAGCCGTCATAATTATACAGGCTTTAGTTCAGACTGCAGATTGCAGTCTGAAACTCAATAAATGGAAAAGTAGATCAACGTGGATTTTTTAGTTACAACTCTTGGGGGCCCTTTGAACCTCGGGGGCCCGTGGATTTTGTCCACCTTCGTTATATGGTTGTTACGCCACTGTTAGTGGCTTTGTTTAGCAGATGGACAATGTTGCTGGCAGCACAAACCGCACCATGCATGCCAGACGCTTATTCTTATCAGAGACGCTGCTTCGCGTATCAAAATCAAGGCGCTATATAAATCGACCGGATGGCGTGGTCATGCGTTAAGTGACTGTTACAGCAGCCGACATGTTCCCGCTTCCTCGCTCCACTGCGCCGAGGTACTCCAGTGATCGGTTCGGCTTGAACTCTGAGTGAATTGCGAGCGAACTTGAGGCGCTCGTGTTCTGCGCTCTTCCGGAATGTACTCGGTGCATTGATGCAGTGCATCCACAGTGACAGCTATATGACGTACTGGACCGTCGAGACACACGTATCTTGAACGGAGGAGCGTTTGATTGATTGATGGGCGGGGCAAAGTTGGCGAATACACAGTCTCTCCATGGTTACGCTAATGCGGGTTTTGGGATCATGTGGCCTGTCGAGTTTCGACCGGACATCACTATCACTAGCCAACAGTACTCTGCTATATGAATAAGTTTTTGGGCCTCTTCGATTAAGTGATCATGCACAGTATCGCGGCTATGGCGGATAGGGAGGGGGGGGGGCTAAACCCCTCTAAAATAGGCAATCCATTTTTCCCCATGTAAAACTGAAATATTTGCACGATTAACCCCCTTTAGGCCCCCCCCAAAAAAAAACGTAAAGGTGCGCACGAGGTTTGCCAGACAGTTTGGCGGATATGAAAAAGGACCATTTTCCCAAGATTTCGACAAAACGGAAAATTTTCTCCAGCAGATTTAGCCCCCCCCCCCAAAAAAAAACTGAAATCCTGGCGCCGCAACAGATTATGCACAATCCTCTAACTCGCCGCTTGTTCTTACCACCGACGTCAAGTGTACTGAATTCGTGGTGGATCAGACCCGGATTCGAACGTGGGACCGAGATATAATAAGATAAACAATCGATCGCTCTGCCATTAGTCACCCAATCCCTGCTTGGAGTAGCGTAGAACTATGTATGTATGTATGTATGTATGTATGTATGTATGTATGTATGTATGTATGTATGTATGTATGTATGTATGTATGTATGTATGTATGTATGTATGTATGTATGTATGTATGTATGTATGTATGTATGTATGCATTGTGCACTTGCTATAGTGCCCCGTCAAGCTCTATACTCAGAGGCACTCCCGACTGCAGAGCGGACACTGCATCGGAGTTTCACGCTGAAGCGCTGAGCAATTGCGAGTGAAGGACTTGTCCCTACGCGGTGATTTGAGGTGGATTCGAACCTCGAACCTTCCGGCGACGACGCCACCACTACACAATAAATTATTATATATATATTATATTATATATTAGTTCATATTATACATACATAGGCAGGGGCGGATGCAGAAAGTTTGGAAGGATCCAAAATTTATTGTTCTTGGTCTTTCGCCGGAAAATCTGATGACCTTTTCATCATGTGCTACTTTTTCTCTCTTCTTACCTTTCACGTCTGCATGAATTGCAAGCCTCAATTGCTGATGCATGGTCTGTGCAAATCTGTAAATGGGGAGCATGGCCGGATTGGCTCCCTGGGTCAGCTCTTGTACATAGGTAGACAGACAGAGACAAACAGACAGACAGAGACAAACAGACAGAGACAAACAGACAGAGACAAACAGACAATGAGACTAAGGAGTGAGAAATGAGCAAGACAGAAGACAAAGAGAAAGAAAAAGGAAGATAAGGAAAATGAGAGAGAGAGAGAGAGAGAGAGAGAGAGAGAGAGAGAGAGAGAGAGAGAGAGAGAGAGAGAGAGAGAGAGAGAGAGAGAGAGGGAGAGACAGCGCGAGAGAGAGACAGAGAGAGAGAGAGAGAGAGAGAGAGAGAGAGAGAGAGAGAGAGGAGGGAGGGAGAGAGAGAGAGAGAGAGAGAGAGAGAGAGAGAGAGAGAGAGAGAGAGAGAGAGAGAGAGAGAGAGAGAGAGAGAGAGAGAGAGAGAGAGAGAGAGAGAGAGAGAGAGAGAGAGAGAGAGAGAATGAAAGGAGGAGAAGGAGGCAGTGTGAAAGCGCAAGAAGGCAGAGAGGAAGATGAGTAGTGAAGGATAAAAAAAGAGAGACAGAGACGGAGAGACAGACAGACAAACAGACATACATACAGACAGACAAACAGACAGACATAGAGACAAAATAAATATAAACAAAGTTATAGATATCGAAGGCCTTTCTTGGGTCAGTTGCTATGGTCGCGGTGTAGCGCACAATCCACGAGTTGCGTCGCAGCCGTTAACCGTTCGGCACAACCTTAAATCTAGTAACCGTGGCCAGAATAACTCGAATCGGAGCATTTCCGGTTCAGGGAAAATGTAGCGATTGACGGGAAGTTTCGACTTGTTCTCGTTCTTTTTTCGTCGTCCGTCATAATCGGACTCCCATGATTCATCGCGCTTCGCTGGTCAGTGACGTCGACTTCCGGTCAGCTGAGGGTCAAGGGTCAGAGCGCATATCCGGTGGAACAAGAACAAGACAACGAATGACAGGAGCACGGATGGATGGTTGGATGGATGGGTGGGTGGACGGATGGATGGATGGTTGGATGGATGGGTGGATGGACGGATGGATGGATGGACGGATGAATGGATGGATGGGTGGGATGGATGGATGGATGGGTGGATGGATGGATGGATGGACGGATGGATGGATGGTTGGATGGATGGGATGGATCGATGGATCGATGGATGGATGGATGGATGGATGGATGGATATGCAAAGGGAAAGTTGGGGTGAATAGAAAATAAATTGATCATTTGCTGACAATTAGGGATGGATGGATGTATGGTAGCAGGGTTGGATTGCAGAAAAGATGGATCTCAGGTAGGTAGGTAGGTAGGTAGGTAGGTAGGTAGGTAGGTAGGTAGGTAGGTAGGTAGGTAGGTAGGTAGGTATAGATATAGATATAGATATAGATATAGATAGATATAGATATAGATATAGATATAGATATAGATATAGTAACCTGGGCAAATAATAAGTCCAAATTACATTATCTTAGATTAGGTCATATTTGATCAGATTAGATTAGATTAGATTAGATTAGATTAGATTAGATTAGATTAGATTAGATTAGATTAGATTAGATTAGATTAGATTAGATTAGATTAGATTAGATTAGATTAGATTAGATTAGATTATCCTGTATCAGTGTATCTATACGTTACCCGTGCTAGCAAACGCCACAACCGTCAGAGTCTTCGCAGTGTTGTGCGCAGACTCGGCTCCGCCCAGATCCCACGCATGCGCATCGATCTCAGTCTCCGATTCGACGAAGTTGATCCAGCGATGCACTTCCGGTAAGGGAGGAATCGCCCTCGTGACGTCATCTGTCGGCGGTGACTTCCGGCCAAGTTGCGACAAGATGTCGCGCTTGATCGTCTCCAACCACCGTCGTCTGCTCGATTCGAGCGACGCTTGGTCGTCGGAGTCTCCATGGCAACCGACACCGGATGTGACGTTGTCGTCGGTTCCTGTGTCCGGGTGACACGTCAGGGTCACGTTGTCAGCTGGCGATGACCTTGGTAACAGAATACGATTGATTGATTGATTAATTAATTGATTGATTAATTGATTGATTAATTTATTGATTAATTTATTGAATAATTGATTGATTGGTTGGTTGGTTAAGTCATGATGTGTTTGAGTGACTAAGTGAATAATATGTGAAGCGGTTGAATTGTTTGATGTAAATTGGTTGAATAAAGAGGTTCATCTTGAATTTCGCTAAATACTCTCAAAATTGTATTATTAGTTTTTTCCAGGAGGATAAGCAGCCAGACCGTTAAAAACATTTCAATCAATCAATCAATTTTTTATTGGTCCGTATGAATCAAGCACACTAAGATATAAGGCAGGAAAATAGTTACATAAAGCATAACAAGTATCACAAATTAATCAGGTCATAATCGAGGTGAGAACTAATTTAGTTAACGCAAATTATATAAACCGACCTAGATTGGGAATACCCCACAGGAATATATAAGAAGATATTATTTAAAACACAGTGGCTCTAGGATTGGGTGATGTCAGTATGAACAGTTAGCCCTAAACCTGGATGGCGTTAAAGAGAACTCTAAAGTACAGAATTAGGACACAAATGGAGACCCAGAAGGGAGGGAATCCCGCTAAGTAGGGCCCCCAAGTAGCTATGAAGACTTTTAGTTAATAGCCTACACACCACAAATTGAAGAAAAAATGAAAAAAAGCAACAGCAGATGAAACAATTAAGACACACTGAAAACCCAACACACAAAGCAGAAGGAGCCCTGAAGATTGTTCACCAGGACACACCTATGACATCAAAGCAATGTGTAGGGACAGAAAACCAACACACAATGCAGAAGGTGAAAAAGTGAACCAAAAACAACAGCAGACGAAACAATTAAGACACATTAAACAAATAAACTCACAAAAATTTCGAACAGTTCGGGAAATGCATTCGGGTGTTAATAGTAGGCTATCATCCAGTGTTTAATCTAGTCCCTCTGCTAAGGTGGGGATCGGGTATCGGAGGGGGTGGGGAAAGTCTGTTTTGGCCAGACATTTTGGGTGGACGGCTGGCCACCGACGACATCTTCATCGAAAATACCTTTTTTCGTCATTTGGTAAAAATTCCAACAAATGTACCAATTCCGCTACTGAAAAACTGATGACTTTTTTGGGTCTTTCGATCATAGCCTTACGGAAATAATACCATTTTCCACTCGAAAAATAACTGATGACCTTTGTTTTTAGTCTTTTCTTCCATTTTTGTCGAAACTTAATATATATAATTATGTCCGTTTATGCATAGACGCCAGCCAGGCTTTGTTTTTCTTGGAGGGAAAATCTCTACACATTCACTTTTCTGGGGTCGGGGGGAAATGATAGGTATTTAAATGTTTGCATACACCACATCGCGATTTTTTCTGGGAGGGTAAATCCAATACTGAGAGAAACGTCCCACCGTGGGAGTCTAAATTAAACACTGAGAAACGTCATCGTAGTCGTCGTCGTCGTCATCATCATCATCATCGTCGACATCATCATCACCATGCCCATTATCATCGCAATCGTCATGGTTATTTGATTATTATTCATGTTTTATGTCGCTAAGAATTCATTCATTATGAGAATTTATACAGCGCCCCTTCAAGAAACTACTCAGAGGCGCTCCCAGCCCAGCCACGGCAAAAGAAAAAAGATGTGAGAGATTTAAGAAATAGGTTTGACTGGTCAGGTGGAGGAGATGATATAATATAATTATACTATACTGTTTCTGATCTTACTCATTTCTGCTCGTGTCACCAGCATTTCCTATCTCCACGACCGAGGAGTTGAGCGTTGGATTTGGATTCTCTTGGTATCCATCGTCTCCGTTGTGCGCTTGTTCCTCATTCCCTGTCGCCGCCCCGTGCACTTCCGGCGTCGTCAGATCACTTCCGTTGTACGACGAGGCATTACCAGAGGAAGCCACAGGAACGTGCGCATGCGCTGTGAGCACCAACGCGACGAGCAAGATGCAACGCAACATGGCGTCTATCGGAAACAAAGCTCCCGACTGCATACTCACTTGTGACCAGGTGGCGCCACATTCCCTTCTTAACCAAGCGGGCTAAGCTTCCGGTGCCCCATCGACCTCAATAGACACGCCACCACACTGTTGATCACTCCACTCGGCCTATGTACATAAGAATAAGCTGTTCATTATTTTTAAGCTTAAAAACCAATTCGACTGCATTTAAAAAATGTTCACTTGAAAACGCATGATATGGTGGCCGACGTACAAAGGTAGTTAACGGGACCGCGAGGGATTTCTCGGGGGTCGTTCTACTGTTACGTAATTTGATGGATCGTTCTTTTTAAGCGCATTGTCTTAAAAACATTCTCTAAGATCAGACAACACACAGAGAAGACGGCTTTTAACTGTGTCGCTAGCACAAGAGCAAAAAGAAGAACAATCTACACACACACACACACAGTCACAAACACACACACACACAGCAGACATTGTATACTTGATATATGTACATGTATTGCATGTATATAGGCCTATGTCATGTATGTGTGGGCACATGCTATGGCGCCCCTTCAATCTTCCTACTCAGAGGTGCTCCCGATAACACAGCTATCGGAGTTTGACGCTGAAGCGCATGAGCAATTGCAAGTGAAGGATTTGGTTGAGGTCTCTACGCGGCGGCTCGAGGTGAATTCGAACCTGGAACTCTAAGGCACCGATTATGCCCCCTATACCACCGCGACCACAAATATACATATAAGTTATAACGTTGCGATAGGCTCTGATTTTAATCGATTAGTCAGCTAAATTTCGTTTATATACTGATTGATTGAATTCGATTCTGAAGGCGAGTGATACGACACTGATACTGGGGGCGCGGTGGTGTAGTGGTGGCGTCGTTGCCTTGAAGCCGGAAGGTTCGAGGTTCGAATCCACCTCAAGTCGCCGCGTATACGGACCTTGGGCAAGTCCTTCACTCGCAATTGCTAATCGCTTCGGCGTAACTCCGATGCAGTGTCTGCTCTGCAGTCGGGAGCGCCTCTGAGTAGGGAGCTTGAAGGGGCGCTATAACAAGTGCGCATACATTCATATCTTTTAGTCGAGCAGTTTTTAACGCCGCCATTTTCGAATTTTCCATCAGCACAAAAGGTCGTCTTAATCAACACTCAAACGTTGTACGAGCATTATTTATAGCCAGACTGTTCACACCGATAATGGAAAGCATATAAGACTTACACCGTCTATGCCTTCGAACTCAACGAACTCTCCTTTCCACACATCTACGCCGACAATGAACGATGAGAAAGCATTGCATAATTGCATACATGCAAACACACAAATGTCATGCATTCAAACATACAATGTCTTACATACATGCATACTCATGCATACACACAGACATATAGGCCTACTTGCACCTATAAAAAACCAAGAATATGCATGCTGAATCATGGACGCATACAGTTTTTTCTACGCCTTAATGCATAACTGCGTGCATACCCACATAGGCGGAGACCTGGGCCGAGAATTGGGGGGGACGGAAAGACGCGAGATTTTCAGAAAAATTTCTGACGACCGGCGAAATCTCGGGAAAAAATTATTTTCGCCGCCAAAAAAGTTGACTTTTTTTTTTTTTAGTCATCCGGCCGAAATCTTGAGGAAATATTTCTATTTTGGCCGCCAAAAAAAAAGTCGATGACCTTTTTTAATCTTGACGAATTTTTTTTTCGCCGCCAAAAAAAGGCTTCACCCTGAAACATTGGGGGGACGAATGCATGGGCCGTCCCCCCAACACTTTCTTTGGGGGGACCGTCCCCCCTGTCCCCCCCTAGGTCTCCGCCCATGCATACCCACATATGCAAATGGGGGCACACACATATATATATATATACATGTACGTAAGTTAATGCACATGTTTATAAGTACATACATACATATTGTTACATGTCGATCCGGTAAAGGGATCAGCCAGAAGTTACAGATGGATTAGCACCCGTAATAATATCTGGCCATGTTCCATGTAAGGGATCGGCTTCGTAATTGGAAAGCGTCTGTGCACATGGGCAATTGCTTTGCAGCCCATTCACCTGATCGCTTTACCAAGTCGGCACGTAAAAATACACACATGCACGTCTACAAACATGCGTAGAGGCGTACATACTAGGCCTACATACATTGATGCACACACATGATATATACATATATACAATTAATACATACGCACCATACGAACATGCATGTATACATACATACATACATACACACATACACACATACACACATACACACATACACACATACACACACACACATACACACATACACACATACACACACACACATACATACACACATACACACACATACATACATACATACATACATACATACATACATACATACATACATACATACATACATACATACATACATACATACATACATACATACATACATACATACATACGCACATACACACATAAATATATACATACATACATACGTACGTAGGTGCGTGCGTGTGTGCCTGCGTGCTTGCATGCATACATACATAGGTCTACATACACACATGCACATATACACATATACACATATACATGTAAATACATACATGCATATTATACATACATGCATACATACATACATACATATACACATAACACATATAAACACACATATCTGCATTATGCATACCTACATGCATACATAAATAAAATGTATACACGCGCATATACCATTGTGGATACTTCGACCACTCTGTGATAGGACTCGAAGAACAAGAAGAGCAGTTCCTTAAGCAAGCTAGACCTGAGGCAGCCATTGGTATAAATGGTTAGCAACTTCGTTTTGCCAGTAATGCACTCATTCACTCATGCACTTATAACATATTTATTCTTTGCACTAATGCACTTATGCACTCATGCACTTATAACATATTTATTCTTTGCACTAATGCACTAATGCACTCATGCATTTATAACATATTTATTCTTTGCACTAATGCACTAATGCACTCATGCACTTATAACATATTTATTCTTTACACTAATGCACTAATGCACTCATGCACTTATAACATATTTATTCTTTGCACTAATGCACTAATGCATGCACTTATAATATATTTATTCTTTGCACTAATGCACTAATACACTAATTGCTAATGCACTAATGCACTAATGCACTAGTAATAATAATGCCAAGGATACACAAAGTGGAACTGAGAATTTTAAATTTAGAAAGCTCTACGAAACAATCCATGTTCTAAATTTCCTGCTTGCAGTTTGCAATTGCAAGCTCCTGCTAAGAATTTAACCTTGACCATCATTGTGTTTTTTTCGTTCTTACAAAAATATCTGCGGACGACCCTGGGTGTAGGAGCGAGAATGGTGATCAGAAATCTCGGGGAAAAAATCTCCTGTGATGGGAGTTTGAAACCGAAACGATTTCTCGCAAATGGCAGGCAAAAAACTTCTTCCTTGAAACCTCTCTTGAAATGAAAATTTGCAGAACAGGATGTAGCTTCTGCGCCATGGCTTTCCTTGAAATGAGAATCGAGAATAGAATAGAGAAGAATTCCACGAATAGAAAATTGACCCAAAAAAGCTCAGTCTTGGTCCACGACTATAAACAAGTAGCCTATAAAGACAGTTCGTGACATTTCTTTCTTGCAACATTTAGATTATTATTATTACTTCGGCTGTCGTAGAGTTTCTAGTTTCTACCAATCCAATTTCTTATTACCTGTTGTTTGTTACATTTTCTAGTACGTAATTTTTACCACCCGCCAATTTTGCACATAATTTTTTTTACGCGCCGTAGATTTCTTGACTTCTATAAGCGCTTTTGTGAGACAATATTAATAATATTGTAAGTCGATATATGTGAAATGTACATATGCATGCATACATACATATATACATAATTATGGCATTATAACCATGGGCCGAGTTTGGTTTCCGTTCTTGCAGGGGTTAAGGGAGGCTAAGCCCGAGAAAAGATACCATATGCATGGTAAAAACTATACCTGGGTCTTCTTGGGGGGGGGGGGGGCTTAGCCACCCTAGCTCCTGATAAACTTCGCCCATGATTATAACCGCAAATAAATTTCCTCTTTTAGAGATTGTCTGTCACGAAGTACAAGGTAAAACATAAATTCCTTTAGAAGTTTTAACTTCATTTGTCTTACGTATCAGGCTTGATCAAATCACGTCCAAAACGAGTGAAGAAGAATCCTAACTTGGACATGGTGTAGGCCTACCGGTACGCTTCAAGACCCGTAAGTATACGTTATACGACTGAAAGATTCGTATTTTACACAGCACGAGTCGGCGGCAGGGCTTTTTTAACGTGCACTTGTACGCAAAATGTGCAGTTCTAAATGGATTTGTGCAGCTGTAGAAGCACTTCTGCCACAAGTTCTGTTCAGTTAAAACTAGGAAAAAGGTCATTGTCATCCGATTAGAAGTAATTTACCATGGAGGATAGAAGTCAAAAAATCTGAAAGAATGAGTTGTGCAGTTCTAAAAATTTCTTAAAAACAGCCCTGGTCAGCGGAAAGTCTGTACCGTAATTATTCTCTTTGCCCCTAAAAACCTCCACACGAATAAGGTAGCAAGGCAATACAGTCAATCCCATTGCAAGATGCGCTGATATTTTATCGTTATTCGTGTGAGACGGTGGTTGGCTGTGATTCACGCAAACACAACCTCTACCATGCAGATATAATTATCTTCTCAGATTTTTTGCTATCGCACAGCGTCCCAGACAATAATTGTCGAACCTTTCTTTTCCGCTACCGACAACACCTGCTCCCTCTCCAATTATATAGCTTCCACTTGTGATCACGAAAGGATGGCTAAATTATTGTCCCTCACGCTCTTGAAGGAAGGCGGTGCGAATAAAAAATTATCTACTATTAAAATACTATATGAACGACAGATAAAGGACTCTAGTCGGGAGACTTTAATGCGTAAATATATCGGATTTTATCCTTTCAAATGTATCTTGATTTTAATTTAATTTAATTTCTCCATTTCTCTAGCGCCCCTTCAAGCTGATGTCCATGTTCCGCAGAAAACAACTCAAGCAGGGAATACTTACTTACGCCAAAAAATAACAGTTTGACGGTTTAACGTAGTCTATATATAGAGAAAATGATCGATGTAATTCTTTCTTTTCTATATGCCTAGAGTAGGCTACCATCCAAGAACTCTCAATCCCTGGGACGCCTGTAAAAGCATGCCTAGAAATCGGAGCAGCCTTTACCGAGAGGACATCGTCAACACGCCATATTATGTAGCCTACGATCACCATGAAGCACTTCCGGGTTACAAAAGGTCAGGCAGGCGGTCAACCGTCGACCAATTTAGCAAACGACTCCAGAATTATAACCGGCGAGAAAAGTCGCCATAGTCGGAGCGACAGTTAACTGGCGCAACATAAACATCGTTTTGTCGGCGTTTTTAGGGAAACCTCGGCCATCGTAGGCTACATCCGTTTTTCCATGTCATTCGGAAGGAGGAGGAACTGGTGGACGAAATCAGCGCTTGTCCTGTTTCTGGTAATTTGCTTTATCAGCGTTCTGAGCCAATTCATTTGTGACGTCGGCTCAACCGTCGCCCTCCCGAGACTGGGTCGGGCACGCCGTCGCTGGCGAACGGAGCCGAGAATTGCCGAGTTGGCACGAATGTGTCGAAAGGAGCCGAGAATTGCCGAGTTATCCAGAATGTGTTGAAACTTGAAAGGAGCCGAGAATTGCCGAGTTAGCACGAATGTGTTGAAAGGAACCGAGAATTGCCGAGTTAGCACGAATGTGTTGAAAGGAACCGAGAATTGCCGAGTTATCCCGAATGTGTTGAAAGGAACCGAGAATTGCCGAGTTAGCACGAATGTGTTGAAAGGAACCGAGAATTGCCGAGTTATCCCGAATGTGTTGAAAGGAACCGAGAATTGCCGAGTTATCCCGAATGTGTTGAAAGGAACCGAGAATTGCCGAGTTATCCCGAATGTGTTGAAAGGAACCGAGAATTGCCGAGTTATCCCGAATGTGTTGAAAGGAACCGAGAATTGCCGAGTTATCCCGAATGTGTTGAAAGGAACCGAGAATTGCCGAGTTAGCACGAATGTGTTGAAAGGAACCGAGAATTGCCGAGTTATCCCGAATGTGTTGAAAGGAACCGAGAATTGCCGAGTTATCCCGAATGTGTTGAAAGGAACCGAGAATTATTGCCGAGTTATCCCGAATGTGTTGAAAGGAACCGAGAATTGCCGAGTTAGCACGAATGTGTTGAAAGGAACCGAGAATTGCCGAGTTAGCACGAATGTGTCGAAAGGAGCCGAGAATTGCCGAGTTAGCCCGAATGTGTTGAAAGGAACCGAGAATTGCCGAGTTAGAGAAAAACTTTAAAAAGTCATCAATTTAGAAAAAACGTAGACGATGGTATACGGGGAATTCGGAGGGAAACCGAAAGAAATTTAAAAGGTCATCAGTTTATTATTATAGCGATAATGGTATATTTTCAGAGATTTTGTCTGAAAGACTAAAAAGGAAGGACAAAATGGCCGAAGAGATGAAGAAAAGAAGATGGAGGAGCAGGAGAAAGAGAGAGAGAGACAGAGACAGAGACAGAGACAAAGACAGACAGAGACAGACACAGACAGAGACAGAGACAGTCAGAGACAGATACATAGGCATAGACAGAGACAGATGCAGAGACACACAGAGACAGATAGGGGAAGAGAGCAATAAGTTGGGTTGGGTGTGATGGATGAGGATGCGATGGAGACAGATGACAAAAGATTCGGAAGCAGGAATCACAGACACCAAACAGATGTCGCTGTAAGTGGCAAATGAGACAAAAGCATCATCGTTATTTATGCAGCGCATCAATATCGCTTTAGTACGACTGGAATTATTCGCCATCTGTCACAACAACAACAGCAGCAGCAGCAGCATCAACGAAGACGACGATAACATTGACAACATCAGCTATTACTGCTACTGCTATGGTTACTGCTGCTGCTTCTGCTGCTGCTACTACTGCTCCATGTACTGCCGCCGCCGCCGCCGCCGCCACCGCCACCGCCACCACCACCACCACTACTGCTGCTGCTGCTACTACTACTGCTACTGCTGCTGCTGCTGCTACTACTACTGCTACTGCTACTGCTACTGCTACTGCTACTGCTACTGCTACTACTACTACTACTACTACTACTACTACTACTACTACTACTACTACTGCTACTACTGCTACTACTGCTACTACTACTACTATTACTACTACTACTACTACTACTACAACTACTACTACTGCTGCTGCTGCTACTGCTAATACTAATACTAATACTACTACTATCATTATTATAGCCTACTGTTACTATTACTATTACTAATAGTCTTATACCATGCATTACTGCTTCTGTTACTGTTGCTTCATGGCCTTCAACTCTGGACTCAACGGTTTGGACAACGAATGAGAGTCTGAAGTAGCGCCGAGATCTTATAAGACATTTATTGTGCGCTATTGCTGGAGGTTACTCACACAGAGGCCGAAGGGTTTCCTATAATTATGTGGCCACTGTACTGTGCATTGAATTTGGCCGTGAAATTTTGTCCCATTGTGTTCAAAGTAATTCGATTGGCTGCTGGTGTATATACATCAGACTGAGAACGAGATGAGATGGGGAAATGGAAGCGAAACGCGATGTCATACACAAGAAGATTCCACACAAACGCACACAAATAAAAACATACATACACAGTGCAGGGCCAAAGAACGTGGTCCCCTCCGAACATACATGTATGTCCTGGGCGGCGGGGCCCCTTACAGTGCAGAAACTGATATGCGATGTACGTAATTCTGTAATGGGTTTATTCTAAGTAATTTCGTTTCGTAATAGTTATCATTAAGCTCAAAATCTTATATTATTTATTCTCTAAGAAATTTTCTAGAATTGACATCAAAGTGCCCTGATCCAGTACTGGACATATGAAAACTATGTTGCATTTTCGGCGGTCAAAATTTGGTTCTTAGGGTCTCTAACAAAGCGTCCGAAAAATATGATGATTTTTTAGTCATCCGGGCCCAACTCTTCGGAAAGTGTCAACAATTTCCCGTCCGAAAAACTAATGATTTTTTAAAGTCATTCGTTCCGAATTTCATGAAAAATGCACCTAAATACTTTGTCTGGAGCGAGTATACGTTGTATTATAGCCTGTATACCCGCGTATACCCTTGATTACAGCCCTGGTTATTATAATGTATAAATAGGCATTCAGTGTGCATGCATTCAGTATTTACTGCTGCTGAAGTCTTTCCGACAGTGCTTTCGAACATGGATTGTGCAATTGCGTCAATAAATGTCACTTTCCAATATTATATAGTTAGGCTATACACCTTACATTTTTTGCCACTTTCAAGGCCCCTTTTACTTGCGGGGCCCCTCCGGTCGGAGTGTACGGACGGCGGTCGCTACTCCTCTGACAGAGTGCACGCATACACACAGACGCACACCCAAACGCTCGCGCGCACAGTAACCGCACAACCTGCACACACGCACACACAATGTCATGATATACAATATATTATACGCACGCACACGCGCGCGCACGCACACGAGCGCGCACACACACACACAGACAGGCACACACACGCCCGCACACACTCGCGCGCGCACTTGCACACACACGCGCGTGCACACATGCACATTATAGTGCATATGTATTGTATACGTGTGTCAAACTGTGTATATTTTTACGTGCTGTCTGGAGCATGCATTATTACAACAGCGTCAGGTTAAAAATTTATTTCCTAAGCTATTAACAGACGTAACAAACGGAGTCTCACATCTGCGAACAGAAGGACACAAAAAACGCAGCTAAAAAACTGACGAACTCGGCGTACGCACAAAAAACAAGTGTCGAGAAATACGTCCACAATGCTACTACCCGATGCAGTTTTATCACTTCGCGCTGCCTCAGAAGAAATCTTACCGGACCCGATGCGGTTTAATCTGCTCCTAAATCTTTTGTTTGTTTGTTTGTATGTGCACTTGTTATAGCGCCCCTTCAAGCTCTCTCTACTCAGAGGCGCTCCCGAATGCAGAGCGGACACTGCATCGGAGTTTCACGCCGAAGCGCTGAGCAATTGTGAGTGAAGGACTTGCCCAAGGTCCTTACGCGGCGAGGTGGATTCGAACCTCGAACCTTCCGGCTTCAAGGCAACGACGCCACCACTACACCACCGCGCCCCACATTATGGTGCAACGCCTTTAAAACGACCTCATCTGCTCCTAAATCTTTTGCACCTTTCTTATCAGTTCCGATGCAGTTTATCGGTTTGTATTTCTCACCGTGTGATCTGATTACACCCGATGCGGTATGTACGTCGTTCTGAGGCAGTTGTACGTCGAGTGACCTGTCCAGTCCGCTTGTGGTCAATTCTTGACGTTGACCACTACGAGTGAAGACTGGAGTCCACTATCTATCGTCGATGGAAGAAACTTTTAAGAAGTCAACTTCGTTTTTTTCAAACGCCTCTCCGAGTGACGCAATGGTCCAAGTGTCTTGTTCGAATAAGTTTGGTGCTCCAGGAGGGTATCGCATCCACTCCGCCACTGGTTTTGTTTGTATGTGCACTTGTTATAGCGCCCCTTCATGCACTCTACTCAGAGGCGCTCCCGACTGCAGAGCGGACACTGCATCGGAGTTTCACGCCGAAGCGCTGAGCAATTGCGAGTGCAGGACTTGCCCAAGGTCCTTACACGGTGACTTGAGGTGGATTCGAACCTCGAACCTTCCGGCTTCAAGGCAACGACGCCACCACTACACCACCGCGCCAGTGCCAGTCCCAAGCCTGGATAAAGGAGGAGGGCGACATTAATCATCTTTGATACGACAGTGTCGTTAAACATGTATAACAAAGAGGGTATCGTATCCACAGGTATTTATATAGCGCCTAATGTAGAATGACTATTAGGAAATTATCGCTCTCAGCACGGAGTAGACTCTGGATTAAAATGAATGCGTTTAAGGAATGAGAGACTGATATTATGGAAAACGAGTCATCAGTTTAACTCTTGGTGCAGGAGGAAGTTTCATTCCAAACGGATGGACCAACCACAACAAACGTCCGAAGTTGGGCGAGAGCAGTCCTAGTCATGGAAACAGTGCTTAAAGTGTGGGAAAATAAGTGCCTGGACGTCCCTTACCTTTCCAAAAGAAGTGCCTGGACGCCCCTTACCCTTCCAAGCTGTTCTGGTCAATAAGTGGCAGGACGGCGTTCAGGTTTTAAAATAAGTGCATGCACATTGGACACCGTCCATGACCGCTCAAGTACACTTTAAGCCCTGCATGGGAACAAAAAGATCAAGACGATCTGCAGAACGCAATGAGCATGATAAGGACGCAGATAACTGATTTTTCATAATTATAGTTCGAGAGATACATTGTAGGCTACATGTAGTTATGAATGCGTTTTTATGTTCCCGCCTAGACTGCTGCAACTACCTTCTTATGGGTCTCGCGAAATAGCGCCTTCTCCCTTTCAATCGGTCGGTTTTAATTGCTTCAGCTATAATGCTCGTGGCTCGACTCCGTTGTTTTGCACATTCATTCATTCATTCATTCATTCATTCATTCATTCTGAGAATTTATATAGCGCCTCTTCAAGATTACTGCTCAGAGGCGCTCTCTGCACTAACTAGCCAAATGATGCTGAGTCATAGCGAGCGAAAAACATCAACGATTTTTAAAACAATATATACACACAAACACATAATTATAGCCTACATGTATCGTATAGTTCTACATAATATTATATGCTTGAAGTCTTGCAGTGGCTATCTGTCACTGCACACATTCACTACAAGATCCTCCTTCTGGTCTCCCAATAACAGCTAGGAAATGATCCTAAATACATGTGTATGATGGTAAAGACAGAGGTATATAAGCGCCTTCGTGAGGTTATTGTAAGGCGCTGTATAAATGTTCATATACATGTATAGAGACCGATCGTATGATGGTTCTGAGCCGCCCCAGTGGGAAGAAGCAGGAGCGGGTCCGGTCGGACATGTATTGCGTGGACATTGAGGAGGAGTCAAGTGTATTACTCCCAGGTTTAAACGGACAATCTAAGTCTAAGAATAACGTATAGGCGGGGATTAATAATGCACGTTTAATTGAGGTAGCTGTTGTCTAGCTCCAAATCTGAAAAGTAATTAAAAGTAAAGTCCATCCAGTTCCATGTGGGACACAGGGAGCGCTCATCTCCTTTTCAATGACCTTGATTGAGCCAGCAATGGACGAATCCCATGCAAGGTCCTGGATACGAGGCCAGTGTATAGGCTATCGCAGGACTTGCCGTTTACTTCCCACCTTACGCCGGTGTCACGAAATAGAGTATCTCCCGTATTAATTGCACCCCCCAAATAAAAAAGTCGAAAAAAGCCGTTTCCGCGTGTATTTATTTTGCAAATAAATTTTCATATGCTTTATTTTGAACAATGACACTAACAGGCATGTTTATTCCTACTAGATAATTTGTTTTGCCCTGTTTTTAAGAGCACTTAAAACATTTAAAACACTTAAGAACACTCAGAGTCACTAAATAAATTCGATTTGCCTTTATCTGAGCATTGCTTAGGACACTTAAAACAATTAAAGTCACTTTAAATTTTGATTGCAGCACAAACAATTTTATTATGCGCATTTTTCAAAAAAGTGGATAGAATGGTTTATCCCCCCGGATAGTATAGACCGGTTACTTCCATCCGGGGGGATAAATTAATTCATCCCCCCGGATAGCTTTCAGGGGGGATACTCCGTTTCGTGTCACCGGCACCAAATTATACTGCTTGGTGACAGAGGCACGTGTGCGGAAAAAAAATTGCCCAGGGTCGTTACCCGAAGTTGCTCCGTGAGCAAGCGCGTTACCGATAGGCCAACATCAATAATTTTAAAACGTTCTTTGATCAATTTTTATGTCCATTTATATAGCGTCTATTTAGAGATAGTTCTAAAAAGCGTTTCTCGAATCTCAAAAGGTGTTAGAATCACGATATTGAATGCCGAATGGCAAAACGCATGGTGTGTGGTAAGTTAGCGCTCGGTCAGTTTTCGCCAGAACTAATGCAACGTCAATCGTCATTAGAGATAGGTTTCAAGCGAGACAGAAGCCATTTGCTAAAACCATTACAACTTTTAATTCCGAGTGCTTGAGCATTGACAGCAAATCATTTCCCAATTTTGATTTCTCTTGAAAGGTGGGATACTGTCCACTGAGACAGCAATAATTATTTTAGCCGACAGATGAATAAGCTGATTTCGGTGAATAAAATGGCTTCAATGAATAAATTGACTTCGGTGAATATACTGGTTTCGGTGAATAAAATGGCTTCGGTGAATAATTTCGCTTGGGTGAATATGCTGACTTCGGCGAATAAGCTGGTCTCGGTGAATATGCTTTTTTCGGTGAATAAACTGGTTTCAGTGAACAAATTGGCTTCGGTGAATATGCTGGTTTTGCTGAAGAAACCGGTGTTCGGTGAATATATTTTTCGGTGAATATGCTGAATTAGGTGAATAAACTGGTCTCGGTGCATATAAGTAAATAAACAGTCTTCAGTGAACAGTTTAATGTTTGTTTCGGTGAATATGTTGGTTTCACTGAATAAACTAGTTTAAGTGAATAAACTGGTTTCAGTGAATAAACTGGTTTAAGTGAATGAATTGGTTTAAATGAATAAATTGGTTTCGGTGAATATTTTTTTTTCGGTGAATGAACAGGTCTCAGTGAATCGATTGATTTCGAGGTCTATATATAATAAGAAAAAGTATAGTAGGCCATGTAGTAGTTTCAGTTTAACAACCCTGTGTGTTAACAAAGATCATTAGCGTCGTCCTCCTCCTTTAATCAGGCTTGGGACTGGCACTGTCTAAGCACGGGCAATGGCAGAGTTAAAATATGAGAGGACTAACGATATTATTCTACAATTATACTTCAAAGACGCTGATTGCGCGTTCAAATTGCTTACTTCAGGAGTTGATTACTATGATTACGAGCGCCTCTGAGTAGTTTCCTTAAGAGGCGCTATATAAATACTTGAATGAATGAATTAATTAATGAATTATGCGTTTTGCGTTAAATAAGGCTTTGATCGCTTGCCTTTACAATTATCTCAAATTGCAGACCGGTAGCCTCATCATCATCAGGGAGTTTATATTCATTCTTACCACATTCATTGCAGCTTGCCTTCTTACCGAGCGTGGACGACTCGTATGAGGCAGCAAGGTGCGTGTCTTTAATCTTCAGAAGACACGCTTTTACATCTTCGTTTAAACGATGATAATTGATTAAAAAAATAATTAATTGGTTACTCGCTCACGCCGAGTAAAACTAATAATATTATCTTTGTAGTCATGATTATTTATAAACACTATTCATTTCCGCAGGCGTCCTTTGTAACTCGTACCACTCAAATACTGCATGCATTTACGAAAATTGAGAGACCTGGAGCAGGTGTGTATCATTTGTATGCAGGGGCGGATCCAGGGGGCCAAAATGGCCATGCCCCCCATTTAGAAATTTCTTTATTTTTCACCAGCTATTCTGGCCCGAAAATTTGACGTGCCCGCCCCCGTGAGTAGTTCCGTATGTCCGTCCCCGCACCCGCGAGGAAGGTTATCAGTGTTTGGGCGGAGGGCTTATGGGAAATTGAGGCTGATGACTTTTAAAAAAGGTCATCAGTTTTTTGGGCGGATGGAAAAGGTGTCTTTTTGGGAAATTCGAGGCTGATGACTTTAAAAAGTCATCAGTTTTTTCGGCGACCCAGACGAAATTTTCTCCCTGTTTCCTGGACCAGGACCCTAAATTTTCGGCCCCCATCGAAAATTTCTGTTTCCGCCCTTGTGTGTATGTATGTATATGATCATTTGTATAGCGCCTTAACAAGAATCTCACGAAGGCGCTTAACGTAGCTACCCAACACATCTAAACAGATGCGATTTAAGAGATTTAGAAAATGTTTCCTGAGATGAATTCGGTGTGTGTTTGCGGTGGTCCATGGTTTTGGTGGTGATGGTGGCGGTCGGCTTTCGTCAGTGATGATGGTGGTAGTGGTGTTGGCAGTGGTGTTGGCGGTGGCGGTGGCGGTGGTATTGGCGGTAGTGCCACGGTGGTCGCGGTGGTGGTTGCGGTGGTGGTGATATTGGTAGTGGTGTGGTGGTCGGTTTTTGTTGGAGTTGTTGGTAGTTATGGTGTTGGCGGTGGTAGTGGTGGCGGTGGTGTTGGTGGTGGCGGTAGTGTTGGTGGTGGCGGTGGTGGTGGTAGTGTTGGTGTTGGTGGTGGTGTTGGCGGTGGCGGTGGCGGTGGTATTGGCGGTAGTGCCACGGTGTTCGCGGTGGTGGTTGCGGTGGTGGTGATATTGGTAGTGGTGTGGTGGTCGGTTTTTGTTGGAGTTGTTGGTAGTTATGGTGTTGGCGGTGGTAGTGGTGGCGGTGGTGTTGGTGGTGGCGGTAGTGTTGGTGGTGGCGGTGGTGGTGGTGGTGGTAGTGTTGGTGTTGGTGGTGGTGGTGGTGGTGGTGGCGGTTGTGTTGGTGGTGGCAGTGGTGGTGGCGTTTGTGTTGGTAGTGGACTGTGGTGGCTGTTGTGTTGGTGGTGTTTGTGGTGGTGGTGATATTGGTAGTGGTGTGGTGGTCGGTTTTTGTTGGAGTTGTTGGTAGTTATGGTGTTGGCGGTGGTAGTGGTGGTGGTGGTATTAATGGTGGTGTTGGTCGTGGTAGCAGTGATTTAGCACTACAAGTGCAAAAACGAATGAAAACAAGTCCCTGTCGTGGAAGTACAGCAAGCCTGGAATTCCTCTGGTGACAGACTGAGAGGTTATCAATGGACCCGAATCTTTAATATCTTTACGGCGGCAACATCAAAGCGTCGGTGCCACAAAGAGAAATCAAGCGCTTTGGCCGAGGCTACATAAGCCCTATGAGCCTGGCATTAATCGCTCTCTCCTGGCGCCATCTAATGGTCGATTAAAAGCGACCTCTGTTCACAGCGAGAGAAATTACTGACGACAACAAACACTTTTCCATTGCTACAAAACACTCGCAAGCTGCAAAATTATTCATCTGTGTATGCAGGTATGCATGTATGTATGTATGTATGTATGTATGTATGTATGTATGTATGTATGTATGTATGTATGTATGTAAGTATGTATGTATGTATGTATGTATGTATGTATGTATGTATGTATGTATGTATGTATGTATGTATGTATGTATGTATGTATGTATGTATGTATGTATGTATGTGTGTATGTATGTGTGTATGTATGTGTGTATGTATGTATGTATGTATGTATGTATGTGTGTATGTATGTGTGTATGTATGTATGTATGTATGTATGTTGGTATGTATGTATGTATGTATGTATGTATGTATGTATGTAATGTATGTATGTGTGTATGTATGTATGTATGTATGTATGTATGTATGTATGTATGTATGTATGTATGTATGTATGTATGTATGTATGTATGTATGTATGTATGCATGTATGCATGTATGTATGTATGTATGTATGACTTGTATGTATGTATGTATGTATGTATGTATGTATGTATGTATGTATGTATGTATGTATGTATGTATGCATGCATGCATGCATGCATGGATGCGTGTATGCGTGTATGCGTGTATGCATGTGTGTGCATGTATGCATGTATGCATGTATGCATGCATGTATGCATGTATGTATATAATGTACATGTATGGTTGCAGGTATGTATGTTTATAAAAACTGTATATGTACATATGACAAAGTATGTATGTTTGTTGTATTTGTGGTTATACTGCATGGATGTATGGTGGTGGGTGCTGGTGGTTGTGCTAGTCTTAATAGTTGTTGTTGTTATTGGTGGTGGTTTTGAATCCACTTGATGACCAAATTCTGCTAAATTTTATGTCCACTGCCATAATTGCATTACGTTGTTGTTCAAGGAAAAAAAATTAAAAACTTGCATCGAGACATTTAAAATACAGCGTTTTAGAATATCAATGGAAATTCTGCTGCAAATGTGCCATCATGTCGCGGCTGCATTGAACATTGTTGTTCAATGTCTGCTGTACCCATACATTTATACACTTACATGCAGACGCCACAACCTGGCCACACTCTTCTTCATTTACACTAAACGGACGAATATCTGACCAGTGGACTTGACCAGCTGGCCATGGTATACAGTGGACTATATTCATATAAATTCCTCTACAATATTATGGTCAGGCAGCTGAGTGGCTATACACTGGACGCGATACAACTTTCATCATTTTCACCGCATCGTAGTAACGCTGACCCCTAGGGAGACGGGTAAATGATGGTCAGCGCAGGGGGTGGGTCAACTGGTCAAGCAGCAAAAAATGACCGCTGCTTGACCCACATGAATCTAACATCAGTGAACTGTTGCGAATGGACGGACTTAGAGTATCCCTACGCGTCGCCATAGTTACCGCGCGTCGTCGTCACGGATACGGCTTTGTGGCGACCGTAGTCGTGCTTGTTGCGCACAAAAGGCGCAGTATAAATTCGGAGATTTAGGCAACATGTTGTAAGTGGAATCGACATGACATGACGGTTTAGCAGTAATGTGACCACTATCATTATAACATGGTAACATTGAAGTGATTGCACAGAAGAAACACATTTCATTTCAATCAATCAATCAATCCATCATCCATCCGTCAGTTCATCCATTGATCCATCCATCCATCCATCAATCCATCAATCAATCAATCCATCCATCCATCCATCTGTCCATCCGTCCGTTCATCCATCCATCCATCAATCCATCAATCCATCCATCAATCCATCCATCAATCCATCCATCAATCCATCCATCCATTCGTCCGCCCGTCCGTCCGTCCGTCCGTCCGTCCGTCCATCCATCCATCCATCCATCCATCCATCCATCAATCAATGCATTCATCAATCCATCCATCAATCCATCAATCTGTCAATCCATCCATCAATGCATCCATCCATCCATCCATCCATCCATACATCCATCAATCCATCAATCCATCCATCCATTCATCCATTCGTCCGTCCGTCCGTCCATCCATCTATCCATCCATCCGTCCGTCCGTCCATCCATCTATCCATCCATCCATCCATACATCCATCAATCCATCCATCAATCCATCCATCAATCCATCCATCCATCCATCCATTCGTCCGTCCGTCCGTTCGTTCGTCCGTCCATCCGTCCATCCATCCATTTATCCACCATCCCACCCACCCATCCATCCATCCATCCATCCATCCATCCATCCACCATCCCATCCACCCATCAACCCATCCATCCACCCACCCACCGATCCACCCATCCATCCATTCATCCTTCTTTCCAGACTAGTGCACCAGGAAACCCTCGATGGTCGAAGTACCCTCCGCCTGTCCACCAATCACCCGCCAGGGGGCGTATGCCTCTCCATCAAACGGTAGAGGGCGTTTCGCCGCACTGCATGTCGGGTAGCATGGTGCAACGCAACCGATGACTTATTAGTCGATCGGAGGACTAGAAAAGATCTGGCACCACCCGAGGGAGGGAAACGCATTGAAGGGATCACTTCCTTTGTAATACAATGTAATGCAGTGAAATGTAATGTAAAGCAGTGTAATGCAGTGTGATGCAATGTAATGTATTGTAATGCAGTGCAGTTTATTGCAATGCAGTGTAATGCAATGCAATGCAATGTGGTGCAGCGTGATGCAATGTAATGCAGTGTAATCCTGTGTAGTGCAATGCAATGCAATATAATGCAGTGAAATGCAGTGTAATGAATTGCAATGCAGTGAAATGCAATGTAATGCAGTGAGATGCAATGTAAAGCAGTGTAATGAAGTGTTATGCAATTAATGCCGTGTAATTCAGTGTAATACAGCTTTTATGCAGTGCTAAGCAATGTAATCACATACATATGCAGTGATAATGCAGCGCTATGTGATGTGCTTCAATGTGATGTATATCTTCATAAAACTAGGGGTTATAGACGTTGATTTGTGCGTACTTGTGGTGTGCAATGAAGACTTCACTATGGCGTCCGAAGAAAGACTAGAGGAGGGGATGGGGTTGAGCTCCGTCAACTCCCCGGTAATTCTCGCCCTGGAGAGACACACAAGTAGACAGAGACAGACAGATAAACAGACAGACAGACAGACATACAAAAATAGACAGACAGACAGAGACAGACAGAGACAAACAGACAAACAGACAGACAAACAGACAGACAAACAGACAGATAAACAGACAGACAGACAGACATACAAAAATAGACAGACAGAGACAGACAGACAAACAGACAGACAAACAGATAGACAAACAGACAGATAAACAGACAGATAAACAGACAAACAAACAGACAGTCAGATGAGTATAATAAATCCACGGACGCAACACCATTCGTCATCCACGGTGGAAGGGATCCTTCCACCATTGAGACAGGGATCCTTCCACCATTGAGACAGGGATCTTCCGGTTTGGTCCCCGGGGCGACCAGGAGAAACCTCTTCGACCGCCGTCACAAAGACAAATTGCGTTAAACGTCAGACGACCACACAAAAGCAATCACTGCCACCATGCATGTTGCATCGTGGGCGGTCGGGTATAGGGTGGGTGGGAGAGGAAAGGAAGGGGTGGGATATGGGGAGTGATGGGGACGATGGGGAGTGATGGGGAGTGATGGGGAGGAAGGCAGTATATGTCTACCACACTCAATCAATATCTCATCATCAAATGTACGTGGCACTATACTCCTCATGTGACAAACATACAAGCATGGTGCACATACATACACAATGTATGGTGACATAATATTATTTTGTACATAATTTATGCGTGAAGCGTGGTGGTGTAGGGGTATGCGCGATACATTGGAGCCGAAAGAATGCGGGTTAAAATTCATCTCAAGCTGCAGCGTATATGGATCCTGAGCAAGTCCTTCACTCGCTATCGCGTAAAATTCCAATTCAGTGTCAGCGCCGTTGTCGGGAGCACCTCTGATTAGGTTCCTGAAGAGGTGCCATAGCATGTGCTCATACACATACATGCATGCATACATACATACATACATACATACATACATACATACATACATACATACATACATACATACATACATACATACATACAGGGTGGGCCATAAAAAAGTAACCCCCTACGGTTTTTATCCAATATCTTGGCCAAACACCAGAATTTTTAAATGAAACTTTACAGTCTTAAAGGCACTTCCTATTTACGTACAATTGCCACATTTCAACAAAATATTTCAAACAGAACAAAAGTTATATCACTTTTAGCGAGGCCACCCCTGGTTTTTTGACGATTCAAAAACGAAACGCAACAAAAATTAGTTTTTTGCTAATATCTTGGTCAGAAGTAAGAATATCGAAATGAAATTTTACAGGATTAAAGACAATTCATATTTACAAATGATAGCCAGATTTCATCAAAATATTTAAAACCCAACAAAAAGTTATACCACTTTTAGTGAGGCCACCCACCGTTTTTTGACGATTCAAAAACGAAACGCAACGGTATGGCCCACACTGTACATGCATGCATGCACGCATGCACGCATGCACGCACGCACGCACGCACACACGCACACAAACACACACACACACATACATACATACATACGTACATACATACATACATACATACATACATACATACATACATACACACACACATACATACATACATACATACATACATACATACATACATACATACATACATACATACATACATACACACACACATACATACATACATACATACATACATACATACATACGTATACACACGAGTTCGTCCTTTAAAACCATGATCAAGTATTCGCCCATGAACAGAGGATATTTCAATAACTCCTATCAAAAAAGGGTCAAAAACATTCACAGGCTACATACATAAAAGCATGCATAATTATGTATATTAATGCAAAAATACCCACACACATTGTCTATGTCTTCTCCACAACTCCTATATACAATACTCCCAGCCCAGAGATATCTTCGCAAACTCCCCGCCATCTTGCAGCCAGCCAGCCTTACCCAGCATTTGCCTTAACTAAAAATGATCACTTACTTTGCCACCGAAAGTCTCACGTCATTTTTGTTCAGCGTTTACTCTGGAAGTGTCTTACTCAACATCGTATGACACCAGTAAAACAAATTGATCGCTAAAGTTACTAACGATTATTCGATAAATTAATCGTTATCAATTATTATTCGATGAATTAATCGTTTTCGATTATTCGTTGAATTAATCGTTATCGATTATTATTCGATGAATTAATCGTTTTCGATTATTCGATGAATTAATCGTTAAAATCCGCAGCACAGAAACGAATATCTATATAAACGACTTCGTCAGGTTCGTGTAAGGCGTTATACAAATTGATGCAGCATGCACAAAACGTAAGATTCGGTATAGTATCATACACCTAATGTATCCAGAAGAGAAGTGGCAACTGAGGCGGTCTGTAAAAGACTTGTTGACGAAACGTTAATAATCAGATTTCACGACACGGTGCAAAAAATTATTTTCCCTTTAACAGTGCGTCGCCTGAATGCCAACGTATGATGGTATATTCACACAAATCAGTCTAGAGACTATATATACAAATATATATACAAATATATATATACATATATATAATACATACATATAATTATATACACGCATACATGTATTCATCGACATGCACATTCAATTATTCATACATAATTACCTTAACATTATTACATACATATGCACGTACATACATATGCACATACATGAGGTATTCACTATTTATGCATACTGCATAAATATGATGTTCAGTAGTATGCATAATCTTTTTATACTGTATCATTAATTCTGCAGCATCATATAGCCAAATAGACAGCCAGCATCATGTAGGCTACAATTGTATACATACGTAGAATATTAGACATAATCATCCACAGACTGTAATATATGTACATGTATATCTACATGTATATTCAACTACACATATATATAATATCATGTATATATATATTATGTCAGCATATATATTTTATATATTATATATATATATAAATATATATATTTTGATGTAGGCCTATGTCGTGTTCTCGTCGTACGAGACCCGAGTTGGTCGTTGGCGAGAGTTTAGTGTTGGAGCTGCGTTGGATTAGATCGGGAATCAGACACATGATCTTTGACCCGTGGCTTCGGGATTAGGAGGGCAGGAACAAGGTCACCTGCTGGACATCCAATGGATATCCGGAATGCGGACTGCTATGCGTTGGGAAATGAACGAAAAGTCGACCGTTTTCCTGTTTACGTACAAATCCTATGTTGAGAATAATTGTATATCTGATTGAGTTTGAAAAGTATGAAAGGAAAGAAAGTACCCTATAGGGTATCATAGGATTAAGGTGATATGTGGTGACCAAAAGAGAAGAGAGAGAAAGAGGTAGCCGCATATAATATGAAAGAGTGAGAAAGGTGATTATGAGGCAGGAATGTTAAGAAAAGTAGGTGTTTGCTAGAAATAAGAGTAGTCTACTAATAAAGCTTATTATACGGTATGATGGCCACCCAGTCAAAACAGCTCCGTCATTATCGCCCACCGACAAAATAACCCCATCATAATCACCCAAACACAAAATAGCTCCGTCAAAATCACCCAAACACAAAATAACCCCATCATAATCACCCAAACACAAAATAACCCCATCATAATCACCCAAACACAAAATAACCCCATCATAATCACCCAAACACAAAATAGCCCCGTCATTATTGCCCACAGACAAGGCGACAAAACAACCCCATCATAATCGGCCACCAACAAAATAGCCCCGTCATAATCGCCATTCGACAAAACAACCCCATCATAATCGGCCACCGACAAAACAACCCCGTCATAATCGCCCACCGACAAAACAGCTCCATCATAATCGCCATTCGACAAAACAGCCCCATCATAATCGGCCACCGACAAAACAACCCCGTCATAATCGCCCACCGACAAAACAGCTCCATCATAATCGCCATTCGACAAAACAGCCCCATCATAATCGGTCACCGACAAAATAGCCCCGTCATAATCGCCATTCGACAAAACAACCCCATCATAATCGGCCACCGACAAAACAACCCCGTCATAATCGCCCACCGACAAAACAGCTCCATCATAATCGCCATTCGACAAAACAACCCCATCATAATCGGCCACCGACAAAACAGCCCCATCATAATCGGCCACCAACAAAATAGCCCCGTCATAATCGCCATTCGACAAAACAACCCCATCATAATCGGCCACCAACAAAATAGCCCCGTCATAATCGCCATTCGACAAAACAACCCCATCATAATCGGCCACCGACAAAACAGCCCGTCATAATCGCCATTCGACAAAACAACCCCATCATAATCGGCCACCGACAAAACAGCCCCATCATAATCGGCCACCAACAAAATAGCCCCGTCATAATCGCCATTCGACAAAACAACCTCATCATAATCGGCCACCAACAAAATAGCCCCGTCATAATCGCCATTCGACAAAACAACCCCATCATAATCGGCCACCGACAAAACAACCCCATCATAATCGGCCACCAACAAAACAGCCCCATCATAATCGGCCACCAACAAAATAGCCCCGTCATAATCGCCATTCGACAAAACAGCCCCATCATAATCGGCCACCAACAAAATAGCCCCGTCATAATCGCCATTCGACAAAACAACCCCATCATAATCGGCCACCAACAAAACAACCCCATCATAATCGGCCACCAACAAAACAACCCCATCATAATCGGCCACCGACAAAACAGCCCCATCATAATCGGCCACCAACAAAATAGCCCCGTCATAAACGCCATTCGACAAAACAGCCCCATCATAATCGGCCACCAACAAAATAGCCCCGTCATAATCGCCATTCGACAAAACAACCCCATCATAATCGGCCACCGACAAAACAACCCCGTCATAATCGCCCACCGACAAAACAGCTCCATCATAATCGCCATTCGACAAAACAGCCCCATCATAATCGGTCACCGACAAAACAGCCCCGTCATAATCGCCATTCGACAAAACAACCCCATCATAATCGGCCACCGACAAAACAACCCCATCATAATCGGCCACCGACAAAACAGCCCCATCATAATCGGCCACCAACAAAATAGCCCCGTCATAATCGCCATTCGACAAAACAACCCCATCATAATCGGCCACCAACAAAATAGCCCCGTCATAATCGGCCACTGACAAAACAACCCGTCGGTAAGCGAAGATAGCTAAGTAGCTCGTGAAATAACCACAAGTATTTGATTGTCTGAAGTACAGTCGGATTCGAAACCCCCGGAAGCAGAGGCCGCAACGCCATCTTCCTTAATGCGACGCTATATAATGTCCATGACTCATATATAAACGATTAGAAATTAACAAGGCTTCAGCCTCATATCCACAGCATTTTTTCCATAGGAATCCGTGGAATGTTTTCTCCCTTTCCACTCCTTCATCCGCCTTCCTACGCGTTTCCGAAATGAATGGGCGGCGAACGGCATCGGTATCCCTCCGCTATAAATCATCTTCCGCCAGCGACGAACTATTTTGCGTTGAAAACCGAATGTGTGGTCGTTACAGACACTGGCGCTTGCTTACACACATATGTCTGGTATTGTTAATTTAGGTCCTATACAATTATTAATTTGAATATCCTGCCTGTGTCTAATACACATCAACATAAGGTGCAGCTGAATTGGAGAATAAGCAGTTTCAAAAAGGTAGTCTTTAGCTCTTAATATGAGATCAAGCTGCGAATCAAATATCGAAATAAAAATATTCGTTTTAAGAGTTGAAGACTTTTTGGGTTGGTTGCGAACTTCGTAATCGTAATCGTAATCTCGAAACTTCCACAGCGCCCACAAAAGCCAAGTCGCGGGAACCAGCTTATTCACAGGCGCTCAATCAAAACAAAATCGATAGGCAGCGGGTCAAGTCCGGAGAGTCAGGCAGGCAGATAGATGGACGGCTAAGGTGGGTGATGTTTAGAATTGAAATGACGAGGGATGTGATGAGAAGAGAAGGAACTTGCGAGGCGTATATGGGTCGCTCTAGTTCCGAACACCCACTCGCAGCTTTCTTGAGCATATTTAGACCCGGAAATTATATTTTTACCAGTGTCTAGAGTCTAGACTGAATTTCACTCGTCCATCATGGTTTATGCTTGTCTCCGCCATTAGTGTTGTTCATTGAAGCAGGCCAACCAATACACGGGCAGTGACGGCCTTACAGCCCGTGGTGTTACACACTGCTGAAAAATCCGACTTTCTATTAAAGGGGTTGTATAAATGCACAATAATTCTTTTTTTAAACTGTTGCTGATACAGCAGAACATTATGCGATGTGGTCATAACAGTTTTTGGAATAAATTTATGCTCTACATAATCCAGCCTCCAGCTTCAATGTGGCCGTATATGGCTGAGTTTCCCAAACATTAATTTTGGCTTCAGCAGCAAGGCGACCTCAATATCACTGCGACCTAAACATTTTACGGTCCTGACTTTAATGTTATCTCAACGTGAGCGTGGCTTCAACAGCAAGGCATCCGCGAGCAGCAGTGAATGCGATCCAAACATTAATGCGGTTCACATTATCGGTAACGTGGTCCTATAACTTTAGCTTTGCTGTGACATTAGGGTGACCGCGACAAGGAAGGGGATTCCGACTTTGATGTATCCACGATGTCATTGTGACCTCAACGTTAATCTCTTTCTCGCTCTTTCTTCTCTAAAGCATTTCTCTCATGGACATCTCTTTCCATCCCTCCATAGACTCCAGACTCTTCCACCCGTCCATTGTCCACTTAATTCCAATAACCTCCATCTGTTCAATCGACTTGCAGCTACTTGGTGATAACTTTCTAAGTATTCCTTAGCAGACTTTTGATGATAATAATAATAATAATAATAATAATAATAATAATAATAATAATAATAATAATAATAATAATATTATTATTATTATTATTATTATTTCTAGGAGTAGTAGTAATAGTAGTAGTTTTTTTAATATTATTATTATTATTATTATTATTATTATTATTATTATTATTATTATTATTATTATTATTATTATTATTATTATTATTATAACAATCATTTATTAAACGAAACAAGTTTTACAAGAAAAAGCATAAAAAGTTCTTTGTTCATGAGTTAGCGACCTTCATCACAGGACAACTGTGAGAACGTGCCTCGAAATGCCACTGCATTATATCGTTGCGTACAAATAGAGAGGCGTTGGAAAAGGTA
The DNA here is from genome assembly GCA_949752735.1 of Lumbricus terrestris. Lineage (NCBI taxonomy): Eukaryota > Metazoa > Annelida > Clitellata > Crassiclitellata > Lumbricidae > Lumbricus > Lumbricus terrestris. The sequence continues at coordinate 23,285,400 of OX457053.1, forward strand.
CGTGGTTTCGAGAGGGTTACCAGTTGCCACTGACAAACGCCGTCCAAGTTCAGTTAAAAATTCAATGCCTGATCTGTTTATGGGGCCAAGTGTTTCAAAGGCAATGGGGACGAAGTCATGTGTTGCAGGGAGGTTAGCATACTTTACATTTTTTCGTGTTGCTGCTACTTCGGCCGCACCCCCCGGTGTAGTCGATGTCACGTGGATGTATGAGGTGGCGCAAGTGTGGATGCTAGTGGCATCCCAGGCAACGTATTTGCCTCGCGACCACGGGATCAGAGTTGCCCCATCTGGTCGTTTGCCGTCGGTTCGGAAAAGCCCAGGTGGTTCTTTTGTGCTTGGAGTATCCGCTCTCTGAAGGGCCCTCCAAACAATGTCATTAAGCGCGAAGTGTCTGCTGGCTCGCCCCCCAGATTGTTTACAGACCAGACCGTGGTGACCTCCTTGATCCACCAAATCTCCACACTGGCACTGGTGTGGCGCGTTGAGGTTTAGACCCAAGCGCAAACCAATAGCCACCCTGACGGCCTCATTGCTAAGACTTAGCCCACATGATATTAAGGGCATAGTAGCCATCCAGTCCCCGGCGTGTGAAGATGCCACCGCTCCAAGTCGGGCCCTGTTGAAGGGGTCGTTGAGTGATGTCCAAACATCAGATTTGTCTATGTCAATCAATGGTCTGTCCCAGACCTTCTGCTTAGACAACGCAGCCTCATCTCCACTCGGATGTGAAGTGATGCGGGACTGTAAGATTTCAACTCTCAAGTCATCCGTCCAATCATCGCTGCCGAGAATTGCAGTCCCGAGATCTCTGGTTGATGCAGCTGACGCTAAGTAAGCAGAAGATGCCAGCATCGTAACCCTTCTAATCCCAAGACCACCGTCTCTGATTGGGAGCGTAGCCTGTTTCCACTGGACGTCATTAAGCTTGATGTTGATGATTGCTTCCAGCCCGATCCTCATCAGGTCATCCAATGACTCCAAGAGGGGATGACCCCAGCATGGTGCAGTCCTCAATAAATAAGACACCTTCACTGACCCGAAGCATGACCGTAGCAACATCAACGCCCCTTGTACAGGCAAACTAAGCAAATCCTTTACTGCCTTGTCTAACTTGTCTCTTTGGTTTTGCAGTGCGTCATCCAGTGCCTTTCCTTTGAAGAGCGGAGCCCCAAGAAATATCATAGACTCTCGGTTGATCTGCTTGAAATTGACGAAGCATTCTTCAGATAATTCATTCATCGCCAAGATTTCACATTTCTCTCGATTCAATCGGATACCTAAGGTTGATTCCAAGTTAGCAATGATAGCTAGGTCATGGCATATATCCTCTGGTTTTCCCCCAAGCGAGAGGTCGTCCAGATATCCCACTCGAAAACTGGAAATCAATGAGCATAGGACGGGCTGGAGTGGCAGGCAGAAGAGCAAGGGACCAAGAGGGTCACCCTGCTGCGGCCCCATTTGTGATAGAACTTCGAACGTTCCGAACTGGAGAAGAGATTCTGAGGCATACGCTTGGTAGATAAAAGCGTACAGTTCGGGTATTGTCTCGTGAACTGATTGTAGCATTACATCCCTTCTCAAAGTGTTAAAGGCGTTGGCGAAATCCAGTTTGACGAAGACGTGGTCTGGTGGCATGTTGTTAATAAACGCTCTGGCTGCGTGAACCGCTGCTTCACAGCCTCCCGGGGTGGCAATGCCTACTTGGAGGGGAGCGAAGAAGGAAGACAGTTATTATTATCATTATCATTATCATTATCATTATTATTATTGTTGTTGTTGTTGTTGTCGTCGTCGTCGTTGTTGTTGTTGTTGTTGTTGTTGCTGCTAATACTATAACTAATTGTCACGGTTATCACTGTTGCATTGCTAATTAAGTTCTGGTTAAGTATTAAGTATGCTATGAAAACAATCATGAATAATAATAATAATAATTAGGGAAAAGGATCAGGATAGCATAAGCTATTAGCTTTTGCTGGCTCCTGTTGCACTGTGCTTGGTTGTTCGTCATTGTATCGACAGAGTTGAATTTATGCAATAAACATTATTGATTTCAGATATATATCTGTTTCCTTCTGGTGGTCCTGCGACCGTATTCCACTTTCCCTTCACGGCAGTCCTTCCCTGCTGGGTCTCCCTTTAATTATTCCTCCCTGCCTTCTCTCTTCTCTTCCCTCTTTCACCTTCTCTAAAGCTACCGCTCCTCAGTTCCACTTGATACCTCCACCACCTCTCGTTTCCTATACCTACGCTTCTCCCCTATATATAAGCTCTCTACTCGTTTTTCTTTCTTTCCTTCACTTACTGTCTCCGTACTTCCACCCGTCCGTCCATTCCCTACCCTGCCTTGAACCATCCCTGTCAATTTTCCTTGTCTAATATTTTCCCTGCCTCACCAACTCCTATCCGTATATATACCTGATCTCTTTCACTGTCTCTTTCACATTCCCTCCTTCTTTCTCTGTCTCCTAAATGTTTAGTTCCATCCATCCACCTCTCCCCGTCTTCTTCCATCTATCCCTCCTTCACTTTCTGTCTCCTTACCTTTATCCTTCCATCTCTCCCCCTATATTTCACTGTCTCTTCCTCTTCCCTCCATCATTCTCTGTCTCCTTCCATGTTTTCTTCCCTCTATTCTTTCATCTCTCCCCGTCTCCTTCCCTCTATCCTTACATCACTCTCCCCGTCTCCTACCATCTATCCCTCCATTCCTCCAACCCTCCTCCACCTCACTTCCACCCATTCCATTCCATTCCAGGCATTCCGTTTGTCGCTGGAGACGACGTCGTTCGTTTCCTATGAACATTCCTGTCGTCTCCAGTTCATCAATTTAATATCAACCACTCTCAACACAGCGTGTGTGTCTGTCTGTGTGTGTGTGTGTGTGTGTGTGTGTGTGTGTGTGTGTGTGTGTGTGTGTGTGTGTCTTATGAGATATTATGTAGGCTACACCCAGCCGTCAGTGTGTGCGTGGATATGCCTGTGTTTGTATGTGTGTGTGGGTGCGTGTCTGTTTGTGTGTACATGTGTGCCTGTCTTTTTGTGTCTGTTTGTGTGTGTATGGGTGTGTGTGCACGCGCGCGTGTGTGTGTGTCTGTTTGTGGGTGTTTATGTGTGTGTGTGTGTGTGTGCGTGTGCACGTGTGGGCGTGCCTGTGCGTGGGGTTGTGTGTGTTTGTCTGTTTGTACGCTCTTGTATATGTGTGCATGCCGGTACCTGTATGTTGGGTTTTTTGCAAGTGTATAATTATCTACATGGGTGGAGTTTATCAGGGGCTAAAGGGGGGGGCTAAACCCCCAAGAAAACCCAGATTCATTTTGTTACCGTGTAAATGGTATATTTTCCCGGGCTTAGCCCCCCCCCCAAGAAGGCTTTAGCCCCTCCAAGAACGGAAACCAAACACCGACTATGATTATCGATGTGAATGGTACGCTTTCATTTTCCGTGTGTAAAGCATGGATATTTTGTTCTTGTATGCAATACGTGATTGCATGTATATGCATTTATTAGATGTGCGTCAGCTTTAATATGATTATGTGTAAGTGGATCTACTAACAGGTGTAGGCCTATGCATGAGTACCGGTATGCATATTTGCAAATATGTATGTATATATGTGTGTCTGTATATGTATATATATATATATATGTGTGTGTGTGTGTGTGGCTGTGCGTGTGTGCGTGTTTGCGTGACTGTTCATTTATGTGTGCATGTATAGATATATTTGTATATAATATGATGCGTGTTTTTGTACTTGTCTGTGTATATGTAGGCGTAGGTATGTGTAATGGTTTGTGACTGTGTGTGTGTGTATGTCTGCGTGTAGGTGTACATGTAGGTTATGAACTGCATGTGTTTGTAGGTGTAGGGGTAACTGTGTCGGTGTATATATATATATATATGTAGGCCCTATATAATATTCAAGCCTGTTATTTAATAAGCATCATTATTTCTTACTTGTGTCTAAAACATTTCATCCAAAAAACATCTACATACTTCTGATCAGAAGAAGATGTCTGGGATGTGATCTGAAGGCAGTTCAAACAAGGGCCTGTCGTCGGCGGATAGATACATCCGCCAGAAAAGTAGATCCACAGAACTATTTTCGGTTTCGGTTCATCCACGCAATTTGGAGCACATTCCCATAAATATTATTATCAGTCCGGGAAAGGTGTTTGATTAAATAATTATTCGTGCCGTCCTCGTACTTCCAACCGGCAGGGGCGCCACTGTACACTTCATCGACCTTTATTTTTAGAGCAGTAGGCATATAATTTTCCTTTATTGTCTTGCGTCAAAATTTAGCTTTCGGATGTTGGTAATTCTGCTGGACGACTCTGCTTGGATGAAGAATTATAATTATCATTGTTGCTGCTGTTAGTATTATTCTTATTGTCAGCGTTGTTGTTATTGCTGTTCCTAGTTGTGTTGCTGTTGCTATATGCTCTGAGTCACACACATGATCGCTCAGTAACTTCTAAATTGTCTATGTAAAATGCAGAATTGTATGTAAGCTAATGGGCATTTCGTCGTCGTTGTCGTCGTCGTCGTCACCATCACCACCACCACCATCACCATCACCATCACCATCACCATCATCATCATCATCATCATCATCATCATCATCATCATCATCATCATCATCATCATCATCATCATCATCATCATCACCATCACCATCACCATCACCATCATCATAATCATCATCACCACCACCGTATTAGGCCTAATCGTCATAAAATACTGACGATACAAGATCATAATAACGTTGAAAACAATACTTGTTAAATAACAGCAGCGCTATACCGAGTAGAAACTTTGAATGTGCGCTATATAAATCTCAATAAGGAATTAAAGATCACGCGCTGTCGTTACCAGTTTAACGCGTTCATCAGATCGGACAGTTTAGTCAAGAAATTGCGCTATAAAATTTACGACGGATTTCCTGCCGACCTTTCGTCGGAAAATAATGAAACCGCGCAGGTCAGCTATGGCACGCCGATGAAGATTTATCTTGCTGCCAAATTCTTTCCCAGGATTCAAAGCGTCACGCGGTATACATGCAACTACGCCATGGAGATCCGTTCAAACGTTACTCTGACTTCATAAATTCTATGGTGTGGGGCTTGCAGTTGGAACCATGTTTTCTCTTCAGTGGCGTAGCCAAGGGGGTTTCGGAGGTTAAAACCCCCATTAGCCTAGGAAAAAGTTTTGTTTAAGGTTATTTATCCACTTAAATAAGAAAAACAAAATAATTGCTTGTAGAACAATTGCTTTTAGTAGTAGTTTTTTTGTAGTAACAATTGCTTTTCTTACTTTATTCCCTTGGTTACTTTATTCCCTTTTATTTACTGCAATACTGTTGGGTTGATGTCAGGAAGTGCATCCGGACAGGCTATAAACCCCCCCATAATAAATTCCTGGCTACGCCACTGTTTCGCTTATAACTCACTGACGGACTGATAAACAGGTAGACAGTCGTGAATGACAGTTTACGGGCATGCATGTGAACTTTTGGGAAATATCTCCGGTTACAATTCGGCATGGCTACGGATTTTAGACAATTAATTAATCATTATTTTAGCGATTAATTAATCGATTAACCGTTAAAAATTGTAATCGACTATTTTTGGTCTATTCGATTATTTGTCGATTGGCTTATTTTGCTCCATTTGTCACGTATTCGTAATCGTGAATCTTAAATTTCTTAATTCTCAAAAACATTTCTATCAGAAAAACGTTGGGCACAACCTTATTCTCGAGCGCTGAGCACGTAAACTCCGGAGGCAGATCGTGGGAAAGAATTGCTTCAGGTTTTAATAACTCCTATACAACCCAACCTTAAGATGGTTAGTAAACGTGACCATAGTTGCAGTAGCAGTAGCAGTAGTGGTTGTACTATAGTAGTGGCATCAACAGTAACAGTAGCAGTAGCAGCAGCAGCAGCATTAGTAGCAGTAGCAGCAACAGAAACAGTAGCAGTAGCAGTAGTATAAGTTTTAGTAGAAGTAGGATTAGGAGTAGCCTACGTGCAGTAGTAGTAGTGCCAAAAACTACTACAAAACCATTAATGAGTAATTACTATTTTTCATTCTATTTTGATCTTACATAATTATGATTGTATAGTTTTAATTGAAGCCATAATTACCAAATCGTCTGCGCGTTGGCCTAGAATCCCTAGATGATGTATAATGTCATTAAGTACTCGAATATCATCAGTAGGATCAGTGGGCAAAACTATCCCTTGAGATACCATTCAACTTTGACCTTAATCTCGCTGTTTTCTGCATTATGAATAATAAATTGCGTATTAAAATCTATAATTAAAAACTCAAGACGTATATAGGTTTAAGAATCAATAGCGTTTCGTGACAACGTATAGGCCTACTACAAACTGATGTGAGTGAAATTTGAAAATCTAAGGCTATAGTCTCGATGTCCCTTCGGTACTAATGAGAACGCGGTCAGGTTAATTAATCTTGTTAGACTAAACTTAATTAGCAATGTCTTTGTATTGGGAAATACTAGAAACAAGGAGTCCAAAGGGCAGAGGATGTCGCATATTAAGAAAGCTCTGAGCTCATCTTTACTATCGCCATCATCATCGCCATCACCATCATCATGATGATAAGGATAAGATTAAACATGGACAATATCATCATTATCGTCGTGGTGACCTACACCGTCAACATCACCATCGTCATCATCGTCATCATCGTCGTCATCGTCGTCGTCGTCATCATCATCATCATCATCATCATCATCAACATCATAATCATCATAATCGTCATCATTCTTATAGCAATCTACATAACCCCATCCATCATAACCGCACTCAATGGTCTCCCTCTTCCCTCCCCCTAATCCCCCACCCCATTGGCGTCTTCCGTCCGCAGCATGCCCCCCCCACCGATAATACGACACGAATAAGACATGACGCTACGCGGCCCCCGCCGCTTGGTGGCGCTTCCGCCTAAATCTCAATTCTGCTGTGTCATCGTGTTGCTATACATTGGCGATCAATCGGATCATCAGTGAGACAACGCGGCAGTCGTAAAACGAGTTAATGAGTCTTTTCGTCGAGCCGTGCAGTTTGATCCGCGAGTTACAAGCGTAGAGTTTCATCCGCGAGTTACATGCGAAGAGTTTCATCCGCGAGTTACATGCGTAGAGTTTCATCTGCGAGTTACAAGCGTAGAGTTTCATCCGCGTGTTATATGCGTAGAGTTACAGACTGCGGTGTGGAACTTACATGAAGATAAAGTGGTAAGCAACGACCGGCCGGTGTCGCGTGACAGAGTCTCCCCCCTAAAAGTCTCCCCCCGGAGACTTTATTTCGAAACAGATTCTTCCCCCGGAGGATCTGTTCCAGAATAAATTCGCCCCCGGAGACTATATTCTGAAATAAAGTCTCCGTGGGGGAGAGAATATTTCCGCCGTCCACGAAATAAAGTCTCCCCCGTTCAGCGTAAAATTGGCTACAGTTGCATCAAATTTAGAGATGAGCTGGCTAAACGGTTAGTTTACGTTGCCAGATGATATAACAAGAAAACATATAATACTTTTACTTCAGAAAATTTCTTCCAATACAGAGTTTCAGCCAGGGGGAGACTCTGTTTCGGGGGGAGACTTTGTATCGGGGGGAGACTTTATTTCGTGACACCGGCCAGCGGTTGACATATCCGAATGGATTAACGGAATGTGGGATTTTTATAGCGCTATCATTTAATGCTGCGGCGCTAATGACGAACGCTGTGTTGTATTTCATGGGAACGGTGTTCCATGAGATGAGGAGAAGGAGGGTGATAGGGTGGTAAGGAAAAGATAGAGTGATAGAACGGGACACAGGGAGAGGTAGACAGACAGACAGACCGACAGACATAAAGCAAAACATAGAGAGAGTCAGAGACAAAGACAGATACAGAGAGAGAGAGAAGAGAGACAAATAGAGACAGAGACAGAGAGAGACACACAGACAGACCCACAGACAGACCCAGAGACAGACAGAGACAGAGTGACAGAGACAGAGAGACAGAGTGAGACATACATTTGGATAGACATAGAGGAAGATACTCAGAAGTGATGATAGACAACAACAACAACAACAACAACAACAACAACAACAACAACAACAACAACAAGAGGGTCAAAATAAAAATCATTAAATTTTCACCGTATTTTGCACATTTTTAATCTTCCAACACGAGACGATAGAGACCATAAAATATCATTGCAAGAGTTTCATAATAGAAAACAGCAAACAAACTTTTATACCTTTGAGAAGAATGATGGCAATAAACAGTTTTACTTTTCAAATGATGTGCACCTGGACGCCGTGTGACATCTAGAATTGTCAATAAACGAGAATCCATTACTACCGCTACCGCTACCGCTACCGCTACCGCTACTACTACTGCTGCTACTACTACTACTACTGTTACTACTACCACTACTGCTACTGCTACTTCTACTGCTACTGCTGCTGTTGCTGCTGCTGCTGCTGCTGCTACTGCTATACTGCTACTGCTGCTGATATACTGCAGCTGCTGCTACTGCTACTGCTGCTACTGCTGCTACTGCTGCTACTGCTGCTACTGCTACTGCTACTACTACTACTGCTACTACTACTGCTGCTAATACCACTGCTCCTACTACTACTACTGCTACTACCACTGCTACTACCACTGCTCCTACTACCACTCCTACTCCTACTATTCCTACTAGATTGAAAGACAGAGTGAGATGTAATTAAAAAAATATCGGCAGGACGGTTGAGACGATTAAAAAGGGACAATAAGAACAGTGGACTTTTATGCAACAGGTCGATAAGACACTGCATGGTCTTTGCTGGGAGTGGCCGCGACCGCAGAGACTTGAGACTTGAGACATGCCCTATGATGTATGCATAATTGTATATATGCCTGCATGCATAATTATAGATGTATGCGTGCATTATGTGCATACATTTATGCATCAATTAAGTTGGTGTCCATCGTACAGATAACATTGTATTCCCTGTGCCGAATTAAATCAAGAGGAAAAGTAAAACATCCAATATTTATATCTATCCATTATACCCATCCATCCATCCACCACCCACCCACTCATTCATCCATCCATCCACCCACTCATCCATCCACTCGCCCATCCACTCATCTATCCATCCCTCTATCCCTCCATCCCTCCATCCATACTTCCTTCCTTTCTTTCACTTCATTCTTTCCTCAATTCTCCCATTCTCCCATCATAGTTGTAAAAACATTTTTATCGTTTTTTATTCTCTCCCAAAAAACGTGGTTTTTGTCGCTTTATTTTTCACATCATTTTTTATCGTTTATTTATTTTTTATGTAACTTTATTTATTTATTTACTGTCTATTGTAGTTTTCCTTAATTTAATTCTTGTCTGATATTCCATACGCTTTTACCGTACTCTCAAAGATTCAGCTAACTATAGTGTCATTATGTAATTGTTTAAGTCATCATTTGAGAAATACATGTAGTAGGTACCTACAAGAAATGAAATTTGTAAGAGTTATTTTGATGTACAATTCTTGGACCTACATGTATAATTAATATTTATATGTAACAATTTTAAGTACAATTTATGTACAATATATAATTTAGCACACATCTATTGTCTTTGCTTCCGATTAGATTTTAATTGCGTTATGTCGATCACTCTGAGAGTGGCGTCGGGCCCCTACAGGCATTTAGCCCAAGGATTTTGATGATGATGATGATGATGATGATGATGATGATGATGATGATGATGATGATGATGATATGTCGATCAGCATGAACTTATGTGGACCTATGTTTTACAATTTAAATTTGAAAAGATTTCAATACCTTTAAATTTTCTGAATTTCTTATTAAACCAAAGTTATAATAAAAAAAATAACTGTGGTAGATTAATGTGACTTATACCAATTAATTTTAGCCTAATAATAAAGTTGTTATTTGCAGATTAAGATAAAATTGCATAAACAAAGTTTTTAAGCTTAAAATGAAGTTTCAGATGTAACAAAGGAAAATTATATTCCCTTTGAGTTTTGTGTGTGTTTTGTAGTTTTCTTCCCGGAAAACCCGACGTTTTCCCCCGTTTTTATTTAATTGTCATCGTTTTTTAGCATCTATACCCTTCCATCCTCCCTCCCTTCATTCCTCGCATCCCACATCGCTCCATTCCCCACATACACACATCACGCACCCCTCCTCCATTTCCCCATCCATCCATCCATCCATCGCATCCCATTCCACCCTGTCCGCATCTCTCCATCCTCCCTCGCACCAGCAGCACTACCAGCAGCAGCAGCAGCCTCATCAGCAGCAGTAGCATCCGACGCAGCTGCTGAGAGAACGAACGCTCTATCGTCGCTGGCTATCGATCCGGCGCCGATGGGCGGCTGCAGTCTGAGATGATGCTGTCGAACGAGCGAACGACGCCATCCTCCCTTAGTCCATCTCTGCTATATACAGCGATTAGACGCAGCAGCAGCAGCAGCAGCAACAGCGCCACCGTCATCATCGCTCGCTGCAGCAGACGCAGCAGCCTCCGTACCAGCAGCATCCATTCGACCCGCATCTTACTCATCCTCAGCAGTCTCGGTCGTCTGCGGCGGCGGCGGCGCAGTCGTCCGATTCCCGCGTTGATTCTGTCGGCGCCTTCGGAAACTTCTTTCTTAATAAGTATCAGGAGACGGAACATTCTCAAGAGAGTGAGAGAGAGATAGGAGAGAGATAGATGGAACGCTTCTTAAAAGTACCGCCGTACCTCTGTGTACTTCTATTGTATAGTATCGTACTACTACTGCAGCGCTCAAGAGTGAAACTCACTTTTATATAAGTACCGTAAAGCTGGTGCGTCACTCGCATACTTACAAAATTACCATACATCATATGGTTCTAAAGTACTCGCATACTTTGGCGAATTCCGGTCAATTTCGTGGCGGAGGAGACACTTATTTTCCAGAGTACCGTAGCATAGGCCTTCTTCAAAATGGAGGAGACAACTGTTTGTGAAAGTATGCCGTACTACTTTGCAGGGCAGGAAACTAATTGGTTATAGAAGTCCCGTACTTTACGGCATAAGGGACTTAGGTGCGGAGGTCAAAAGCGGCACTGAGAATCTTACTTACCTTTACAGCAAGGAATTCGAAAATGGACTTGTAGCCGAGTAACAGATAACGATGGTGTAACGAGAAATAATACTCACTGTCTCTAGCATCCTTTGCCGCCGCTATCGACGGAAGTGACGTCATGCATCGACTTCCGTTTCCGGTCTGGATTTTTCCCATCTACTTCCGGTCAATCAGCGACACGGCCAACGGTCAGTTTCTTTTCCCCATTTAATTAAATAATTAAATAATAGTGATATTTAAATAAAGTGATGTTGAAGTACACACGTAACTATAATAGAGATGATGCAGACGGCCTTATACTGTGCTGTAAAAAAGCGCGCAGAATATTCATTCATTCATTCAAGAATTTATATAGCGCTTCTTCAAGGGGACTACTCAGAAGTGCTCCCGACTCTAGCACAGCAAAAAGGGACAGTTTTGAGTTTTAAAAAAAATGTTCTAGTAGTAACCCCAGCTAATAGACGTAGCTCCTGTGGGAGCCCATTCCAGACAACTGAATATATGGTGCTTACAGTACAAGTGGTAGTGGTAAGAACGACTTAGGGTTAATGCAAATTTATACGGCGCCACTTCAGGATTGACTGATCGGAGGTGCTCCCGATCCGGCACACGATCGATCAGAGCGGTTTTCAAGAGTTTGCGGCAAATAAGCAAAGAGATCGGGGGCATTGATGCATAATGCATTACACGACTATACTACGACGTCTATAGAGACCAAGTCCCGATCTGTCTTGTACTCATGTACTGGATGCTGGTTCAATGGTTGCTGATGGTGGTGGTACGAATTCGAACGCTATATAAATCTTCTGCTACTACACTTATTTTAAAATGACGGATTGTGTGTCACCACTATTTTCTGATACGTTACAACAAATGGTTAGTCTAATCTAATCTAATCTAATCTCGTCGCCTTTAATGTAAGCTATTCTAGCCCAGTCCAGTCCAGTCCAATATTATGTTATCTGGTAGAACTATTGACTCGTCCAATCCAATCATTCTAATCTAATTATTCTAATCTAATCTAATCTGTTGCAGCTACTGACTAATCTGATCTGATAAGTCTAATGTAATGTAATACAGTCCAATTCGATCCGCGAACACACGAACACACACGCGCGCACGGCGCACGCACAAACAAACAAACACAAAAGCACACACACACACACAAATATCCGTTTGATGTATAGTGTTCCATTATTTCGATAATATGATTATGAGTATATTATTATATATTTCTCGTAAATGCTTCTTGCGATTCACACAATTTAGCCAAATATAGATTTCCGCATCTGTCTAAATTCTCGTGTTGTACTAAAATTTTGCTGAACTTCAGAACTCGACCCAGAATTAGTTTCCCGCCCTCGTCTGAATTCGGTTTCTGTTTGAACAATGTTAGGTGTACAGTGTACACAGACAATGCCTCCATTATAAGAATTATTTTGGTCATGGCCCAGTCATTCTACTGCTACGCTGAGTTAATTGTTTGTCTTAAAGACGGCCCTGGCATATGCACACTTTAAGCGATTGTATACGAGTACATGCAGTAAAAAATTTATATAATACTAGCTGTACCCGGCCAGTGTTGATCTTTCATCTACTTTTTCTATTTTCTTCAGTTTTTTCTGTTCCATTTGGTTACAAATTCCATTTTCTTTTCATGCACTTCTATTAAACACTCACCTATAATACTTAACTCTCCCTTTTTCTGAAACTAAACCTGACAAAGGACATCACCTACCCATCGTCTTTGCTATAAATAGCCACCTATCTATATAGGGCCCCTACCTAGCGGGATCGATCCCCTCAGAGGCTCCTATTGTTTCCCTACTTTTAATTATCTGCACATCTTATCACTCATTCACTCATAGACTCTATTATAAATCATTTTCTGCATTGCATAACGTGTAATTGATGTTGCTTTTTGGGAGGAATAAATTTGAACTTGAGACTTGAAAATAATGAGGGTCTCTCTCGGACAGAGATGCTGTTGCTAGCTGCATTACAATCGCCGTTTGCATTGTTATTAACATATTATTGTGATCAAAGATGACGATGGTGACAACGAGGATTATTATGATGACTATGATGATGATGTTGATGATGATGATGGTGGTGGTGATGATGATGATGATGATGGTGGTGATGATGATGATGATGATGATGATGATGATGATGATGAGGATGATGATGATGATGATGATGGTGATGATGATGGTGGTGGTGATGATGATGATGATGATGGTGGTGATGATGATGATGATGATGATGATGACTAGGATGATGATGATGATGATGACGACGACGACGATGACGATGATGGCGATGATATGATGGCGATGATGATGATGATAATGCTTATGACTATGATAACGACAACGACGTCGTCGCCTACGACGACGACGATGATGATGATGATGACGATGACAACAACGACGACAATGTAGTTTTCAGGCAAACAGAAATCGACCGAGAAGGAGAGATGGTGGAGAGATGTGTGGGACGGGCGGGGGTGACCATTAGTTGAGTTTATGTGGAGAGATAGGATTGTAATGAACCTTTTATGTTCTCCATTTGCAGCCGACACTAGACGCAATCTTGCTTCACAACTCGGATAATCCCACGTATACAGCATACGAATATATACATGTATATCATATATATATATATAAACACATACATGTATATATACGTATAATACATATATATACACCTTTGAATAAGACATGAGGTCTGTATAGATATACATACAACATATATATACATATATATATACAGCATACGAATATGTACATATATACATATACAGTGTATATATCATTTATATAAACACATAGAAATATATGCATATATACGTATATAATACATACATATATATATACCTTTGAATAAGACATGAGCTCTGTATAGATATGCATATAACATATATATATACACACAACTGGGGTATATATATATATAAATATATGTATATATATATATATTTGCCGAAACATAGATGCACGGTTGAGTAAAGTTGGTGGTGAATGGTCCGCGATGTTTCGGTAACAAAGCTTATCATCATCTGTGGCTATGAAGCCGGTCGATGGACGTACTGGACGGTGGGTGGGGTGGGTGGGTGACCACCATCACAGCCAGCGTGGATGATGACGATTCATAACGCCTGCTGCTTTCCAAGGAGATAGGAGATGAAGGTGGGGAGGAGGGAGGTGGATGGAAGAGGAGGTGGAAAAGAAGGAGGTGGAGAAGGGATATAGATGGCGAATGAGGTGGAAAATGACGTGGAAAAGGAAGAGGTGGAGTAGGAAGAGGAGAAGGAGGAGAGATGCAGGTGACAGAGAATGGAAAAGAATAGGAAGAAGAGAAGGTATATAGCTGGAGGATAAAGGAGATGGGTTGAGGTTGTAGAGGAGGAGGAGGAGGAGGAGGAGGAGGAGGAGGAGGACTAGGTGCAATTGGAATGAATGAGAGCGGTGGAGATGGAGGAGAATCGGAAGGAGAAGGTGGAAGCCAGAGAGGAGGAAGAAGGAAGAGGAGAGGAATGTTTGGCGAGGAAGAAGATGGAACAGAAGGGGAATGGAAGGAAGACGAGGATGAGCAGTGACGGGAATAATGGGACGGATTGTGGAATGGCGGCAGGGATGGTGGGAGATAGGGAGAGTGGAAACAGCAGGGAGAGGAGCAGAATATGGAGAAGGAAGAAAACAATAAGCTGAGGAGGAAACATATGAAGAGGGATATGAATAGGAGTAGCAGGAGGATGAAGAAGACAAACTGGCAGTTGGGGCTGGAAAGAAAACGAGGAGAAACCGAGAATGGAAGTGGGAAGAGGTTGCATGGGAGGCAGTCGAGTTGGTCGTCACTGGAGCCTGCTCTCCGGCCGCTCCGAGACATTCTCGAGTGGCAGAGCAATCAGAACATCTCACTTCTGCCACTCAGGTCACCGATACCACGCAAGGGCTGCGGCCGTGACACCAACCCATCCCACTCCACCATCTACCCATCAATGCATCTCCAAGTTGAATCCCCATGCATATATTTATAATATTCAGTCAGAGCTGATATTTGTTTCGCCATTTCTACTGTGGGTCATCCAACAAAAGCGGTCGTAGTAATTGCACTGACTGTAAAGTGACCGTAAAGTGACCGTAAAGTGACCGTAAAGTGACCGTAAAGTGACCGTAAAGTGTCCGTGACAAGATGAGACTGCCAGGGAGAGGATTCTCGCCTGCCAAGGAAATGACGTCACCAACGCTTCAAGCAAGTAAGTAAGTATATTCTTTAATTTTTCATCTCCGAACGTGCTATAGCTCATGCAATAATAATTATTATAGTTATCATTACTATAATGTATTCGTTTGTGGGGCGCGGTGGTGTAGTGGTGGCGTCGTTGCCTTGAAGCCGGGAGGTTCGAGGTTCGAATCCACCTCAAGTCGCCGTGTAGGGACCTTGGGCAAGTCCTTCACTTGCAATTGCTCAGCGCTTCGGCGTGAAACTCCGATGCAGTGTCCGCTCTGCATTCGGGAGCGCCTCTGAGTAGAGAGAGCTTGAAGGGGCGCTATAACAAGTGCACATACATACATACATACATACATACATACATACATACATACATACATACATACATACATACATACATACATACATACATACATACATACAGTTTAATTGGTAACAAAAACTGATAGACACACCGATATCAGGTACAAAAAACAATTAATCAAATGGAATATATATATATATATATATATATATATATATTATACATGTACCCAGTATTCTATTTGTCCAGGTCGATTGAATTTAGCTTACGTGCAGAAAACACATAAATAATTTCAGAAAGAACAATTCTATGTTGATACACAAGGCTGATGAGAATAGATAATTTGTCATAATTAGTGAGCATAAGGTGCATGGCTTAATTTCTGTATACAAACGCGTGAGATGTATTATAAATAGTAACATTATTATTATTAAAAAGGAAAGAGGCAGTGATAGGTCTACGGTATCAAAATGATAAAATGAAAGAACAATCTAAGAGTAATTTGTGTTTCACAAATCATCTGAATACAGCAGGAGAGAGTCACGCATCCGATGCTATAGTTACTGAGTCACTGTACGTTATCTGGGGATTATTGGAATGAGACCTAAGGGAGTTTTAGAAAATCTCCCGTGCTTACAGAAGTAAACAACGGTGGACATGCTCAGAATCACTGTGAAGGGGGTCGCATCTGTGTTAGAGCACATCACGTCATTCATTCATTCATTCATTCATTCATTCATTCATTCATTCATTCATTCATTCATTCATTTGTTCGTTCGTTCGTTCGTTCGTTCGTTCGTTCGTTCATTCATTCATTCATTCATTCATTCGTTCGTTCGTTCGTTCGTTCATTCATTCGTTCGTTCATTCATTCATTCATTCATTCATTCCATTCATTCATTCATTCATTCATTCATTCATTCGGAAATTTATATAGCGCCCTTCAATAAAAAAAACTACTCAGAGGCGCTCCCGACACCAGCGCGCCCAAAAATAGCAGTTTTAAGTTCGCTAAGGATCCTGGTATAGAGTCCCATGCATGGTGTAGGCGCAGCTCTAAACGAAGGCCATTCCAGACCACTGGGCCAACCACAGAGAATGCTTGATTCTTCATGGTAGCAGTGCGAGCAAAAGGAACTAAGGGGACTGCCTTATCACCAGAGCGTAGCTGACGATATCCTTGGATACCCAACGTAAGGCAACATAGCTCTCGGAGGTAAATTGGGGCGAGGCCGTGACAACATCCCCATGTAAGAGCAGCTACCCTGAACTCAATACGCTTTCGAATAGGGATCCAACAGGGCTGTTTTTAAGAAATTTTTAGAACTGCGCAATCCCTTCTTTCCTGTCCCATTCTCCATGGTAAATTATTACTTCCAATCGGAGGGCAATGACCTTTTTGCTAGTTTTAACTGTACAGAAATGCTTCTACAACTGCACAAATCCATTTAGAACTGCACATTTTGTGTACAACTGCACGTTAAAAAAAGCCCTGGGATCCAAATTCCAAATGTGAAATACAGGAGTTGGCAAGTATGAGTTATTTTATACGTGCAGGCAGACAGACAGACAGACAGACAGACAGACAGACAGACAGACAGACAGACAGACAGACAGACAGACAGACAGACAGACAGACATACATACATACATACATGCAGACATACAGACATACATACAGACAGACAGACAGACAGACAGACAGACATGCGAGTGCATGCAATGTATTCAATAGTGCATACCATTGTCATAATAATTATCATGCACAACTCCCAAAATCTGTGTTTATAAAAGCCTAAGTACTCTATAATATCAGCTCTCAACGTACACAACATGCAACTTCTGATGTGTGTGATATAATATGTCTCAATATATCGTAATATATTTTCATAGCATACATTATATATATATATATATATATATATATATATATATATATATATATATATACAGTCCATATAATGCACGCGTGTCATTTTTGAGTTTTATTGCACAGCATGCAATACATCTGTCTATAAATTAACGCACTATTTGCACATGAATATATATATATATATATATATTTACATATATAAGTAATTATATATGTCTAAGACATATGTATATATAGGTCAATATAAGTCTTATATATACAGTATATATATATATGCACAGTTGAGATGAATGGCTTCTTTCCTTATAATGTCAGCGTCGTTTACTGCAAAGTCTTCTGCTTCCCTACCGGATTCCGTTGCAATCACAGGGAACCAGCGTCGTCAGCTTCTCATTTTCTCATTACCTATTCGCTCCCCCACCTCGCCCCGCTTCCCCCATTTTCTAACCCTCCCCCAATCCTCCGTTCTCCCCCTCGCTTTTGCCGCGACCGAATACTTTTTCCTATAGCTTTATGGACGTCGTACATTGCGACCCCTTTTATCGCTCACTCGTTTTTCTGCCGCGCCCTCTGACGACCGGGTCCCTTCCTCGCCCCCCAGCGGTGGGGCGGTCTCCGCGGAGCAGTTATCTCTGTTTTAGTGGGCGTTCTGAACGTGACGCGCGTGGTTAAGGTCTCACCTCTTGCGTGGAGGCGCTTTACATGCGAATAAAGCTCGATTCATTTGGCGCCTTCAACCGCCTGGCGCTATAGAAATCGTCGGCCATTGACGACACGAATGGGCAGAACCACGGTCACCACCCCCTTCCCCCATCTGGGGGGTTGGAATTTAGAAAGCAAAGACCGTGGCGCAGTTGTCGGAGGTACTGTAACAGAGGTAATTACGAAACTAGAGATCTACATGTAGCTCATAATAAAGTATACCGTGCAAGTCTACCATGTATGTATATAATCATGCCAATACTACACAAACACACGACGCTTCTCAACAAGATTCAAAGCAGTCTATATTATTAAGTGTATGGAATAGCATACCTCTGTTTATCCGTCAAATATCCTGGTTTAGCGAGCTTTAATATGGACACGTAAACTACGTCCTTGCTTGCTCTCTGAAAATAAACATGCAGGAGATATGCTACAAATCAGTTTTCGTTGTTCGTATTTATAACATAGCCTATACTCTTTAAAATCCAATTCGCCCAGTTTCTCACGTGAGAAATGTAGACGGTCACAAAATGGTTCACTGGCCCTTCCAAATGTCAACAGTGACCTGGTATAAGCTGATTGGCAATTATTACTACAACTCGAATGCATGGCAGAACAACAAACAGAGCAGATAATTCTCAACAGCCCCAGCGCATATACGCCAGGATCGTCAAACCGAACTAAGCGTACAACAACTCACATTAGAAATAGAGGTACATGTACAATGTTCTCATTTGAATATATTATACAATGATCA
Source organism: Lumbricus terrestris (assembly GCA_949752735.1). Classification (NCBI taxonomy): domain Eukaryota; kingdom Metazoa; phylum Annelida; class Clitellata; order Crassiclitellata; family Lumbricidae; genus Lumbricus; species Lumbricus terrestris. Next base: position 23,304,416 of record OX457053.1, read on the forward strand.
GAAAACGACAAACAGTAGGCCTAAACGCGCCTTTCTTAGACGGGTCATTAATTAGTTAATTAATAGTTGTTCAAATTGAAGGCAACCACATTATAACATCACGATGGCTGGTAATATTATAGAAGAAAAGTCAATAGCGTTGAACGGATTTTAGACACGAAGTGAATTTTGGAATGTAAAATAATGTTAGATCGGTCATATCAATTGGCTGCTACGGTAGCTGTTCTGATAGAGTTGTGACTACGGTTATTAGAGGCGTATATCTGCTTTCGGACTCTTGAAATTTTAGTATCCTTCCTTAGCATGCGCTCCAGTTGTAAGTTCAATTATAATATTCAGTGCGACGAGAAGCCTTTGCTATTGAAAGTCAATGGGAAAGTGCGTCTAATATCGATCGTAGCTTGTCTATTTTTCTCAACGAGAGAATTAAAAATACTCTTGTGGACTATTGAAAAGACTTTCTGCAAAGAATCCGCTAGATCTGTATAAAACCCTTCTGGACCAGAAAACAGAAAAATCATATCACGAGCTGCATTTACAGGTAAAATTTTAATTTCGTATAGGTCTATATTTACAACGACTATATTATAAGCTTGCAAAAATATACTAGGTGCACTAGGAAGTATTTAGTGCATGGTCTACATTACTATGATTATTTTCAAACACGCAACTGAAATGGGATCTGAAATTGGTTTTAGAAACTAATCAGAAGTATATGATCACATTTATTAATAGTGTGTCACAGTGGCCCTCTGCTATTCTGCTATTTTGGTGAACCGTTTCATGATCAACTTAACTTTATTATTACGTGTATTGGTGACTTGTTGGGAATTTCTTGATCCTGTACATTTACCTATGCAAGAACTAAATTTACCTTTTACATTTACATTTTCTTCATCACATTACATTTACCTATGCAAGAACTATAGATTTGTGAATGAGCCAGCCGAGCCTAAGCGTGTCTTTTAGACAACTGACTCATTGACGTGCACTAATGTTAAGTTTATAACAATGTTTGTTGAATTGTTTTTGTAAATGTAGGTCTATGTTACTGTTATGTGAACGTTGATGTGACATGCAAGTCAATAAACAATAAACAATAAACAATAAACATAAACACAATGATCTGAATTTTTAAAGAACTTCTATTAACTCTGAGGACGTGTAAGCAGAAATAAAAATCGAATGCACGCTATACTTCGTGCAGTTAAATGTCACTGAAAAGTCTTCCTTGAAACTGCGCAATATGAATCTTTGCATAATATAATAATATGCAGTTATATGTCTTCTATATATTTCTATTTCTTCTATATATATATATATATATATATATATATATATATATATATATATATATATATATATCGTAACATCCCTCCGATATTTTGATGATTACCGGTGTAAAGACATGTTGTTACCCTCCCCAAATCTGAATAGATTTCAAGCTACCGGGGAGGTAATGTGAAGTGGGATAATCTAAAATTGCTACACTGGTCCAAAGACTTTAAGTATGTTGCCGCATTCTTTGAGACTTTGAATATGTTGCGGCGCTCTTTTGCAATCTGCTGGACTTTATAACTGTTGCTAAAAGGTAGTGAACAGTTGAATGATTAGAAAGATCATGACTATCAAGATTCTGATTCTGATTGCAGTGAAGATGATGACTATAAAAAATGATGGTGACGATGATTATGCTGACAATGACAAAAATGAAGATAACAATGAAGATGACGACGACGGCGATGATCATGATGATGACGATGATGATGGTGATGATGATGATGATGATGATGATGATGATAGTGGTGGTGATGGTGGTGGTGGTGATGATGATGATGATGGTGGTGGTAATGGTGGTGGTGATTATGATGATGGTGGTGATGGTGATGGTGGTGGTGATGGTGGTGGTGGTGATGATGATGATGATGATGGTGGTGGTAATGGTGGTGGTGGTGATTATGATGATGGTGATGATGATGATGATGATGATGATAGTGGTGGTGATGGTGGTGGTGGTGATGATGATGATGATGATGATGGTGGTGGTAATGGTGGTGGTGGTGATTATGATGATGGTGGTGATGGTGATGGTGATGGTGATGATGGTGATGATGATGGTGATGATGATGATGATGACGATGATGATGATGATGATGATGATGATGATGATGATGATGATGATGATGATGATGATAGTGGTGGTGATGGTGGTGGTGGTGGTGATGATGATGATGATGATGATGTTGGTGGTAATGGTGGTGGTGGTGATTATGATGATGGTGGTGATGGTGATGGTGGTGATGGTGACGATGATGATGATGATGATGATGATGATGATGTTGTTGATGATGATGATGATGATGATGATGATGATGATGATGATGATGATGATGATGATGATGATGATGATGATGATGATGAAAAAGAAAATGATGACGATGGCCATAATGAATTAGAAAATTATAATAACTATGGCGATGATAATGATAATAATTTATGGTATAGGCCTACCTATATATTTTTATGGCGCCCAGCTAGTTTCGCAGAGTAGCATTCAGTTGTTTTAGCTCCAATTGTTCTTAAGCTTCTCTGTTAAGTGTTTAAGTAGGCTATTTGTGGCAAGTGTGCTGGTCAGGTAGGCCTACATGAACTTTAAACCAATCCATTTCGCATTGCTTACAAATTAGCGTGCTTCATGTCTCTACTACCGTTGATTTTTCGAGATGCCTCTACGATTGTTCTCTGCGATTGTGCCGCTATAGAAGTCTTAGGACTAGATTAGATTAGACTACGTTAGATTAGATTTGTCTAGAGTAGACTGGAGGATGAGTAGACGAAGGTGGAAGAGAGTTGATTGTGGAGAAGGGAAGGGGGTGTGCATATAGTTTATACTGGGGAAAAGCGCTCGATGTAAAGCCGTAAAAATGGTGAAAAGTGGTAAATTAGTTAAGATGAGGAAAAAGACGAAGAAGAAGAAGAAGAAGAAGAAGAAGAAGAAGAAGAAGAAGAAGAAGAGGAAGAGGAAGAGGAAGAGGAAGAGGAAGAGGAAGAGGAAGAGGAAGAGGAAGAGGAAGAGGAAGAGGAGGAGGAGGAGGAGGAGGAGGAGGAGGAGGAGGAGGAGGAGGAGGAGGAGGAGGAGGAGGAGGAGGAGGAGGAGGAGGAGGAAGGTGAGGGGAAAGAGGAGGGGAAGGGAGGGAAGGAGAGGGGGACGGGGAAGGGAAGGGAAGGAGAAGGGGACGGGAGGGGAGGGGAAGTGGACGGGGGGGGGGGCGGGGCGAAGAGGAAGAAATAGAAGGAAAGAAGAAGTGGCGAAGGAATATGAAAGGAAGAGGAGGAAGAAGAAGAAGAGGAGGAGGAAGAGGAGGAAGAGAAGGGGGAGGAGGAGGAAGAGGAGGAGGGGGAAGAGGAGGAGAAGCAAGAAGAGGAGGTTGAAGTGGAAGGAGAGAAAGAAGAAGAACAGGAAGAAGAAAGAGAGGATCAGGTGGATAAAGAGAATAAGAAGATGGAGAAGCGCAGCGGACGATGTACATGTAGGATGTGGTGAGAGGATGGTTGACGGTTAGTGACGGTGGAGTGAGTGTGAAAGTTGGGGTGTGAACCAGGAGTTGGTGTGAGATCGACGGATTTCACTTTTTTTGGCGGCAGCGTCTTTATATCCGTATGCAAAAGAAGAAGTTGAGACAAGAAGAAGCGCGGATGACATTTCTAAATGACACCTTGTTGACATTTCGATGACAGTTAGATGACGGGCGTCGGAGCGTCCGTCTGAGTCCGAATGTTTTCGGACTCAATGTGGCTTCTTCATCTCCAATCGCATCTTTTTCTCCTCCTCCTCCTCCTTCTCCTCCTCCTCCTCCATCTCCTCCTCCTCCTGCTCCTCCTCCTGCTCCTCCTTCTCCTCCTCTTCTTTCTCCTCCTGCTCCTTCTCCTCCTCCTCCTGTTCCTCCTCCTCCTTCTCCTCCTCCTTCTCTTCTTCCTCCTCCTCCTCCTCCTCCTGACCCTTCTCCTTCTCCTCCTCCTCCTTCTTCTTCTCCTCCCCCTCCTTTTTCTCCACCTCCTGACCCTTCTCCTCCTCCTTCTCCTCCTCCTTCTCCTCTACCTCCTCCTCCTTCTTCTCCTCCTTTCCTCCTCCTCCTCCTCTTCCTCTTCCTTCTCCTCCTCCTCCTCCTGACCCTTCTCCTCCCCCTCCTCCCCCTCCTTCTCTTCCTCCTGCTCCTCCTCCTCCTGACCCTTCTCCTCCTGCTCCTCCTCCTGCTCCTCCTCCTCTTCCTCCTCCTCCTTCTCCTGACCCTTCTCCTCCTCCTGCTCCTCCTCCTCCTCCTCCTGACCCTTCTCCTCTTGCTCCTCCTCCTCCTGACCCTTCTCCTCCTGCTGCTGCTCCTCCTCCTCCTGACCCTTCTCCTCCTGCTCCTCCTCCTCCTGACCTTCTCTTGTTCCTCCTCCTCCTGACCCTTCTCCTCCTGCTGCTGCTCCTCCTCCTCCTGACCCTTCTCCTCCTGCTCCTCCTCCTCCTGACCCTCCTCCTCCTCCTCCTCCTCCTCCTCCTGACCCTTCTCCTCTTACTCATTCTCCGAAGCCTACTTCCCATCCACTTATTCCGTCTACTATTCCTCTTCATTCTCCTCCTTCTCCATATTTTTCCTCATCCTACGTATGCATGTATTAATTATGCATAGGCCTACAAATAGATATATACATAGATACACGCGTGCCGTATTATATATATATATATATATATAATTATATATATAATTATATATATATATATTACATGCTTACATAGATAAAAGTGCATGTGAATACACACATATACGTATTTTGTGCATGCGGACATGCGTACATACGTGCACATGTACGTGCACACACATAAACACATGCGCGCGCGCGTGCTTATACACATGCAAATATACGTTCATGCATACATGCAGACACAAGCATACACGCTTGCATACATACAAGTAAGCACGCAGTTACTTGTATAGTTGTATACGCACACACACACACGTTCGCACATAGTTACATGCATACATTGATACATGGACGCATACATGTACAATGCATCCGGA
>OX457053.1:23309681-23372181 GCA_949752735.1 Lumbricus terrestris
ATGTAAGCACAGATGTACATGTATACGCACACACACACACACATTCGTACATGCATGCATACAATGATACATGGACGCACACAATTGTACAATATACAATTGTACATCCAGACATTCTCAACATTTCCTAGCGACGAAAAAAATGTTGACAGCCTAATTATTAACGTGACCAAAAAAGCATTGAGCGAGGCCTCAAACGCAAAACGATCGAAAACTCGTTTGAATAATTCATTGAAAACACTCTGCAGCTGGGCTGGAATAAAAGCATTTCTGACGACAGCAAAGCGACAGCAGAGTTGAACAGACTGACGAGAAGTGTACACGGTAATCAATCGAACAAACGATGAAAACCATCGCCAAATAGAGCCAACAAACGATAAAAAACAGTGCATGACCATTAGAAATAATGGACAGGCTGCTGGACATTGTATCAGCATCGGAACTGAAAACCACACAGATCGTCGTTAGTAATTAATCGTAATCGTAATTTCGATATTTCCACAGCGTCCGCAAAAGCGAAGTTGCGGGAACCAGCTTATTCACAGGCGCTTAGTCAAGACAAAATCGATAGGCAGAGGGTTAAGAGCCGGAGAGTCAGGTAGGCAGACGGACGGACGGACGGCTAAGGTGGGTGAGGGAGGTGAGGAGAAGAGGGCGGAATCAAGATGAACATTAGGCGCTATATAAATATTCTTAATATTTATTATTATTATTATTTTTATTTTTATTATTATTAGATATTAATACTTGATTCAACGTATACACTCACCCAAGCCTCACCTCTTACGATCTCTCCGCAGGTATCTCACTAAAAGCTGAAAACATTGCTTTTTCGCATATCATATCCAAATTCCTCCTCTTCCCCTCACCTCCCTCACCACCTGAACTCTATACGTCAATTTTGTCTTAAAAATTTGTTCCACAGAGGCGAGTCAGCTACTTGTATCATGGCTATGAAGTGATTGGCAAATTTAGTAGCGTTTAACTTCGAGAAAACAACTTTTATTTCGACGAAATCACTGTGTTTTTCAACGAAAAGGTCATTCTGTTTTTAAGTCGTTTTTCTCTGTCAAGCTGATAATAATAAAGAATTTCTATGTAGACTGTCGACATTATTTTGTGACATATATGCCATGTAGATGTCGGCATGAAAATTCAAGATGCAACAATCATTCGTGTGAGGAAAGGCGCGGTGGATGGCTTTTTCAGGGCAAACAGCATCGGGTTCAGTAGGCACAGCTTCATGCTAGAGATGTCCATTAAGTACCGACACTTAAATATGACCGTTCTGTAAGTCACACAATGGTATAATAACAATATAGCAATAACAGTCTTTGCTTAATTTCAAACTGACCCAACGCCGGGTTATTGCAATTTGTAGTATATATGACTGGAAGATCACAAGTGGTGGTGGTATTTGCAGTTTAACGTCACTGTGTGGTAACAAAGACCATTAGCGACGCCCTCCTCCTTTATCCAGACTTGGGACTGGCACTGGCAGAGTGCAGCCAGTGGCGGAGTTGATCACAGGTAGGATTCGAATTCATCTGTCGGTAGCCATCGCGGTCTGACGTTTAACTTACCGACGCGTGTCCGCTGAATGGAAGGTTTGGAGGACAACTGCATGTGATAACATAAACGACTTTGGTTAATACATTACATTGTGGGGCGCGGTGGTGTAGTTGTGGCGTCGTTGCCTTGAAGCCGGAAGGTTCGAGGTTCGAATCCACCTCACCGCGTAAGGACCTTGGGCAAGTCCTTCGCTCACAATTGCTCAGCGCTTCGGCGTGAAACTCCGATGCAGTGTCCGCTCTGCATTCGGGAGCGCCTCTGAGTAGAGAGAGCTTGAAGGGGCGCTATAACAAGTGCACATACAAACATTACAATACTACGATACTTTATTCAATATACAATACAACTGTATAAGCTTACTTCAGCAAAATACAATACATTTATAGAATACTCGTGAGAATTGGAAATCTGACAACATTGACGAGCATATGATGCGATGTCTTTCTATGTGATAATGTGACTGCAAATGGATTTTATGAAATGTACGCAACCATAATTATAATATTTTAATACATATATAATTGTGTGTGTGTGTGTGTGTGTGTGTGTGTGTGTGTGTGTGTGTGTGTGTGCGTGCGAGTGTATAAAGAAATCACAGTTGCATGCATTGTATCTTTGCTTCAAAATTCTACGAATAAACACACACACACACACACACACACACACGCACACGCACACACAAACACGCACACCCGCACTCAGATTCACATGTTAAAATAACGGAACTAACATCAGCATAAAAGAAATGAGGAAGAGAAAGCGGGGCGTCCTAGCGAAGGGGGGGACGAGAAAGCTTCAGTGCGGGGTTATTACGGTAATTTGGCGCCAATTTTGCACTCGCCTCAGACTTCAAATGGCGCGCTCCTAGCGACCGCTGCCTGCTAATAAGAACTACTCCGTCTCGGAAATAATATATTGGGCGATAGGTGGCGCGCGGCCGGACACGCGACGATGGCGGAACACGTCATAATTCAGACGACGGTTAATTCTCCCGCAAGAGGACGCCAGGCAGCAGCCAGCAGCGTCACCACCGCCGTCGTATATTGGCGATGTATTATGGCGTAAAATGTGCATTTGTCGTCGTCGGGAAAGGAAGGAAAGGAAAGGAAAAGGAAGCGGCGGAGAGGAATTCTCTGCGAATAACAATAATAATAATAAGGAGAATTATTCGTCGTCTTCGTTCGACATCCGATTCTAAATTCGTCTTTACATTGGCGACCATCAGACGAGATTCTGGCACCGGACAATCAATTTCTGTTTATTTGGGTGGGGATGGTGGTGGTGGTGGTGGTGGTGGTGGTAGTGGTGGTGGTGGTGGTAGTGTATCGGTGGTGGAGGAGGTGATGGTGGTGGTGGTAGTGGTGGTGGTAGTTGTAGTGGTGGTGGGGTGATGGTGTGGTGGTTGCAGTGGGGTAATGGTGGTGGTGGTGGTGGTAGTGGTGGTGGTGGAGGAGTAGGTGATGGTGGTGGTAGTGGTGGTGGTGGTGGTGGTGGTAGTGGTGGTGAAGGAGGAGGTGATGGTGGAGTTAGTGGTGGTGGTAGTTGTGGTGGTGGTGGTAGTGGTGGTGGAGGATGAGGAGATGGTGGTGGTGGTAGCGGTGGTGGCGATGGTGGTAATGGTGGTGGTAATGGTGGTGATGTGGTTGTTGTGATGGTGGGGGTCGTGGTGGTGGTGATGGTGCTGGTGGTGGTGTGGCGGTGAAGATGATGATGGTAGTGGTGGTGATGGTGGTTGCGGTGGGGGGGATGTAGGTGGTGGTGGTAGTAGTGGTGGTGGAGGAGGAGGAGGTGATGGTGGTGGTAGTGGTGGTGGTAGTGGTGGTGGTGGTGGTGGTGTGGCGGTGGTGGTGGTTGTGGTGGTGGTGGTAGTGGTGGCGGTGATGATGATGGCAGCAACGATGAGGAGGAGGATGGTGGTGGTGGTAGTGCATGGTGTTGGTGGTGATGGCGACGAAGTTGAAGATGATGAAGATGATGGCTATATTGATGGTGGTGGTGGTGGTGGTGGTGGTGGTGTTGGTGGTGATGATGATGCCAAGCCGTGATGTTCCTTAAATGTCTGCCTGTGTGTGTGCGTGTATTTGTGTTTGTCTGTTTGACTTTCTGTCTAAGTATCTATCTGTCTATAATATTACGTATTATTATACGATTGTGATTATCAGTATATGCATGTCCATGACAGTGTATATATATATATATATATATATATATATATATATATATATATATATATATCAAAAGCCCGGCATGGCTTCTCGATCCTTCTTCGTTTTTGTTGTTGTCTAGCACTCAGTCTACCTTTCCAACCCTGCATGGAGGGAGTTTCCTCAGGTATACGGTTTTGGAAGAGGAGAAAGTATAGCATGCTGGACTGAAGCTGGTCCAGGTCATGAGCACCCTGGCCAATGAACCCTACCAAGAATATAGTATCATCCGGGTCAATGTCGTGGCCAACACCACATCGTGTGGGTGAGGACCATGCAAGCCATTGAAACCATGAGCATCTGCATGTACATTGTACTCTACCGATTATTCCCCCCCGCCTCGCCCCTCCTGTGGTCATGAGCTCCGTCCTCGGGCTCATGGCTTCTCTTCTCCGGAAAAAGATAATTGCAACTTTATCTCTATAGAGCACTGTTCAAAAACATTTTTAACCTAAACCCTACAACAAACACACCAATTCTATATAAACTGAACTTATACATAAAACCTTTGTAAAATTAGTTATATGTAACATGTTTCGTTCTTCCAGCTTGAAGTGCTGATTAAACGTAAATTGAATTGAACTTAATTGAATCAATGGTGCATTGCTGATTGATTGTCGCGCCAATAGCATTTGCACTTGACGTGACCCGACAATCCTAAGCTATCACAGACTGGAGATACATACAGGATAATCGTATAAAAGTAAATAAGTAAGCATATTTTTTAATGTAACCAGCTGCAAAACGGCACTCTGGTGAACATGTATCACATATAAAATTCACATAAGACATCAAAAAACTACATGTATACCGACTAGTCAAAGTAATTAGTATGCATGTAACATTCTAGTTACAAATGTTTTTCTCATAAAAAATTGTCTGCTTGTCTGCTCTTGTATACTGGTTAACCCTCTCGAGTCCCGGTGAGACAGTAATGGTAACAGGCTGGTCACGTATAACACACCAATACAATGTATTCATCCATGCATGCATGCATGAGTACATACATGTACCCACATCACTTTCTCATTTTTTATAAGGCATTTCTTTTCCTCGGAGTCTTCGTGCTGAAAAGTCATATGAAAACGAGGCTTTAAGAATCTATAATTACACACCATACATATTACGTATGCACACAAAAACGCACGCATACATACATAATTATATACATAGTCTACACACAAAGAAATAAATGCTCTATTAATTCCACAATAACTGGTGTCATGGATACCGGACGACCCCCGACTTTCTCATAAAGCGACAACAGATGCTAAACAACAAGAGTGCGCACACGCAGCGCTGCCATTTCGGCCGCACTGCTGCCACCTGGTGGCTGCCAGACGTCCGTCTTTATCATCTGACTGTAAAATGCTTTCTTAATCGACTTACCATATGCTTAGGCACGATCCCATTCAACGCCCCTCTGCCTTCCCAAACCTCCCCGATGTCACGTTCCAATCCTCGGCCTCCATGCCAGAAGCAATTGCTGGATGATTTTCGCACTGAGCCGGGTGTCACGAAATAGAGTATCCCCCATATTAATCGTATCCCCCCAAACGAAGAAAAGTCGAAAATGCCACTTCCGAGTGTATTTATTTTTGCAAATTAATTTTCATCTGCTTTGTTTTGAACAATGACACGAACAGGTATATTTGTTCCTACTAGATAATTTGTTTTGCTTTGGTTTTAGAGCAATTAGAACATTTAAAACACTTAAGAACAGTCAGAGTCACTAAACAAATTCGAGTTTCCTTTCTCTGAACATTGCCTAGGACACTTAAAACAATTAGAGTCGCTTTACATTTTGATTAGATCTAGAACAAAAAAATTTCAATTATACGGATTTTTCAAAAAAGGGGATAGAATGGTTTATCCCCCGGATAGTCTAGACCGGTTAATTTCATCCGGGGGATAGATTAATTAATCCCCTCGGATAGCTTTCAGGAGGGATACTCTATTTCGTGACACCGGCAATGAAATGCCAATGTCGCTCGGCATCCTGGTGACTTTTACTCGAATGTCGCTACATAAATGGTTCAGTAAGTGCAGAGCGACGGCCGAGTTGGTTATAGCGAGAGTCTGATCGAGGTTCGAATTTCCGTTTATGTGCTGCTTAGCTGCTTAGACCGCCGCTTGTTTTGTTCGACGCGTATGCCATGAAATTGCTAAGGAATGAGATTGGACACGATGAAGCTGTATAATTGTAATGCTCTTATTCTTTTACGTACTACTACTTATGCTGCTGCTGCTTCTACTACTGCTACTGCTACTGCTACTACTGCTGCTGCTGCTTCTACTACTACTACTACTACTACTGCTGCTGCTGCTGCTGCTGCTGCTGCTGCTGCTGCTGCTGCTGCTGCTGCTGCTGCTGCTGCTGCTGCTACTACTACTACTACTACTACTACTACTACTACTACTACTACTACTACTGCCACTACTGCCACTACTGCCACTACTGCCACTACTGCTACTACTGCTACTTCTACTGCTACTACTACTACTACTACTGCTACTGCTACTCCTACTACTACTACTGCTACTGCAGCTGCTACTGCTGCTACTGCAGCTACTGCTGCTGCTGCTGCTACTGCTGCTGCTGCTGCTGCTACTGCTGCTGCTGCTGCTACTGCTGCTGCTGCTACTACTACTACTGCTACTGCTGCTACTGCTGCTACTGCTGCTACTGCTGCTGCTACTACTACTCCTGCTGCTGCTGCTGCTGCTACTACTACTACTACTACTACTACTACTGCTACTACTACTACTACTACTACTACTACTACTACTACTACTACTACTACTACTACTACTACTACTACTACTACTACTTATTGTATCTGCAAATCTATTAAAGCGTCGTGTCTATGTTCTCTGTATTATTATCATCGGTGTTGTTCTGAATTGAGAGAAATTCTTCTTTTCCTCAGATTCCCCATCAACTGAATCCTCAACTGAATCCAATGAATCATCCAATCAAATGAATCCTCCAATCAACTGAAGCGCCGTGCAATTAATCTCATCGTTATCCTTCATGTCCTAATATTCCCGATTGATGTTCCATTAAAGCATCGTTTCTTCTCTCGTTTATCTACGGCCTCAGTTCGCTGCATGATTATAAAATGTTCTCTTGTCCTCGTGTTAAATTTCGCGAATCATTCGGAATGATTGATTACGAGATCAGCTTGATACGATAAAAACTAGTTATAGTTGTTGTTGCTATAGTTGTTGTTGTAGTTGTTGTTGTTGTAATTGTTGTTGTTGTTGTTGTTGTTGTTGTTGTTGTTGTTGTTGTTGTTGTAGAAGTCTCAGTAATCGTAATAGCAGTAGTAGCAGGAGAAGTAGCAGTAGCAGCAGCAGTAGCAATAACAATATCAATCAATCACACAAATTTTTATAGCGCCCCTTCAAGATCTCTACTCGGAGGCGCACAATTGTATTCGATGTAGTAATAGTCAGTAATAGACTACTCGACTATTAGTGCAAGTCATAGTCGAAAAAGACTACTTCGAATTCTACAACTAATGTTTTTACTACTAGGCCTACTACCGCAATATAACTATACGACTATACAATATACAATTGCTACTACAAGTCTTTTTTCTGCTGTCACTACCTCTACTACTACAAGTCATCGTCGTCACCTTCACCATTATCATTGCCATCAGTCTACAACTAGAGTGCAATTATTGCAACTAATACTACAACAACAATTGCTATCACTACTACGATTGCAACGATAACTACTGATAACTGCTTCTACTAGCAATGCTACCACTATTACAACTGCATCATCATCACCATCGTCATCACCATGAGCATGACGTATTTGACAATGGTAATGGCTATAATCTATGATGACGATGATGACGATGATGATGATCATGATGATGATGATGATGATGATGATGATGATGATGATGATGATGATGATGATGATGATGATGATGATGATGATGATGATGATGATGATGATGATGATGATGATGATGATGATGATGATGATGATGATGATGATGATGATGATGATGATGATGATGATGATGATGATGATGATGATGATGATGATGATGATGATGGTGATGCTGATGGCTGATGGCTGATGGCTGATGGATGATGGATGATGGATGATGGATGATGGATGATGGATGATGGATGATGGATGATGGATGGATGATGGATGATGGATGATGGATGATGGATGATGGATGATTGATGGATGATTGATGGATGATTGATGGATGATTGATGGATGATTGATGGATGATTGATGGATGATTGATTGATGATTGATGGATGATTGATGGATGATTGATTGATGATTGATGGATGATTGATGGATGATTGATTGATGATTGATGGATGATTGATGGATGATTGATTGATGATTGATTGATGATTGATGGATGATTGATTGATTGATGATTGATGGATGATTGATTGATGATTGATGGATGATTGATTGATGATTGATTGATGATTGATTGATGATTGATGGATGATTGATGGATGATTGATTGATGATTGATTGATTGATGATGTTGACGATGATGTTGATGTTGACGACGACGACGACGACGATGACGACGACGATGACGATGATGGTGACGATGATAACAATGATGATGACGATGACGACGACGACGACGATGACGACGATGTTGACGACGATTACGATGACGAAGAAGAAGAAGACAATTCAAAACCATTTAGTCTCGTCACGTCTGGAGACGCATCCATGGTTTTCAAATGCTGTAGCGCCTTCATTATTCATACATCCGTCGTTGTATATGCGTTCCAGTCCTCTCCCTGCATGCAATCTCATCCATCGACATTAGTGTACGACCGATGTACTCACCACATTAGATCTGAATTGGCTTGGGACACAGGTGTGGCCGATATCTCTGGGCAGAATTTATCCCTGGAGGGGGATTTGAAACCGCGATCTATCCGCTGGCCGTCTCTAGCACGCCATGGCTATACTGACACGACACGAGGAGAACTATATTATATTTGTCACGCAAGCTCTCTTATTGCACACGACGCATGATATATGATGGATTATATATATACTGATATATAATTATGTATAAATATATATTGTATGGTATATAACTATATATGTGCTTTACATTATAATTATAAATACAGTGTGGGTGAAAACAAAACCTAAGGTTTTTTGCCAATATTATGGCCAGAAGTAAGAATTTCCAAATCAAATTTTACAGTCTTGAAGACAATTCATATTTACACATTTTGGCCAGATTTCATCCATATAATATTCCAACCAGAACAAACATTATAACACTTTTAGTGAGAACACCACAGTTTTTTGGCGATTGAAAAAACGTAACACACCAAAAAGTAGCAAAACCGCGTTTTTTTTATTATGTCTCATCCCAAATAATTGTTTGATTATAATTGTATTTCACTCTACATGTGTGTGTATTATTGTATAATATTATATTCCACATACATATGTCACATATTATATATATATGTGATGCAGTTAACAATGACATATATATCTCTCTCAACTGTGCGTGTGTGTGTGTGTGTGTGTGATTGTTATTGTATGTGTGTCTACAGTACTGCCTGTGCGTGCGTGTGTATGTGTTATTGTGTGACGCACTTGTGCCTTTGTGCATAAATATTATTTTGGCAAATATGAATTGTAAGCGGGATGGATGGATGCCCCGTGTACGATTAATGCTGCCTCTGGGCAGCAGCAGCAGCAGCAGCAGCAGCAGCAGCAGCAGCAGCAGCAGCAGCAGCCGTAACTTGAGATTAGTGCCAAAACGACACCATCACCAGCGTCATCATCAACATCACCATCATCATCGTCGTCCCCCCCCGGCAGTAGCGGGGAAGGCGGCCATGTTGGTTGGTTGGACGAAATGAAGAAGAGGAAGAAGAAGAAGAGGAGGAAGAAGAGGAAGAAGAGGAAGAAGAGGAAGAAGAGGTAAAAGAAAGCGGAGAGGTAGAAGATGATTCCCTTTGGAAGTCGGAAGGTCCAATGTTGACATAAGGACTGGAGCCAGACGATTACGCCATCTTGCGTCGAATTAGTGCGATTCGAAACACAGACAGACATACAGGCAGACAGACAGACAGGCCGACAGGAAGGCAGATGGACAAACAGCCATAGGGTAAATAGACAGGCAGGAAGTCAGGCAGACAGACAGATAGACATACAGACAGGTAGGCAGATAAACAAACAGACAGACTAGCAGGCATATAAACAGACAGACTAGCAGGCAGATAAACAGAAAGATAGACTGGCAGGCAAGCAGATAGATAGACAGACAGACAGACATACATACATACATACATACAAGCAGATGGACAGGCAAACAGACAGGCAGGCAGATAAACAGACAGACAGACGGACGAACTATGAAGGAAAGACGAATGAAAGCAAAGAACGACGGAGATGGAATAAATGAAGAAGAAATGAAAAGATGGAAAGATAGACGGACGGAAACAATATGGACTGATGGAGGAAAGCATGGAAAAGATGGAATGATGAGATGGCAGGGGAGAGTGAGACGGGTGGTAATGGAGAGAGGCTGGTGGACGGATAGAGAGACATTCGAGAGCATAGGGAATAGACATCCGAGAGCATAGGGAATAGACATCAGGCAGAAGAAGTGTATATATTATATGTGTTTGTGTGTGTTTGTGTGTGTGTGTATGTGTGGGTGCGTGTTTGTGTGTGTAGGTGTGTATTATGTGTGTGTGTCTGTGTGTGTTTGTGTGTGTAGATGTGTGTGTGTGTGTGTGTGTAGGGGTGCATTTATGTGTGTGTGTGTGTGTGTGTTTGTGTATTTGTGTGTGTGTTTGTGTGTTGGTGTGTGTGTGTGTGTGTTTGTGTGTGCGTGCGTGCGTGTGAGTGTGTGCGTGTGCTTGTGCGAAACCCTGATTTTTAGAATAGAAGATTTATACTAGTTATTATTGTGGTGGAATGTGGGTCTTCACATGAGATACATATACACAAACGGAGGTTTGGGGGTAGGGTGGGGCGAATGAGACCACTGGGCGTAATAAACCTCCGATGCACTGCGTAGTGCATAAGCATCTTATATGATTTATGGAACGCTGTTATCAAAGCTTCTGATTTATTTAGAAATAATTCCGTCTATTGACCTCGATTGTCTCATGAGGTCTTTGGCTTCGATTATATTTATACATTTTTAGCATACGAGTCTTTGTCATCTATTTATATCCATCGGTATTTAATCTCTTGTCTCTTTCGGTATACATCTCAATCTCTGTCTTTGTCTCTCTATTTCCTCTATATGTCTGTCTCTGTCTGTCTCTGTCTGTCTGTCTGTCTCTCTCTCTCTCTCGCTGTCGCTCTCACCGTCTCTGTCTGTCTGTCTCTCTGTCTGTCTCTCTCTGTATCTCTCTGTATCTCTCTCTCTTCTCTATCTCTCTTTCTTTCTCTCTCTCTCTCTCTCTCTCTCTCTCTCTCTCTCTTAAGGTCTGTCTGCCTGTCTCTGTCTCTGTCTGTCTGTCTCTCTCGCTGTCGCTCACTCACCGTCTCTGTCTGTCTGCCTCTCTTACTGTATATCTCTATATCTCTCTTCTCTCTCTCTCTCTCTCTCTCTCTCTCTCTCTCTCTCTCTCTCTCTCTCTCTCTCTCTTTCTCTCTCTCTCTCTCTTAAGGTCTGTCTGCCTGTCTCTCTCTGTCTCTCTCACCGTCTCTGTCTCTATCTGTCTGTCTCTCTTTCTGTATCTCTCTTTCTCTCTCTCTTAATGCCCGTCTGTCTCTGTCTCTGTCTGTCCGTCTGTCTCTCTGTGTGTGTTAGTGCTCCTCTTCCCGTTTCTTTTATCCTCTTTCTGTAAACGGTTTCATCAAAGAGCAGCAGGTGTATGGTGCAATAAACATTGCGCTTGCATGGAACAGCTACATGTGTGTATAATGTATTATAGGCAAATAGTTAAATCATATTTACTGGCAAAATAACATAATGTGATGTGGATTTCTTATGCATCGAATAAACCCGAAGAGACGGACGTACATGTATAGGAAGACAGAGAGGAATGTGGACGGTCGTACATACAGACAGACAGACAAGCAGACAAGCAGACAGACAGACAAACAGACAGAGGCAGACAGACACAGTCAGACAGACAAACAGACACACAGGCTGACAGAAAGGCATTCCGACAGACAGACAGATAAACAGGCACACAAGCTGACAGACAGGCAGGCATACAGATAGACAGACAGACAGACAGACACACGGGTGAACAGACTTGCATGCAGACAGGCAGACAGACAAATAGAAACACAGACTGACAAGTAGGCAGACATACGGAGGGTGTCTAAAGAATCATGTATATTCGAAAAGTCTATAATAATAATAATAATAATAATAATAGGAGAAGGCAGAGTATACGATGCTTACTTCTTCTCCTTCATCCATGCTTGGATCTGGATGTCATTTAGTCCGTGCTGAGGCACTGACGTGGTCCATTTAATCCGGGTCAGCGTACGACGACGAACGAATCCATCGACTGAACATCGATCGATCGATCGATTGTCAATAACTCAAGCGATTGTTTTGATGCAGATAGATCGATCGAACTTCTACTGATAGAGTGCCAAGATAAGTCCAACCTATTTGCCTGCTTGTGTGTGTGTGCCTGTGTGTGTGTGTGTGTGTTGGGGAGCTGTATGTGTATATGTGTGTGTGTACGTATGCGTGTGTGTTTGTGCGTGTGTGTGCGTATGTGTGTGTTTGTGCGTGTGTGTGTCATTAGTCTCGTGAATATCTTCGTGGATATTAATAATTATCTACAATGATTATCGTTATTCAAATTTCAAAATTATTCCGATATGCGCTCTTCGGAAATTTATTGCATGGCCGAGTTTCAACTAATGAAGCTGGAACACAGCGCAATAGAATTTGTGTGTGTGTGTAATATGTACATGTATGTACGTTCGTTCGTACGTATGTGCATTTGTGTGTAAGTTGGGGTGTACCGTGTGCGAACGTAATAGAGGATTATTCCCCAAATTTCCACCCGATTAAGAGAAGTCGAAAAAAGCCACTTACGTGTGTTTTTTATTTTTGCAGATTAACTCCCATTTGCTTTTTTTAAACATTGCCACTAGCATGTGTGTTTATTCTTGCTAACCAGTTTTGTTTGTTTTATTTTTAGAAAATTTAAAACTTTGATAACGCATAGGAACATTAAGAGTCACTAAGTAAATTCGTGTTGCCTTGCATTGAACATTCAGTGCGCTCTTCGACATTTCTTCCTACACCTAAAACAAATAGAGTCACTTTGAATTTTGATCCCAGCATAAATTTGTCAATAATACGCAATAACTATGCGCTGGGGGGATAGAATGGTTTATCCCCGGATACTCTATGCCTAGTATATTCCATTGGGGGGGGGGTGAATTAATTCATACCCATTGAAAGCTTTTGGGGATGGAATATCACGCAACACCGGAAGGCTGCGGGTTCGAGTCAGCTCAAGTCGCCGTATACGAACCTGATGAAGTTCTTCACTCACAATTATAATTGCTCATGCGCTTCGGCGTGAACTCCGATTCAGTGTTCGCGCTGTAGTTGGGAGCGCCTCTGAGTAGTCATCTTGAAGGGGTGCTATAACAAGCACTCATACACACGTGCATGTATGTGTTCATTTATACAGCACTTTAATACAATCTCAGGCGTCACATAATAGTCTACAATTCAGTTTCATACAATGCCATACCATGCAATATGATGCAGCGACATAAAACGCGATATAATAATAGCTGCGGTACATGACAATAGAACTTTAGGTAAACAGTGCAGGCACAATGTTTTATCCCTTTGATGTGCAATGAGCCGCTTTCATGACAAGCGCATATCATGTGTTACAAGTTCGGTGATGATTAATGCCGTTCTAAACATGAGGTTGAGATAGGCTTTCGAACTGAGCGACCTCCTGTAATGAAACCGAAGACTTTGGACGGCTCTATAGATGCAATATTATGGTGACACAAACGCTCTCTGCCCGATGCCTTTTATCGACGAAAGTGCTTCGAATCAGAATATATACACGGAGCCTTGATTGACACATTTTCTAAAGCCACCGCCAAACTCTGCACTGAGTGACTCGCGACAATATTGAGAAACCGTAAGAATCTTTCGACTTGCAATATTATATCGCTCACAAATTACTGTGAGCTGTTTATGTGGGGAAGCGCACCGTGGTTTTGGCGTGACGCGCGAAGACCGTTAGAGTGTCTTATACGGATTTATGACAGCAGCAGATTGTCGTAAAATGAACTGTTATGAAAGTATCCAGATGATCTCTTGAAGTGAATACATAAGCAGAAAGCAATCTCAAGATGAAGGCTTAGGCTAATACGCAGAGGTGTTGATATAATCTGTCCTCTATATGTCAGTGACTCATATAGCACCCTCTTATAGTTACCCTATGGTGACTCGACCCGGACCACCAGAGATCCTCAGTGGCCGAGTGGGTTGGTGGCCCGCTCGCCACGCCGGCGGCCCGGGTTCGATTCCCGGTCGGTCGGTTTATCAGATTTCTCGGATCTTTACTGCGGGTGGCTCGGTCGCAATATAAACGTGGAGTAGCGGTGGTGAAGGATCTCACCCTCAGGGTCGAGGCCATAAGACAGCCGCTATGTAAATATGCGATTACATTTACATTTACCTTTGGGCGACTCTTATACGGACAACCCTTTGACGCAACCCAGCGCTCGTGAATAAGCTGGTGCCTCGCGCTTGGCTTTCGAGTAGCGCTTTAAAAATTTGGAGATTACGATTACGATTACGATAGCGCTGTTATCGTAAGCCAGAAGATTGCAGTCTCTGATCATTTCAAAATTAATGTTGTTTTATGATTATTGGACTGAGAGTGGTCGCAAACGTTTCCACACCGGACAAGACTTTGTAAAATTTTATTTGATAGTTTGATATTTTCGAGTCCTAACAACAGCATCAAATTCAATATTAAGCTTTCAGGATGATATTCATTTCAACATGAATTGTCTCATGGACTCTCGTCATTCTTAAGAAAGCAAGCAAGCACGGCAATCTATTATTTATTCTTATCTCCCTTGTTCTTCGTCCTTCTCCATATCTTCCTCCTCCGCCTCCTCGTCCTCCTCTTTCTCCTTCTCATCTTCCTCCTCCTTATCCTCCTCCCTCTTCCTCCCCTCCATCTTCTCATCTTCCTCTTCTTCCTCTTCCTCCTTCTCTTCCTCCTCCTTTTATTTCATATTCTTCTCTTCCTCGTCCTCTTCTTCCTCCTCTTCTTTCTTCTCTTCCATCTCCTCTTCCTCCTCTTCCTCCTCCTTCTCTTCCCCCTCCTCCTCTTCCTCCTCCTCTCCCTACTTCTCTTCCTTGTTTTTCTTCTCATCTTCGCCCTCTTTGTCCTCGTCTTCCTCCTTTTCTTTCTCCTCCTCCTCTTCCTCTTCTTCCTCCCCTCTTCTTCCTACTCCTCTTTCTCCTCCTCCACGTCTTCCTACTCCTCTCCCTCTTCCTTATCTTCCTTCTCTTCCTCGTCCTCTTCTCCATCCTTTTCCACCTCCTCTTCCTCTACCTACTCTTCTTCCTCCTTCTCCACGTCTTCCTACTCCTCTCCTCTTCCTTTTCTTTCTTCTCGTCCTCTTCTCCACCCTCTTTCTCCTCTTCTTCCACTTCATCTTTATCATCACCATCTTCCTCTTCCACATGACATTTTTTTCTTTTCCGCATCTTCCATTTCGTGCTCTACTTCTAGTCCAGCCTTAAAAAATATACAGACCCAGACGCGTTCACTGGTAGGCACATGCATGAACACCTGTTTCATAACAGTACTGTTATCCGATAAGGTCAAGGAAGCCATAAGTCAAGCCACGGTACAGGTAAGCAAGTGAGAAAATGTTATAAGGAAAGAAATCTTCTAAGAATCAATTCTCTGCCATGCATCACGTCACCTATAGATATATACGCAATTTTTTTTTATTATGTATGTCTTTAATTATTATACAAGACAACTTGACAAAGAAACTCTAGTGCTAGACAGTTGTGAATAATATTTTGTCATAAGTGGATCTTGTGTGTTCAGAAATTACTCGTATATAGCACGCAGTTTAACGGTCGCGCATAGCCCGCAGCACCTTGTAATAATATTGCACAATACGCACATTGCATGGAGGACCTTGAGGCACTGGGGGAGGCAACCCAGACTCTTGCAATATCGCTCACAAAGCATGCCCTGGTTGTAGGTCGGCACAAAAACTCAACATATAATGGTCAGACATGGACGATAACAACAGACGCGTGCATGCACGTGCCAGGGGTTGGTCCGGTCCCGCGGGGAATTTTTCACTCCGTGCGACTTATACGTCGCCCGATAAACCAAAGCACTGCGGAACAAAAAACAAACCCGAAGCATGTGCTCCAACTTCGGAGAACAATCTCCATTTTCTTTTCCTTATTCTTCCGCGAAATCGACGACGGCCGCGTATAGGCGTCTCATCCCGCCTTATAAGCTTCACTATCTTTGTTCTGCGATGAAATCGGGACTGGCGTTTGTTTCCATCACCATGGCCACCGTTGCCATGGCTTTAGCGGTGACCATGGCAGCGGCTGATTCAGTCTTAAGAGCGCAAATGAAATTTGCCGCTCGACCAATCGATGGGACCGTGTCACCACCGCCCGTGGCCTGCAACAGACGAGCAACGATTTGTATCAAGTGAGCTGCTGTCAGTTGCTGGCGCTATAGAAGTTATTAAAACGGACACGACTATAGGGAGTGGACGGAAATTGGAACGGATTAGATTAGATTAAGTCGAATCAGGTTAACGCGGACCAAATCACGCGGAAGAGATCGGGTGGACGATTTCTTAGATACAATGTATTTTATCTCTGTTGTTGAAGTACTTGGCGAAACCAAAGTGAAGCGTTTCCGTGTTTATAAACTGATCGCTATGCTGTATAGGCCTACGTAGCATGTTTGAGTATCTGCATAACTATATATGTTTTAAAAATTAATTTGCTATAGGGCCTAATGTGGCGAATATTTCCTTGTACTTTCTTCGGTTTTGTATCAACACACGTAGTCCAACCAACTACCTCTTAGAGGTATTTTAGTGTGAATAGCTGCAAAATTTATCACAGTGGAAAACTTGACATGGCTTTATTCGAACGTTTTATTCGAGTTCAAGCATCATAACCAATTCATTTAAATCAGTGGTTCCCAACTCTTTTTGACTTCGGGACACTTTTCTGAGTTGGAGGACACGAGGGCCACTTTTCTTAGTTGAAGGACATTAGGGGGCCACAAGACTAAAATTTCACTAACTAAAAGCATATAAAATTGTTATAATTGAATCAAAATAGAATGTTTGATGTTATTTATAGACGTGAAAATAAAATTATTTGTAATAGAAAATAATTATGTGTTCTGTCCTGTCCAAATTGTCAAATGTTTTTCATATAATTTTTTCTGTTAAGTCTTTGAGAGACGATGGCCACTTTTTTGACCTGGCGGGCCACTTTAGGCCCGCGAGCCACGGGTTGGGAACACTGATTTAAATGATCATTATGTCGTTCATTATAATTTCACTTAGTGTTGTCTTCCAGATTCTCTGGAAGCACTCTTTAAAAAAGACTCCATTACCTATAATATCCTGCTTCCTCTTTTCCTCCTTGTCTGCATCCTCTTCTTCTTCCTCTTCTCCATCAGTTTCCTCTTTTAGTCCTCTTCCTCTTCTTCATCTTAGTTTCCTCTTTTAGTCCTCTTCCTTTTCTCCATCTTAGTTTCCTCTTTTAGTCCTCTTCACCCTAGTTTCCTCTTTTAGTCCTCTTCCTCTTCTTCACCCTAGTTTCCTCTTTTAGTCCTCGTCCTCTTCTTCGCCCTAGTTTCCTCTTTTAGTCCTCTTCTTCATCTTAGTTTCCTCTTTTAGCCTTCTTTCTCTTCTTCATCTTAGTTTCCTCTTTTAGTCCTCTTCCTCTTCTTCATCTTAGTTTCCTCTTTTAGTCCTCTTCCTCTTCTTCATTTTAGTTTCCTCTTTTAGTCCTCTTCCTTTTCTTTATCTTAGTTTCCTCATTTAGCCCTCCTCTTCCTCTTCTTCATCAATTTCGTCTTCTTCTTCGTCTATGCTTAATTTTTTCTTCATATTTTGCGTCTTCAGCGTCTTTTTCACTTCCATTCCAGTCTTAAAAAGTAGACAGGTTCGTCGCCGAAACCCCGTAAGCACCTGCTTCGTATAGCACTGATCCGATTATTACACGACAACTAAGTTTCAACATGCAGATGTGTTTCTTCGATAAGGTGTCACATCTCAGCCCAGACTCCCCTACGAATATTATTTTGCTCACTAATACCGAAAGTAACAACATGTGTGCGTCAATGAAAAATCACACTTCACCGTGCGATGTGTTATTAATTAATGAGCCGCTTGCAAGATCCTATTATATAAGCTTATACGTGGAATTCGTCTATTAGAAAGGTCACATCAAGTTTGTGTCTTTACATAGCAATATTATGCAATGCAATGCATCACTGTTTAATTTGACAGAAGAATATAATGTATGAGGTATTATTTTTCTTCTTCTGTAGTAATTTTAATCTGCATGCCTCTAAACTTAGAAAGAGTTATACCTGATGGTGTTCATTCATTCATTCATTCATTCATTCATTCATTCATTCATTCATTCATTCATTCATTCATTCATTCATTCATTCATTCATTCATTCATTCTAGGGACTTATATAGCGCCCCTTCATCAAACCTACTCAGGAGCGCAGGGACACGAAGCAAGTGCATCCCTTCAGGGTCAGAGAGAGAGAGAGAGAGAGAGAGAGAGAGAGAGAGAGAGAGAGAGAGAGAGAGAGAGAGAGAGAGAGAGAGAGAGAGAGAGAGAGAGAGAGAGAGAGACAGACAGACAGACAGACAGACAGACAGACAGAGACCGAAACAGAAATCCAGACTAACGTTTAAAGAGACATAGAGAAGCACATCACATCTGGTCTCGCACTACGGGCTCCACATAAATTTCTGCGTCGCTTACTTTATGTTAAAGCCCACTCGGCCGGGCAAATATTCCTAAGACGTTGTACAGCTGATCGAGTCCTTAAAGTGACCAGTATACTGACCACGGCCAACCAGAGCTGACCAGTGTAATATGACGGCCGTAGATTTATCACAGACATTTCTGCAGTAGAGCGCTGCTCCGATTGCGTATTCCACTCGGCAGGACGAGTAATCAACTTGCACTTCGCTACTGGTTCCCTGTAACTCGAGCAACTTCATCATGGAACCCTGCTGAAGAATTCGATCGTTCGTGGAAGCAACTCTGCGCGGGTAATGGCGTCAAGTGGGGGACCGCGGGGCAACGTGCCACACCTATCGGCAATTCCCATCACGGGCGCTGATAATCTGTGGATTTTTACCGTATATTTCTGTGCGGCCGTTGACCTCGGGTGGTGTTGTAGGGGAGTGGTGGGTGAATCGGGCTGACGACGTCACCGACGTCTCTGCCAATGCTGTCAGGGTTGTTGAGGTTCGTCTGGGACTGTGGAGGTCGTTTCATTGGATTTCTGTCCGATTGGGTTAAATTAAAACGGACGTGACGTCGAAGTTCGTATACACGGTTTCAACAACGCAGAAGTATATACATTATACGGAGATGATTGGCGTGGGAATTGACGTTTTCATTGGCCGACGTGAAAGGGGCGGAGACAGCAATTTAGTGATGGACGGAAGGAAGAGAGGGCGGGAAAAAATAGAGAATGGACGGATTCGGTTCTTCAACGCTAATGAATGATGGAGGACGTGATTTGCCTTCTGAATGCATTATATATATATATATATATATAAATTATATATATATAAATTATATACATATAAATTATATATATATAAAAATATATATTTAAATTATATACACTATATATATAAATCGTATATGTACAAATTATATATATATATAAATTATATATATAAATTATATATATATATCATATGTGTATATATATAATGTGTATATATATATATATATATATATATATATGGCGATTGTTTGACCCTCTCGGTCTTTAGTCATAATATTCTCTCGTTCGGTTCGAACTGTTTAGCCATCCGATTTAGCACACACCTGTTCGACGATGCCCTGCATGCTGCCGGAGAACAATCTCCCGGGGAGTTGGCCTTTCATCCGCTGCCGAGCGATCCATCCATCAGCCCGTCATTACTGTTTTTAGCGCTGTGCAACTCCCTTCACAGACCGAAAAACGCGTTCCAAAGGGGAACAAAACGGAATTGACGCGAGCGAAGCGACAGATATATAAATCACCGAAGCTTTTCAACTCTCCTACTGTCACCCTGTTGAGTTGCAATGTTGCTTGAAATATGTTGGTGGTATGTATACGTGTTCTTGTCGGATCACCGTCACAGAAATTCCTGGTCAATTGCTCCAGAAGATTCGGGTTTAACACTTTTGCGCCGAGCTCGATTGATTCCCAGTCAGTGCTATACAGTCTCGTCGTTTGAAGTGTTAAAGACTGTTAGAAAACCGTTGCCTCTGCATGGGCAAGAGTCGTTGTCGTTAGCACTTGCGTTGGCAACCTTGGCTAATTGGTTTTATTATTTATTGACTCTGTTTGTATCTACAACGGCAAAGATATGGCACTCTGGATGGTGATGATGATGATGATGATGATGATGATGATGATGATGATGATGATGATGATGATGATGATGATGATGATGATGATGATGATGATGATGATGATGATGATGATGATGATGATGATGATGATGATGATGATGATGATGATGATGATGATGATGATGATGATGATGATGATGATGATGATGATGATGATGATGATGATGATGATGATGATGATGATGATGATGATGATGATGATGATGATGATGATGATGATGATGATGATGATGATGATGATGATGATGATGATGATGATGATGATGATGATGATGATGATGATGATGATGATGATGATGATGATGATGATGATGATGATGATGATGATGATGATGATGATGATGATGATGATGATGATGATGATGATGATGATGATGATGATGATGATGATGATGATGATGATGATGATGATGATGGTGATGGGGATGGAGAATATATCTTAAGAATGATTGAGAAACCAATTATTGCAGTGATAAACGATTGGGTACGACTTACAATTTCATGTTTATATAATAAATTATGACTTTATTCTGTTGTTGATTTGAAGTTTAAACTGATTGCATTTAAATCTCTGCAATATTATTTTTAAAGGTATAAATCATAAAGTTTCCTTTTATATAAAACTAGATGTGTAACCCGGCGTTGCCCGGGAAATTTAGAGTTTTAAACACTACTCCACTGTGGTACCCAACGTTGACCGCTAAATTTCGGGTTTTCGCCAACCCTCTAGGCCTACCCCACCCCGCTTCCCCAAAAAGCCAAAGTAACCCGCCCCTGCGGGGCGCTACGGAAATTATTAATGGGCTTGTATGACGTCATTCGGGCTGTAGACTCTTTTAGTGAAGCTCGATACTGCTTAGGCTACCAAGGCGTGCACATGAGCGATGAAATCTGTCTTAAAACGCTTCTGTCTTAAAACGCTAATAACTCCGAGTTCTAAAGTGAAATTTAGGGTTTTAAACACTACTCCACTCTGGTACCCATCGTTGACTGCTAAATTTAGGGTTTTCGCCAACCCTCCACCCCACCTCGCTTCCCCAAAAAGC
Source organism: Lumbricus terrestris (assembly GCA_949752735.1). Classification (NCBI taxonomy): domain Eukaryota; kingdom Metazoa; phylum Annelida; class Clitellata; order Crassiclitellata; family Lumbricidae; genus Lumbricus; species Lumbricus terrestris. The sequence goes on from OX457053.1 coordinate 23,331,198, forward strand.
CAAACTTGACCCACCCCTGCGGGGCGCTACGGAAATTATTACTGGACGGGTATGACGTCACGCGAAGTAGACTCTTGACAAAAGCGCTAGGTTGATCATTTTTTGATGAAATCTGTCTTAAAACGCTAGTAACTCTTGTTTTAAACTGAATTAAAACCTGAAAATAGTTGCGCTGACCTTATAATTTGGGTAAGAATCGATTGCAAGAATTTTTTAAACCGACGCTGTTTCATTTCCGAGCCTATTCTGCAGGGGAGAGTCAAAAGCTGGTCAAAAGCGTACAAACATATGGAATTTCGGAATTATAATATAGATTATGTCTTCCTATCTCGGGGTCTTAAAAGTCTTCGGGGCCCTGGGAATTTGCCTCTGACCCACTAGATCTCCTCTCGGCGAGCCCATGCATGGCTTTAACAGTTAAGTGAACAAACTCGCAGGCAAACACTTGGCCTTTGACGGACTATAAAAATATTATCAACTTCTGCCTATGTTCTCTACACAAGCTGGCAGCGAATTGTTAATTCCAAATGCGGTATATGTACAGGGTGGGCCAAAAAATGTTTCATGAAATCTGGCCATGATGTGTAAATATGAATCGTCTATAGATAAGCCTGCAAAATATTTCATTTCGAAATTCCTACTTTTGGTCAAGATAATTATTGGCAAAAACCGTAGGGGGTCTTTTTTGGCCCACCCTACATGTATATGCCGAGATTTGAAATCGGGGACCAGAAAAGATAGACAAACACATTTGCAATCCGTCACTCCCTTTGTCTTATACATATAAATCATGTTCGCATCCTCCACCTACCTCCTCGCCTCTCTAGCTGCAGTTGTCGGAGGAATCTCGGAATGATGGGGTCAAGCCTAGAAGACAATGAGACGTCAATGCGAGTCCATCTTCCGCGCACCATCATCAGCTCGGCGGCGACCAGCGAGCGTGTGATTAAGAGGTGCCAAGCCATCAATCCATCGGACTGGGTGGGTGCCGCTGCCAGCGCATCTCCCGACATGGTTGATTGATTGATCGGTGCCATCCACCTTTCCCCCTTCCCATTTCGTGTCGGAGGGATTTCAACTGATAAGTAAATAACGAAGCAAATATCGGCCAGCTCATGCAGTCGACTCCTTTAAATCTAAAGGCTAGAAACATACTTGTTCGCTATACTATTCATCCCGCCTGTTAGCTGCTTTGTAAGGCGCCCTTGTGGCGGCATGGCTGGGTTACGGTGCCATATAAAGTGTGGCAATTATTATTATTATTGTTATTTTCATTATTAGTATTAATTTTATAATGAATTAAGACAATGCATGCCTATAAAAGCTATAGAATCAGGAATGAACAGACAATCGGATAGCAGTGGCTGCTTTTCGAATGTGTCCCTGCAGGCAACAGCGTTGAATCGCTGGATGCAGATTATTGTTATTATTATTATTTTTATTATTTTTAAATTTTTTTAATTTTTTTAATTTTTTTAATTTTTGTTATCATTATTATTATATAATTTTATATTTATGTGAATGTGAAATAAAAGTGAATGCCCGCTCCAGCCGCATTGCTTTTGTAATTTCTAAGTCCCTGCGAGAATGAAGGCACCTCAAGGCAAACAATTAAAATAATTAAATTCAAAAGTAATAAAATGAAATAATTTACTTAGCTGTTAATTTATGTGTTACTCAAAACCTTTCCTTTGTCTTTTGCTCAGGTATTTATTTATCCATATTTATTTCGTTTTTTGTTTACATCTCATTTTATCCTTCCTTATTCCGATCATCATAATTATTTTCCCCTGCAGTTCCATGGAGAAGATTATACGAATCCTTTTCATCACTCGTTTTGGAACGTTCTCCGAGTCCAGAAACGTCACACGGGCGCTATATAAATTGCCATCGGAATCAATTAACGGCCCATTGAAATATTAGCCAGCCGGTCGGTCGGTCGGTCGGGACCGTAGAGGCCGGCATGCTGCAGCGCCCGACCTGACCCGGTCGAGGCATCGTGGACGCCCGTGGGAGGCATTCACTAGAGCGGTCCATGGTGGGTCCGTTGGCCGGCATAGGAATAGGACTTGGTCCGTCTCGTCGTATGATTTAAGGGACGGGTCCTGCTGGCTGTCCCCTCCGACGGCGGTGGATAAGACGGGGCTGGTCTGGTGCCCGTCTAATCGAGCGAATATATCAGACGAGATTGCGACCGGGGCAACGGTCCTGCTGGGGAGCGGTATGCATAACCCATAGCTACCACCCACCCCCAATGGCTGGCTCGTTCTGTGTGTGTGTGTGTGTGTGTGTGTGTGTGTAGGTGTGTGTGTGTGCGTGCGTGTGTGTGTGAGTGTGTGTGCGTGTGTGTGCCCCTCTGCGGCTTTCCGCATGCTTAAGTTCTGCGATTTTGGAAATGGACCGTTTGTTCTTCTGGTCCATTTCCGCCCCGCTCCCCTATTTTCCATTTTTTAAATTTAAAATATTTTTCTTTTGCTAATTTTAATCTGCCTTTAAGCTTAGAACGATTTATATCGGATAGCATTCATTCATTCGTTCGTTCGTTCGTTCGTTCGTTCGTTCGTTCGTTCGTTCGTTCGTTCATTCATTCATTCATTCACTCATTCATTCATCCATTCATTCATTCATTCATTCACTTATTCCTTCATTTATTCATTCATTCACTTATTCGTTCATTCATTCACTTATTCATTCATTCATTTACTTATTCATTCATTTTAGGGACTTATATAGCGCCCCTTCATCAAACCTATTCAAGGACATGAAGGAGTAGCATACAGCCCTTAAAATCTATTCCTCTTTCCATTTAAATTCATAATCTGCAATAGTTATTCATGCCCTCTATATATAATATGTATATATTATATATACAGTTATGTATATAATGATACATAGGCCTATATATATATATCATTACATACGATTGTCACAAGATGCGTTCGCTGTTATAATATTGCGTCCACTGTTCAATAATATCATAACTCAACAGGTCAGCTGTGTAAACCCACCTCTTCATGCAGTGCGTTCGCTATAGCTTTGTTCATAAAATTGTATACCCTTACCATCTTTCCAGGCCTCCACGCAAGCACCAATCCATCTACCCTTGCAAATGTCTTCGATTAATCTCCACAAAAAGCATCAATTTCTAGATGTCTTGCTTTAACGGCGTCATAGAAATATAGTTTAAATTACATAAGATTGGATTACAAATTTCCAACTGATTACATTATACTAAGTTGACGGGTTGAGCAGTAAGTAACTGTATGGCGCTCTTTAGATCATTACATGCACGAAACTATCTTCGGATATGCATGGTGTGCATTGTTATAGCAGCGCTATAGAAGTCATTAGCCTGGATTATGGTGGATATAGGTGTATGTCTGAGGTGATGGTGGTTGTGGTGATGGTGGTGACCGTGGTGGTAATGGTGGTCGTCGTCGTGGTGGTGGTGTCAAGTGATGAATTTCAACGGACAACTCGTTGTCCTTGAGTGGAAGTCTATCGCGGGCACGGTGCGGAATGGAAGACCTGCAGGCGAATGGGATGATGGCTTAGTAGGGAAGATCGATCGAACCCTGGAAGGTAAGGAGCATCTTCAGCTGAGACTGTTTCAACGGAACAGATAAGTCTTGCATCCGGAGGGATGGACGGATGGTGGAAGGATGGATGGATCAGGGAGGGAGGAAGGAAGGAGGGAAGGAGGAGAGAGGTACGAATGGTGGAAGGCTGGAATGAGGGAGAGATGAATGGATGCATGGAGGGAAGGAGGGAGCGAGGGAGGGAGGGAGGGAGGGAATAAATCGATGATGTGTTGTTTGAGGGAAGAATTGTTTTTAATTAGAGGTTGTATATGAGGCATGCAAGTATTATGAGGATATACGTGTGAGGATAAAAACTGAAAAGAATGCGAGATTGGAAGGAAGTACAGATAGATGAATGGATAGATGGATGGGTAGATGAATGGATAGATGGATGGGTAGATGAATAGATAGATGAATGGATAGATGAATGGATAGATGGATGGATAGATGAATGGATAGATGAATGGTTAGATGAATGGATAGATGGATGGATAGATGAATGGATAGATGGATGGATAGATGAATGGATAGATGAATGGATAGATGGATGGATAGATGAATGTATGGACAGACGAACGGACGAACGGACGGATGGACGGAAAGAAACGACGAGAGTGTGACAGAGGGCGTGAAGTTGTGAAAGAGGGGTAAACGCAATAAGATACAAAGGCATTGGTCTAGAACACAGAGAGCCAGATATATGACATACAGAGACAGACAGACAGACAGACAGACAGACAGACAGACAGACAGGCACAGGGATAGAAAATGATGGAGAGTTAGAGAGGACGAGATTGTTGGCACATATAGCGGAAGTGATGGACTGAGACAGAGACAACGGCAGACTGCAGCGGGGACAGACACACAGACAGACAGATAAACATATTTATATATATATAGTTAGAGAATGAGAAAAACAGACAGAAAGACAGAGAGACACAGAGTTAGACAAACGCAAGTAAACGCAGAGATATAGAGAAGCATAGACACACAGACAACAGACAGAATTAAAGACAGAACTAGAGATAGAAATCATAGAAAAATAATATTAAAGAAACACACTAGGTGCATGCAGCGATATATAATTATATATATATACATATATATATATATATATTATATATGTATATATATAGCGATATAAGGAGGAAGACACAGAGTGGCAAAGACATACAGACAGAGAAGCAGAGAGGCAGAGAAGCAGAGAGGCAGAGAAGTAGAGAGGCAGAGAGGCAAAGATTCAGAGAGACAGATAGGCAGAGAAGCAGAGAGGCAGAGAAGCAGAGAGGCAGAGAAGCAGAGAGGCAGAGAAGCAGAGAGGCAGAGCAGCAGAGAGGCAGAGCAGCAGAGAGACAGAGCAGCAGAGAGGCAGAGAAGCAGAGAGGCAGGCAGAGAGGCAAAGATTCAGAGAGACAGATAGGCAGAGAAGCAGAGAGGCAGAGAAGCAGGGAGGTAGAGAAGCAGAGCGGCAGAGAAGCAGAGAAGCAGAGAGGCAGAGCAGCAGAGCAGCAGAGAGGCAGAGAGGAAGAGAAGCAGAGAGACAGAGGGGCAGAGAAGCAGAGAAGCAGAGAGGCAGAGAAGCAGATAGGCAGAGAGGCAGAGAAGCAGAGAGGCAGACAAGCAGAGAAGCAGAGAGGCAGAGAAGCAGAGAAGCAGAGAGGCAGAGAAGCAGATAGGCAGAGAGGCAGAGAGGCAGAGAAGCAGAGAGGCAGACAAGCAGAGAAGCAGAGAGGTGGAGAAGCAGGTGATGATGGGACTGTCGTCTGCTCATTCATTCAGGACACTTCCGAATCGTGCAGCAGAGGTCGCCCATAACCGGAAGTGCGTCGACCGTCGATAAGTCACGTGCCACGTGCGGGCTCTGTGCGCATGCGCCGGAGGAGTGCGCATGCGCCGTAGGAGTGCGCCGGGGTCGAACGTCCGCGGTTTCCACGAGGGTTCGACGGGTTATAATAATTTCTAATATCGCATGTGATTTAATGTGATATATTATGCTGCACGTAATCGAATTATTGAGTCTTCAATCAAACAGTGCTATAGTTTAAAATATGAAATTTGATGCACTGCTGCTGCTGCCCTTGGGAGATGGATAGAAATTCTTCTTCCGTGTTTCCATGATTCCATCTCCCACTGTATCCTGCCCCTATCCCCCACCGCAGGAGTAGAACGGTCTGTTACTGACATCCGAGATCTGTGCTGCAGTCTTTTCAAATATTGAACAACCTGACGCCACTCAGAGAGGAAGAGTTCACATGTGTTGCATGTTAAAGACTTTCATGGGAAACGCCCGAATAACTCCTCCACTGATCGCACTGTGACAGTGCCAGTCCCAAGACTGGATAAATGAGGAGGGCGACGCCGCTAATGATCTTTGCTATCACACATGTAGAATCGTTAAACTGGGACTATACCACTATTGCCCGAATGTTGTCCAATGCACTCAGATAAAATAATGTTTACAGGCGTATTTTGGGTTTCCGGAATTTACTATTACGATTACCGGGCGTGCACATGCAGACTTGTATCTGACTCGAGTGTTTTTGGACGATGACAGGCTTTTCATCTCAACGTGCATATGTACAGGGTGGCTCAAAAAAAAACGTACCACCGGGGAAAATGCGATATCTTCGCAGCCGATTGGTGTTTTTCTGCGAAAATTTCACAATTTGAAGGGGAATGAATATACAACAATCCCTGAAAGTTTCATTTGAAACTTTTCATGTTTGCAAAAGTTACAGCTGTTCAAACTTAAAATTTCGTTTTTTCAATTATCCGGAGAATCATGCTCCAATACAAGTGATTTCATTAGGATGTTTGGCAAATTACAACACACACTCATTGATGATGATGTCATACGACCTCACTATGAGCTGTAAAGAAGCTGTTTATGAAGCAATCTGCTGGTATTTGGTGATATTTTATAGATTAAGGTCTCAATTGGTGAACCCAAACAATGAACGTCATGGGCAAAGTTTCTGCAAAAGATCAAATGGGAACTCGGACTTTGCATGAACAGAGACTGAGACATCGCGTGATCATAGCAAAATACCCAGTGAAAAGTGGAGCCTGAGCACATTGAAGACTATCTGCAAACGTGTTTATGTAACGAAGATCAGATGTCGGAAGAGAGGCAGGAAGTGGTCGCTTGATCTGACGGAAAAAGCGCGATTTTCACGAAATTCGCTTGGTAATCGAAAGGTCAAGTTTGCAAAGCAAATCGTGGTTTCGGCATCAGATATGCCGGCGTGTGTTGCGGCTGCAAGAAAAGACTGCAATTAATCCCATTCAGTAGGTTAGATGTCAAACTCATCATTGAACTCGCTTACCCAGACTCATTGAAGACCAGGTATGCTCTAACATCTGGTTTTATTATGCAGCAGGACAGTGCGCCTGCTTGCTCGCACGGCAAGGTTGATTATGATGGCGCTACCTTATTGACATCAACTGAAGTAAATGCATTGGCAAAGATGATTTACAAACTCGCCAGACCTTAACCCTCTTGTTTATCACGTCTGGGGAGCTATGCTGGAACGCTGCAAGACATTTAATCCCAAGTTGGAGAACATTGGCCAGCTGAAGCAAGTCTTGCTGCTAATGTGGGGTCAGTTGCCGCAGGACCCGACCAACAAGGCCATACTGAGCTTCACAAAAAGAATTTGAGCTTGTGTTAAGGCAGGGAGTGGACACTCTCATTATACCTTACAATAAACTGCAAAACGGAATGCTGAGGTCGTAGTGAAAAGTGATATCATTTGACTTGGAAATCTACAAGTGATGTCAATTTTCCGCGGATAATTGAAAAAACGAAATTTTAAGTTTGAACAGCTGTAACTTTTGCAAACATGAAAAGTTTCAAATGAAACTTTCAGGTATTGTTGGAAATTCATTCCCCTACAAATTGGAAAATTTTCGCAGAAAAAGTTCGATCGGCTGCGAAGATATCGCATTTTCCCCGGTGGTACGTTTTTTTTTGAGCCACCCTGTATATGTATAGGACATTTTTATATTACGTCAAGCATATCTTATCCAGTTAATGTTCGTATTCGAGCGACTCACCGGAAGGCTGGAGGTCTGCTCGCCAACGAGAACACACAAACCCTTTACGAAATCCTCTGAAGGTGCATGGTTTGAGCTCAATATAAGACAGTGAACACTATTAAAGAAGCACTTTGAAGTCCTCGCTCGATTCTTATGCAACTGGCATCATTAAGACGCTGCTGTTAAAATTGCACCTAATACCCTATAGCAATTCCCATTCGACTACAAGGCAATTGGAGACAAGACTTTGCCATTAGAAGACTTACCTTTCCAAATTGTAAATTGCTTTAAAAACTACCAGTCTGTCTGTCTGTATGTCTGTCTCTCGCTCTTTGTCTGTCTGTCTGTCTGTCTGTCTGTCTGTCTGTCTGTCTGTCTGTCTGTCTGTCTGTCTGTCTCTGTCTTGTTTTTCTCTGCCGTAGATTGATGCCCATACGCGCATCATCTGAGCCACTGTGGTCATTTAAGGCGATATACCGTAATGATGCAAATATATTTATACGGAGTGTATTGTTATATTAACTCGCGCTTTATAAATCTTTATACTCTAAAAGTACTACTACTACTACTGCTACTGCTACTGCTGCTGCTACTGCTACTGCTACTGCTACTTCTTCTGCTGCTCCTACTGCTACTGCTACTGCTGCTACTATACTACTACTACTTCTACTACTACTACTATTACTACTTCTACAACTACTATTACAACTACTACTACTAATAGTAATAATACTATTACTACAACAACTACTATTACTACTATTAATAATTTTTAATAATATTGATGATGATGATGATGATGATGATGATGATGATGATGATGATGATGATGATGATGATGATGATGATGATTGCGACGACGACGACGACGATGATGATGATGATGATGATGATGCTGCTGCTGATGATGATGATGATGACGATGACGATGACGATGACGACGACGACGACAATAATATTAAAATGATAACAATAATGTTATACTGATAATAATAATAACAATGACAATAATTAAAAATAATAATGACAATGATAATGAAATAGGCATAGTAATTATTAATTATAACACAAAGAACACCAATCATTCGTTTCTTAGGACATTGCTATTAAAAGAGTTGTAAATTTTTTCTTTCAAATGCTACAAGGCAACTTCTAAGACAGTTGGACAACTAGTGAGATCAAAACCGCGGTCCACTTTCCAATCTGTACGTTTTTCACTCCGCTGCATATAAGTCCACACCAGGGGAGACTATCATCCTACCGTATGCCTCCCAGACATTTCCGACAATTTTTCACCAAGTCCCTCCCGGAGTTACACTCCCTAAGTGCCTCAGTTCCGTCGCAGCTTCAAACGGTCGCTCGCCTGCTGGGGGACTGGTCCATCCAGCTTACAGTATATACGCTGGTACCCTGCAGGTTTCGTACTGGAACTCTCCGCTTCTCTTTGATTGAACTTTACGGTCATCGCCGGAGAATTCCTGAATTTGTAAACATTCTCGGAAGCGCGGACCCGTCCCCGAAGAACTATAAAATTCCATTATCTGCTAACTGACTCACTTGTTTCTGCAAATCTCGTTTGTTTTTGGATTGCGAGCGTCATTACTTATTGAAAGTAAGAAGAGAGATATAAATGGGGATTTGGGGAAGATTTAAATGGGGCTCTGCATGGTTACCCCACCAAATGAACTAACCGCGAACGTATAATAAGTTTCTATATATGTAGACTATAATGCGTTGACTTCATATATGAAAATAAAAAATCTATGATAGAAGATTTTAATTACTTAAAACGAATTTATTGCTTTGTATTGTATCTATAAATTTATGCAGCTTAGTTCTTTCGCAGTACACACTAATCAGAGAGGCTCTCAGTGCGAAAGACCAATAGAGAGAAAAATGGTCTTGAGACATCGAAAATAGACACTTTGTCTAATAGTTAATTAGAAGAAACGAGTTGAAAGAGGAAGCTGGTACCACCTCGCAGGACCGATGCAAGGACTCGCGAATGCAACATACAAGCTAATGCACGCTGTGAAAATTCTCTGAATTAGTAATTATATGCAGGCTTAATGTTATTAAGAGATACTAAGGTTTTTTTATAATTACTTCAAACTGTAATCGTTGTGAAAATTGCCAGAATTAGTATTATTTTGCAGGCTTAATTAAGAGATGCTAGGTTTTTAGAATTACGTAAAACGAAATTTAAGCGTTTCTTCAAATTGTATACATCTTTGTACATTTTTAAATTGCGTGCCGTTCTTCACTGGCTTCGTGTTTCTCAGCGCATCTCCTATCGAGGAATTCCTGCACTTGTTTGGCGGCGCCTTCTTCACTGCGCTCCATCAGATACTAGTCTTGTCTGATCTCTGTCGATCTGTCTCTGACATCGCAGCCCGTCGTACTCTTCGCTCTTCGGCAAAGGGGTGGGGTTGTGGTTATGCGAGCTTGCACTTCTATCAGACAGACACGAATCTTTTCGATTGTTGGTGCCCTGTTTTTTAAAAGTCGCTCACATTCTTCTTGTTAGCTGTGGCTATAGGCTGGGAGCGCCTCTGAGTAGATTTCTCGTGAAGAGGCATTACATAAATTTTCCGAATGAATGAATGAACGACTAAAATATCAACAGTGTATATAAATATTCGTGTTTTTATTATTATTTTTCGTATAGCGACCTTGCTCCGGGTAAGAGAGTTACATGTGTGTTTTTCTCACAATGGCTCTTAAAGGTCAAAGGTATGGGTCTGCTCGGGTGAGGCGGTTGCGACTCCCAGACCGGTCAATTATCATCCTTTCAAGCGCTCAATTCGTCTTATTACACTTAGAACGGACGACAGAGCGGCGCCAGCATATAATCACAAAAACACACATGTACATTGTATATACTTATTTATATATCTGTATATATATGTACATACTTATTTATATTTGTGGACTTTAATATGTTGAATACAGGCAGCATATAAGCTTACATGATTTATATAATTACATCAATTACTTATTATTATAAGATATATGTATTGCTTATCAATATATTCAATAGTTTTAATGAACAGACGTCATAAATATATATATATAATATATATATATTTAGTATATTAAATATAATATATATGACATGTCAATGAATATATATATATTATATATGATATAATTATACGACATATGCACGGTTGTTTTCTATAGCGCATGCGTATACGTATATTAAACGGTCTTCGATCAATTACTGGATAGAGGGAGCCACAGTCGACGTCTCTAATCAATTATTGAGTAGAAATTCCGCCGGAGGGCGCTCCGATCCCCGTTTCCCCCTCCCCCCCCCACCCCCACCCCCACCCCACCCCCCACCCCCCCCCCCCACCCCCCCCCCCAACCCCACCCCACTCTCGATGAATTGCTGAATAGTGTCTGTGCTGATGGCGCTTGTATTGGCGGCGCCACGGTCGTTGTGTTCGCATTAAAGTAGTACTTGGAAGCGAACAACGGAGGGCGCCAGTGTCGCGTCGTCGTGCGTCGTCGTGTCGCGACTCTACGCTCATCCGTCGTCTTTGTTTTGGTCCCTGCTGCTGCTGCTTCTGCTGCTTCGTCTTCGTCTTCTGCTTCCAGTTTCTTGGTCGGAGTCTGCTTTTCAATGCGAGGCAGACGATCAAATCCTACTTTCGCCGGCACATCCGGGTCTTCGGATTCCGTCTCCAGGGAGACGCCGCCGCCGCCGCCGCGCGGAGCAGACGAGAGAGACGGATGGCGGGAAAGCGGGAGCGTGTGGGGGGGGGGATGAGAGGAAGGTAGAGCAGCATAAAAACAAAGAAAGAGGGAAATGGGGAGAGAAGTGGGGAGAGAAATGGGGAGAGAAATGGGTAGAGAAATAGACAGAGGAAGAGAAGCAGAGAGCGGACGCAGAGGTACTGCAGGATAAAACCGGGACAGAGGACAAGGGCAGAGGCAAAGGCAACGAGAGAGAGATATAGACAGAGACGGAGACGGAGACAGACAGACAGACAGGCAGACAGACAGACAAATAGAGAGATAGAAGTATACTGCAGACAAAGAGGCATTGCAAGATGAACACGGGACAGAGGATAGCGACAGAGGCAAAGAAAACGAAAGAGAGATATTGACAGAGGCAGAGAGATATAGAGACAGAGACAAAAAGAGACAGACAGACAGACAGACAGACAGAGAAACAGAAAGGCAGAGAGACAAGAGACAGAAACAGAGACAGAAAGACAGGGACAGAGCAGAGAGACATAGTGACACAGAGAGAGACAGATAGAAGCATTTGGAGACGGACGGAGACAGACAAACACAGACACATAAACATTGAGAGAGAGTGAGAGAGAGAGAGAGAGAGAGAGACAGAGAGGCAGAGAGACAGAGAGAGACAATAGCGAAGATGGACAAGCATGCATGAAGACAAATAGGCAGAGAGTGGAACAACAAAACGAACAAAGAAGGAAAAAGCGCGTATAGAACAAAAAGGCTCTACATAAATGGACTGCATCTTCTGGACAGATTAATTCGTCATTTTCGCCGACGTTCTACGTCGTAATTAAGAGAAACGAGAAGAGCATTCGACCATCCACTCGCGGGATGAACAGCTCTCTCGCTGACGACTGGAGCCGCCCATCCACTCCCCTACCATCGCCTCCCTCCCTCCGTCACACGACACTCGCCCTATATATAAATTAAGGAAGCCAGCCATGCCATCGCTACTGCGACACCGCTCTCATAAAATGTTTATCAGTGTATTACATGCAGACGAAGACACGCACGCACGCAGAGGCAGACAGAGGTACGAATAGACGGACCAAACACACACACACACACACACACACACATATATATATATATATATATATATATATATGAACGCACATATGAACACGCACACATACATACATATGAACACTTGCACACACGTACATACAAATACACATGCACACAAACACACATAAACACACATACACACAAATACACACAGAGAAACACACAGATGAATGCATATTCACACGCACACACACACACACACACACTCACACCACATATATGTAAACACTTGTACATGCGCACGTACATTCAAATGCACACACAAACACACACAAACATACACAAACACACACAGACACACTCACGCGGACATGCAAATGCATGCATAGAGACACATACAAAAACACTTGATACATAAACACTAGCATACACATACATACAAATGCACACACAAACTTGTATACTCGCACATACACCCACAGGCGAACATAGAAACACACCCACACGCACACACACACACGGATATACAAATACTTCCATAAACACTCGCACACACGGGCATATAAACACAACCACGCACCCACACGACCACTCCCCCACCTACCCATCCATAGACACACAAACACATACACACATACGCATGGACAATCACACGCCCGTTGGGACGGACGCAAACCGTAACAAGTGCCATAAATTACCCAGTCTCGTTACGGGACCATAAATTAGATTTTTAACCCATATTCCACGAAATGTATTGATGCATGACTCGCTCCTTTTTATAAAGGCTCTACATCATCCACTACCGTACATATATGATCCGATCGCATCAGAGTATTCGGCTTCTTTGAGTGCCTCCAAAATGAGCTACATAAGTGTTGCTAACCGAGGTTATTAATAGCTGTAATGACACTTAACATCACCATTGTTATGGGCCAGCACAGGGAGCGCTTCTGCGTTGCTATATCCTGAAGAGGCGAGATGAAAATTCTCACGAGGAATACCAATTGCATGCATGGATTGCCATACTAAGTAATCAAATTCATAGCGTTCTCTCTCTCTCTCTCTCTCTCTCTCTCTCTCTCTCTCTCTCTCTCTCTCTCTCGCGCGCGCGCGCGCTCACACACACACACACACACACGCGCGCCTCCGTAAGGTTATTGTAATGCGCTATATAAATATACATACATTTACACACTGTGCCCATGAGGCGAACCCGTAAGGATGTGGTTCAGACGGATCTACCATGCATAGGAGGTTTTGAAGGACAGTCGCAGGTTGCGAGTATCGAGTTACAAAATAATGGAAGAGATTTGATTACCTACCGACAACCGAAGTAATTACCTGCATCGTCTCAGGTAGCCATGCACTTCTGCTCAACATCTGTAGCCAAGCATTCCCTCAGACACACACCCACACGCGCGCGCGCACACGCACGCATACAAAACCTAACACATAAAAAATATGTATATAATATATTCTGCATATTATGTAAGCACTTATTTTTATTATCGACATTACAATATACATGTAACTTTTAGGTCCCAGTATGAATTTGTTGGAGCCCATTATGTGTGAATATTGTATGCATGCACGACTGTACGTATGTATGTATGTAGGCCTATGCATGTATGTACATATAAGTATGCATATATGTTTGCATGCATGTATGTGTGCATGTACTTACATGTTGTATGCTCGTGAATAAGCTGGTGCCCCGCGCTTGGCTTTCGAGTAGCACTTTAGAAATTTTGAGTTTACGATTACGATTACGATTATGCCATGTATGACATTGTATGTACTATGTCTGTACATACATGTGCATATATGTGTATATGTATGTGCGTATGTATGCATGTATGTGTGTGCATATATGCATATATGCATGCATGTATGTATAATTGTATATGTATTTACTGCGCTGTAGAAGTTGTTTGTTGCAGTGGCGCAGTTGCATTCGACAATAATACAATGCATGACACATTTTGTCACACAACGGATGACACATTTTGTCACACAACGGATGACACATTTTGTCACACAATGCATAACACATTTTGTCACACAACGGATGACACATTTTGTCACACAATGGATGACACATTTTGTCACACAATGGATGACACATTTTGTCACACAATGGATGACACATTTTGTCACACAATGGATGACGCATTTTGTCACACAATGAATAACACATTTTGTCACACAATGGATGACACATTTTGTCACGCAATGCATGACACGTTTTGTCACACAATGGATGATACATTTTGTCACACAATGGATGACACATTTTGTCACACAATGAATGACACATTTTGTCACACAATGGATGACGTATTTTGTCACACAATGGATGACACATTTCGCCACACTCCTGTTTGACCTGGAATTGGAAGCTGCAGTAACGACACTAAATGACAAATGTCTTATATGGCTCAAGACTTTAGAAGATTCACACCAATAATCACAGAAGGGAAATTCGAGCCAAAAGAATTCGGACAAAACGGAAAAGGATCGTATTTTAATGACATGCAATATTAAGACCTTCGTCCACGTCTCGGTGACTCCAATGTCCATCTTCAATTGCTCATTATTTTGAGATGCGATATGTATACGACCCATGTTGCGTGCACCCGCAAGCTATACGATCTCAGCATACTGGTCTCGTCATGAGAGTTAGTAATAATAATAATAATTTTGTTTCTTTAATTCAACGCCTGCATACGCACTGCGCTTTACATTTGCAAGTTATGCAGTAATCTTAATTAAACTTAACTACTAACTGAACAGACAGCTTTGCAATTACACGGCGCTAATAGCAGCCTATACAAAGCAAATCCGCCTAACGGGGGCTCGAACTAGCTCACTACCTCTCGCACTCTTGTCCAGCGTGTTATCCATTACTCTACCGGGCCCCCGGGTCCTCAGGTCGAACAAATAAAATGTAAAGATGTTTAAATATCCCGAAGAATTTTTAGAAGGTTATAAAGCACATAAGGAGTGGAATAGGCAGTATATAATTATGTAAAAGACCTTTTACGGTCAATGGTGGCGGAATTGCACGCGTGTCACAGGCACTTGGATAATAATTATACAGGATATAATTTTGGGAAGCAGATAAGAAAGACGGCAGACAGGATATTGTGCTGGATGCTGATACAGCTTGTTAAACTGGAGGAAACGGGCGTTAACCACTTAACCCCTCTCCCGGACAAACCCCCGACAAAGGCCCCAGGGTTGGACATGAACCCCGGGGTTGAGGTCGGCGAGGTCGCACACAAGGAGGATTGATGAAAGGTATTCTCAATAAATAGAAGTCGGATTGATGCAACATAATCTGCACTTAAATGGAAGCTTGGTTGCTGAAAATTGAAGTTGTATTGATGACAAATAATTGTTATTCAAATCGAAGTTAGATTGATAAAAAACAATTGTTGCTATTTAAATAGAAGCTGGACTGGTGAATCGAATTTCGCCTAAACGGAAGCTGGATTGATGAAAAACTAACTATTATCAAATAGAAGTTTGATTGATAAAGTCAATTGTTGCTATAAACAGAAGCGGTATTGATAAAACAAATTTTGCCTATAAGCTGAATTGGTCTTGGTCATACACAGTCTAACTTTTAACAGTTGCGCCTCTGAGTAGCCCTTCTGAAGAGGCGCTATATAAATGCATCTAATGAATAACTAGTTGACACAGCACCGCAAACTGGTCAATTTTTTTTGCTAGACACCAATAACTGCAGAAATAGACTATTTGCACACTGCATGGAGGGGGTTAATGTCCGGAGGGTTAATATCTTAGGCTGAATCGGGAGGTTTTTGTCCCGGGGTTTGTCCGGGGAGGTTTGTCGAGGGGATTGTCTGCGTGGGGTGGAGCTTTGTCCAGGAGGGGGTTATGTCCTACGCTCGTTGTTAAGCTGTACATGTTTACGGATGAAGATGATGAACATTGCGAAACAATGATGAGAAATAATTTTTGGGCAGCATTTAAGAAGATCGCAGAGTTTTGAAGACTTCAGAAAATTATAACGATGGCATTATTCTATTACAAGACAATCATTATTTCATTACAAGACAATCATTATTATTTTATTATAAGACAATCATCATCATTCTATTACAAGACAATCATTATTTCATTACAAGACAATCATCATTATTTTATTACAAGACAATCGTCATTATTCTATCACAAGACAATCATTATTTCATTACAAGACAATCATCATTATTTTATTACAAGACAATCATCATTATTCTATTACAAGACAATCATCATTATTCTATTACAAGACAATCATCATTATTTTATTACAAGACAATCATCATTATTCTATTACAAGACAATCATCATTATTTTATTACAAGACAATCATCATTATTCTATTAAAAGACAATCATCATTATTTTATTACAAGCAATCACATTCTCTGCTTGACAAAGTCGTTCGACGGAGATTTCTATTGTTTGGACACTTGTACAATCGTAAATTATAAAACAGAAAGTTTGTCCTTCTGTGTGTGGGATGCACCAATTTTGTCCGGAGGCCTACTCGGAAATTACAGCGATTCGTTTAAAAAAAATTTTGCAATCGATTCTTACCCACATTTGGAGTTAAACGCCACTATTTTCGGCTGCCAATTCACTTTATAAGTTCCGAGATGTCAACATTTAAACTTGCACGCGATAAGCGATTCAAAATCCATTCACGTTGATCGCCTCCATAAGGCCTCCCTTGCCTACCAGAGAACTACAGCCAATGGCATGACGGTTTGAGGTCACGTGATATTTACTTCTATCGAAAATATTTGCGAGGATTATTCTCAGCTTTTTTCTTCTGATCCACACGAGAAAATCATAAAGATCGCGATTCAAAAATCTTTCCATATTTTAAATTTCGCTGTTATAAAAACGATATATTAGACACGGCATAATTATGTTCACTAAACTCATCATCTCATGACGTCATTATTTTGAGCTCAAATCTTAACGTCACATCTCGCCAAACCGCGCAGCAAAAATGTTGTGGACGTAAATAATGCGAATATAACTGCAAATAATCCGAATAAAAAAGCGTAGATTTAAAAAACTTTCTTTATCTAAGTGGCAAAGAACAATTTATGAAAAAAGCACGTTGCGCTGAATGGTAGTATCTTTTCATAAAAAGTGGTTTTTCTCAGTGTCGCGTGGACATAACGGGTTTTGCTCTTCAATTATCGACCTGACCTGTACACCTAGCGGAAAGGTTCGTTACTTCTCCTTAACGCGGGGGTCGATGGAAGGCGTGGTCAGAATGCTGAAGTCGGAACGGGGTCAGGCGTGGCTGGGGACAAAACTTATATTTCCCGGGCAACGCCGGGTAATTCAGCTAGTGTACAATGTACATGCAGAGAATTATTCCAGCCGATCGAACATTCCACAATGCGCTATTACAACACAGGAGAGACTTTGAGGGATAAAGAAACAAAAGCAGACATAGACTGCGACGTGCAATAGACAATATAAATGGGAATTTAATGCAAGACGGCTTCGACCATATTTTTTTTTATAGCGCTGCGAGAAAAAGACCGGATGCGACAAATGACCGAAGAAAATTGAGTTAATTTTCGCATCCTGCGCCGTATACCTCCAGGCTTCATGCAGCAACACTAATGATATATATAGCATATATGTATATCATTTATATGTATATTGCTATATATAATATATATATATGTATAAATTTATTTGTAATAGGCGTTTTTACATATAAATGCACTTATGGATTTAATATATATATATCAATTTTCCTCGGTCATATATATATATATATATTATATGAATGAATTTTAGATGCTTTTAAGATGTATACAGAGTAGCTTTCTTACACGGTACAGTTCTTTTTATTTATTTCGGCCGACTTGCGCATGCGCAGTCGTCGAAGAATTCTGGAGGTGCGTTGTTAAGTGTGGGCGAATGGATGAAGAGAAGACAGGAATATAAAGAGAGATTATTTAATATTTAAAGTCAGTTTTGTGAGTCGCCCTTGTAACGGCATGAATGTGTTACGAGTAACTTACGACGCAATAGAAATTGTCATTGTTGTTTTTGTTGTTATTGCTATTATTATTATGATTATTATTATTATAATTATTATTGTTATTGTTATTATCATCATCATTATTGTCATAATCCATTTATTTTTTCAACAAACAGGAAGTTACAGGAAGAACAATGAGCATGGGGCGCGGTGGCCATTGTTCTAAATGACGAAATTACATTATTATTATTATTATTATTATTATTATTATTATTATTATTATTATTATTATTATATATTATTATTATTGTTATTATCATCGTCATCGTCGTCGTCGTCGTCCTTCTCATCATCATTATCATCACCATTATCATCATCATTATCATCATCATTATCATCATCATTATCATCGTCATTATCATCGTCATTATCATCATCATTATCATCGTCATTATCATCATCATTATTATCATCGTCATTATCATCGTCATTATCATCATTATTATCAGGGCCTACTATCCCCCCCTGAGAGGTGGAAGCAATCCCCCCTAACAGAAACTTTTTGTCTATATTGCAAGCGTCGAAGGCGCGAAGCGGTGAGTGCCGAAGGCACGAAGCCCATAGCGACTATAGGGGTCTGGGGGAGCGTCGTGAGCTCCCCCAGCCGGGTCTGGGGCGGAGCCCCAGAAACCATCGCATTATTAGCTGTTGTCATCGACTAGAGCGCATGTTTTAGGCTCGTGTTTGCTAGCTGTTTATGACCGATAAAGTCATGAAAATTTCACTTTTTTGGATTTGCACGCTGTAATTGTAGTCTACCTCTTAAAGCTGTCATCTTCACAAAATTGCTCGTGAATTAATGCTCAGAAACTTGGTTTAGGATATAATAAAATATCGCCTCCCCAAGATTTAATTTGTTTAAATTTGCACTTTATAATGGTAACATTCTAAAATTTCTCATTATGGGTTAGCAGTGTGTTAAACACTGTAGCAGTCCTGTGAAGTTTGGAATGGTTCAGCATTCAGTAAAATATCAATTTCTTTTGGTATATCAAATTGAGTAGTCAGTTATACAATACTCGGCAACATCCATTTTCTGATCCAGGCAGATCCAATGGACATTTCCCAGGACCACTCTCCGTAATTGCCTCCCTGAATTCCACCAGAGCGTTTCAATAGGACCATTCTCTCGAACATTTCCCTCAAATGTAGGCTGCAAAAGTGTCAGCAATTTGCATTTGTACAGACTTCAATAGTGCTTTAATGTTTGAGGGAGGAATTTATAAGCCATTTGCTTTACTTGATTTTGAGCTTCAATTGTTGAGCAACCAAGCTTTTATTGCTTGATTAATGTTTACTTAAACAGACTAAAAGACCTTAACTATAAACAAAGTACTAATTTATTGTTGCTTCTTTGCCTCATATAACTAAAATTCATTCTTAAAATATCGTTCATTTTATTTGATACCTATATTATAAAACCAATGCAGTTTCAGTAGATACAATATATACTTTAAGAAAATGTTAACAAATAATGTAATTGGGCCGAATTATGAGTTGTGAGAGCGAGCGCCATATACGTGCAGGGGCAAATGTAAGTGACTGTAAAGCAAAGGTCATAGGCTACTAAATGAATGTCTACCCTTGAGATGGCGGGATGAACGTTCAAGAGGAATTTTCGTGGGTGTGCGGGGAGGGCTAGAACAGAGGGAGCCCAGAAGGAAATCTCTTATGCCCATCTATCTTAAGGAGGGATTTCCATCTGGCACAAGTTGGATCAGGCTACTTACTCCCCCCATGTGGCAAGCCCTGATGGGTGCGAATGTGATGGAAGCGCAAGGACAAATTTATGAGAGTGTTAAGCAAAAGTCAAATTATATGAAGATTTACCCTGTGTTATGATGGGGAGGGGATTGTTCGGGGGATTTACCAGGAGGAAGTCCATGACAAATGCTGGGGAATACCGGGGGAAAATTTCAGGAGGAAATCTTCTATACTCAACTTTATCATTAGGGGGGGAAACCTTTCCCCCCTGGCCCAATTTGGAAGCAGTCTGCTTCCATCCCCCCATGGCGTAGTAGGCCCTGATTATTATCATCAGAACAAAAGTTATATCACTTTTAGTGAGACCACCTCGGTTTTTTTGATGATTCAAAAACGTCAAAAAAGGTGGGTGTCCTCACTAAAAGTGATATAACTTTTGTTCTGTTTTAAATATTTTGATGAAATTTCGGTCAGCATGTGTAAAATATGAATTGTCTATCAGCCTGTAAAAATTTCATTTTGAAATTCTTACTTTTGGCCAAAATATTGCCAAAAACCTACTTTTTGTTGCGTTACGTTTTTGAATCGTCAAAAAACGGTGGGTGGCCTCCCTAAAAGTGACATAACTTTTGGTTTGTTTGAAATATTTTGATGAAATCTGGCCATCATATGTAAATATGAATTGTCTTTAAGACTGTAAAATTTCATTTTGAAATTCTTACTTTTGGCCTAGATATTGGGGAAAAACCTAGGGGGGTCTTTTTTTGGCGCACCCTGTATATATAATGCATACATGCACACATGCATATATATATATATATTATATATATTATATATATTATGCATACATGCATACTTAAAGAAGACGAATAACAATGCATAAACTATGTGGATTGAGATGATTTATAATGGCTACGTATTAACGATTATATTTTAAGAGGCGCTAAAATTGCCATTTTAATTAATAAATTAGAACGCCGAAAAATATCCGCCGTTGCCACGTGTGACCGTCTCATAATGATGACAAACGCCTGGCCGCCTCGCTGCTAAAGACCTAAGCCCGAGACGCGGGTCTCATATCCGAATCTCCTGACGAGCCGCACCCACCCAGCCGCAAAGCCAAAGATTGGCCAGCAACTAATCACGGCAACGCGGCTAATACCCTTAAAATACGACCCATCCGAACCGCGGCCAGTTTCGATTACATCGCTGCTGCGGCTTTGAGGCTATACATGAGGCTTCGAGGCTATATATGCTTGCGCTTGATAAATGGATTATAGACGCCGTAAGAGTGGACGTCGAAGCGTGGCGTGCCTCGGATAAATTTAAGGTTAGGAATATCGTCTTTGTTCAGACTTTGGGTGGGGGTCAAATATGAGGAATATGACGAGGGGTGGGAGACCAGAGGAAATATGCAGAGGGTCGGTTGGATATGATGCGGAACTATGCATGGAGCGGGTGAGACATTACAGGTCATATAATTAAGCGGAGAGGCGTATGGCATGGAAAAGGCAATAAGTAATTTTAGATGGAGGTGGGAATTTGTGACGGGGGTGTGTGATTATGGGAAAATCTTGGGGATTGTTGGAGGATTACGGGGAGGATTATGGGGAGGATGGGAGATTATGCGGGAAATATAAAGAGATTATGTATAGACGTATAATATGCCATGGATGGGTGGAAGGTAATTGGGAAATCTGGAATATGGGAGAAATGTCGATATATAGATATATAATAATAATTTTCGGCTATTCAACAGTCCGGATGACAGACCGCAACCGGTTACAGTATACACTACTATTAAGTACTCTCACATCTCTACCTTTATGTTTGATGAACTTCATTGGCTCCCTCTACGTGCTCGCACACAGTTCAAGATCCTCACTCTGATCCTAAAGTCTCATCGGGGTCTGGTCCCAAAATATCTGACTAATGCTTTACTTCGTCCTCACTCAGCTTCCTCCCATCGTCCACTTCGTTCATCCAACAGACTTGACCTATTGGTTCCTCGGTCTGCTATGGCTCAGTCTCGATCTTTTGTCTCAATTGGTCCTTCTCTCTGGAATGCTCTTTCTCCTTCTGTTCGCTCTACACTTCTTTCTGTCAATCTCTCCTCTGCTCTGTCTTTTCTTAAAACCTGCTTCTTCTCGCGGGGCCTTGCGCACTGGGAACGCCTCTGAACGGTTCACCCTACTAGAGGCGCTTTATAAATGTTTAGATACAATACAATACAATATTATAATAATACAGTTATGCAGTTATCTTAAACAATATCAATCTTAACTACTGACGAACCGATAGCCTGCAATAAAACGGCGCTAATAGCAATATACAAAGCACATCAATCCTACGGGGGCTTCGGGATTGGAACTAAGCTCTTCTGGGCTATATATGCCGGTGTCTTATCCGATGTGTCACCCTATAATTATTGACCTATGTATGACCGGTAATTGTCTAATTCGCCGACGTATTTTGTGTTTATATCATCATCATCATCATCATCATCGTCGTCGTCGCCGTGGTCGTCATCATCATCAATATCATTGGGCTCAATGCCCGTAGGAGTCCGACGCCACTCTCTGTCTGAGTCCGTCTCGCGTCATGCTGCCCCAGCTTCGACATGTAGGTCCGGTCAACAGGTCTGCTCCATACCAATAACATCTTAGAGCAGCTAGACCACCTTGTCTAATTGAAGAAAATATTGGGAGAGAGGCATAAAGAACAACCTGGGTCAATGCTCGTATGTGTCCGACGCTCTCCCCCGACTCTCTCCACCGGTCTGTCCTGACCGGCCTGTGCATGTATTTATATATATTCTCCATTAATAAATTCATTTTTCAATAATTTTATATAGCGTCCATTCAGAGGCGCTCCCAGTCCAACCTCGATGATGCAAACCGATTTCAAGGAGCCTGTAAAACACTGACGAGTCAACTCTGCTTCTGAATGACCTGGTTTCAACAGCTGCGCTTTCATTGCGCTACAGAAATCAACAAATGACCATTACCATTAACCATATTCACTGTTCTCCTATTCTTCCTCATCTCTCGCAAAACCCCTTCAGCAGTCCACCCTTCAACAGCCCGTGTATACCCCCCCACTCGTCGCGCGATATGGCCCGACCCCCAGCAACACGTGCGGTTGTTAAGCAGTGAGGAGCTTGCCTGCCTGCCCCGACTCCTTCTACCACAGTCGGACCTTGCTATAAAGCTGCCAAGCCGACGGTCACCAGCTGACTTAGGCGCGCCTAACACAGCCGTCTAGTCATCGGCTGTTAGCGCTACGTGACCGGACTAACGGAAGTCGACAACTGCGCATGCGCGTCGGGCCCTGGTGGGGTAGTAAACCAGACTGGATGTCATGGCGACCGCTACAGGTTTCCTCTCAACCGAAGGCTTCGTAATATGCGTCGTTCGTTGTGGCTGGACTTCCCCGTAGAAAATATTAGAATGATACGGGCGCTAGATGTCGGTAAGGGCCAGGCCACATGGAGGCGATGCTGGGAGGGGAAGATGCGCCAACTGTGAAGTCTTACTATGTAACTGGTATAATACTAGTGTGGCCAAATGGGACAACAGTTTCATGCACTGAGGAAGAAGGATAATAATATGGCGCTTCAGAGAAGTCATTAGATGTAGTATAAGAACTGATTAGTAAAGATTAGATAAGATTATGATAAGAACTGATTAGTAAAGATTAGAGAAGATTAGAATAAGAACTGATTAGTAAAGATTAGAGTTGATCGAAGAATGAAATGTTCAATATTTGGTTCGATAGACCTGAAAAATATTTCAAGTTCAGGTCGGAAAATATTTATGGTTAGTGTTGCGACAAGAGACGTTTCAGCACCATTGTTCTGCACTCCACGAATTGGATTTCGCCAAAATCTAATTCACTCAGATTGACAATTACCCAAGCAGCCAATCGCCCAACCTGCCAGTCACTCATCTGTCACTCAATCAATCAATCAATCAATCAATCAATCAATTACAGACCTATGATTAGCTCAACCTGTCATTCACTCAACTTGTCATTCTTTCATCCATCATTCCGTCAACCTGTAATTCCTTCATCCGTCATTCCGTCAACCTGTCATTCCCTCAACCTGTCATTCCATCACCTGCTATTCCGTCAACCTGTCATTCCATCATCTGTCACTCTGTCAATTGTCATTCCATCATCCGTCATTCCGTCAACCTATCATTCCCTCAACCTGTCATTCCCTCAACCTGTCATTCCTTCAACCTGTCATTCCCTCAACCTCTCATTCCCTCAATCTTTCATTCCATCATCTGTCATTCCCTCAACCTGTCATTCCCTCAACCTGTCATTCCCTCAACCTGTCATTCCCTCAACCTGTCATTCCCTCAACCTGTCATTCCCTCAACCTGTCATTCCCTCAACCTGTCATTCTCTCAACCTGTCATTCCCTCACCCGTCATTCCCTCGCGTGTCGTTCCCATCTAAAAGTGTTTCTACTTCCTCGACACAATTTATCCTACATGCCAACCAGTCAACCCGTCACCGACGCACCTGCTATCCAATCCCTCACCACTCACGTCATCTGTCACTTTCGTCCTCGCACCCACGTGTTGTAATACCATCCGCGCATGGTGCTTCTCTCTCGTCTGTGTGTTTTCCTCATGCAGCTGCAACCGTATTGCGTGCTTGGCTTTGAAGATTGAAATCGAGCCCCGGACCATGAGATCAGAGAACGTGTCCGACATACAGTCAAGACAGACAGACACCTGCATGCCCTGAGTGGCTTCGGCGGACAGGAATAGTGTTCCATGACATCAGAGGACGTGATGATGAAGTGTGGTTTCCCTTTCACTGTCAACGTCTTACTTTTCTTCTTTTTTGTCTTGCTCATCATTCTAGTTTTCATTCCTCGCTTTTTAAGTGTTTTCCTTCATCATCGTCATCATCACCATCATCGTCGACGTCATCATCGTCATCGTCGTCATCGTCGTCATTGTCGTCGTCATCTTCACCACTACTTCCACCTGCTCCACTACATCACCATCACCACCACCACCACCACCACCACCAACACCAACACCACCACCAACACCATCACCACCACTACCACTACCACCACCACCAACACCAAAACCACCAACACCATTATCACCACCATCACATCACTTTCTCCATCATCATCATCATCATCATCATCATCATCATCATCATCATCATCATCATCATCATCATCATCATCATCATCATCATCATCATCATCATCATCATCATCATCATCATCATCATCATCATCATCATCATCATCATCATCATTGTCGTCGTCGTCGTCGTCATCATCATCATCGTCGTCGTCGCCGTCGCCGCCGCCGTCGTCGTCGTCTTCATCATCGTCATTGTCATCATCTAAACCATCTAACCCTTCAACATTCCCATTCGCTGTAACGTTATCCAGTCGTTAAGGGACTAAAAAGCGACTCACTACTATAGGAGATTTGATTACTCCATTAGATATACACTAGAATTTCATTCTGTTGACGCAGAGCTTTTTTATTGGACTCATTTGCGTTATTCTCAATGCTGCTGACTTAGCCTAACCTCGGATCCCGCTCTCAAGCGTCTGTGAGAGAGGAGTGGAAAGGGGCAAGAAGGGGAAAAAGAGGAAACAGGGGAAGGATTGGGAAAAAACTGGACAAATGAGAAGAAGAATAAAAGAAAGGAAAAGAAGATGGATAGATCTAAGGCAGGGCAGTCCGTTGCAACCGTTGTTTTCATGCAGTAGGCCTAATGTAAATTAGGTCTAGACCCTATATATATAATTATACTCGTTTCGTTACACGAATACACGACCACAGTCTATCCGGCGATAGCACAAACTGTCTGCCTGCAGGCGAGCAATGAATGGCCTGTGGCATGCCATTAGACAATTACCGTTTAATAGTGTTAATGCCACGCTGGTTTCTGCTCTCTTTCTACAGTCTGGAATGTTATAAGAGAGAGTTTTTTTCGAAGCGCTACGGTAAAGTGACCCGCGCTCCTATAGACGTCTTTCGACCGCGCCCATAAAACTCCGTTATTCCCATCGTCCTTTGCGTGCCCGTTGGTAACTAGGCAACGGACGCGTAACCGGAAGTAACGTCGCTGCTCCCGATAAAGAAGACGCACGGAATTATCACGTGCAGCGTATCGACCAATCAAAGCGTCGCCCCGGTCGCAGAGCTGGACCTCCTTAAACGAATGGTCGTCCGGAGTCGCATAGGTCGAGCATCCGATCACGCCATCTGGTGCCCAGGAAGTTTATCGGATGCGCTCTTCCCAAAACGATCATATATATTTTTATATATATTTATATATATATATATATATGAATGTACATAAATATATATGCACATACGTATTGTATTGTATTCTATCTGACCATTTAAAAAGCGCCTCTCGCAGCAAGAGCCTTTCAGATTCGATAGCGCTCCAACCCCGAGAGAAAAAGGCAGGATTTGACTTCAAGGGATCGATATGATGAAGACACACACACACACACAAACACACACAACACACTTTATATACATAGCTTCAAATCTATAGTGTTCCAAGTTGTCAAGATTTGTTTCAAGTCAATAGAATTTCACAGCAAATGCTCTTGTACTTTGCGACACGTTTGTATTATTCCGAACCGGTTTCTCGGATTTGAGATTCGACATGTAAAAGGTCTGTCGCCTAAAATGATGCTTTACCGCAATAATCGACCATAAATATTATGATTCCTGTTCGTACATTTCATGTGTTCCCTGCAAATCAGGACTTTTTATGGGAACCCCGTCAACCCCTTCCTTCCCCTCCCAATTTCCATGGTTAATTACGCCCAATCGGAGGACAACGACCTTTTATTATCTTTTGCTGCACAGAATTCCTTCTATATGTAGCTGCATCACTCCATTTAGAACTGCATATATATTATATAGACTATTTGTTGTGTAGAACTGCGCGCTGAAAAAGCATTGCCCCAAAATAATAGCGAATGGCTAGTGTATATCAGTAACAGATTGGTCAGGTGGGCTAATAATAGAATTCAGGATAGGTGGATGCTGGATTGATGAAATTATTGCTTAATCTAAAATAATAGAAGTCTGACTGACGAAACGAATTCTTGCTAATATTTATACGTAGGATTGATGAAAAGAATTCTTTGTTAAGGCACAAGTTGGATTAATGAATATAAATCGCTTTGTGAAACTAGAAATTGGATTAATGAAAGGAAAGTATATATGTTCCAATAGTGAATAGTGTTTCTTGCAAAAACAATAAGTTGGACTTATGAAAAGAATTCCTGCTTAAACAAAAAAAGATCGGTGAAAAAGTCATGATAAATGAAAGTTGGACTAATGAAAAGAATTCCTGCTGAAACAAAAAAGATCATTGAAAAACGTTTGATAAATGGAAGTTGGATTATTGGAAGGAATTCTTTCTCAAGTAGAAGATACATGTAGCCTACTGGCGAAAACAATTCTTACTAAAATAGAAATTGGATTGATGATAGCAATATTTCAAGGTGGAAGTTCAAATAATGAAAAATTTCTAGTGAATGTGAAAGTGAAAT
Source organism: Lumbricus terrestris (assembly GCA_949752735.1). Taxonomy (NCBI): domain Eukaryota; kingdom Metazoa; phylum Annelida; class Clitellata; order Crassiclitellata; family Lumbricidae; genus Lumbricus; species Lumbricus terrestris. The sequence goes on from OX457053.1 coordinate 23,358,945, forward strand.
TGATTTGCGCTCGCTTTAATGAAAAATTCCGTTGACCAATAAAATTTCTATATAGCTACGCAAGAGATTTTCTTTCTTGGCCCAACGTCTACTTTAGCAAAGAATTCCTCTCGCCAATTTAATTTCCTTTTCGGCGAAAATCGTTTCATCATTTCCAAATTCAATATAAAAAAAGAATTCTTCTAATAAATTTAGCCTCTCCTTAAGCAAGCATTTCTTTTGTCAAATTCTAAATTCCAGCTAAGCAAATCGATAGAGTTGCAAGCCTTCAGATTTGCAGCTCGATTGAATTCAAAGTCGATAGAGTTCCAAGTCTTCAGACTTGCAACTCGATTGAGTTCAAAGTCGATGGAGTTCCAAGTCTTCAGACTTGCAACTCGATTGAGTTCAAAGTCGATGGAGTTCCAAGTCTTCAGACTTGCAACTCGATTGAGTTCAAAGTCGATAGAGTTCCAAGTCTTCAGACTTGCAACTCGATTGAGTTCAAAGTCGATAGAGTTCCAAGTCTTCAGACTTGCAACTCGATTGAGTTCAAAGTTGATGGTGTTTCAAGTCGTTGCAGCGACTTGGAGCACCATTGACTTGCAATTCTGGCAATACAATTTGAAACTCTGTAGATTTGGAACTCCATGCATCGACGTGAAACTCTTTTGACTAGCTGTGAACTCTACCGACTTGCAATTCTATTGAATTGAAGCTCATTGGACTTGCAACTCTATCAACTTTAAATCCTACGAATTAGAACTCTATCGACCTCAAACTCTATTGACTTGGAATTCTAATAGCTATCGAATTGGGGCTTTGTCGAATTGGAACTCCGTCTACTTGTTTGTTTGTATGTGCTCCTGTTATAGCGCCCCTTCAGGCACCCTACTCAGAGCCGCTCCCGACTACAGAGCGGACGCTGCATCGGAGTTTCACGCCGAAACGCTGAGCAATTGCGAGTGAAGGACTTGCCAAAGGTCCCTACGCGGCGACTTGAGGTGGATTCTAACCTCGAACCTTCCTTCCGGCTTCAAGGCAACGACGCCACCATTACACCACCGCGCCCCACTTGGAACTCCATTGACTTGGAACTCTACCGAATTGGAACTCTGTCGATTTAAGACTCTATAGACACGGAAGGCTATCGACTTGGAACTCTATCGACTTTGAATTCTAACGACTATAGGAATCAGGGCTTTTTTTAACGTGCAGTTCTACACAAAATGTGCAGTTCTAAATGGATTCGTGCAGTTGTAGAAGCACTTCCGTCACGTTTCGTGCAGTTAAAACTATTAAAAATAGGTCATTTTCCTCAGATTTGGAGTAATTTACCATGGAGGATGAGAAAGGAGAGAAGAGGATGTGCAGTTACAAAAATTGCCTAAAAACAGCCCTGATAGGAATATTATTCTATCGACTTGGAATTCTGACGATTAGGAGCTCTACGGCTTGGAAGTTGGAAGTCCATCGACTTGGTACTCTATATCGACTCACAATTAAATAAATTTGTAACGCGCGCAAGGTCACATCGAAATGTGAATCTGAGGCTCAAATGTGAATCTGTATATATTATATATACGTATATAATATATATATATGTATATAATATATATATATATATACAAATTATATGCTCTAAAACGGTAATGACTGCGCGTTGTATGCTGAACAGCTGTCTCCCACCTATCGTCCATCATGGTCGAGTTAAAATGCTTCTTTTGATGCGCTAGTGTTTTCACGTAAAAAAACAACCCCACAGCATCTGCTGGCGTATCGGTGCTTTATCGTTCGCTGGTTTCGAATTGGTGACACGGCTGAATGGATCTGGACGAGCTCGGAGACCAGCGCAGGGCGCAGCAGAGAGGTTTCATTGCCGTACTGCCTTTGAGAGGTTATATAAGGCGAGAGCGCTGTAAAGGGCACGAGCAATTCGCTCGATCGGGCTCGGTGAAAGGAATGCGGGCAGCGCTGGATGGGGGAGGGGGATTAATGGTGGTGATGGGGAGGGGGAGGGGGAGGGGAGAGGGGGGGGGGTCGAAGGGCGGCTGGAGGTTTGGAAAAAGAGTTTGACCATTGCACGCCATTTTGTGGTAATTCGGTCTGCTTTGGTTGTTGTTCAGTCGTATGTCAGTTGTCCCGTTGGACTAAATCCGATTTTTTTTAAAAACAACTCGGTCAATGAAATTGCGATCGTTGACTCCATGCTTTCAGCGATGTGCAATGCTATCATAGATCTAATTGTGTAACTAATTAATTAGAATAAGTATCGTATTTCATGATGAGAATGAGCAATTAAGGAGAGTTAATAAATACACTGTGTCCGGATGAAAAGTAGTACACAACTAAAAGTGTCATAACCCGTAGAATCATTATCAGCACTCAGTTAATCAATTAAAATTAATTGCTGACGGCATGATGCAAAGTGAGACAAATGTTCCAGTATTTTAGCAATTTGGATGCAAAGGCAAATGTTTCAAATTAGAATGAAGCTGAAATTTAAGTGCGCTTCATTCAATTTCTTCTTATTTTCTATCACGAGTTCAAATGTATTGTCTTCAATATCTAAGTCGCGCTTTAGAATTATCACGAGTTCAAATGTATTGTCTTCAATATCTAAGTCGCGCTTTAGAATTATCACGAGTTCAAATGTATTGTCTTCAATATCTATGCCGCACTTTAGAATTATCGCGAGTCCCAGCGGGACCCCCAGGATTTTTTTCTTGTACGCACAGCCAAGGGCGGATACAGAAAATTTTTCGTCAAGGTCGCCGAAAAAACTGATGTGTTTTTTTAGTCATCAGCCATTTTTGTTTAGCCTTTCAGCGCTGTATGCACTTGCGTAAGTGCGTACGCCTGCGGGCGCCGCTGGCGAGTCCTAATGCATTGTCTTCAATGCTTTCTCTGTTTCTTTTCTGTTCCTATTTCATTTGCAAGAAACAATGCAACACAAATGCTCTCACTTGGTTGATTCTTAGTTTGCAGGAACAACATGATGTTTCAGATGTAACTTGAAGACGCGTGAGAAAGCTCACGTTAGTTCTTACTAAAGACTACAAATGACATGCTAAAGGAAGCATTTTCTGTTCGCTATCAATTCATTATTAATTTTACTTAAGGATATTTTGTATTAAAGCATGTCGCGACTAAAGGCAATTCTTCTTTCAATGATGATTTTCATAAGACATTAAAAACTAAAAATATTGGTTTAGGCTTATTAACTACAGTGACCTCATCCAGCAAAAAGTAAGTCTGTTTTGAAGTATGTTGGCAAGGTAATTATGAAGCCAGTTTTAACATTTTAGCTATAATTATGCTGCCTTTATTTAGAGTAAGTTAAGAATTAACAGCATTTTGGTTGCCAATTAATTAGAATTAGCAGCCTAGAAAATTACTTAACTAAACTATAATTTGAAGATAAAGTTTAAGAGAATGAACTGCAACAGTTTACAATTAAATTTAACCACCACTTATACAGCAACAAGCAACAATGATTATCATGTATGTATGTATGTATGTATGTATGTATGTATGTATGTATGTATGTATGTATGTATGTATGTATGTATGTATGTATGTATGTTTGTATGTATGTATGTATGTATGTATGTATGTATGTATGTATGTATGTATGTGTGTGTGTGTGTATGTGTGTATGTGTGTATGTGTGTATGTATGTATGTATGTATGTATGTATATGAACATTTATATAGCGCCTTACAATAATCTCACGAAAGCGCTTCATAGTGACGTTTCTTTCCGGTATAGTGCTTTTCAAAGCTTCTCAAAGGCTTTTATATCAGAACAGATGTTTGTGATTTTTAAGCTGTGATGTCCACTTCACTTAGCAAAAATAATGCAAGCCAGCAGAAATCACAACCGAGGAAGCATTCGCCATTTTAATAATATTACCCAAACCCTTTAATGAAATTCACAGGAATTTCTGTCGTCTCCCCGTATGTAATGACCGCTCTTGCCTTCTCATCAATCGTATCACCTTTTTTCTTGAGGGGATCAGTGGCGACGCCAGGATTTTAGTTTGGGGGGGGGGCTGGATTTTCGGGAAAAATTTCCCGTTTTGAGTCGCCAAAATTTATGACGACCTTTTTTTTAGTCATTTGATCGAAATCTTCGAAAATGGTCCTTTTTCATAATCCGCCAAACTGTCTGTCAAACCTCGTGCGTACCTTTACGGTTATTTTGGGGGGGGATAAAGGGGGTTAATCGTGCAGATATTTTATTTTTGCATGAAAAAAATTGATGGCCTTTTTTAGGGGGGGGGGCTTAGCCCCCTAGCCCCCCCTAGCGCCGCCACTGGAGGGGATCAAATTTGTTGGTGTAGCGATGACCCATTTGTCCTCCTAGCAGTCGGCGATGCTAATGCGAGCGCCATATCCGATCGAGTACCTGTTAAGGAAAGCGCCAAACGGCGCGTGGCGAAAAGAAATCCGTCTCTAGGAGGAGATGGTATCCAGTGGCAACGGACATTGGCGCTAAACAGGAGCGCTGAGGCGACAACGGGGGGACGTGCGAGAGGACTACGAATGCCCCGACCGATTATCGTGCGCATGCGGACATACGCGAACATACACATAGACATACACGCAAGCAGACATTATATGCACACTAACCCAGACGTATATACACAAACAGACATACAAATATACGCACAGACGTATACACAGACATTTGCGCACATATTCGCACAAACACAGACTTACTCGCAGACACGCACAGAAATATACGCATATGTGCACACAAACACAGACATACACATAGGCATACACATATATACACATCAACACAGTCATACACGCACACGTACACGCACGCACACACACAGTAGTCAATTGGCACACGTACGCAGACACATAGATGCACAGTATTGGAAGCGTATACACAGGCCGATGAATACACGCACTGATATGCAGTTATGCACATGTAGTCATACATGCGCAAATACACAGACACATGTAAATAGAGGCACATAATTATACGTACATGTACAGTTGTACACGCACACTCACAAATATACTCTGTCTCTGTTTTTCTGTGTATGTCTGTGCGTATGTCACAGTCTCTGTCTCTGTCTCTGTTTCTCAGTCTCTGTCTCTGTCTGTTTCTCTGTCTCTGTCTCTGTCTGTTTCTCAGTCTCTGGCTGTGTCTCTGTCTCGGTTTCTCAGTCTCTGTCTCTGTTTCTCAGTCTCAGTCTCTGACTCTGGCTCTGTCTCTGTCTCTATCTCCGTCTCTGTCTCTGTATCTCAGTCTCAGTATCAGTCTCTGACTCTGGCTCTGTCTCTGTTTCTCAGTCTCAGTCTCTGACTCTGGCTCTATCTCTGTCTCTATCTCCGTCTCTGTCTCTGTATCTCAGTCTCAGTATCAGTCTCTGACTCTGGCTCTGTCTCTGTTTCTCAGTCTCAGTCTCTGACTCTGGCTCTATCTCTGTCTCTGTTTCTCAGTCTCGGTCTCGTTCTCGTTCTCGGTCTCAGTCTCTGGCTATGCATGGCTCTGTTTCTTTTTATGTCTACACAATCGTGTCTCAGTCCACTCCACAGACTTAATAAAGCGAATCTCTTTTCAGTTCGTAATTTCTCAGATTTCCCATAGCGATATTTTTACATGACCGTCAATGACTATACTATTATATACGGTCTTGTTTTTCTTCCAACACGCTCAGACTTTCTTCCATGGATAGACGCCTGAAAGCTCTTCTATTGTGTAGAAGCAGGAATGGCTTTAAGCAGTGTTAGATGAATGCTTGAAGAAAGAACGAATGAATGATTGGATGAATAGAAGAATGAATGAAAAAATGAAGAAATTAAATAATTTATGAAGAAGTAAAAATACGAACGAGTGAATGTATGAGTAAACAAGTGAATTATTGAATCAATGATATATTGAATGAGTGAATGAATGAATGAATGAATGAAGGATTGAATGAATGAATGAATGAATGAAGGATTGAATGAATGAATGAACTAATGAACGAGCTCATTAACAAACGAACAAACGAACGATGTGAATGAATTAACGGATGAATTAAAGATTGATATTCAGAATGACGTAATGATTGATTTACTGAATGGATAAAAGAATGAGTGAAAGAATTAACGAACAAACGAGTGAATGAATGAATGAATAAATGAATTAACGGGGAATCAAAGAATGTTTGATTTTTGATTGAATGAATGAATGGATAAACAAACTAACGAAAGGATGAATGAATGAAAGAATGACCAAACTAATGAATAAATGAATGATTGAGCGAACAAACAAGTGACTGAATGAACGAACGAACGAACGAATGAACGAATGAATGAATGAACGAATGAATGAACGAATGAATGAACGAATGAACGAACGAATGAATGAACGAACAAATGATCGAACGAACGAATGAACGAACAAATGAACGAATGAACCAACGAATGAACGAACGAACGAACGAATGAACGAATGAACAAACAAATGAATTGGCGTTGGCATTTCATTTGGATCGATAAGATGAGATGACATCATTTCTTTTTCATACGAGCTACATGTAATTACAGTCGTGTTCTCTTCCGATTCTCCCCTATTTTTCCGGTTCTTTATGGGTCAACTGAACCCCCTATCCCCCCACGAGTTTAATGACGATGTAGTGGGAGAGCTTTTGATCGAAGCGTCAACGCCTTTGCGAGACTGTAATGAAACGAGACTTCGAATTACATTGAAAAACACCGCAATATACAACTCTACTTTCAAGGCCGCGTGTGTGTGCGTGTGTGTGTGTGTGTGTGTGTGTGTGTGTGTGTGTGTGTGTGTGTGTGTGTGTGTGTGTGTGTGTGTGTGTGTGTGTGTGTGTGTGTGTGTGTGTGAGAGTGTATCTGTTTAAGCCTGCCTCCTTCTGTTTGCTTCATTCTATATTGATTCTGTATACAGGAATGAATGTAACGCAACGTTTATTATTTAGGCCTATGGTATATATATATATATATATATATATATATATATATATATATATATATATATGAATCAACGCTTTTCCTGCTGCGAAGATAGCAAGTCATAATATAGAATATAATTCTAATGTAGCCTATAATAATTATATGTTTCTGTCTTTCCAAGTCTTATCTCGTCCATGCCTTACAGCTTCGTCGAGTACTTTGACATCAAATGCGCACTCTAAAAAATAATAATCTTCATGCTACAAGATATCTTACTTACCTAATTGGGTCAACGATGTCATTCACCTGCCTATGGTATGTGTTTATATATAAATATATGTATATATATACATATATATGTATATGAATCAACGCTCTATTTTCCCCGTATATGTATATATTAGGGTGCTCCAGATTATGATACATTTTCAAAAAGTTTATAAAAGTACTGCTCCCTGGCAATTTTCCCATTCCATTTATCATTTTGACCAACTGTGCCAATTTTCAGACCAATTGAAAAAGGTTAAGCCTTGCCACCGGCATAAGAACTTTACAATACGAAAATACATAGGAATTTTCTTTAAAATCGGCAATTTGGAAAATATGATGGGAATTGGTGGGAAAACTTTATTATTTCATGATGATTAACTTCTTTTACAAGCTTTTGTATGTTCCTGACGATATTTATTATGATAAATCTTAGATGCACTGGGTGCAGTATGAGAATTGTAGAAAAACAACTGCATGGGAGTCAGACGTTGAATTATGTGGAGTTGCGTTGTGCAATGAAGACTTTACTGTGGATCTTAAGAAAGACTATGGTGCTGAATCCCAAACCAGGAAATTCTAGCACTGACCGGGTGTGTCTTAAATTGCTTAGTGAACATGGATAAACTATTTTTTAGAAGTGATTACAAGCTATATGGCTTGTTGGGAGGGGGCAATTATCCCATTGTCAGACAACGGAATTTCTTTAAATGGAGATGTTCTGCATTTGTTCGTTTATCTGAAAACGATCCATATGTTCATGTTACTGGAACGATTCCAGAAGCATTGAAAAGCAATTAAATAAGTTTGGGGTTGTCGAACAACGAAAGAAGAACATCACGGCCAAGATTATGGATCTCTACGATAAAAATTTTATAGAGTCGTGTTTGCACGTTCAATGCCTTTTTGGTAAGGCTCTTAGCGGTGTCTACTGCAAGATGCGCCATTAGATGGTCTGCAGTTATGGACTGATCTCAACACGACTGATTCAAATGTTGCAGGAGCTGCAGTTACTGTCCTTAGACATTTATGATATCTTGCAGAAGAAATTGTGCTATTCGCATTGATCTTGAACTTGGTTTATGAATCCGAAAACCCACAAATCGCTCACCAACTTCTGACAGTGAGACAAACAGAACCACTGGAAACCCCCATTTCAGTAGGCTATTTCCGCAGTTGAATGCATCCTCAAAACTGATTCATTTGATTACCAAAAGGTCAGTGCTTATTGTTCCACCTACTTAACATTGAAAGTTATTGGCTCAGCTTAAGCTATAGCCTACTACCAGCACAGTGGAAAGCTGTTGACAATTTCCAGCAGGCAGCACTACTATATGCCTATTAAAGTTTGTTCGTGAATGGAAAAAGCGACGAAACTAATCAAATACTTTATATATACAGTCATAAAGGATGAATATCAACGATAGTCTACTCTACAGGTGGTTAAATCTCATCGACACAGATTCCGAGATTTTAAGCACCGAGGAAACTCTTGAAGCTGTATACATATAACAATGTAAGATAGTAGGTCTGTGGGAGTGGGAGTGGAATTGCAGTAGCAGTTTGTGGAGAGAGTTACATTTTTCAGTTGATATTAGGGTCATGTTCTGACCAATAAATCATAAACACACACTGGTTTTATAATATGTACTTACATACCTGCAATTTGTATTTTCAACCGAAAAACAGCGGTTATTGTTAAACTTCATCGTGCTGGTGGCAAGGCTTAACCTTAATTTAGAATCCTCAAATTTGGTTTTTCAGACTCGTCTCAATGAGACGCATGGGAAAATAACCGGAGAGCTAAGAATTTTCAACTTTTTTTTGGAGCACCCTAGTATATATACATATATAATTTACTGCGAAGATAGCAAGTCATAATTATTAAGAATATAATTATAATGTAGTCTATGTATCTTTCTGTTTTTCCAAGTGTTCCACATGTGTCTTATCTCGTCCATGCATGCCTTACAGCTGTGTCGAGTACTTTGACGTCAAAGGCGCACTCTAAAAAATAATAATCTGCTACATGCTACAAGATATCTTACTTGCCTAATTAGGTCAACGGTGTCAGAGGCAAATTCATATTTACAGAGGACTACTTTCCTTGACGACGGTTTCGGGGGGAAAAGAGGCCGACAAAAACAAATGGGATTCTCGATCTTTCTCGGCCAGATCTCCGTGTAGCCTAATATCCCTGTCGTATAGGTATATCTTCATGGAAGTGGCATTGAAGAATTGCTCGGGTTGACCGACCGATAAAGAACGGTGACCGGTAAGGAAAACCTGGCGCTACAGAAGTTGCCCAGAGGTCGCAGAATGACCTGTTTGGAGGAGCCCGAGCGATGACGGATCGGCTGAGGTCTGATTGGAAGGCAGGGCAGGACCATGTATCTTGCGCTGTGATCTGCGCGCGGGTGCGCCAGAACATGGAAGCGAGTGCCGTGCGTTATTATAAGCCTCATCTGCAGCGAGGAGGAGGAGGGAGCCGCGTGAAGGATTGGACGCTTGGAGTTCGACGTTTTGGTCTTCAATATCTCTGGCCGATGGACATATCACCTGCCAGACACAAAAGATTGATTTCGTTGCTTTGATTTAGCCGCCGTTCCCTTTGAAGATCCGCCGCCGCTAACGATGCCACCAACCGCCGGCGTAAAATGGGCCAATGTTTGCGGATGGGGTTGATGATCTCGTGGTAACATGGACGCTGATAAGGGAACATCGCTTTTCCACGCTAAAGCCGCCTTCCATGTGATTATACCCGAGCAGAGCGGCGGCGGTGGCTTCGTTTTCGGCGGGTTTCAAGGTCGTATTGATCGCTCGTGTGGCTGTTGGCATTTGACCTTGAGTGTTGGGCTCTGCTCGCTCTTGTGGAAGTCGACTTGATCCGTGGAGGTCGTATTAGTCATGCATCAGTTTTGTAATTTGCGTTTTGTCCGGAGATATTTTCGGACTGGCAGCTTAGTCATTTGTATCTGTCGTGTTTGTAGCTGTCATCTTTATCTGGGAATTTCCCATTTATCACGTGTCATTTCTATCTGCTGTCACGCCATCCTTGTGACCTTATCACGAGTCAGTCGAAATGCTGTAACGAAATTGAACTGTCACTATCGTCATCGATATTTGCATGTTACTGGTATCTGTAGCTATCTGCATATATTATAGGCCTATATAGGTCACAAGGCTAAGAATATTTGCATTCTTCCAAACCACCAGTCTAAGGCTGTCAGTTATTCTACAACAACTGACCTGCAATGACATAGCATGATTCTGTCTTATCTTCTGTAAAAGCTCATAATCATCAGTTTCGTTATTGTAATTGTTTTCAAACGATTTGGGGCATATCAGAATCTTAACTTGTAATGGTATAATCATGGCTCTGTATAATGGCAAAATGAGAGGCAAGTACACGCTACAGTTACCTGTAGGTTTACAGCCTACAGGTAATTTTCCGATGGATTGAGATGGTGGTTCATGAACATGCAACTGGCAACTGTTCATTCATTCATTCATTCATTCATTCATTCATTCATTCATTCATTCATACATTCATTCGTTCGTTCGTTCGTTCGTTCATTCATTTGTTTCTTTGTTTATTCATCCATTCATTCATTCATTCATTCATTTATTCATTATAATCAATGATTGAACTATAACATTTTGCTACATGTTGAAATACAGTGATACCTATTAAAATCAAAAAAGAGCCGTGGTTATATCTATAGGTTGGTCAATAAATGTTATGATTTTTAGGTTGGCATCTAGGCTTCAATATTGCACACGGGAAATTCGAATTAGTGAAATTAAGTGGTATAGTTGAATTGATGAAAATAATGATTTGCGCAATTGGAAGTTGGATTGATGAAAATAATTAGGCTACTTGCGCAATTGGAAGTTGAATTGATGAAACTAGTGATTTGCGCAATTGGAAGTTGGATTGATGAAAATAATTAGGCTACTTGCGCAATTGGAAGTTGAATTGATGAAACTAGTGATTTCGCGCAATTGGAAGTTGGATTGATGAAAATAATTCTTTGCATTAATGGAAGTTGGATTGATGAAAATCATTCTTTGTGAGGTATAAATACATTCTGTATGCCAGCGTATTCCCTCGACAACAGCCAATGATATAATGGTATTTGTTTTCAAGGCTGTTTTTAAGGGAATTTTAGAACTGCACAACTTCTTCTTTTCCTTCCCATCCTCCATGGTAAATCACTTCCAATCGGGGGACAGTGTCCTTTTTTGCTAGTCTTCACTGTACATAAGTGCTTCTACAACTGCACAAATACATTTAGAACTGCACATTTTTTACAACTGCACGTTAAAAAAAGCCCTGTTTGTTTTAGCAGTATTTACATCTCTAGATCCAGGACTTTACACAAAAAGTATACGCAGCTCTAAATGGATTTTTGCAGTTGTAGAAGCACTTCTGTGCAATAAAAAAATAGTAGAAAACAGGGTTTTTTAACGTGCAGTTGTACACAACATGTGCAGATGTCGAAGCACCTAGGCCTATGTACACTTAAAACTAGCAAAAAGGTCACTGTCCTCCGACTGGAAGTAATTTACCATGGATGATGGTTGATGGGAAAGGAACGAAGTCGTGCAGTTCTAAAAAATTCCTTAAAAACAGCCCTGGTCGAAAAAGGTAATTATCGTCCGACTGGAAGTAATTTACCATTGGGGTGGACAAGGCCGTAGCCAGGATTTGAGTTCGGGGGGTGTTTCACCAATTTCCCTTCTGTTTTTTTACTTTTTTCCATTTCGGGGGGTGTTTTCATGGTTTTATTTCATGGTTTTACATCAGGTGCTCGAAAATGCGTTATATTATTTTTCACATTCTCCATTTCGGGGGGGTGTTCAAACACCCAAAACGCCCCCCTAGCTACGGCCTTGGGGGTGGATGGGAAAGAAAGAAGGGTTTGTGCAGTTATGAAAATTCTCATTTAAAAGATCCCTGTCTGGATTATGTTCACCGCGCATGTGTTTCCTGCAATCGAAAATCATTATTGTCGGTGGGTGCTCTCGTAATTTCGCTTGGATAAGTTTTGCAAAGTTCATCTCAGAGCAGGTGCTGTTCGATAAACCTTTCGTGTTTGAAATTTTCTGCTATTTTCTGCGATTTCATTCAAAGCTAATGTATATACGTTACTCGAGACTAGTGACTTTCTTTGAATTCTGAGTTTTCTATTATCTTTAAGTTTAAGGTTTCTATAGAAATCGTTGTCACTACAACATTTCCTGTTCGGATAATTATTGGCGCCTGGTGTTGAAAATGGCCATGTGTGCTCAGTGTGAGAGTTGTGGACAGATAACTGGGAGTGGGGGTCGGACTATGATCCACTTAGAATTGAGTGTGAAAAAACAGAATTTACTATGGGGCTCTAGGAAAGACAGAGGGGTTGAAACCTCCACTACAATGGCAATTCTCACCCTGTGCCTACCTCTGAGATGACAGATTTCCGACGGATGATCGCGGCTCATATATGTACATATAATACAGTCTGCCATTCTGACCTGCTTATCTATTTGACCACAGAGCCTAAGAATCAATTATACCCCAGAGGCTGAAGAGAGGACTATAATTTATTTGATCTAATTGAATTTAAAGCCATTCATTGTATGACCACACAACAGACAAACCAGATTATGACAGTTTAGAATATGGCATTCCAAGTGCTGGCGCCAAAAGAGCAAAGCAAAAGTTCAAATGTCCTACTAAAGTCTGCACTCTGCATAGGCTCTACCTTTTAACATGAGCAGTTTACTGTCGCACAGGGCTTAAAGTGAGCCTGGACGGTCATAGACGGCGTCCATGCACTTGTTTTAAAATCTGAACGCCGTCCAGCCACTTATTGGCTAGCACAGACTGGAAAGGTAAGGAGTGTCCATGCAGGCACTTCTCTTGGAGAGGCAAGGGGCGTCCAGCACTTATTTTTCCTCACTTTAGGCACTGCTGTCGGGTTATTCAAAAGACATGCAAACGTCATTGTTAATAATTATATGCATGCATATTTACATACAAGCGAACACATAATTATAGTTATACCAAAGAGGTT
>OX457053.1:23374681-23377181 GCA_949752735.1 Lumbricus terrestris
GTCATCATAATAACGTAGGCTGCATTGTCTCGTCGATTGTGGCGGACATTTCGTCGAGATTTCTTATTTTTCAGCGAGTCGCGCGACGACGAAAGTTTTCCCAGCGTCTCGAACAAGGTGAATTACACCTCTCGGCCCCGTGCCGTGGCCCATCTGGCCCTCCGTCGTTCGTCTTATCTTGCGCGCGCAGTTGGCGCAGCCGACAGGCGAATATCCGAAGGGACGCCGCCGTCGCCGTCGCCGCCGTCGCCAACGCCGTTACTGCTATTGCACCGCGCCACCGCTTACGTCACCGGTTTGTCATCGGACCCCTTCGCAGCCCGCCCCGTCGAGTCCTTAGCGGGAGCATTTATAAAATATTTACGCCGTGGGTTGTTGCTGTGTACGGTGCAGTCGAAGGGAACACGCTGAGCGTCGATCGGCGTTTCGAGCAAAACGACAGTTACTATTCCCGGCGATAAGAATTTTATTTATGGCCGACGACGACGTCACGTGGTCACGTGGTCACGTGGTCATGCGCAGCGGCTAAGAGAAACTCTTGTAAGCAGACGCGAATCGAGCGATTTGTGTCCGTCGGACTGCGCATGCGTGTGGCGGAAACGCCGAATCTGGCTTTTTTCTCGACACGAATACGTATCAAGACCTGCGATGGATTAGGCTGCATGTATATAAATGCTGAGTGCTGAATTTGTTATTCTCGGGAGGGAGGGAGGGTAGGAGAGAGGGATGGAGAAGGGAGAGTGGGAGGACTTGAGGAAGGGAGGGAGGGCTTACAGTTAAAAAATACCATTACACAGTTCGCAGGGATGTGGTAAAGCAGTAGGCTATAATTCATATCCAATGATACCCGACGATGTATTGATGGTCTGGTCATTAAAAAACCCATAAAGACTCAGCTTCAACGAGTTCAAGCACTGTTATCCTATGCAAATTGGCGTATTAAATCCTGCATGTAACTGTTGGGTTTAAAACATTGGGGTATGGAAGTCGAAACGCACGAGAGAGAGAGAGAGAGAGAGAGAGAGAGAGAGAGAGAGAGATGGATGAGCGAGAGTAAGAAATAGGGGAGAGATGGGTGAGATGGAAGAGAGGCGAGAGGAAAGAGAAGAGAGAGAAACAAAAGTTAGAGAAATAGAGGAATGCGATTGAGGGGACATACAGACAGAGACAGACATACATAGACATAGAGAGGCATAGAGAGGCATAGAGACAAACACGGAGGCGGAAGCGGAGACGGAGACGCAGACGGAGACAGAAAGACAGAAATAGAGAGACAGATAGAGAGACAGTAAGAAACAGAAAGAGAGACAAATAGAAATGAGTGAGTGAGAAGTGAGAAAGAGGGAGGAACAAAAGACAGAGAAATACTGTCAAGAGATGGAGGAGACAGACAGACAGACAGGTAGACAGACAGACATACAGACAGACAGACTAATAGAGATACATAGAAAGAGAGAGAGAAATGGGATGACATCGGAAAAGATTTGGACATTAATAACCATAGATATTCAATTGATTTGGCGAACAATCTCTCCAAATATTATTCCTTCACACATACACTGACAGTATCCATATTTTTGTGAAATGCAGCATAATGATCTCACGGTGTTCGTGCTCTTCCTGTGCTTTAATGTCTGTTGTTCTGTTATTTCATACCATTGCCCGACGCCTCTTTCTGACGTACTGGGTGTTTTGTGTCTGTGTGAAAGACGACACCTATTGTGCATATTATTAGCCATAAAGATTCTCGTCCGAAGTTCTTGGAAACGTTGCTCTGCGAAGAATCCTACATGCATGTATTTCTCAGCTGTTGCATGCGAATTAACGTGTAGGCCTATTAGTATATTGCATTAACTAATACATTTCCAGGAATTTGAATTCATTGTGCAGCACTTTCCTCTATTACATTGAATGGTAGGCCTCATGTATTGAATGATAATTGTATTGCATTTTTTGGCACTTAGAGTGATTCGTTTGCGTGTCTGTTTGAATCCGATTCTGACGACGATTATAATAGCGTCCAGGGGTCATTCCGCCGTGTTCTATTCTAGCCTTTAGACCAGGGCTTAAAGTATGCCTGGACGGTCATGGACGGTGTCCATGCACTTATTTTGAAATCTGATCGCCGTCATGCCACTTATTGGCCAGCACAGCCTGGTAAAGTCAGGGGCGTCCAGGCACTTCTTTTTAAGTATGGGCGTCCAGGCACTTATTCTTCCACACTTTAAACACCGCTTTAGACTTCCCAATTAGCTATAGGGTTGGGTCGGGCGCTTTTGGGTAGACGGTCTTGAAACAGCGCTCTATAAATGCACCTATTATTGTAAATAAGACTTAGTAGTGAGAACGGTGAAGCAGCTGTTACGATAGTCGATATTTTTCATCACATCGTCGAGAGGACCTGCAGGACGCACGTTATTCGCAATCGCTTATCAAATAAAATCATGAGGACCCGCTTGCCTCGTCATTTTCATTGCCCGATCGATTAAGATGGCGGCGA
>OX457053.1:23382181-23764681 GCA_949752735.1 Lumbricus terrestris
CCCAGAAAGCCACCGCCCCTCCCGGTGCGACGCACTACCGTGTATGTGGGAATTCCCCCGGGGATAACCCACGACAGACCGAAATTGGACGATCGTGTTCTACCAATACGCCCCTGTCAAAAACACGACCCACATACACAGACGGGTAGGCAGACAAACATATAGACGCACACACAGACAGACAGACGTTCACAGACAGACATTTATGAGGTTACTAACGAGAGGCATGGGTACTGATGCAAAGGAACAGACAGGTTGGAAGAGAGATACCGAAGCATACACACGCATGCACAGGAACAGCAAGATCGACTGACGTCGAAACACACACGTGCACATATAGAGGTAGAAAGAGAGAGACTTAGAGACTCACAGCATACATACTAGTAACTGGAAACGCACCAGGACACATTAATTTAAGAACAAGTAGATAAACAGAGAACGAGTCAGAGACAGACAGACAGACAGACAGACAGACAGACAGACAGATAGACAGACAAACAAACAGACATACAGGCAGACAGACAGAGGGAGAAAGACAGAAGCAGAGAAAGACAGAAGCAGTGACAGACAGACACAGAAAGAGAAGTAGACAGACAGACTTAGACAGACAGAGAGACAGATACACAGGCAGACAGGCAGACAGGCAGAAAGAAGGAGAAGGACAGAAGCAAAGAAAAACAGAAGCAGAGAAAGACAGAGGCAGAGACAGACACACAGAAAGAGAAGTAGACATACATACAGACAGACAGACAGACAGACATAGACAGACAGACAGACATAGACAGACAGACAGACAGACATAGACATACATAGACAGACATAGACATACAGAGAGAGACAGCGACATCCATAAGGATACACAGAAGCAGACACAGACGAAGGCACATGCTGCTGCAGTGGAAACGAATCGGGCATCGGGTGCGTTTTCGAGATTGATTCCGGATCGGAAGCGGGTGCGTTTTATGATTGATT
Organism: Lumbricus terrestris; assembly: GCA_949752735.1. NCBI lineage: Eukaryota > Metazoa > Annelida > Clitellata > Crassiclitellata > Lumbricidae > Lumbricus > Lumbricus terrestris. The sequence goes on from OX457053.1 coordinate 23,383,154, forward strand.
CGACGCCGATGCGGTGATCGATGCAGCATCGGTTAAGTGAGCGACAAGAAGATTTGAGGAAGGAGGCTGAGTTGGCGACGCTGGACGATCGTCTGAGAAGGGATGAGAGGGAAGCTGAGGGAAAGCGGGTGATCAAAGGAAGGAGGGAAGATGAAGAGGATAAGAAAACGAGAGATGGGTTGATGGATGGTCGACAGATGGAAGGGTGGAAGGGTGGATGGGTGGAAGGGTGGATGGGTGGATGGGTGGATGGACGGATGGGTGGAAGGGTGGAAGGGTGGAAGGGTGGAAGGGTGGGTGATGGGTGGAAGGGTGGATGATGGGTGGGTGATGGGTGGAAGGGTGGGTGATGGGTGGATGGATTGACAGACGGACGTTTGGACGGCTTATAACTTTATAAGAGGTGGAGAAATGATGGGTGGATGAATGGTTTGCTTTGCTGCACGATTGACTGATTGAATGATTGAGCAACTGATTGATTGACTGATTGATTGATTGATTGATTGAGCGATTGATTGACTGATTGGGTGCTGAACTTACTGATCGGTTGCTCATTTGATTGAATGATCTGATGAACGATTGATTGATTGATTGCATGAGTAATTGATTGTTGGATTGAATGATTCGATGAATGCATGAATAAATAATTGATTGATTCACTGAATGCCAGGCTTATTGAGTGGTTGCTTGACTGATTGAATGATTCGGTGAAAAAATGAATAAATGAATAAATGAATGAGTGAATGATTGATTGACTGACTAAGTAATTGAGTGATTGAATTATCGATTGAGTAATTGAATTATCGATTGAGTAATTGAATTATCGATTGAGTAATTGAATTATCAATTGAGTAATTGAATTATCAATTGAGTGATTGAATTATTGATTGAGTGATTGAATTATAAACTGAGTGATTGAATTATCAATTGAGTTATTGAATTATTGATTGACTGAGTCAGTCATTGAGTGATTGATTAATATCCATGGATTTGTTACAATATTGAAACCCGATTACAATAATTAGAATTACCTGCTGCAATTTTCTAATAGATTACATTTTAGTTGAATCTTGTGGCTAATGGAATAGTCTTATAATCAACTCTATTTCCAATTGATTAATTAATCTAGGCCTACTTGCTAATAATATTATATCCAAATATGATCGATTAGATAGATACCCGTTTGTGACAATGAGATTGATTGATCAATGATTGATTCACTAATTCACAGATTGATTGATTCCTTGAATTTAATTCATTCATTCACTCGTTCGTTCGTTCTTTCATTCTTTCATTCATTTTTTCGTTCGTTCATTCGTTAGTTTGTTCATTCATTCATTTGTTCGTCATTTATTCATTCATTTACTCATTCATTCATTTATTCATTCATTCTTTCTGCATCAATGTATACCCTAAATTGTTCCTGACCTCCGCCTTCACCTTTGACCCTGACCTTGCCTTCGATAATGACCTTGACTGTATGTTCTCTTCACCTAGTCGCATACCCTAAGTTCAACAATAAAATATTGACCTTTGACTTTGATCCTTTTTGATTTTTATACAATTCTCTTACTGACCTTGGCATTCGACCTTGACCTGTTTTCCGTCTGACCTTGTGCTATCCTCCTCCAGGTCTGTTCGTGGCGATGATCTCCGAGGGTCACGTCTACCTGCTCAACCCGGGCGAGACCGTCTCGCTCGAGTGCAACTTCCACGCCGACGAGTACGACCTGTTCGAGTACCCTGTGCTCTGGCGGAAGACCCAGCAGGGTGAAGTCTCGCAGGTCAACGTCATGGGGACCGTCATGGACCCCTTCCTCGTCAGTGGACGCTTCGAGGTGACCTTCACGTCGACTGCCTCCAGGTACCGGCTCGTCCTCACCATCTCAGGTAGGTGGCAGTGGCTCTTGACTGACTCATCTGCTAAATCGTGTGCAATAATGTCGAAGGCAGTGTTGTGCTATAATTATGGTGACTTTGTTTTACGGTTTTTGTGTTGTGATTTTGTATAGCGACTTTGTATTGTGATTTTGTATTGGGATTTTGTATTGTGATTTTGCACCGTGATTTTGTATTGCAACTTTGTATTGTGATTTTGTATTGTGATTTTGCACTGTGATTATATATTGTGATTTTGTATTGTGATTTGTTTTCTGATCTTGTATTGTGAATTGTTTTGTGATCTTAAACTGTGATTAGATATTGTGATTTTGTATTCTGACTAGATATTGTGATGTGATTTTTTCTGACTTTGGTTCTTTTAATACGTTTTTGTTCCAAAATTATAGTAAGAGGTCCAAGCATAAATATGTTGCATGCACAGTGTACCACCGTTTGAGAACCCACCCCTGCTCTAGGCTCATACAGTATATAGCTCGACCCCAGTGGCGGCGCCAGGATTTCAGTTTTAGGGGGCGGAATCCTCGCGGAGGAAATTTTCCATTTTCATTCGCCAAAATGTCTGACGACTTTTTTAGTCATTTGGTCGAAATCTCTTGCATATATTTCAGTTTTTAGGGGCTTATCATGTTTTAGGGGGCTTAGGCCCATAGGCGTACGGGACATTTCGGCAGTGGGGGGGGCAAAAAAAATTGTTTGCCCAAAAAATCTGACGACTTTTTTTATTCATCCGCCCAAAATTCTTAGGATTTTCCCGTCCGAAAAATCTGACGACTTTTTTATCCCTGCACGCCCGAAAAAAACCTCCCGTACCTGTTTTGCCCGAAAAAAATTTCCGAAATTTTTTGGCCCGTCCATGCCTCTTTTGCCCGAAAAACACATTTGCCCGAAATTTGGGGGGGCATTTGCCCCCCTCTGGACCCCCGTCTCGTACGCCTATGCTTAGGCCCAAGCCCCCTGGCGCCGCTACTGCTCGACTCCACTCTTTACGCATGATCTCTATATACTATTTTATGCTTGAAGTTTTAAATTGGCTACCTATAATTGCTGCACCCATTCACTATTAGATCATCCTTCTGATACCCGTAGCACAGCTGGGAAATGCCCCCAAATATCTCTCGAACAATTACGCAGAATCCTTTATCCGCAACTTCATCTCGCCATGCATTGTCCTCTGCCAATTTATTGTCTTCAACTTTTAATTCCCACGGCTAGGACTTATCTGCTCCACCATTGAGTCGCTTATGTGATTGGTCCCTCTATTTGTAATGATCTTCCACCATCAATTGGGGCTTAATTGTAGGGCGCGGTGGTGTAGTGGGTGTACTATGTTCCTTGTCTTGCAGTCGGAGTGTTGCAGGCTCGAATCCACCTCAAACCGCCTCGTAGGGACCTTGGGCAAGTCCTTCATTCGTGATTGCTCATGCGCTTCGGCGCGAAACTCCGATTCAGTGTCTGCGCTGTAATCTGGAGTGCTTCTGTGCAGTAATCTTGAGTGGGTGTTATATGACAAGTGCACATATATACAATATTATACATAATTAATAACTCAGTTTTCCTCATCAGCCTCTCATTCATTAAGGGCATTGCAACCCCAACCCTCCAGCCCTAATTCTGAGTGTCTGTGTGCATCCTGAGCCTGACTCTGAATAATCATTCTTCTAGAGGCGTTATATAAATATATAGAGGCGATACAATGCTATATTTTTTTGTTGTGAGACTTTTAACATCGGAAAACCGTCGCCTATACTGCATATAATTATGACCTTAGAAAGTGGTGTGTAAAACCAGGTCGTCTCGAAACCTTGTCTCTATTACTTTCTTACAGTTTACTTACGAAATCAATCCAAATTATATCGAATTTACATAGACCTAATATATATTTTTATATATAATTTATATATACATACATATGTATATATATACATACATATGTATATATTGTGTGTAGGCTATGATGCTATTAGGATATTAGCTTAGTGTTACTTTTTTTGGTGTGACAACATTTCTCTTGCCTAGAAACACAGTTAAGACGTGTGTATTCTGTGATCTGCGTTCTTTTGAATTGTTTAAACTGCATAATTGTACGCTGTATCCAGTTGCGTTCTGTCAACCGGATTGTTGAATAAACGAAAATTATTATTATTTTATTATTACTATAATTGCGTCACTGATCTTGTCTATTGTTATATATTATGCATGGACAGAAATTAGACATCATGATAGTGCTAGATTATTTAATTTATTCCTTGGACGTCACATAGATATGACAATAATAATCTATATAAATCAAAATGTAAAAAGTTTGGTCCTAATGGGTTATTTCGGAAACTTCAACACCGATTCTTTTGAAATTTTTCGCAAAACGCTCCGTTCGAACACGATCGTGTTTGTAAAAGGATATCCTGGAAAGAAACAAATCTCTTAGACCAAAAAAACACAACTTACTCCTCGAGTTGACACGTTTATACATTTTAACTCTCACGCAGACGTCCGCCATCTCGCGCATGCGCTGTCGATAGCGCTGTAGATATAATATGGATTCCACCCACTTTCATTTCAACCGTCCAAAGATTTTAACTGGGTCACCAATCACAAACCTGAGAAAGAGGTCGCAACAGTCGCGCGCGCTGTCCAGAGCATGTTTATTTTAACTGGGTCACAGGTCGCAACATTCGCGCGCGCTGCCGACAGCATGTTTATATAGCGCATATATTTAACTGTCGATATATATTAACTGTCGATATATATGGATTCCGCCCATTTTAACTGGGTCACCAATGACAAACCTTTGAAAGATTGCTTTCAAATTTTCACACAACGTTCTAGCGGACGTCAAGTAAGTAAGCAAGTAAGTAAGTAAGTAAGTAAGCTGCATGGTCCACGCTGCATGGTCCATGCTGCAAGGTCCACGCTGCATGGTCCACGCTGCATGGACCACGCTGCATGGTCCACGCTGCATGGTCCACGCTGCATGGTCCACGCTGCATGGTCCACGCTGCATGGTCAACGCTGCATGGTCCACGCTGCATGGTCCACGCTGCATGGTCCACGCTATATGGTCCACGCTATATGGTCCACGCTGCATGGTCCACGCTGCATGGACCACGCTGCATGGACCACGCTGCATGGTCCACGCTGCATGGTCCACGCTGCATGGTCCACGCTGCATGGTCCACGCTGCATGGTCCACGCTGCATGGTCCACGCTGCATGGTCAACGCTGCATGGTCCACGCTGCATGGTCCACGCTGCATGGTCCACGCTATATGGTCCACGCTATATGGTCCACGCTGCATGGTCCACGCTGCATGGACCACGCTGCATGGTCCACGCTGCATGGTCAACGCTGCATGGTCCACGCTGCATGGTCCACGCTATATGGTCCACGCTATATGGTCCACGCTGCATGGTCCACGCTGCATGGTCCACGCTGCATGGTCCACGCTGTATGGTCCACGCTGCATGGTCCACTCTGCATGGTCCACGTTCCATGGTCCACGCTGCATGGTCCACGCTGCATGGTCCACGCTGGATGGTCCACGTTGCATGGTCCAAGTAAGTAAGTAAGTAAGTAAGTAAGTTAGTAAGTAAGGAAGTAAGTATGTAAGTAAGTAAGTTAGTACAGAAGTAAGTAAGTAAGTTAGTAAGCAGGTAAAGTAAGTAAGTGAGTAAGTAAGTAAGTAAGTAAGTAAGCAAGCAAGCAAGTAAGTAAGTAAGTAAGGTAGGTAAGTAGGTAAAGTAAGTAAGCAAGTAGGTGAGTAAGTAAGTAAGTGAGTAAGTAAGTAAGAAAGTGAGTAAGTAGGTAAGTAAGTAAGTAAGTAAGTAAGTAAGTAAGTAAGTAAGTAAGTAAGTAAGTAAGTAAGTAAGTAAGTAAGTAAGAAAGTAGTTATGTAGGTAAAGTAAGTAAGTAAAGTAAGTAAGAGTGTAAGAAAGTAAGTAAGTAAGTAAGTAAGTAATTAGGTAAGTAAGTAAGTAAGTAAGAAAGTAGGAAAGTAGGTAAAGCAAGTAAGTATGTAAGTGTGTATGTAAGTTAGTAAGTAAGTAAGTAAGTAAGTTATTAGGTAAGTAGGTAAGTAAGTAAGTAAGTAAGTAAGTAAGTAAGTAAGTAAGTAAGTAAGTAAGTAAAGTAAGTAAGTAAGTTTGTAAGAAAGTAAGTAAGTAAGTAAGTAAGTAAGTAATGAGGCAAGTAAGTAAGCAAGTAAGTAAGTAAGTAAATAAGGGAAGGGAGGAGTGAGGGAGGAAGAGAGGGGATGGAGCGGGGGGAAGAAGGAGGGGAGGGAGCGGACAGATGGAGAGAGGGATGAGATGGATGGAGGAAGGGGAGGGACGGAGGGGAGGGAGGGATGGGGAGGGGAGCGACGGGGAGGAAGATGGGAGGGGATGGGGAAAGGGAGGGGATGGGGAGCGGGAGGGTATGGGGAGGGGGAGTGAGAGGGAGGAGGAGGGGAGGGGTGTAAGGGGAGGGAGGGGAAGAAGGGAGGGGAAGAAGGGAGGGTTAGGGGAAGGAAGGGACGAGAGGGGGAAGGAGGGGAAAGGAGAGAGTGGGAGGGAATGGCGGTAGGGAGGGACAGAGGGAGGGAGCGAGGCAGAGAAGGGAGGTATGGAGGGAGAGTTGCACGGTCTTTTCAGCCACAGCAACGCGTGGCCGGGTACAGCTAGTAATTTATATATTGTGACGCCATCTCAACGTTATACGATTTTCTGCATCACAATATGGACGTTGCTGCTGTACAGCGGCGCCCGCAGGATTTTTTCTTGTACGCACAGAAATTTTCGATGGAGGCGGAAGAGGGAAAAAATTTTCGTCAAAGTCGCCGGAAAAACTGATGACTTTTTTTAGTCATCAGCCAACATTTTCCCAAAAAACATACCTTTTCCATCCGCCGAAAAAACTGATGACCCTTTTTTTAGTCATCGCGCTGTACGCACTTGCGTACGTGCGTACGCCTGCGGGCGCCGCTGCTGCTGTACATGCAATAACTCGGTGGTATTGATATCATATTATGAGATTTCATATTATGAGATTTCATATTATGACGACATCTTTTTGCTGCATGGTCTATAACACTATTGTTACGTCATTAGCTATGTTTAAGTGGCGTCTTGCTTTTGGGATAATGCATGGCTATTCAGTATTGTGACGACATCTTCGTTTTCTACAAACACCATTGTTACGTCATTGGCTATAATCTAATAGTCTAGTGACCTCTTGTTGTTGGGATAATGCATCGGATAATGGCTAGTCCGCATTGTGACACATCTTGATGCTCTACAAAACTATTGTTAGATCGTTAGCCTTTTTTAACGAACAAGTTGCTGTTTATGGTGACAAAGGTCACATGGACTTCTTATTAAATGTGACGATGTATCTGTGCTGCATGAAAAAATATTAAGCGGATGAAAGGCTTCCAAGTGCCCGCAGGCGCGATGCTTATTATAAAAGAAGTGTCAACGGCCGCAGTGTCAAAGCTCCCCCATGCATAAGAGGGGTCGGACAGGACTTGAGGCCGTCTTTTGCAAACCCCTGATTTCAATAGTCTACATTTATTTATTTAAAAAAAGTTATTATTACTATCCTTTAATATATATTCAACAAAAGCCATTAGTAGCAGGAAGAACAATATACGGTACTATAGGGAATCAGTAGCTATTGTTATATCTCCTCGATCTCGTCTACATATTTTATTTCTTTACGCATAGTGATTGAATTGTTCAATATTATAATCTATAGTGGTAAAAAAAAACGTAGAAGACAACTGAGATGCAACTGCGATTGAAATAAAGAAGCACTGAAGCAATAACAATTTCATGTCGATAAAATGTAATATCTGATAACTTTGAAACTTAATAATTAATTAGCCTTTCGACGAATATTCAATGATAACATGTAAAAAAGAATTGTAGATAAATTTGCAGTTTGTTGTAAATCTGCACAATTTTCATCATATCAGGCAATAAGCTGTTTGAACGTCTTATGTTGTCTGGCAGATTGATGGCTCTGAGGGAGTAATCTCTCACTGACCCATTTCCCCCTAGAGGGATTTGCCACGAATAGAGTCTGACTTGATCATATATTTGTCGGTTAAGAACTTTGCTTTTGTTTTGCCTTGGTCTCTTATCCTACTATCCTCGCACTCTGGAGATTATTTTTAATTTATAAACGAGCATCGTTGGAAACAGGCTCATGAATTTCTCTAATGAAGGGACTTCTTTCTGGCGGCGGAGGGATTTCTTTGTTTCAAGGGAGGATATTTTTATTGGCGTAAGTAGGCCCTATATATTGTTTTGTTTCCTTCCCTCTTCAATCCAAGAGCTGGACTTCTTTTGTTGGCGTAGGGACATCCTTATTGAAACGACCAATTTCTCTTTGCGGATGGATTTCTGTATTCGAAAGATGGACTTCTTTGCTTGGCGAAAGGATATATATTTTTCTAGGTTAGATTTCTCTATTAACGGAAGGATTTCTTTTTTCTCTTTTTTCCAAGGAAGGATGTTTTTCATCGAACTCCTTTATTTCGCGGAGGGACTTTTCTATACGGCTAACGGAGACGACGTCTTCGTTCAACGGCGGAGGAATTTTTTATCCGACGAACGGAAACGTCTTCGTGCGGCTTCGGAGGGACTTCTTTATTGGGCGGAGGGACAAATCGGCGTCGCCAATTTCCCGCCGGCGGGCTTTGGCTGTCGATTATTGGCAAATAATGCTGGGAGGTGCGCTGCGAGGGATTTCGTTATGTATGGCGTCATTATTTTCAGCATTATGTTCGAATTATACGCGCAGCGGCCGCCCAGTCAAGCGATCGGGCACAGATAGGGCGCGTAACGGTCGCATAAAACTCTCCCGGACCGCGGTCGGGAAAGGGGAAGGGGCCAGCGCCAAGGCCAGCGATCTCTCTCCCAAGGTCATCGACCGAATTCTCTCGCAAGACGCTCACCGGCCAGACTTAATAAACGCGATAAAGTTTTCTATCGATTTTCGAGATCGCCCGACCGACCCACGCTACTCTGTCTCCCACTCTGCCACCGCCCCCACCACCACCCAACCCCAGCCCTCCCCACTCAACCCCACCTCTGGGTATCTCCCTAACCTCTGACCATACCGTCTAGCCTTCTTCCATCAAAGCGAGAAGACTAATAGAATGGGGGTATTATGTGGAGTGATGGAATTGAATTCCGTTAAAGACAGCATCTAATAAGATTATTATAAGCATTAGCTTACTATCGCAAAATTACTATCACAAGCACCTTCCGGTAAACACTGTCACAAAATACTGTCATATATAACCATAAGCTATTAGATCGCATTAGAGTGCCGTCCAAAGGACTGTGGGAAAGCACTAATTACATTGTCTACCACTCTACCACAATAGAATTCCACAACTTCTGGTAATCCGCTTCCGTCTACCACAATGCAATACTAAATATATTCACCAAAATGTGATTTAGAGGTGTTTAGGGCAGTATGAGAATTAAACAAATAACTAGGGGCCAGACATTGATTTGTGTGGCTTTAGGGTGTGCAATGAGAACTTTACCATGGTCCTAAGAAAGACTAGGGGGTTGCGCCTCCACAACCACGGCAATTCTCATCCCGATTTAAATATGTTTTCAAAAGTACAGCATCGTCGAAAATACTACGACAAACGGATTATCAAAGCATAGGGTCGCTGTTACTATATACCTATCACGAAATGTGTGCAAAATAGGCTTATAAGATAATTAAGCAATTCTGCCTAAATTCTTTCAAAGGACTAAGAGAAAGGAAGCAAAAATACCATCTCCGTATGGCATAAGCTATAATATTTTGTCACAAATTTACATCAAAATAATAATTATTATGTAATATTATCACCAAAATGTGGTGACCCTACAGCTAAAAGATATCACCCTCAAACATTGCAAGAATTCTAGATAGCCTACTGACCTATAATTCCAGCCTTATACACACCGTTTCAACAAGTTAGTGACTAAATAACTAAGGTGCGCCAAATGAATTGATTCCAAGCCTCTATATAAAGATTCACTATAGAGCAAACTGAATGTGACGTCGTTGATCTTGTGTGTCTTCATTCAATTTCCTCTATCCATCTCTTCAGCAATCAATAGGCTTTATTGGTCACCATGATGGTTCAACCGTAGAAAAATAGTCATCTGTATTATTATTATATAGGGGAAGCCGGGGTAATTTCGGCCATTTTTCTTATTTTGGTAATAAATTGAAACGGGTTGACTGCTAAAATTAAATAAAATCACAATGAAATAAAGCAAGATAGGGACAATATACTGCAAGGTTACTTTTTGGGAAAGAGGAAAACATTTGTGGGGAAAAAATCTTTTTGTAAAGTGAATTTTTGGCCGGTTTTACCCCAGTACACGGGGTGAATTCGGCCAACACGATTAATTTGATCCTCACAACAAACCAGATGAGATACATGTGTCGGTTCACACCGAAATCAGCATTAAGTCGGAAATTACACATCAGAGATGTTTAGGGAATACCTGGTAGTATGTTTGTGATTTTTAAAATTTTTTGGCAGAATTTAATAAAAATATAAATTTTTGTAAAAATTTATTTTTTCAAATTTTTTTAAAACACAATATGGAGTATGAAATGATGCGTTATAGTTATATTTTAAATTAAAACTGGGTATATTGGTGCAAAATATGAAGTTACTACCATAAAATTGGCACTATGTGCCATTCCTAACATCTCTGGGGTAAATTCGTCCACATGGCCGAATTTACCCCGACCCACCCACCCTCCAAAACAATCTTAACGAGCATGGACCGCATTTTTGGATAATTAATTTGGATAACCAAATTGGCCAAAAATATAGTGGTTTGCAGAATAGAAAGCAAATAATTAACATTTGAACAAGGTTACCTTCAATTCTTGGCTTTTACTGTCACAGTATGGATAAGTGGATTAGGCTCGAACTCATTTTTTTGGCTTTTAGCAAATTATGCTCACATAAAAGCAAAACTATCTCAATAAACATACTTAATATGATATTATACGCTAGATGGCAGCATTAAAATCTTCCCATGCCCACTGGTTTCCTTGGAATCACCCTGGCCGAATTTACCCCATGGCCGAAATTACCCCGTCTTCCCCTACAGGTCTACATTCAGTGACAACACTGGCAAAACCAAAGGAACCAAAGGTTCCACTAACAGCTTGTAATTATACACTCACAACTCATAATAACCGTCATTACGCAATCGTTCTTTCCGATAGTATCAACCAATGCAACATATTCAATTTTAGATTGTAAGTATGGTGTCCATTATAGGAAGAACAAAAGATATATTCATTCAAAAAATAGTCATCGCAGACACGCACTGTTGATGAGAATACACGCTACACAGCACGCACGTTGGCCCATCCATAAAGACTAAACTCTATGACATCAATGAAGCCATAAAGTAGCCTATAATTATACTACTTCACTATACATAGATACATCTGTAATCTGTCTATATCTGCTGCGAAGCAAGTGTCCATAGGACCATATTTATTTTTAACCAATGCACATCTCTGAGTAGAGATCTCGAAGTGGCGCTATATAAATCTATGTGATTGATTAATTATTACATGCGAGCTGTAGACAAGACAAGAGCGCACTGAGTATACAGTAACCTGACCAATAGCAATTGAAACATAATTAATACAATTGCATTACATTACATTACATTAGAGCCGTATTCTATAGGCTACTAATTCCATTATACAGACATAAAATGCACCTTTTGCCTGTGTTATTAAACTGGCTGACCAATTGAAGAGAGACAAGCATGATCAATCGGCATGGAGTTGCAAAGCACCGGACAATACATTCTAGCAATAGTAACAATAGGTTGCCTCATATTTGTATGCATGCTTTATGGGTTAAACTTCTTAGAAACACCATGGACCCCGGAGTCCATACAAAGCCAATGGCCAAAGCCGACCGGTTCTAAGTACCTGTCAAGCAGTAAATCTAAGTAGCCCCGCATTAATTGTATAATTGTACCCAGGTTCTGAAATCACTTTTTAGTATATGCTCCCATAATTGCGTTGCATTTCAGGACTTTTTTTAATGTGCGTTGCACACAAAATGTGCAGTTCTAAATGAAGTTGTGCAGTTGCAAAAGCACTTCTGTACAGTTAAAACTGGCAAAATGGTCGTTGCCCTCCGATTGGAAGTAATTTACCATGGAGGATGGGAAGACAAAGAAGAGGTTGTGCAGTTCTAAAAATTCCTTAAAAACAGCCCTGTTGCATTTGATTTTCAAGACGCGTTTCTGCAAAGTTGTCAGATTGGTAAATCGAGTTCCATAGGTAGGGGTCCAGCAAGGTTGCTGCATGATTGATTGGCACATGTATAAGTAAGCGAATAATATGAATATGCAAGTGTGTGACACTGCAGGAAGTGCAGATTCGACAAACTAGCCGGTTTATTTAGCCCTTTTTAGAGATAAATCATCTGCGTGTTCGTTCCGATTGATAAAAATGCGTCTGCAATGCTCTGCATCCACCTCCGAAATATAGTAGACTATAATATAGCTGTGGTAGCCTACCCGGCGTTGCTCGGGAATTTTTCGTTTTTCACCCCTACCCTCTGGAGTACCGGCGTTGTCCGTACAATTTAAGAGTTTCCACCCCACTCAGCCCTACCGCACCGCACTCCCCACCTTGCCCCCGGACTCCACACTATCCTCGCCCCATCCCGCCTCTGTCGCACCCACCCATATCCCCTCTCTGCCCACATTTCGCCCCCACCTGAGTCTGTGAAAAGGTATACGCTTTAACAACTGTTTCTCTTCCATTTTGAAGTAGTAGTTCTGTTGTGCTTCCATCCATACCTGGAGGTCTATCCGTTTTGCTTTGTTGATACCCTCTTTAACCTTTTCCTTTAGAAATTCTGTTGTCTGTCCTGTGTTGTTTATGGACATCTCAATAAGGACCGTTGGGTCATGTTGTGTGTCCATGGGCGGAGTTTATCAGGGGCTAAGGGGGGCTAAGCCCCCCAAGAAGGTCCAGAGTCAGCTTTTTTAACATGAAAATGGTATCTTTCCCGGGCTTAGTCCCCCACCCCCAAGAAGGCATTAACCCCACCAAGAACGGAAACCAAACTCCGCCCATGTGTGTGTCGATACTTAGTATGCTTGCTGTTCGAAGTGTTTATTCCACCGGCTCTGTATTAATCCTGCTTTAATCTATTATTTTGATTCAGTGATTGGTGTAATTTTTAGCTCTTATTGTTCACTGAGTATATATGTATACTTTTACCTTACTATGTAGTTCTTGCATTCTGTTTATTTCAACCGTATCTTCTCCTTCTTAGCATTGTTGTTCCATCCAGTTGTTTTTGTCCCGCTGTTCCCTTTCCTTCTGATTTCCTTAGAGGACCGGTTGAATTGTTTCCTGTCTGCAATAAAAGTTTGTTGTTGCAATATGTGTTTCTTCTTTTCCCGTGGCTTCTGTAGTTCCATAATAATAATATATACATGTATGTATGTCTGCAATCCATTTGTCTTTCGGATAATATATAGGCCTATCATCATTTTATTGCTACAAATATGCAGTGGCGGCGCCAGAATTTCAGGTTTTGGGGGCTGAATCCTCGCGGGAATTTTCCATTTTCATCCGCCAAAATTTATGACCACCTTTTTAAAGGCATTTTTGAGGACCGTTGGGTCATGTTGTGTGTCCATGGGCGGAGTATCCGGTAGAAATCTCAAGGAAATTTTCCATTTTCATTTCAGTTTTACATGTAACAAAACCGGATGGCTTTGGGGGGGGTTTAGCCCTCTAGCCCTGGCGCCGCTACTGCAAATATGCTTCTGTACATCAAACTATATGACTTGTGATCGGAAACTATTTGAGCATCGAATAATCCGCTGTTTGTCAGATTTAAGCTCCATCTTCTCTTTATTATGACATATTCGATCAGCTCTGCGTGGTTGCCACAAGTCTTGCCAACGGGTGATATCCGTGTCAATTTTCTAATTCCTTTTATGGTCTCGTATTTCGAAGAAAGTGTTCATTATCTTCAAGTCGTTTGTAGCTAAAGAATCGAAGGGTGTCTCTTCACTGTCAGTGATGTATGTCCCCATCCGAATTTGCCAATGATGTATCTCCAAGCGAATAATCCTTACATGCATGCATAAATGCATAGCCTACTACATCGAATACATGCACATAAATTTGCAATTTAATGCTTGTGAGGTCAGATAAACATGTTCACTTCGAACAGCAAGTACTGAATGTCGACACACAAAACGAAAATACGTTTCTCACTATTATATAAATTGTCCATAAATAACACAGAACAATTATATGAAATACAAGTAGATCTATTGGTATTAAATATAAGCATGTGGTCCACCGGTCATCTACATAGTACCTCAGATAGGCTATGTTCAATTCCATAGCATTTTCCTAGAAAATGGACAATCACTATGTGTATGTATGTGTATGCTATTATATGCAAGTAAATAAAGAGTGAACATTTATATATATATATATATATATATATATATATATATTAAGAGATATATTTATATAAAACTCATATTATATTACTGTGATTGGGCGTACCTCAGATATATGTTCAATTCCATAGCATTTTCCTAGAAAATGGACAATCACTATGTGTATGTATGTGTATGCTATTATATGCAAGTAAATAAAGAGTGAACATTTATATATATATATATATATATATATATTAAGAGATATATTTATATAAAACTCATATTATATTACTGTGATTGGGCATACCTCAGATATATGTTCAGTTCCATAGCATTTTTCTAGAAAAGGGACAATCACTATGTATGTGCACATGTATGCAATTATAAGCAAGTAAATAAAGAGTGAACATTTATATATATATATATATTAAGAGATATCTATATTATAATTCTGAAACACTTTCCATATGTTTGTTTGTTTGTTTGTTCGCTTTTGACTCTTCGTCCCAGAAAGCCAAAATTTCACCGGTGGCGCACCGGTGGCGCACCGGTGGAGGTCAGAGTTAGTGGTGGCGCGTTGTGGGAAGGGGGGAGTGAGGGTGGGGGGAGTGGTGGTAGGTGGGGGGTGGAAAGGGGGGTGGTGAGGGGAGAAATTTTGGGGGAAATTTTCCTCCCCGAAAACCAAAATTTCACGGGTGGCGCACCGGTGGAGGTCGGAGTTAGTGGTGGCGCGTTGTGGGGAGGGGGAGTGAGGGTGGGGGTGGGAGTGGTGGTAGATGGGGGGGTGGAAAGTGGGGTGGGGGAAGAAATTTTGGGGGAATTTTTTTTCTTCCGAAAACCAAAATTTCACTGGTGGCGCATCGGTGGAGGTCGGAGTTAGTGGTGGCGTGTTGGGGAGGGGTGGGAGAGGGGGTGGGTGGAGAAAATTTGGGGAGAATTTTTTTTCCGAAAACTAAAATTTCACGGGTGGCGTACCAGTGGAGGTCAGATTTAATGGTGGCGTGTTGTGGAGGGGGTGGGAAGAGAGGGAATTTTAGGGGGGAAGAATTTTGGGGGAAATTTTTTTCACCGATAACCAAAATTTCACGGGTGGCGTACCGGTGCAAGTCGGAGTTAGTGGTGACGTGTTGTGGAGGGGGGTGGGAGGAAATTTGGGGGAATGTTTTCCCGAAAACCAAATTTTCACGAGTGACGTACCGGTGGAGGTCGGAGTTAGTGGTGGCGTGTTGTGGAGGGTGTGGGGAGAGGGGGAATTTTGGGAGGGAATTTTGGGGGGAAATTTTTTCACCGAAAAACAAAATTTCACGGGTGACGTACCGGTGGAGCTCGGAGTTAGTGGTGGTGTGTTGTGGAGGGGGTGGGGAGGGAGGCGGGGGAAATTTGGGGGAATTTTTTTTCCCGAAAACCAAAATTTCACGGGTGGCGTACCGGTGGAGGTCGGAGTTAGTGGTGACGTGTTGTGGAGGGGGTGGGGATGGGGTTGGGGAAATTTGGGGGGAAAAATTGACGGAACCCGGGCGAAGCCGGGTATAAAAGCTAGTATTTATATAAAACTCATATTGTATTACTGTGATTGGGCGTACCTCAGATATATGTTCAGTTCCAAAGCATTTTTCTAGAAAAGGGACAATCACTATGTATGTGCACATGTATGCAATTATAAGCAAGTAAATAAAGAGTGAAAATTACATATATAATATTATATTACTGTGATTTGGCGTGCCTCAGCTATGTTCAGTTCCATAGCATTTTTCTAGAAAAGGGACAATCGCTATGTATGTGTATGCAATTATATGCAAGTAAATAAAGAGTGAAATATTTATATATAGAGATATATATTTATATAAAACTCATATTATATTACTGTGATTGTGCGTTATGTGGGCGTATGTAATCCTCAGCTGGGAGTTCGATCTGTAGTACTTGTTATGGGAGCAGGTGGCATTCTGGAGAATGGCGACCCTCGGTTGATTGACACAGGTGCCAAATTTATGGCTCACGAGGGACGAAGAACATGGAAGTATTGGAAGAGGGACGGTAGATTGGAAGGGTGGAGGAATAGAAGGAAGAAGTGGGAGGGTGGTGGAGGATAATAAGGGTGGAGGAGTAGGAGGAAGAAGTGGGAGGGTGGTGGAGTATAATAAGGGTGGAAGAATAGGAGGAGGAAGGTTGATTTAGGATTGGAATGATGGAAGAATAGGAGGAGGAATTGGAAGGTTGATGGAGTTATGGAAGGACTGAGGAATGGGAGGTAGAAATTAGGGTGAGGATTGGGGTGTTAGAGGAATTTTATAATGAAGGAAGATTAGTATTGAGAAATAAGGAGCTAAAATACTGGGTCGATAATGATTGTGAAGATATTGCAGGATGGCGCAATAGAAGTAAAAAAGGGACAGAAGGATTGAAGAAAAAAATTGGACGATGATGATGGAGTCTGCTATTCAGAAAAAGATAGACAGTCCTAGACAGACTGAGGGGAATGTTAAAAGAAAAAGAGCACAAAATGGGAGAGAAGAATATTCGAGAGAGATTCACATTAAAAAAAGAGGCAATAAATTGATGATGAGACAGCGGCTGAGAACAAAAAAACACAGATAAACACTGACGGAAAATGAGGACGAGGAAAAGAAGGATAGACATGAGAGATGGGCGAAAGGAATCATGCTTCCAAAGCAGGAAGGACGGGAAGGAAACTTCCAGGTAAGGTGCGGAGACATCATGGCGTGTGGAAAAAGAATCGTTTATACGGTGCAATTACCATGGGAACCAGACAGCTCATTAAACTTGTTGCTGATGCATATCGCGCCAGACAAAGTCCCATAGTTCTTAGCGCTGCTTGTCCTTGCTTATCCCGAACCGCGCCTCCTTCCGATTCAACACTCGCTCAAAAAAACAATTCGCTGGTGATTCTTGGACGTTGAGTCCGCCATCTATTGACTTCCGACCATTATTTGCAGCCTTCCTTTTTCACTCCCTAAGTATTTCGTCTTTCTTGTGAATGTCTGTCTTTCTGTCTCTGCCCTGTCTGATTCAGGATGCCTGTCTGTCTGTCTGTCTGTCTGTCTGTCTCTGTCTTTATCACCCTGTCTTTGTCTCAGTCTCACTGTCACTTTCACCCACACCCACACGAACACACGCACGCACACGCCCACTCACACCCACACCTAAACACACACACGCATACACACACTATCTCTGTCTCTTTCTGTTTGTTTCTCTGTCTCTGTCTCTCTGTATCCGTCTCCGTGTCTAACTGTCTGTCTGTCTGTCTCTGTCTCTCTCTCACCCTGTCTTTGTCTCAGTCTCACTGTCACTTTCACCCAGACATACACACGCGCACACACGCACGCACACACACACCTACACACACACACGCATACACACTCTCTTTGTCTCTCTGTCTCTGTCTGTTTGTCTCTCCGTCTCCGTGTCTGTCTGTCTGTCTGTCTCTCTCTCGGTCTCTCTCTGTCTCTGTCTCTGTCTCTGTCTCTGTCTCTCTCTCTCTCTCTCTCTCTCTCTCTCTCTCTCTCTCTCTCTCTCTCTCTCTCTCTCTCCGCCCTTCCTCCCCTTCTATTCCTCTACCCTCGAGCACGTACAATCGTCACACGTCCATCGATTTCGTTAGGTCGGTTTTTATAGCGCCGCAACTTCTGTCGATATTCCTGACGGTGGCTAAACAACCTGCGGCCGTTCCGTGTTCATTTATATAGCGCCAGATTGTCAGAAATGATTATCGATGCCTTCGCATGCTCTGACCCCACGATATCTCTGACCGGGTCTCGCCCCGATTTTACAACTCAAATAAAGCGTGTTAAGTGTGTGCTGGCATATTCAATTTTATATATTCAAGGCTATACGTATGCTCGAGTGAATTCGTGTATTTCTCCATAACCATCAATCCATCCAACATTCCATCAATCCTTTCATTCATCCATCTCTCAACCCACCAACCATCCATCCATTCATCATTTAATCTATCCATCCATCATTTTATTCATCCGTCCTTCAACTCATCCACCCAACCACATAATTATCTCTGTCCATCCACCCATAAATTCATCATTTCATTCATCCATCCATGTCTACGTGCGCGGTGCGCCTACCCTTTCACGGTTTCACCAATCCAGCGATCCATTCACCTATCAATCCATCCGTCCACCCATCCTTCAATCCATCCACCCATCTCTCAGTCCATCCACCCACAATCCACCCATCCACCAACCAATCCACCCATCCGCCAATCCACCCACCCACCCACTCACACGCCCATCTATCCATTCATCAATGCATAAACCGATGCAATTCAACCTTATATAGTACGTATACACGCAAGTATGTCAGGACTTAGATCAGTGGACGCTTCATGACATTTTCTATGCCTTCCTTCCCTTCCTCTGGCTATCAATTCATGTTCAGCTTTTCTAACGTCATCAGATGTCAGTCTCTCTTCCAATCATTATGCGTTGCATGAAATATGCATGTATTGTATAATGTATATGTATGTGTCACTGAACGTGTGTTGTACGCTACAGTTGTATGTGTCATTGCATGGACGAGTGTTTTGAGTCTATGCGTTCGCGTCCGAATGAAGATTACACAATCACAGTCATAAACATAGATAATAATGATAATGATAATTGATAATTGATAATTGATAATTGATTACTGATAATTGATAATTGATAATGATAATTGATAGTGATAATCGATAATGATAATTGATAGTGATAATTGATAATTGATAATTGATAATTGATAATTGATAATTGATAATTGATAAATGATAATTGATAATTGATAATGATAAATGATAATGATAATTGATAATGATAAATGATAATGATAAATGATAATGATAATTGATAATGATAAATGATAATGATAAATGATAATGATAATTGATAATTGATAAATGATAATTGATAATTGATAATGATAAATGATAATGATAATTGATAATGATAATTGATAATGATAATTGATAAATGATAATTGATAATTGATAATGATAAATGATAATTGATAAATGATAATTGATAATTGATAATGATAAATGATAATTGATAAATGATAATTGATAATTGATAATGATAAATGATAATGATAATTGATAATGATAAATGATAATGATAAATGATAATGATAATTGATAATGATAATTGATAATGATAATTGATAATAATTGAAAATTATAACTAATTATAATACTAATAATAGCAATAATATCCATAGCATTAGCAATGACAATGATAAAGGCAATAGCGATAGCAACAGCAATAGCAATAGCAACAGCAGCAACAACAATAGCAATAACAATAACAATGCCTGTTTTCTCGGAGTTGAACACATTTGGAACGCTTTTGAAAGGTTCTTGCTTCAAGAAGCGCTTTATAAATGGTCAAATACAATACAATACAATACAACAATACTATTAATAACAGTAACAATCACAATGACAATGACGACTTCTATGGCGCCGTAACACAACCATGCCGTTACAAGGGCACCTCACATACTAGTACATATATGTACTAGTAATGGATGATAGCATGTCTAAAAGAAGTCCAATTCACCTGTATGAAAGCCTTCACCGCGTCTATCATTACTATACTGTATTATGTATATGATCTTCTGTTCTGTTCTCAGCCATCCTCGATCCGAGGGTCGGCCGCATCATGTACAATGTTCCTCCACCGTTTCCTGTCCTCCGTCAGTCTTATCATTTCTCCCAATGTCAATCCAGTCCATTCCTTTTATATGAGCTTACAGTATGCGTATACAGTGTATTTGTCATTTTGAATATAATAAATTATATATTGTTCTTTTCGCTCGATCTCGACCGGGAGCGCCTCTGAGTAGGTACCTTGAAGGGGCGCTATATAAATTCTGATTGATTGATTAATTGATTGATATATAATACTCGTACTTGCTTACGCATACGTGCACACATACAAGCGTTCAGAGTTCAGACAAACGTACATGTACATACAAACACACACATGTACGCACCTGCACTCATGTACATTGTAGGAATTGTGTCATTAGCGGGTCACGTGCACGTGTATAAACCGCCGGCGAATCAATGAATCCGATCGATTCAATGAATCAGTTTGTCTTGTTCCCGTTCTTGCCTCTAGCGTGCATTACGAATGCAGGCAATGCCGTCCACTCCGTAGCTCCAGAAAGCGTATATACCGTCGCCTTAATATGATGAATATACATGTATAGTATACATACACATTATACATGCACACAAATGCAAACGAGGACGCATACTATCATGTGTGTGTGTGTGCGCGTGTGTGTGTGTGTGTGTGTGTAGGTGTGTGTGGGGGGAGGTGTTCACGTAAATGCGTACAGGCGATATGCAATATGCAGAATTGCAATTATGTACAGGGTGCGCCAAAAAAAGTAATCCCCTACGGTTTTTTGCCCATATCTTGGCCGAACATACGAATTTTCAAATGAAACTTTACAGATTTAAAGGCAATTCATATTTACGTAGAGTGGTCAAATTACAAAAAATTGTTTCAAACAAGACAAAAGTTATATCACTTTTAGTGAGGCCACCCAGCGTTTTTTGACGATTCAAAAACGAAGCGCAACAAAAATTAGGTTTTTGGCTAATATCTTGGCCAAAAGTAATAAGATCGAAATGAAATTTTACACGCTTAAAGACAATTCATATCTGCACAGGATGGCCAGATTTCATCAAAATATTTCAAACACAACAAAAGTTATACCACTTTTAGTGAGGCCACCCACCGTTTTTGACGATTAAAAAACGAAACGCAACAAAAAGTAACAAAGGCACGATTTTATTAAGTCTCATCTCAAATAACTGTTGTCAAATGAACTTGATAGTGATTCACAACTTGTGTTCAATGTGCCCACCACCCGTGCCAAAACTTCTTTTGAGTCTCTTTGCAAAGTTCTTGATGGACCTGTTGATTAAGCTGACAGATTCCTTATTTACCGATTTTATTGTCATCTTGCTAAGTGACTTCTCAGTTACGTGCAGCTACGCTGGCGCCCTGTTCCTTTTTTAAATAGTTATAATAATGATCATCTGGCAATATCAAGGCTATCTGATAACAATTATTTCAGATGAGACCAAATAAAATCGTGTTTTTGCTACCTTTTTGCTGCGTTACGTCTTTGAATCGTCAAATAACGGTGGGTGGCCTCTTTAAAAGTGCCATAACTTTTATTCTCTTTGAAATATTTTGCTGAAATCTGGCCATCATGTGCAGACATGAATTGTCTTTAAGCCTGTAAAATTTCATTTCGAAATTCTTACTTCCGGCCAAGATATTGGCCAGAATAATTAAATTGGTTATTCTTACTTTTTGTTGCGTCGCGTTTTTGAATCGTCAAAAAACGGTGGGTGGCCTCACTAAAAGTGATATAACTTTTGTTCTGTTTCACATATGGCGATGAAATTTGGCTATTGCACGTAGATATGAATTACCTTCAAGCCCGTAAAACTGGATTTGAAAAATTTCTAGTTTTGACCAAGATATTGACCCAAAGCCGTAGGGGATTACTTTTTTTTGGCGCACCCTGTACAGACATATACATCTGCATGCACCCTTTTGCACACACACACACACACACACACACACACACACACACACACACACACACACACACACACACACACACACACACACACACACACACACACACACACACACACACACACACACCACACGCACACGCACACGCACACGCACACGCACACGCACACGCACACGCACACGCACACGCACACGCACACGCACACGCACACGCACACGCACACACACACACACACACACACACACACACACACACGCACAATATTTATTTCCTGCAGCATTGACTACAATGTCTATCACACGACATTGACGTATAATCCTATACACTCGAGAGTAGCTTTCCCGCCCTCGATTATCGTAAAAAAATAAATGTAACCGTTTCGATCAATTAACGATTAATCTAGTAGTTAATAGTTAACTTCCGCAGCACTAATATATATATATATATAATATATATATTGTATATATCATATATATATTATATATGTATTTATGCCGAAGAGAAAACTATATGTAACCGTTTATATTAATTAACGATAAATCCAGTAGTTAATAGTTAACTTCCGCAGCACTAAAAATTATATATAATATATATTGTATATATTATATATATTATGTATGTATTATATATGTATTTATGGCGAAGAGATAATTTCAAGACGTCATGCATCAATCCATCTTCATAACATCTATACTCCTTGGCTGTTGCCTGGCGCCATCTTTAATCCCCGTCCTCAGGCATCGCTGCCAGTTCCACTCCCGCCATCCATCTGGCGTTGCTATGGTGCGATGTCGTCTTCCCTGCAGCATCAGCAGCAGCATCAGCAGCAGCCAACGAGATGCATTATCTCGTTCCGGTCGGCAGAGCCATCCATCTCCCGCGGCCAACTTAACGTGTTTTTACGACGCCTTGCTGTAACAAAACCATTGTTGTTTCCGTTGTTGTGTAGTTCTTTGTTTTTGCTTTTGTCTTCGTCGTGTTGTGTCGTCTATTCTGTGTTGCTCCTGTTTCTGCTGTTGCTGTTTCTGCAGCTGTTGTTTAAGGTGATTTTGTTGCTGCTATAATTATTATGTTGTTTTCCGTGATGGTGTTTTATTTTATTGATTTCTGTTGTTTTGTTTATGCTGAGTTTGTTCATTTTGTTGTCGTTGTCTGTTTTGTTTTGCTTTATTTTCTGTTGTTTTTTGGTGTTGCTTTTGTGGTCAAGAGTCATTTTGAATGTTTTCCAGTGTTTCCATCATTGTTTTCGGTTGGACAATTCAGTGAAAAGCTGTATCAACTTTAGGAAAGAAACTCTAACTTACATTATTATTTGTATTAATCAAATTTGCAATAATAATAATAATAATAATAATAACAATAACAATAAAAATGACAATGACGACAACAACAAGTGCAACGACAACGACAATTTAAATTTAAATTTAAAAATAACAATAATAGTCTCATATCTTAGCTTACATTGGCTCATGCAAGGTACGTATACCATGAACATCAGCAAATGCATTGAGCGAACTTTGTAGTGCCAACCAGCGATAGTAGTGAACAGAGTAATCGCTTTTTGGCCAACGACCTTCTCCTCGCTAATTGAGCTAGTGTACTAGACATTGTTATTGAAAAACGCTGCATCTCACTCGCTTTGTATAGAAAGCTGCGAACCTGTGTTCATTAATAATGACCAAATTTTCCATAATCTCATTAGCTAATTATACATAAACATAAAATAGGTCATCTTAGATCAGTCTTTATGTAACTTATGTGATTTTCCACAATCATCCTAAGATACATTCAAAAACATGGACATTGCGGGGCGCGGTGGTGTAATGGTGAATTCGGTGCCTTGGAGTGGAGTCGAAGGGTCCCAGGTTTGAATCCACCTCAAGCCGTCTTTTAGGGACCTTGATCAAGTCCTTCACTCGCAAATTCGCAATTGCTCGTTCGCTTCGGCGTGAAACTCCGATGCAGTGTCGACGCTGTAGTCGGGGGCGCGTCTGAGAGAGCTTGAATTGGCGCTATAACAAATGCGAGAAATTTAAACAAATAGAGCATTGGACAAAGACGCTCTAAGGCGTATATTTCATTTCATAAATTGCAGTTCGTGCCTGATTACGGTGTGTCTAACAGCTTCTCTTACCAATATGTCAGAATATACTTTATACTGTATAATGTCTTCGTTTCTCGCATTGTTGCTCAGATTACCTAACTGTAAACACAGACTCAATCGAGAGCCAGATGAAAGCCAACGAGAGTTCAGTCACATGTCATACAACCTGCTCCAAATTGGCTCTCTTATTTCTTGGGGGATCATCGCCCCAATCACCCCTCATAATACGCTCTTCTTTGCGGCAATTGATTTTCTTTTTACGTCGAGATTTGTGAAAAAATTGAATAGAGTTTAGAAAGGCGCTGTATAATGAAGCTGCTTTGTCTGCTGCTGACGTCACTTCCTGTTGTCTTTAGACGTCACGCACACGGACAACGGAAACTACACGTGCGAAGTTCGCGCACCGGAAGCAGTGATACTCGGCCACGTGACTCATCACGTGTTCGTCAGAGGTATGGCGTTTCCGTCGTTCAACTGTTGTTTCAATCCATGATTTCTTCTGGATGCCTGGGTGCGTCTGTCTGTCTGCCTGTCCGCCCGTCTGCCTGCCTTTCAGCTTAAATGTCTGCTTTTGTCTGCGTATCTACCCGTTCCTGTACTTCTTCATTCCGGGTTCTTTTCCCCTGACATATTAAGTTCTATTTACTGCGCTTCTGTATTTGCCTCGGTTACACGTCTTTGACAGAGAGGTAGATGTATACAACTATACATAGGCCTTGCATACATATATACAGACATACAGACAGATAAGACATATGCAGCATACATATAGACAAGACACATACATACAGACAACAACCATTTGAACAAACAGAAACGAAACCATGCAGGCATGGACTACATAACAGTACCAACAGATGAGCAGACAAACATACGTACGAAGAGGCACATGTATGGGCGGGCAGACATAGTAATGCAAGCAGAAGGACAAACAGAGTGAGGTTCCCGACGAACATAATTATATAGACATACATGTAGGCTGCGAGACACTCCTATATTAGCAGACACACACATACACACACACATACATACACACATACAGGGACACGTCGGTGGAGAGACAAACACATAGGCAGGCAGACAAACAGACAAGAGAGACATGCGGAAAGAAAGACACACATAAAAGCATGAATATTCTGTATAACATCCAATTGGTATTGGATTCAATGTCCTTTTTGTTGGTGCACCGTCGCTCGCTCTGTGTGACACATGGATTCTTTTCTTCATCAGTGATGGACAAATTGCCTCAATTCCTCGACTTCTATGGACCAAATTTGCCCAAGAAACCAACATCCACGCCGCTCGCCAACTGCTAGCGCACCGGCGGCATAATCGGCATTCCTCTTTGAAGCCGTCGGCGCGCTTTGATGCTCTCCGGCGCAGTCCCTTGATGTCCACCGGTATCGGATTAGCGCCGTTATTAGTTGGCCATGGCTGATAAAGAGAGAAGATTTGCTTGCGCTGAATTACGGCAATAGGAAGTTCAACTAGATTTGACCTGCAAAATAGTCGCCCAAGTCAGTCTGCTTCTACTCGTGCCTTTCTTTCTGTATCTGTCTGTCTCTCTGTGTATGTGCTCTTTTCTAAATGCGTATTTATTGCCTGTTTTTTCTCTTGTTTGCCTGTTGTTCTGACTCTGTAGTCCTACATGTTTTGCAATTGTAACTGTGATGGCGACTTTGTCCGCTGTTACATGTAAATACATTTATACAATTATTAATAACTATAATTGTTATCATAACAACGATGATATTAATGGTAATAATAGGAAATATTATAGTAAAAATAGTAATTGTAGTAGTAGTAGCAGTAGTAGCAGTAGCAGTAGCAGCAGCAGCAGCAGCAGCAGCAGCAGTAGCAGCAGCACTTGTAGTAAAGGTAATAATGGTAACGCTTGTTGCAGTTGTTGTGGTGGTGGAGGTAGGCTAGTACTACTACAACAACTATGCTACTACTAAAACTGGTGCTACTATTGCTACTAGTACTACCACTGCCACTATAACTGCTACTGCTTCTATAAATAATAGTACTGAAACAGCAATTGTTATCTTGTAGCTCCTGTTGAGAGCGTGTCGATCCTTCTCGAAGGCAACCGTTCGACCATCTCCCCCGGCAGCGCCATCAGCGCCTTCGCGGGACAAGGCCCCGGGTCACCACCAGGGAGCCTAGGCTTCCTCAGCCCCGGTCCATCGTCCACGGTCCTTCGTTCAATGCACCTGACGGAGGGTCGTTCGTCGACGATAGGCTGCCTCTGCCTCGGTG
The DNA here is from genome assembly GCA_949752735.1 of Lumbricus terrestris. Classification (NCBI taxonomy): domain Eukaryota; kingdom Metazoa; phylum Annelida; class Clitellata; order Crassiclitellata; family Lumbricidae; genus Lumbricus; species Lumbricus terrestris. The sequence continues at coordinate 23,409,461 of OX457053.1, forward strand.
GCTACCCGCCTCCGTCCCTGGCGATCCGGGTCGGACGAAGGGACCTGACCGCAGACTGTTCGTTCCGTAACAGTGCAACGATGTCCGGGGAGAAGGGTTTGAGAACGATGGACTATCGGACGGAGCGATGGACGACGCGGTTTCTCGCCAGGGCGGAGGACGACGAGGCGCTGATCAAGTGCGTCGCACAGGTGCCCGGGTTGGAGGCCCGGGTGGAGAGCGTCAAGATATACGTACAGTGTAAGTATCATTCATTCATTCATTCATTTCGAGAATTTATATAGCGCCTCTTCAAGAAATCTACTCAGAGGCGCTCCCAGCCCAGCCACAGCTAAAAAAAATAGGATTTGAGATACTTAAAAAATGCAGGGGAATTTAGCCTATGCACAAGTCGCAAGGTTAGTGGGAGGCCATTCCATATAGCGGGACCCACAACAGAAAAGGCTCGGCGCTGTCTGATAGAAGTGCGAGCTCGCGGAACCAAAATCAATCAATCAATCAATCAAATCATTGATTGCTTCCACAATAAAACATAATTACAAAAATAATGTAACGCAATAATTTGCAGTTGAGTCGGCAACCAATGTGATTACAGAAAATGATCAATGTATATGACTATGCATGGAAAACAATGGGAACCTCTGAAGGAAAAAATCCCGCTATAGGTAGGGGACCTATATACTTTCAAAATACTTTCAAAAGTATATAAGATAGATGTTATGTTTGTTCGTCTGCCTGGCTGTGTTTTGTATGTTTATCTCTCTGCGTTTCTGTCTATATCTGCTTGTCCTGCAGTAGCCTTTGTCTGCTTGTCTTTCTGTCTGCCTGCCAGTCTGTATTCTTGTCTGTCTGTGTCCATATCTGTCTGTGTCTCTGCCTATCTATCTCGTCTGCTCATCTTTTCGACAGCGTGCCATTCAGTCTCATTGTCTGTCTACCTTTCTGTCTCTTTGCTTGTCTGCCTCTCCGTCTGCTTGTAGTTCTGTCCGCATGTCTGTCTGTCTGTCTGTCTGCCTGCCTCTCTGTTTGTTCTGCTATTAATGCCTGCATCCATCGCTGAAACCAACAACCGGTTGCTGTGATGTTCTCGACGCTTTCAGACATTTCACAAACTGCGACCTATAGAAGCCCAGACAGAATGGATATCGATGCAGGCATATAATTATGCATGCACCCAAACCGAAAGGCAGGCTTGCAGACGTGCAGACAGACAGACAGGACAGTTATGCATGCATGAGACAGTCAAATGCATCATCATCATCATCATCATCATCGTCATCGTCATCGCCATCGCCATCGCCATCGCCATCGTCATCGTCATCGTCATCGTCATCATCATCATCATCATCATCATCATCATCATCATCATCATCATCATCATCATCATCATCATCATCAACAACAACAACAACAACATGATCAATTTTCATCCGTTATCATCCATAATCACCATCATTATCATAAGCAACGACTTCATCATCATCATCCATCATCCGTGACCGCCATTATCCACGATCCCAAATGACTGCATCGTATCAGACACTGACATTTCCCTCCGAAAGGCCACACGATTTATATAGCTCATCTTCGGATGATCCCATTCCAGTCTCTCCATTCTATTGCGTCGTCCCGAATCACTAAATAATGCAGACCCTTCGATGCCGGAAGGCATGACCAGGACCTCGGTCCCGCCACAGAGCCTCCTATAGACCAAGGTGGCACTGGTCGCTCGTTAATCGCTGGGATTCGAACCCTGGACCGTAGCGGTCGAGCGTCGCCACTCCCCACCAGTGCTACAGCAGCAGCTCTCGTATATGTATACATGTACATTGTACAATGGTACAAGCGCCCGAAGAAGAGGCGAAGAAGTTTCAGCGCGGTAAGGAGAATTTATTCTCCGGCGCTAATGCAACGGACATTCCAACTGCGCAATTGCCCTGCATTATATATGAGCAGCAGACCATTCGAGATGCCTTTTCGGCGTATAGCAGCGGCGGCATTCGGCGACTTCATCTTATAACTGGCCGCCGAACGACTGCCGACCACTGCCGACGAGCGCCGAAGACTGCCGAAGACTGCCGACGACTGCACGGCTCCTGCTGTCTTCACTTTTTCGATGCTTTTAAGGGATTTTGCGTGGCTGTGATGTGTTGGAGGTGAACACATGTGGTGTGTGGTAATTGGCGTCGGGAAATTTTTAAGCGGTGGACTTAAGTATAAGAAGCAAGAAACAAACGGTTTTGCAGGTTCTGACTGATATCATTTTCATCAGAGTTGCGACTGATTGAGAGGATTGACTGACTGACTGACTGGCTGATTGGCTGGCTGGCTGGCTGGCTGACTGACTGACTGACTGACTGATTGACGCTAACTGACTGACTGACACTGACTGACTAACACTGACTGACTGACTGACTGACTGACTGACTGACTGACTGACTGACTGACTGACTGACTGACTGACTGACTGACTGACCGACACTGACTGACTGACTGACTGACTGACTGACACTGACTGACTGACTGACTGACTGACTGACTGACTGACTGACTGACTGACTGACTGACACTGACTGACTGACTGACTGACACTGACTGACCGACACTGACTGACTGACTGACTGACTGACTGACTGACTGACTGACTGACTGACATTGACTGACTGACTGACACTGACTGACTGACACTGACTGACTGACACTGACTGACCTCCGTCAGTCGGACGGACGGACAGACGGATGGACGGGCGGATCGGCGGACTGACCGGCTAAGTGACTTACTTACTGACTGACACACTGGTTTGACTTCTGAAATCTCTTATTGTCGGTTCTGGTATTCTAGATTTCTGATATTTTCGTAAAACCGTCTTAACAACCTTCCACACCATGAAGTTCTTTTATTATTGCTCCCCATGTATACCCTGGAACCCAGTACTGAATCGCATCTATAAATTTATATAGCGCCTCCCACAGAGGCGTTCCTTGCAGCGCGAAAGATCCAGAGAAAATAAAGTGGGTTTGATATAGCGGAAAGATGCCGTAGTCGCTGATAGCCGTAGAGATCCCTCTAATATCACTCAATGTTCGCATAAAGTCTTATTTCTCCTTCTTGAGTTCGCTGTTCACCTATAAGCGAGACATGGACGCTGAAGAAGGAGAAAGAAAGGCGTATTCAGACATTTTGGAGCAAGTGTATCAGAAAGCTGTTGAGTATCCAGTGAACGAAAGTGATGTCCAACGAACGGGTCTATAGTTTACAGGGTGGGCCATAAAAAGACCCCCTAAGAGTTTTGCGAATATCGTTTTTTGTTCTTTTTGTTGTGTTATGCTTTCGAATCGTCAAAAAAACAGTGGGTGGAATCACTAAAAGCTACATAACTTTTGTTCTGTTTGAAATATTTTTGTTAAATTTGGACATTGTACGTAAACATGAATTGTCTTTAAGGCGTATAAAGCTTGTAAAATTTGATGTGTAAATTCTGGCCAATACATTGGCAGAAAATCCTAGGGGGATCTTTTACGGCCCACCCTGTACACATCAGAAGGAGCCATAAATAACTATTGACCCGCACCAAAGCTCGGAGACTACGATATTTTGGTGATAGCAGGAGAGAGCGGCAAGACAGCAGAGACCTGCAACCTGATGACGGGTCTCTCTTGGAAGTAGTTTCGAGGAAGGCCGAAAATATCGTGGATTGACAGCGTCTTGATATAGACTCGACTCGTGGCCACCGCCACTGGTTGCATCCTACCAGTGCTAGTCCCAAGCCTGGGTAAAGGAGGAGGGCGACACTAATCATCTTTGATATGGCAGTGTCGTTAAACATGTAACAAGCCATCTATTGAACGCGGCTCGCAATAGGATACATTAGGACAGTGAGGGTCTATATTTATGTAGACCGCCGAAGCGACGATAGCGATGTGACATGACGTGACGTGACGTGACGTGACATTGACATGACATGACGTGACATGTCCACTGCATGGACGCCAGCAGACAGTTTTGCAGGATGGGCAGACACATTAATGCTCACGATTATTGTTTTTAGCAAGTGCTTGGAAAATGCAAAGCGGGTAATTTAGAACATGGACAGTTTTCAATGAGGCTTCTAGACCTAAAGAGTAAATTTCTCATGAGTGTCACCTTGTGGTGGTATTTGCAGTTTGACATCACTGTGTGGCAACAAAGACCATTAGCGACGCCCTCCTCCTTCATCCAGGCTTGGGACTGGCACAGGCAGAGTGCAACCAGTGGCGGAATATCATTCGTGTTTTACAAATTTACCGCAAATAGATTTTTTAAACACATTGCGGTTTTGAAAAAGTGTAAATTTTCCTGGTGAGGCAGGTACCCTTACTGGCCCATATGTATGTAGGACTGTAAGTGCACTTGTTATAGCGCCCCTTCAAGATCCTACTCCGTGGAGCTCCCGACCACAGCGCGGACACTGAATCGGAGTTTCACGCCGAAGCGCATGAGCAACTGCAAGTGAATGACTTGCTCGCTAATGCTCAGGGTCCCTATACTCGGCGGCTTGAGGTGGATTCGAACCCGCAACCTTCCGGTTCCAAGGCACCGAACATACCCCTCGCAATAGGATACATTATAGGACAGTGAGGGTCTATATTTATTTATATTAAATATTTGTGGGGCGAGGTGGTGTAGTGATGGCGTCGTTGCATTGAAGCCGGAAGGTTCGAGGTTCGAATCCACCTCAAGTCGCCGTGTAGGGACCTTCGGCAAGTCCTTCACTCGCAATTGCTCAGCGCTTCGGCGTGAAACTCCGATGCAGTGTCCCCTCTGCAGTCGGGGGCGCCTCTGAGTAGGGTGCTTGAAGGGGCGCTATAACAAGTGCACATACATGTACATACATGCATACATACCCCTACACCACCGCGTCCCATATATACATGTATGTGCGGACCCCAACGGTGTCACTGAGAACCATTGAATTCATCAATTTTCACTCCGTATATTCACTGACAGCGTTCGGAGCGTTGAGATTCTTTTATTAACGTTCAGCGGTCTTCGTAACACCCCTTCCATTCTCTATTGTCGTTCAATGTACCGTCTAAAGGCGAATCCATTATTGCGATAATATGTTGGAATTACCACACATGTATAGTTGTATACTGACCGAACTGATGAGAGTAGTCGCCTGTTGAACTCGAATGCCCCTTCTCGCTTTGTGTTCGCTCCTCACGGGTCCATAAGTCTTCGATTGTACGACTGTCAGTGGTCGGCATTTGCACTGGCCTCCACGTCCTATAGGGACAGGTGACGTCCACCACCGGACCCCAGGTGACCCCGGGTGGCCTTGGATGACCACGGACCGTGTGTCCTCCCGGGGGAGGGGGTTGAGAGGCGGACGACTCCAAGGTTAGAAATGCTTCGTTTGTGTTTCGGGTCACATGCTATGTGGTTCGGTCGTTTGGTTTAGAAATAGAGGAGATCACATGTGAAAGATGGCTTTGGCTTTTAAGAGTATATATATATATATATATATATATATATATATATATATATATATATATATATATATATATGCGTCCGTCTCACACATGTTCCGTTCTCACCAAATAACTATACGACCTCAATGACACATAATATATATATATGTGTGTGTGTGTGTGGTTGTGTGTGTGTGTGGTTGTGTGTGTGTGTGTGTGTGTGGGTGAGTGTGAGTGTGTGGGTGCGTGGGTGTATGTGGGTGTGGGTGGGGGTGGGGGTGTGTAAGAGAGGCAGACAGACAGACAGACAGAGATACAGGGCTGTTTTAAGGGAATTTTTAGAATTGCACAACTCCTTCTTTCCTTTCCCATCCTCCATGGTAAATTACTTCCAATCGGAGGACAATGACATTATTTACTAGTTTTAACTGTACCATACACGTACAGAATTGCTTCTACAACTACACAAATCCATTTTAAAATGCACATTTTGTATACAACTTCACGTTAAAAAAGCCCTGCAGAGACAGAGACAGACAGAGACGTACGTAGGCCTATGTCATTTTCTTCGTATACATTTAAAATAACCATGCATTGTACGGATGCTTTGCTTCTTTCGCTTCTTTGCGTACATGCGCACTTTTATATTGGATATGCTTTTGTGCAAAACGTGCTCTTGTATAATATAGGCGTATACGTATACGTAAGAAGACCTGCTTAGGGCTTACTCTGTGTTATTAAGACGTTTCGCGCGTTTAAAAGGAAAGCCGGAGAAGCCCGAGGGAAGCCGACGAAACCCGAAAGGAGCCGAAGGAAGCCGAGATATATATTGACGATGAAGTTGTCCGATAGTTCGCTGACCTATATGTCCGTTGATTCCAAAGACAAACAACCGGAGTTCGGTCCACATCCAGCCATATTATAGGGAAGATGGAGGAGGGAGGTAGGAGGAGGGGAGAAGAGAGAAGGGAGGAGGGGAGGAAGGAGCTGGGAGGGAGGATGGGTGCATCGTGGCGCCATGGTCCGACAAATCAACACTAGGCTAATATTTAGAATGATGGTGATGGTGATGATGGTGATGGTGATGATGATGATGATGATGATGATGATGGTGGTGGTGGTGGTGGTGATGGTGATGGTGATGGTGGTGATGGTGATGGTGATGGTGATGATGGTGATGGTGATGGTGGTGGTGGTGGTGATGGTGATGATGATGGTGATGGTGATGATGATGATGATGATGATGATGATGGTGGTGGTGGTGGTGATGGTGATGGTGATGGTGGTGATGGTGATGGTGATGGTGATGATGGTGATGGTGATGATGGTGATGGTGATGGTGGTGGTGATGGTGATGGTGGTGGTGGTGGTGGTGGTGATGGTGATGATGGTGGTGATGATGATGATGATGATGATGATGATGATGATGGTGGTGGTGGTGGTGATGGTGATGGTGGTGATGGTGATGGTGATGATGATGATGGTGATGATGATGGCGATGGTGATGGTGATGGTGGTGGTGGTGGTGGTGGTGGTGGTGGTGATGATGATGATGATGATGATGATGATGATGATGATGGTGGTGGTGATGGTGGTGGTGGTGGTGGTGATGATGATGATGATGATGATGATGATGATGATGATGATGATGATGGTGGTGGTGGTGGTGATGGTGATGGTGATGGTGATGGTGATGGTGGTGGTGGGGTGATAATGATTATGATGATTATGATTTATTTTGATGATGTGACGATGACGACGCTCGAGCGAGCGATAAATCAATTCTAATCACAGTAAATCATGATTAATAATCTTACAACAGTAGCCCAATAATAATTATTCCAACAAAGGATTTTTGAGCGGACCTTGAAGTTGAGGAATCGACTATCCCGTCAACTGCGGAATGATATTGATACCAGACAAATCTGGTTTTATAGATAATGCTGAAGAAGTCTTTGTGAGATCTTGTTTACATCGGGGGATAAAACTAATCGTAAAAATAATGATTTTATCAATAATAATAAGATTAATAATAATAATAATTTTCACGGTTCTTTTGTCCATCCAGAATGTTTCGAATAATAGTAATAATAACAATAATGACAATAATAATAATAACAACAATCATAATGATAATAATAATAATAAATAATAACAACAATAGATCTAATAATGATAATAATAATAAAACTGACAGCTTTTGTTCTGTGTGAAATATTTGGTGAAAACATAATATTATGAATGATAAAAATAATACTTCTATTAATATAAAAATAATAATTATTATTTTATTGTTATATTATTATTATAATTATCAATTGCAAGCCTAGTATATTATTTTATGGTAGTCACAGTGATCGAATGCATGGTAGCCCTGCTGCCCTGGTGGTATTATCAATAATATTAATATTATATTATTGCCTTGAGACAATTTATTGTCATCCGTCAAGCTCATAAAACAACATCTGGAGACAATAAAACATCTCATTAGCGCTATTATTATTATCATTGTGGCGTTTCAGCCACAAGACAATGTTCGTTACGAGAAACACCGATCGGCTGCCTTGTCAAACTGAGCGGGAAACAAGGCCGGAGCGACGGTTACGCTTTCAAAGCAGCCAAACCGTGTATTTAGACTCATTATAGGTAAGGCATAATTTCCCCGAGCAGAAATGCGCTGCGAAAATATGCGCTATTAAAGCGCGACCACTGCGCTATAGAGCGCGACCGTTAGTGTAATGCTGTGAGACACAGCTGGAAGCAGGCAGGAGTGAAGATGAGGCATTTATAGCCAAATCGCTTATGGAACGCTTCTAGGTAGTTTAGTACCCGTAGAATAAATAATTTTCTGGCCGTCCAATAATCTTGATTTAAGGCGTAGGTTACGTAGAAGTCGTTTAGGAAGCGATAGAAAGAAACCCGGTAACGATCGGACAAAAACTGGATTTTTGGCGAATTATCCAAGATTTTTCGTATGCTGAAAAATCGTGCTCAAACAGTGATATTCCGGTGGAATAAAGCCTGCCACACGGTGCTCTGCTATATATGTGGAGTAATGGCGATTACTCCATGGGCAATGAGTTTCAACTCTGTTCTTCTCATTGCTCTCTACGCAGCCCAGACACGTTGAATTGACATTGCTACGTTGGTTTGTTGGTGTCCAAACGATTCCTGGTGAATTTGAAGAGAAATATTGTGTTTTGAGCGAATCCGCACCCGCGGAGGTTATACGTTATCTGCGGTGACGATCGAGCGGTGGCCGACTGGGCATCGCCCCGCTTCGACGCACCAGGGAGAGTTGGTGGTGGCTCATCCCGTCTCACTTGTGACTGTCTCCTGGCATTTAGGCCGTGTTGAGAATCAGACCCGCTGAGTGCTTGCAGCGTAAAAGAAAGCAGTGTTACCGCATCTGATCGAGGCTCCGGCGTCGTATAGGCCTCGGCATCCTATCCGCCACGAGCCCGTCGGCATCAGACATTTCATAACGAATTCTACGCATCGCGAACGCTGTGGGCGTCGTTAGTGCACTAATCCTCGGTGTACCCGGAAAGACAAGTGACTCGGTGATTGCTTCTGTGACTGGTTTAGCTTCTTTAGAGTCCTCCGCCTGAGGCTGAGAAAGTCTGATCCACGTCTCTGGAAAGTATTTGACAATTGTTACCCTCGGCGGCCTGCGTCGGTTAATCTGCACGGCCAGCCAAGGCGAGCGCGCAACCGTCGATAAGCGGTAAGGCCTCGTCTGTTAAACTTGAGTTACCCGTTGTCAGCACTATATATCTTGCCGCCAGGCGAGATCGAGAGAATACGGTTTCTTGGCCCTTGGCCATACACGAATCTCTTTCCTCTTGTGACAAGTGACTTTCCCATCGGGGCGAAGCCTCGACCGAGTTAACCGCCGCGCCGGGTGAGCGCAGACTTGGACCTTTGCAGTTATCCTGGATAACTCATATAATATAGCGTATACATTCCGACCCAGCATCTGCTGCTGAGCGACGGGTCCGGTCTCGTAGGACTCAGCCCCCTACGGACCTCGGCCACGCCAGCGAGCGCCTCGCCGCCTGTGCGGTTAAAATATACGGGTTAGGGTGAAACCCGCAACAGTGACACTTCAACCCAGGTCCGGAGAAGAATACTGGTTACCTGTCTGCCTACGATCGGAAAGCGGTGTTGGTGACTGCATTGAAAGCTTCCACACCGTCTGGCGCATCTCGCTTGGACACCGTCCGCCCCGGACGTGCCGTCATCCAGTGTCGCGGGCGCTGCCCGGTCAACGAACGCCTCGTGCGCTCAGTGTATATTTCGTCATTCCAGCTTGGCTGTGAACTTTGATTCGGATTTAGTGGTACCTTGAAAACAATACACCGGTTCGTCGGTTGTTGGTTTGCTTCGGACCGCGCGTTGGATTGAGGGCTTAGAGTTCGTCGCGCCTTCTATTCCCCGCGTGGCCGACCGCCAGCGACGAGTCTTCGGGCGACGCACATTCTGCCTTGGCGGATCGTGTACAACCCATTGCCGTTGAATATCCTCGTGTGAGTGACATACTGAAGAAGAGTGCAAAGAAATACCGTGATACCTATATCTTGCCGCCGGCGAGATCTAACGATAAATTTACCCGTAAGCAGCCGGGTAGAGGCGGAAATAAGTAAGGGCGCGCTCCCTTAATTTCTGTCAAAGCGTAGTGTACCAGAACGCAGTTCGACCGGGCCCTATCCCCGGTCGACGCGTAATTTACAGTTACAAAGCGAATTTGAGGGTAAAGTGTGCCTTGGTGACTCTTCGGCGAGAGGTCGGTTCAGCTCCCGCAGCGACATCGACTCCAAGTCCTAGTGTCGATCAGTGGCCTACTCGGTGAAATTTGACTCTACAGTGGTGAAACCTGCATCAGATTGTGCGCCGCATACGATTTGCCCGTGAAAGTGTCGAGAGAACTGGTCTAGCTCGTCGCGTTGGGGAGCTAGAGGCATATTTGTGATTTCATCGGCGCCCGCCGAAGAGACCGGGCGTTCGCCGTGACGAAGCTCGCGCTCACCGGAGAGATTTGCCATTCGTTGTCCGATTCGTTCAATCTTGGTGTCGGATTGTTCGTCTCATTGAGAGAAACATCTTACCTGTGGAGACCTAGTCAGTGACGGCTACGGTTCCGACGGTAGAAGTGTGCAAACTTGGTTTCCCGGTCTACGCGTAACATCGCAGAGACCAGCATCGCTAAGCCAGCGACGGCCGGCAACTAAAGTGTCAGCGTGAATAACTTTGTATCCTGTGATCGTATCGCTTCGAACTAAGCGACAATCTTGTTCGTCTCGACGAAGAGAATACTTTTCCTGTAGAGAGTTTGCCAGCATCTGTTACGGTTTCGACGGTATAGTCTGGAAGAAGCGCCTCGCGCGTGAAGTGGACTTAGCCGATTTCTTGGTCTTTCGCCTGACGCCGCGAAGGCCGACAGCGAACGTCACGGTCTCCGAGAAACTTTGTCAGTTTTGGTCCGATCCTTCCAATCTTGGTGTCAGATTGTTCGTCTTGTTGAGTTACATATGTGCCAAACGAAAGATAGTAGCTGTGGGCTCTCAGTAAATCAGTAGAGGTTCGCAAAGCTCATCGCGGCCTGCTACCGTGCTACCGAGCGACCGCGAGAGAAGTCGAAGGTTACCGGAAAACTTTGTCAATCCTGGTCCAATTTACGCAAACTTGGTGTCAAACTGTTCGTTTGGTCTGTGCGAACATCTTACCTGTTGAGAGTTAACGAGTATCAGTGAGGGTTTCGACGGTAGGAGCTCGCGAAGAGTTTCCCCCGGTCTTTTCCCGTAGAATTCGGTTACGCGGCGCCGCGGCCAAGCGAGCGACCGCAGCCGACGGGTCTGTGTGGGCAACGCGCAGTGCCCTAGGTCTGCGAGTGTATTGCGATATTCTTTGACTACCGAATATCTTTCCTTTCACCTCTGGTCTTTGAATCGGCTAGTAGCAGAGCCGTTGATACGATCGCTTGGCTATATCAGCCGCCGTTGATCAGCGTTGGTCGAAGCCCAAGGTAGATACCGGCCACGATTGGTCGAGTGAGTGTAACTTTGTGAGTTGTTGTGCGATTAACGAAAAGTTGGTGTCAGATTGAACGTCACGCCGAGTTCTATCTTGTATACGTGTGAGTGTGTTACCTATTCCTTGGGAAGGGCTTCGGAAAGCGATTCATTGGCCGTCGCCCGTGTATTTCCCTATGTGTACGTATCGTTGCCAGTTCGTTCCGCGCTGCGCTGAATAGCTGATACCAAGATCGCCCAGATCGGAACAGAGCGTCAGTGTGAGAGTATCCTTGGTGGATTAAACGGTGAAGGCTCGACAAGCTTTACTTCACTAAAACTACGGTTTTCCCCGCCAGGTCGAGGAATTCGTAGTCGCAAAGTTAGGGTTAAACGTAGCTGCCCTAACCGCTCCCTGTAGTTTACGCAGCGTGTCCCGGTTCCATAAGTCATAAGTTAATTTAGTTAAGGAAGTTGTGTATCCCTTAGCTAATTTTTAAGCCCCCAATACGGGAGCGATGCTGGTCTGTTGACAGTAAAAGCGACTCAGAAGCGATACAAAAGTCAGTTACCGTTGGCGCCTGTTGCGGCGAAAGAGTCGACAGTTCCGAGTACGAGGTGCGCCTTTCTTTCGGATAGCGCAGTGTTCAGTGAGTGAAGTACAAGAGCGCCTGGCAAGCGCCGTATCCCTGGTTACGGTTAACTTCGCTGTTGCGCGAATCGTGAAATAGTTTCGCTTCCCAGCAAACTATACGGGTGGTCTCCCTGAAGGCCTGGTACCAGAAAAAACATATACGAAGAATTTGACTGTCCTGTAGCGGACAAAGGACAATGGTTGTGTCTCAGTACAGAGTAGGGTTGAATCCCCTAGAGTGGAGTTGGTGTCGCCTTCTATGGCCGACCTCATGGCAGCGCCAGGTATTACCTGATAGAAGTGACGGCGCGTCGGCAACTCGCTGTAACATGGTGCGAAAGAGAACAGATCATGCGGAGGAGAAGGCGAAGTTGGCAGCCGTGAAAAGGAGCTCTAAGCGAGGGACCTCTGCCCGAAGAGTGAACCCTGTTTCGAGGATTGGCCATCCTGGAGCTCGGGATGTTACCCCCAAGGTGACCGCGGGCGGGGCAGCATCAGGATCCGACGCTACGGAGCTATATACCTTGTTCCGGGCCTCTTTGCCGAGACGGTCTTCTCCAGTGGCACAGATGCGAGTAGAAGATATGACCGATGGGTCAGATTACGAGGCAAGGCACCGTGTTGCCCGCGAGCGGGCCGATGAGCGTTACATCATTGTTGCAGCATACTATTGTTGTTCTTATCATCTAATTTTTTGTTATGTATTCAGATGCTCCTAAGATCATCTGTTACTCAGCGGGCGCTCAGCTGGCTGATAAGAACGTCAATCTTCAATGTGACATCGTCTCAAGACCTCGATTCTCCAGCCTCGCTTGGATCATCGACTCGAATGGAACGACCGTCACGGAGGAATACAGCGTACACGACCACTGGACCATTGTCACGGTATAGACTTCATCAACAGCATACTCATTTTTACTATCAATTATCGGTGGATGATGATGATGATGATGATGATGATGATGATGATGATGATGATGATGATGATGATGATGATGATGATGATGATGGTGGTGATGATGGTGATGATGATGATGATGATGATGATGATGTGGTGGTGGTGGCGATGGCGATGGCGATTGCGATGACGATGACGACGACGACGATGACGACGATGACGATGATGACGACGACGACGATGACGACGATGATGACGACGACGACGATGATGATGATGATGGTGAACAATTATTACGGTGCACACGTCCAGTGTGAGAAATGTGGAAAAATAACAGGGGGTTGGGGTTTGGACTGTGATCTGGTTGGAATTTGGGTGGGAAAAACAGACTTTACTATTGGATTCTAAAGAAGACCTGGGGAGTTGAAGCCCCAACCCCTCCACCCTCCCGGCAATTCTCACCCTGCACACGTCATCACCGGACTTGTTCTTCTTATCAATAATCGGTGGTTGATGTGTCTGTTCGTTCTGCTCCGTTGCTTGTGGTTACTTTTTGGTATAAAATTAAGAAATACCGTCTTCAGATTGCAGATGCACAGCAGGCTATACCTCATTTTGTCTCTGTCTGTCTGTCTGTCTGTCTGTCTGTCTTTTTGCCTGTGTATCTGTCTGCCAGTCTGTCTCTCGCTCTGTCTTTGTCTGTGCCTGTCCTTGTCTATCTCTGTCTGTCTGTCTGTCTGTGTATCTTCTTCTGTCCCCGTCTCTCTTTGTCTCTGTCTCTCCGTCTCTATCTCTGTCTCTCTACCCCTCTCTGTCTGTCTGTCTATCTGTCTGTATGTCTCTTTCTCTCTTTCCCTCTTTCTGTCTTTGTCTGTGCCTGTCTGTCTTTGTCTCTGGCTGTCTGCATGTCTCTCTGTAGTTTGCTCTGTCGCCTGTCTCTATTTTTTCTATCTCTCCGTCTCTATCTCTCTGTCTCTCTGCCCCTCTATGTCTGTCTGTATGTCTGTCGATCGGAAAATACACGTAAATCCTGTCGTGCATTATATGCATATTTGCACGACGTTTATTTCTGCATCTTGCGTATCGTTTCAGGATCGTCACGATGGAGTCGTCGTCGCAAAACTATTCATCCGAAAAATTAAACCGGAGAATTTCCGGAAGTACTCATTGGTCGTCGAGAACAGCATAGCTTCAGTTACGAAAGTGGTCGAGCTGCAACAGCGTAAGTCCAGAACGGGAAGCCAGGGCAGCCGATCCAGCATTTAAACGATATTCAGTAGACCCATACATGCATGTAATTCATTCATTCACTGATTCGGAGTATTCGCGTAGCAGGGCGGATCGAGAGAGGGGGTCAAATCCGGCCATGCCCCATTGTGAAATTTGCACATTTGTCATCAGGTATTCGGGCGGACAAAATGGACGTGACCTCCCCTCCCCAGGCTTTCAGTCAAAGCAGCGGGAAAGGTGATAGAGAAGACAGAGAGACGGGTATAACGTATGACTTTAAAAGGTCATCAGCTATTCAGGCAGGGAAAATGGTATATTTTTCTAGAAAATAATGGTATCCTTTTTCCAACATTTCGACCATTTCGATTACTAAAAAAGGTCACCAGGTTTTTCGGCCAAAGACCAACGAAATTTTTTTTCCGGCCCAAGCCCAAACATTTTGCCCCCCCCCTCGAAAATGTCTGTATCCGACGCTGTAGTGCAGCACCACTTCACGGAAGCTGTATACACAGGAATTACGCCTCCAGCCCTAACTGCAGCCACGACTTTTAAAAATACTAAAAGTGAATCATTGAACACAGTTGGATTGGTCAGAGATAGGCTAGTGAATTTTACTCCAACGAGAGATTATGCCAGATGGAGGAGGTGCCTTCAACTGAGACAGCCATTATTTTATACTGGTGCTGCATGATGTTGGTGTGTTTGTTATTGCCATCCTTGAACGGTTCAGACGTGCACTGAACCGTGCACCTACGACTACAGACGACAGGGCATTAATAGCGCTATAGCAGTAACATTATAAGTGAAGGACCTGCTCAATGTATTAACTCAGTGACCAGACGCTATATAACCTTTACTCTGCGCGTGATAGGTGAGCACTCTAAGCAATCGGCTTCTGTATATCGCTTGTCTTCTCGCAGTTATATAGCTTTTTCAGTCCCAGAAAGTGTCTTGGTCTCCCTATAGCTATTCAATTAATTTGGCGTATTTTAGTGCCTCTCAAAATGCCCGACATAATATTCTCTCGCGCATTTTATTTTGCCATTTTCGCCGCGCAGTCTTGGCGACATTTATATCTGACGAACATTTTCGTCAAGATTCGAATGGTCTTGGCCGTTTCGTTCTAATCAACCACGTGGTGCCGCTTGAGGCAGAAGAGAGATAAAAGAATCCTTACAACCGTGATGAGCTGACAACGGACATTTCCAGAAATAAAACACCAGAGATGATGACCGAATTAAGATAGCCTTGAGTAGTTGAGTTGGAGGCGTCTGTCCCTCTGTTAGATAAGCTATTATCTATCGTTCAATATGGTCAGGAATACCGCAGATGTGGGTCACGTGAAAGATACCGGTAATAATTATGGAAGGGAAGCCTGGGAAGGTCACGACAAGCCCGGATATAATCATACGCAAGTATAAAGACTTTCTGGAAATACGAGAACATCATGGAGCATGGTAGCCGATTAGTTAAGCGTTCATCTTTTAACGTGGAGAGCATGGGTTTCAGCAGTCTCCTCCCTTGAGGCAGTCACAGTGTAAGGACAAAAGTCTTTCACTTACAATATTATTGTTCAGCGCCATCTAC
Source organism: Lumbricus terrestris (assembly GCA_949752735.1). NCBI lineage: Eukaryota > Metazoa > Annelida > Clitellata > Crassiclitellata > Lumbricidae > Lumbricus > Lumbricus terrestris. The sequence continues at coordinate 23,425,272 of OX457053.1, forward strand.
TTTTGCTTGGTCATTGGGTAATGGAGCTTTAATTACTATCAATAATAATAATAATTCTGATGACGACGATGATCAGAGTGATTATAGCGATAATAGAATGGCGATAATGTAATAAATGATTATAGAGAAAAGTAGGGCCTACTGCCTTCAGCAAATAACTAAGCTACCCAGCTGGCTCTGTATTGAAGCTCTTGGTTTTTATTTGTCCATTTTCACCAAGCATTTGAAAACCAATCTATATGATCGTGGTTTGGTGCTGTCGGATCGGGAGTGCCTCCGAGGAGCTTCTAAAAAAAGTGCTATATAAATTCATGATTACGACTAAGCGCCGCTATCCAATAACCATGCAATAGCCATCCATTGATGGCGCTATACAATTTTGAGTGAAGGACTTAATGTTCAAGGTACATTAGGTAACTAACTATCTCAGTGGTTGAGACTTGTATACATTACTCTGTATACTTTACAATTAAAAAGATCCAACCAAACGACTATAATTATGTTCAACTGATCAAAATGCAGTTATTTATTTACTCGGCTCCAACCAAATCTAAGCCATTCTGATCTAATCTGGTTTCATATCCGACACGGCTTTACATCCGATAGAAAAGCACCGTAGCCTATTGTAAACATCGTAGAATCTATTCACCAGCATACATGACATTGTCGCTGCTGGCGGTTTACTGCGGCGCTGTCCGTTCATATCTCGTAAATGAGCCGGAATTTATAAATATTAATAGGAAGTGACGTCAACAGCGACCCACGAGAATTTCCATGTCAGTTTTAGCGCTTGTGCATGGTTGTTTACAGTCTAGTCTACCAGTGTCTAGGATGTCAACCACGCCGAATGTGTCTACCACAAATGTGTGTACACCCTGTTATATATAAGGTCGTTGTGTACACCACACAAGTCCACACTTGTATTTGCCACACAGAATGTGTCCACCCCACAGAATGTGTCTACCAGTTTCAAATGTATATAATTATAGTCTACACGTAGAATTTACATATCCAATGTAGCGGTTTATTAAATTATTTATTTATATTTTGTTTGATGTAAACAAAATATACATAATTATTAAGTGATGAGGATATTTTTATTTTGTTATCTTTCTTATTCCAAATGAGGTAGGTTACTGTTCCAACAGTAGGTTAACTAGATGTCTATATGCAGGATCACTATCTCTCGAACACTCTTCCTTCAATAAATGCCTTGATATTCCTTGTTTCTCGTTGGCTTTCGAACATGTGGATAGCCTACGTAATTGTAGCCTACTTCACTCGTGACTGCCTTAGGCCCACAGCAGCATCTCACATTCGAATTTCTTTCAAACTGAGCCCTTTACAAGTTTTATGGAGTTAATTTAACGCCCATAAATCTCGTGCAGCACAAAAAGCGCTGCATAAATTCTGTTTTACAACTGCAGGATATCGCTCAACGTCTGAGCGGCCACAGTCTGACGCAACCGCGAGCAGCTTCGACGACAAGAACTCACGGGTTGGAGCGCACGTTCAGCCCTTCGAAAACGCCAAGTCATCGTCAAACGACGCTTTATCGCTACATTGCCACGGCCTTACTACGATCGCTACGAAATTCGCTACATTTACCACATTCTGGGAACTTTTGCGCTGCTATCGACACGCCGTCTCCGCCATTTTTCTTTTTGCGTTACGCCTCCTCTGCTGCAGGTGATCCCGAAAAGCGTCAGCCCCGGATACACATCAAAACAGTATTTATTTAGCGCATGGACATCTTTGCAGCGCTGCGTAAGCCGCGGTGCATAGAAGCGTCGCGTGCATGAAACGAGGTGTATAATAGAGGAGCAGAGGCTTACGATGGGTTATCTAAATTCGACATACTACTGAAGATGCGTAAAAGAGTCGTTGGGATTTTAACGATCTGTCATCAATGTAGAAGCAGACGACTCTGGCGGTCTTGCGATATACTCGCCAGGGGTCGTGGAGAACCGTGAGTTCTGAAAGGAAGCTCTCGTCCCGTGTTTGATCAATGCCGTCGTCATCTGAATGAAGCGGAAACGATTATTTCCAGGTGGTGAACCGATGAGAGACATCTTTCCATCTTCAAAGAAACGCAACCTCGTTATATATACATATATATATATACATATACACGATCTGGGTTTTTACGGACGTCATGTATACATTTGTATTTTTATCAACGCGTATACGTCATTAGACCAACGTTAGGCATAGCTCTGTTATCGGGTATAAATGCAGTGAGGATTAAGATCTTCCACTGGGAAACTAAAACCCGCATAACTAGGCCTACTGCAGGGAAGGTCATAAACAAGTAATCCCAGCGGATTGTTGTCAATGTCTTGGCTAAAAATAAGAATCTTTCAAATCAAGTTATACGGTCTTAAAGTTAATTCATATCGACGCTGCAGAGTAGCTCAATTTCATCATAATATTTGAAGCATATAAAAAGTTAGGCGTATATCACTTTTAGTGAACCAACCCGCTGTTTTTTGACCATCCAAAACCGTAACGCAACAAAAAAGTAACAAAAAACAATTTTATTAAGGTCACTTCTCAAATAATTGTTATCAAATGAACTTGATATTGCCATGGCAGATAATTAATTATTATTGCTATTATTTAGAAGAGAAACATGGTACCAATTTGTCAAAAAACGTAGGGATTACTTCTTATGGCCCACCCTGTATAGTATCGTGCACCGTAGTGTCGTTTATGGTAAAGTTTGTCGTCGTGAGAGTCGGTTAGGATCAGGTTTGACGTCACGAGGGTCAGACTAATAATCGTGAGGGTCCTTCAGAATCAAGTTAGGGTTAGAGTACAAGAGTTAGTATCGTCATTTGATCCCCGATACTAGAGGTTTGCTGGAAGGTACTCATATCTTGTAGTTGTCGTGGGTGGAGCTGGTCAGAACTGTACGTTCGCGTTTGATTATAGCCAGTCTCGTGAAAAGAGCATAAGTTAGGACTTAACTGAAGACGAGCAGGCCATGCACGGGAGGCAGTGGTTAAATTGTGAACACTAGGTGGCGGATCTCCAAGACTTCGCAAATCTGAAACATACCTGACAGTCTATTATATTATGCTACTGATAGGTCTAATAGCCATTCTATATTATATTGGAAAGCAGAAAATATGTGGAATGAGACTGATGGTCGAATACTGTATCGAAAACAAATCAGGTGATGGGTCTTCACCTTTAGGTGGTAGATCAATGGTGACAGAACAGAGGTCAGGCTGAATTGAACCACTGACTCCAGCTGTAATAACTAATACTACTATAATAATAATATTATTATCATTATTATTATTGTTACTATTATTATTATTATCATCATCATCATCATCATCATCATCATCATCATCATCATCATCATCATTATTGCCATTATTATTATTATTACATCATTATTAGCATTATTATTAGATTAGCATTCTTGCTAGCAATGAAATTAGCATTAGCATTTCTATGATTATTTTGATTATTATTGTTATCAATGGTATTATATCATCATCACCACCACCACCTCCACTACCATCACCACCACCACGACCACCACCATCATCATCGTCGTTGTCGTCATCATCATGACGATGATAGTGGTGGTGGTGGTTGTGGCGGTTGTATAGTAGTAATAGTTGTGATGGTGGTGGTACCATGCAGCAATGCATCTCTGCCTAACTCCGATGCTAAGGACTTCGGTCGGTGGCGTGCCTTTGATGATCCCTGAACACTGGCGGACCGAGTTTTCCATAGGCTTCGAATCCCTCGATTCACTGACGATAGGGCTTGATGAACTTATCCGGTGGGATGAAAAGTCAGAACCTGCGATGTGTATACGCTAGACATAGTTACAGTATATAATGGGCTCTCACTTCTCAGCCACGGAGCGTATCATATTATTATACTTTGATTATAAGATGTGTCCTGATTAAAATGTGGAATCTGCTGACTTTGGTTTTTTCATATAACCCAATCTTTTACACACGACACGATGTGTATAATTATAACTCGTTGTTCAAATTAGATTTATTTTCACCAGGTATACACTATACAGGTTAAAATACAGCCTTATGTAAAGTAAGCTTATACTTGTTGCGGAATGGTTTGGATGATACTAGCATATACTGTCTCGCTTGACACTAGCAGTTTTAGAGAGGCAATTATATATATATAATTTTATATATATACATGTATATATATATATATATACGTATTTCATTATGTGCATACAAATATAATATTTGTTATTGATTCCAAGAAACAAAGCATATATATATATAATTATATTAATTGATCCAGCGCAATCTGGTGGACAAGTGGTGGAATTAGAATCTCCGGGCGCTACACAAATGAATGGATCCAGAGCTGAGATTGTTGGCCGAGGAGGATTCCGTGGAAACTGAGACCGAATGTGGGTATTGGTCATCGTTTTTCCAGAAAGAGCGAAAGTGGAAAGGAAAGAGGAATGGGGGGAATGAGGAACAATGCTGGAGGAATGGAATCGGAGTTAGACAGGGAGATACGCTGGTAAGGAGGGATGAAGAGAGAGAGCGAAAGAGAGACAGACGGGCAGACGGACAGACAGAGGCTGATGTAGGTAGGCCGGCAGAATGGAAGAGACACAGAGAAGGAGGCAAACAGGAGGGGTTAACGAGGGGTGTAAAGAAGAAGGCAGAGAAGAAGAGACTTATAGCAAGGAGAGATATACTGCAGTATAAACAATAAAGAAATGGAGTGGGACATAGAGAGTGAGAGAACATAGAGGTGGAATATAGATCAGGGACGGGGACACCCGGGGACAGGAACAGGGACACTTAGAGGCGATACTTAGTGGAGACTAAGAGAAAGAGGCAGCAGGGTGATATGGAAGAAGGTGTACGCCAATAACATGCAGACTGGTAGATCATGCGGTTCTAGGACGATTGATCACCGGACGGTTGATCACCGGACGGTTGATCACCGGACGGTTGATCACCGGACGATTGATCACTGCGGACGTTTGATCATCGACCGATTGATCACCGGACGATTGATCACCGGACGATTGATCACTGGTCTAGAGGTCACTGCATTTTATTAACTGAGGATGAAAGAGAAACTGTCGTAATTACCGCTAGTAAAGATAAACATCGTCGGCTTCTGTTAATTCTTAAAATACACACAACAAATAGTACATCAGAATATTAAGTACGCATCCAAATAAACGTCTTTTGTTCTTTGCGTTTAAAGGCCTATCGCAGTCCATCAAAGTGCTACGTCAAATTAGGTCTGGTTGGCTTGTCTTATGATTTACCCAAAACCCTCAGTTCTTGTTGTTGTATAAAAAGGGTTTTGTAAAAAGGATAAACAAATGCTTTTACCTAGCCTACTTGCGTTATAGTTGCAGATTTATCTGATTAGTTACCAATTTAATAACGCTTGCCGTTTCAGTATATTTTCACATTTCACGTCTTATAATTTCATTACACATTATTTTAATATATTATGTGGTAGGTTGAGTCTGTGTCATATCGTTTTATATAAATGTTTCTCTTTACTAGCGGTAATTACGACATTTCTCTTTCATCATTAGTTAATAAATTGCAATGACAACTAGACCGGTGATCAATCGTCCGGTGATCAATCGTCCGGTGATCAATCGGTCGATGATCAAACGTCCGCAGTGATCAATCGTCCGGTGATCAACCGTCCGGTGATCAATCGTCCGGTGATCAACCGTCCGCGCACCGATCATGCGTGTCTTTTGCCTCTCATAATAGTAATAGTAGCAGTAGCAGTAGTAGCAGCAGCAGCAGCAGTAGTAGGTCATTGTCATTATCATTATTATTATTACTATTATTAATTGTTATCATATCAGTAGGCCCTATTATGATTATTATTATCATCACTATCATTACCGTATTGTTAATATTTTTTTATTATTATCATTATCATCATTATTATTATTAGCATTATTAATTTACAACTTGCCTATAATACTCCTAGTCGCGAGCCGTTTATACCTCGGAGCAAAAAATAGTTACAATGTTCTTGTTGCAGTTTTGTTTGATCCCAATGATATTGTTAGGCCTGGGGCGAGTTGGTGTGTTTTCATGTAATGCGCCTCATGTTCAGCACATCGACCTACTCAGCCGTGGGCCTCATAAGGCCTTGGCTGACCCGAAGCCTGTTGTGTTGCTGCCATTATGCGAAATGTCGTTGAGCATGTCAATATCTATACGGTCGAATGACTACGATAAGCTTCGCTGGAGATTTTCAAGCCAGGCTGACACTTCCGAGAGGTTTTTAACGGAGCCACAAAGCTGTAGATGCATGCATACGTACATACGTACAGCAGGTACGCACGCATGAATGCACAAATATATGCAGCTATACAAAAGTATACATGGTGCATGCGCACTTGTGTAGACCTATATGCATGCATATAGAATTATAGATACACATACAATACATGCACATTCATAATACATATGTATACATATATACGTACATGCATATACACACACTTATACACATAATGCACTCGTATGCATACATGAATGGACATTAGGCTAATAAATTAAGTGCATGCACATAGACTGATAATGTTTTATAGGACCTATTCAATTATGCATGCATATAGCTTACATAATAGGCATACATTTATGCATTTTCTAAGGATTGTTATATACATGTACTGTGAATAACTGTACAGTTACGTACACATGTATAGCATACATGTATATACAACTATCTACATTGTGCAGCCAAGTGCCACCAGGCCCACAACGCAACAAATATCATAGAGTGTATTCTGTATAGGCCTATATAATAGTTATATACAGCAAAACGTACATTTTTGTGTGTTTGTTCGCAGACGATGTCACGGCATAAAGTTTTCCCAAAGCAGAGTCCCCGTCGACGTAAAATAATGCCCACCCTATTTTCTTATCACTTTCTCTCATAATGTTTGTACATTGTTACATGAAGGTGAAGAGTTATGCGTACGAGTTTTGCAAAAAGTTAGAAAATCAACACATTCAAATGACCATTCACTTAGAATAATAATTTTGACCACATCTCTAACAAAGACCCTGCTCGGGGAGATTATTATCAATATAATTAATTCATTAATTCATTTCAAGAATTCATATGGCGCCTCTTATAGAAGCCATGCACTCAGAAGCGCTCCCAGTCCAACCACGGTGAAACAAACTGTCTCTGTTTAGCGGCCCAAAAAGTCCATATGAATAATAGGGTAGGAGCTCCTACTCTAAGTTTTACGGTAGCATTGGTTACGCTCGAGCGCACCTAGTTTCGACCGCGCCCACGACTGTCAAGTGCCAATATACCTGGTCTCGATATGTGACGAACTTATACGTTTTCATGTCTAGGGCAGAAGCTGTCAACGCCTACAGGCCCCGGCCTATAGTCATATACACAGAACAGACCTAAAACAACAATGCTTCTGTATTATGACGAACACTTCCGTGACCAGTTTTGGTTGCTACCTCGTATCGTTGCATAATTATTATAGAGGGCAATTCTGAAAAGATTGCTCCTCGATAAGACTTGAGTTGGTTACAGAAAAAACGAAGCATTCAAGAGCAAAGTGCGATTTAAAGCGACATTTTAGGTAGGTACTTGGAACAAATTTATTATTGTTTTTTGTGTATACATAGAGGGGTGTGCGAATGAATGAATAGATAGATGGATGAATAAATGGGTGCATGGATGGATGGATGGGTGATTAACCGGATGAATAGATGGATGTTTGAGTCAATTGAGTGGGTGGGTGGATGGATGGGTGGGTGTGAGGGTTGTGGAATGAATGGATGCATCGATGGGATGATGAATGGAAGTTTGTGTGGATGGCTGGGTTGGTGGATGCGTGGGTGGAAGGATGGGTCCATTGATGGATGGATGGGTGGAAGGATGTATGGACGGATGGATAATTGGATGGGTGGATAAATGGATGGATCAGTGGCTCGATGCATAGATGGATGGGTGGGTGGTTGATTGGGAGAATGGATGCATTGACTTCCTGTTATTGCTGTTTTTTGCCCTGATCATGTTGGCGTTGATGCAACTGACGTTTCCTTAAGACGCCGCTATTTCGGTTCCAATGGTTTTCTCATATCCGATTGATTTAAAGCGGAGTCATTCACTGGCAATTATTTGAATCTCCGATGCAATTTCCGCTTCTTTTGAATCAGACGTTTCGTTACTTGTATCGGTGCTGGTGCTTGTTTATAATCTGTGCATTGACTTGTTATCGGCACGTGTGTATCTGTGTGTATGTGTGCTCCTATATATTATAGTCTGTGCCTTTTCTGTACCTGTCGCCTGTCTGTCCGTCCGTGTATGTAGAGGCTCCAGTTCGCTCTTAAATTAAATATTATTCTTACTCCGCTTCAGAGTGTTATTCTGTGCTCAAATCTCTCTCACCGATTGTCCAACACTTTCATAAATGAGATTTTCTAAAATCCACCATGTTGATATCTGTCATAATAATTATAATCTCCAGCATGTCTCCATTCATTTACATTGCATGGCGATGTTTGTAGACCTATGATGATAAATTATATAATATTATAATTTCATGATAAAAATTATAGTAATTACGATGCTGACGACGACGACGGCGACGATGATGATAATAATGATAACGACAATAAAAGCAACAATTGCAACGACAAAGAAACGACAGCAGCAACACAGCAACAGCCCACAGCAATAGTAGTAGTGGCCTACCTGTAATAGTAGCCTAATAAAAATGTCAACAATAGAAATTAGAATCACTAAAGTAATTAAATTAACACAAGCAATTACGGCAACTTCAACTGCAACCATGCATTACTATAATAATTTTAAATATACCGGTATTTCAATTGCTTTAGTTTTTATGATTATGTTAATTTTACTAATTTTATACAAAAATAAAACATAATATGTGCCACTGCAGGTCCACAATTTTTCTTTCACCTTTACAGTCGGTCCTAAACACTGCCTTCCAGATTAATTGCACGCCTTCCACGCTACTCTCATATTTCTACTTTCATGTTTGAGCAGCTCCATTGACTTCCTCTAACTGAGCGCATTAAGCTCAAAATCCTCATCTTGGTCCTCAAAGCACAACGGGGTCTTGCCCCAAAATATCTATCTAGCCAATGGAATTCACAGGTCTCTTTCAGCCTCCTCGCATCGTCCACTCCGCTCTTTAAATAGATTTGATCTTCTAGTTCCTTCTACTAGAACGGCTGTGGCTCAGTCCCGTTCCTTTACATCAATTGGCCCCTCTCTTTGGAATACGCTGTCTCCTTCTACTCGATCTCAACTACTGACTGGTAATCCCTCCTCCTCATTTTCTTTTCTCAAAACCTATTTCTTCTCTCGTGGCTTTGCGTACTGGAAGCGCCTCTGAACGGTTCACCCTAGTAGAGGCGCTTTATAAATGTCTTAATACAATACAATTTACGGTTCTCGCACTAATCCTACTATTGATTATCAACTAAACCATGAAATTTAAAATGTTAAAATGTGATATCTAAATTCTAAAGCCCTACCGGTAACGATTATAGTCTACCAGTGATTTCATCATCTGTGTATAGAATCTAATATAATCCATTTTCAATTTTTCATGGTATCGTTGTTTAACAGAAACTTCATAATCGATTTATTTCCGTCTTTCATTGTCGACCTCTCAACAATTGCATTGAAAGAATGCGAGAGGATTTTTTGCCTGCGCTGTAGAAAGACAACTTCATTCTTCTTAGAGATTTCGTCAACCATGACCTGGTTCGTCACGGATCGCTGGAAACCGGTTGCCATGACAACAACCGCATTACTGCTGTCGACGTTCATCACTTTGGTCTGTACTCTCTCAGGTAGGTATACGATGTTTTTTTCTACCTGAGTGTCTGTGTGTATGCCTGGATGACTCTCCGTATGTCTGCTTTGCACATCTGCTTGTCTTGCTGCTTTTCTGTATAGGCTACATTTGTCTGTCCATCAGTTTTTACATTTAATTGTGAACCAAATCAATCTCCATCTTTAATGAATTGAAAAGTATGTAGTGTTCACTAATTCCGTTCAATAACATTTATAATGAGTTAGGCCTACCCTGTAAGCGGAAATTTTGGTTCATTTGAGCTTGCCCATTGTGTACAATGACTGTCTTTCTATAACGTTCGAACTGTTATGGTGCGCAATAAAATGTTGATTGCTAGATTGGTTGATTTATGGATTGATTGATTATTCCTTCTTTCCATCGCTTCAATCATCTTCCCTCCCTGCCTGCCTTCCTTCCTTCCATATGTTTCTCCTTTCTTTCCAACTCAGTCAGATTGCAATCACAATTGCACGCTTCAATTATCCCTGTACTTTTTTTAAACCTATTTATCCTGATATCGAAAGAAGCGATATGGTTATAATTTATATCATTCCGTGATTTCCGTCAATCTCTCCACCCAGCAGTTCATCCATCTATCCATCCACCAATTCATCCATCTCCACCCGCTAATCCATCCATCTATTCACCCCCCAATCCATTCATCTATCCACCCGCCAATCCATCCATCTATTCATCCACCAATCCATCTATCTATCCATCCACCAATCCATCCATCTATCCACCCGCTAATCCATACATCTATTCACCCCCAATCCATTCATCTATCCACCCGCCAATCCATCCATCTATTCATCCACCAATCCATCTATCTATCCATCCACCAATCCATCCATCTATCCACCCGCTAATCCATACATCTATTCACCCCCAATCCATTCATCTATCCACCCGCCAATCCATCCATCTATTCATCCACCAATCCATCTATCCATCCACCAATCCATCTATCCATCCACTAATCCATCCATCTATTCATCCACCAATCCATCTATCCATCCACCGATCCATCCATCTATCCATCCATCTATTCATCCACCAATCCATCCATCCATCTATCCATCCACCAATCCATCTATCGATCCACTAATCCATCCATCTATCCATCAACCAATCAATCTATCCATCCACTAATCCATCCATCTATCCATCCAATAATCCATCTATCCATCCACCAATCCATCTATCCATCCACTAATCCATCTATCTATCCATCTACCAATCCATCTATCCATCCACTAATCCATCCATCTATCCATCCACCAATCCATCCATCTATCCACCCACCAATCAATCCATCTATCCATCCACCAATCAATTCATCTATTCATCCACCAATCCATCCATCTATCCATCCACCAATTCTTACATCTATCCATCCACCAATCCATTCATCCATCTATCCATCCATCCATCTAGGGAAATGCACAGGTTCAATCGCGCTCCCCAACAGTTATTGCTCAGGCCCAGTGTCATAAGTTATTTAGAGGAAGTTAATAGCTGGGAGAGATTTCTATGTTTAGTGTAGACATCTACCTATGTTTAGTGTAGGCGGCAACTATTCTATAAATCCACCCACCAATCAATCCACCTATCCCATCCATCTGTCCCTCCAGTTATTATTCAGTCTCACAGTCATTCAAATGAACCATGGCTGCCAATAATATTATTGTAGGCGGTGAGGTCACCGAACTGGGTCGGTCGCGTCGTGTCATCGGTGGATCAGAGGTCAGCCAAGGTCAATGGCCTTTCCTGGTCAGTCTGCACGGACATATCCCGACGTCACGGTGGTGGGTCTTTGTAACACAGTACGCTGACTACACCTGTGGAGGGTCTCTTATCGCCAGGCGATGGATTCTCACGGCTGCACATTGCTTCGCCAGCATCAAACCAATGTACGTTATACGCCACCACGTTACTCCTGTCTATGCGCATATATGCATGGGAGTAGATTGCACATGCATGTCTTGTATGTACCATGTGTACTCGTGTACATGTATGTAGGCATGAATGTATGCATGTCATACAAAACAATCCCGTCAAAACAATTCCGTCAGAACAGTCCCGTCCAAAACAGTCCCGTCAGAATCGCCCAACACCAAAATTTTCACACGCCTGTCTAGTTGCTCCTTATGCAGCCTAGTACATTGACTTATCTTCATATGCTGTATTTTTCAGACAAGGCATAAACTCACCAAGAAAATGGCGCGTTAAGGCAGGCGACATCAGCAGAAAGGTTAGTCTCACACATCTAACCTATTATTGCAATTTCTGTCCAGTACAATGTCTACGCAATTACATTCCTATGTAACCGCGGTCACTACTATTCCTTTGTCACGCAACTAAGTGTTTCGAGACTCTTTGTAAGTGAAATTTCCTAAAGTTTATATGGAAGAGCAACCCCCTTCAACTATTAGGTCTATTAGGTCTACCCTGAACGGCAACCACAGCCTCCACAGGTATGAAATGCTGGCGACTTCAATTACTTAACTTCGGTATATTGGGTGGTGAAACTTCTCTTTGATCTTCCTATAATAACAGCAACTGGCAAACTTATAGTATCTGAGACCGAATGACGGCACTAACCCTATTCCTAACCCTAACCGATCCTCACGACGCCTAACCTGACTCTAACCGACCCTCACGATCCCTAAACCTAAACCTAACAGACACGTCGGTCCCGGATCTTATAATTATGGCCAGCATTGTACGGCCAGTGTATATCTACAGTTGAGTTGGCTTATGGTAGTAATTGGAGCCGAAATCCCGACATAAATTTTCTGTACAATTCTGTGTTCTGTGTTGAATAGCCTGGAAATCTCTTGGACGTCATCAAGTCGGCTCTTGGCGGCGACGTTAGCTCTGACTCCGACCAGTCGTGGTACGTCAGGGTATCCAAGATCGTCATCCATCCGGACTACGTGCCAGCCGGTCAGCATCACTGTTATTTCAACGAATGAACTAACTCGCTTTGTTATCCACCAAAACAGTTAAAGCATCACATAACAAAAACAGTCAAGGTACATTCAGTGACAATGGGTAAACCCAAAAGAACGGAAGGTTCCCTTTACAATGGTCATCGTGCCATGAATAGAAGACCAGATTATTCCAAAGGAAACAGAAGAAGAAGAAAACAAATAAAAACAGAAGAAAAAAGGAACAATAGAAGGCAAATTATTTGTTCCTCCGTCGTGCCTCAACTTTCAAATTAATGAACGAACGAAGAAACGTGCGAATAGATTTTCATTTCGTCTTCGTTTGATTTGTTTTCTGGTTTAACCAACACAAAAGAAACAACGCTTAACAGAAATGCTTTTATATTATCATTATCTAACTTTAAAATTTTTATTTAATAATAATGACTACCCGGGAGACCATTGACCAAGAAGAGGTCATGGATGGATCCCGTTTCCATGGCCATTTGCAAGGCAGCTATACAATAAAATAAAAATAAAAATTTATTTCTACAAAAAGCAACAACAATTAGGCCTACACGTTATGCAATGTGCAAAATGATTAAGAGTATGAATCAATGAGTGATAAGATATGCAGAGAATTAGAAGTGTGGATACAATAGGAGCCCCTGATGGGAAGGATCCTTAGGTAGGTGGTTATTTATAGCGAAGATGATGGGTAAGACTGGTAAGTGTCCGTTGTCCGATTTAGTTCCAGAGTTGAGAAAAAGGGACAGTAGTGTTAATAGAGGTGCATGAAAAGAAAATGGAGTTCATAACGTAATGGAACAGAAAAAGTTGAAGAAAAAACAGAATGATGAAAGATTAAGACGAAGAGCAGTCGATATTGTGTTTACGTAAACCATCAACGGAAATCTTAGTTATACATGTACCTATCAATAAGATTAGGCCTCTGCATGGAAAGCTGGAATAAAGCAATGGTATCTACTCTTGTTGTCATTCATTGTGCCGGCGTCACGTGATATTCCATCCCTCCTTAAAGCTATCCGGGGGAATGAATTAATCTATTCCCCCTGGATGAAATTAACTGGTTTATCCGGGGGATAAACCATTCTGTCCCTTTTATTGAAAAATGCGTTTAATTGAAAAGTTATGATGTAATCAAAGTTTAAGGTGACTCTAATTGTTTTAAGTATCCTGAACAATGTTCAGAGCAAGGCAACTCAAATTTATTTAGTTCATCTAAGTATTCTTAAGTGTTCTAAATGGTCTAAGTGCTCTAAAACCAAAACAAGCAACATTATTTTGTAGGAATGAACATACCTGTTAGTGCCATTGTGCAAAACAAAGCAGATGGAAGTTAATTTGCAAAAAATAAAACACGCGGAAGTGGCTTTTTTCTACTTCTCTTCATCTTGGGGATACTATTTATATGGGTGATACTCTATTTCGTGACACCGTCAGTCAGAGGAAGTCGTGGAAAACATAACAGCTATTTCCTTACTTCTTGGTTAATTTGAACATCCATGCTCGTTCGTTGGTTCATCAATTGCTGTTGTGTTCAGTCGTTCATTGGTTTTGTTCAGACGTTCATCTCTTCTCTGTTATAAATGCAGACACGTTTTCATGGAAGAACGACTTGGCATTGGTGAAGCTGGCCAGGGATTTACCCATGGCTCCAGAGAATCCCCGAATCGACGTCGCCCAGCTTCCAATCAACTTGAACATAACTTGGCCACTTCCGGGGACCAGCTGCTCGCTGCAGGGCTGGGGTTGTACCATGAAAGGTAAGGCAACACCACAGATAGATAGGTACCTATTGGTTAAGTTCTTGTCTATTTGCACCCAATTTACTAGTTCGAGCCTTCTCTGGTGAGCATAAGGCAAGATAATGTTTATTTTAGATAAAGCTGCAGTCAGGTGTGACGATATTGGCTAAGGTAACGTAATTTACAGCTTGGTTTATTTCTACACTTCTGAGTTTTTAAAAGGAACTTTATTTTTTTTAGTTGTATTGTCCATGCATGTTTATATGCCTATAAGTTAAAGTAAGGCAAGGTCGCACAGTATGGGGCACATTGAGTATGGATCTCCCGAGTATGGATGTATGATTGTATGATAAAACAAGGTTGTCGAGTGTATGGTACTTCGATACATCTGCTTTTCAGAGGAGACATCATCAAACTTTATTTAAGTTTTACATAATGTAAGGGATGGTTAGGTTCAGGGCTCTGTCATCAGGATTTTCATCTTTTTGGGGTTCTTGGACAATTAGCCCCCGGACAATTACCCTCCTGGACAATTACCCCATGCTGCAAGAATGGCCAAATAACAACTAATTGTTAGATCTAAAAGACTTGCCCATATCAAAGGCCGATTATTGAAAACTAATTATTAGACGTAATTATAATGTTAATGTATACTCTGGTTCCGATTGTTTAGCAATTCTTGTTAAAGTCTTTGATGTGTGGCAACTGGCAAGTCTTTTATGTCTAAGACCTAGTTTTTGGTCACCCATCACAACCTCCAAGGAAGAAGTATACTGACACCAACGCAATGATTCTGACCATAGTTCGCAACTGCAATGAGTGCAGTTGACTATCTTCGTGGAGTAGCTCACAACCTTGCTTTTTAAGTTGAATTAACCCTAATCACCATTAACCCTAATCAGCATTTTCTTTAACGCATTTCATTCCACATTGTGATGTTGCAGGGTTCTCTAATAATAACGTATGTCTAATAAACAGTTATGCATCATTATCATAAAACGGGTAACAGGACAAATATCACCGGACAATAACCCCCGGACAATCCTCCGTGCCAATTAACCCGGACAATTACCCCTCGGACAATTACCTCCCCCCGCACCTCAAGCTAAAAGAATGACCAAACAACAACAACAACAGTTACTAAGTGTTAGGTAAGAAACCCCTGTACGATATGTTATACTATATCGTACAGACGGAGTCGTGGAGAAGAATGCCCGCATGCTCGATGTACCAATTCTGTCGGGCAAGGACTGTGAGAACGACTACGGCGATCTGGAAGATAATCGCATCTGCGCTGGGTTCAGTGATGCCAACAAAGGCATCTGCAAGGTCAGTATCTACAGCGCCATCGTAGCTAAAAAAGACGAGAGATCCTGAGTGGCCGAGTGGGTTGGTAGCCCGTTCGCCACGCCGGCGGCCCGGGTTCGATTCCCGGTCGGTCGGTTTATCAGAGATTAATTTCTCGGATCTTTACTGCGGGTGGCTCGGTCGCAATATAAACGTGGAGTGAGAGGTTGTACTCTGCCTCCGACACTAATCATCTTCGATATGAAAAAGTGTCGTTAAGCCCGAAGTACTGCTACTAAAAAAGACGTCAGATAAGGGGAGCAGAGCCCACAATAACAACAATTATTGACAATGGTCATCTGCGTTTTAACCGTAGAGAAGTAACTCAAGATCGGTAGGCTACCTAACTCTAGGAATATGCAACGATAAAGTTGCTTATGGTGAGGAAAGTCAATGAGGGGAAGCTCATGCATAGTTCGGTTCGGCAAGGCATTGCAGTGTGACGTTTGGCAATTTAAGGTAAGCAATAAAGTAAGGACTGTGGCAGGATAAGATTGGCCATCAGGTAAGATAATGTCAGGTCAGGGTCATCAGACAGTTCAGGTGATTAGATAAAGATCATTGTTCATGCGTTTTCCTCTAGGGTGACAGCGGAGGTCCTCTGGTCTGTCTCGACGGAGGAACATGGCGGCAGGCTGGAATCATCTCGTACACGAGTTCATCAAACCCCGCTAATCGTCCAGGGGTGTTTACTCGCGTCACCAAGTTCATGACGTGGATAACGAACATCACAACGACGAACTGATTGAAGAGATTAAGTTCGTCCATACGGTCAGGGGCGGATCCAAGGGGGTCTAGCCATGTCCCCCATTGAGAAATTAGCACATTTGTGGCCAGCTATTCTGGCGGGTAAAATGCTCCCACCCCGATCAGGTTCGTACAGGCTTTCAATCAACGAAGCGAGAAAAGGTGACCGGGGAAAAGAAAAAAAGTAGTAGATGACTAAAAAAGTCATCAGATTTTTAGGCCACCTAAAAAAATTTAATTTTTTCGAGGCTAGGTTAAAAATGTTGCCCCCCTTCGAAAATTTCTGTATCCGCCCCTGCGTACGGTCAGTCTAGTTCAACCAATCCTAGTGTCAGACCAATCACCAAGGACGATCTTATCATGCAAACAGCTAGGCCTATACGACGACCTCCGTGCCTTACACTTACGAACAGTTCTAGTCCAACAACGTGCTTCGGCTATGATGCTACAGTAGTGGGGTCGAATGTGATCGAAAAGTTTTGTGACTTTTTCATTGTCGTTGCTAAAAATTATTCGTTTACTGAATAAATATGTGACGCACGTAGAGTATACATTACAAGTAGATTAGGTGACCCGGTCGGATGCGCTGTAGCATAATATATTTGAAGGGCGCCATGCCAGCAGTCAATGCGCAATCAACCAATCAACCAACTTGCGCAATCGGATATTTTAATTGTTCAGGGTACAAAAGACATTTCTCCGGCACCCCCGTGCTTTTGCAAATGCAAGCTACTTACATGCAGGCCTAGGCCTACGCAACAGTGAATAAATATGTACGACTGTGTGCGACTATTGACAGTTTTCTCTCTATTTCTTGCTATTCTTTCCTTGCCGGGTCAAGATCCTATATGAAAAACTTGTAGAGCAATAAAGTCATTAAGAACGACTTCGTTGTGCTACACGAACGGTGAGACCAGGGAGTGAACAAGATCTCCTAAAGATGTCAACAAACCTTATGTATGCTGCATGACGCCCTTAAACTGTTTTACATACCGGTACATGTACAGCGATGGTTATAATCTACACTCCCGCAAAGGGTTGTCCTGCAGACTGGCACACTGCACGAGAGAAGATTAGGCTTATTAGCGCCTTCCCTAAGTATCGATAGCGTGCCTACAAGGATACGACACCTAAAATACAGATGTAAATCCACACGTCTGCTACGGTGTTTCGCCTTCAAGTATCTTGATCTGTTTGTAGCGAGTTAGCGGCTTGTTGATGTTTAGCGGCATTGCAATTTCAAAGATAAGTGTTGCCCTCTTCCTTTATCCAGGCTCTGGACTGGCACTGTCAGAATACAAACAGTGGTGGAGTTCGAGTTAGCTGTACGCCTGGCTGGTTTTTAATTTGCTATTTTACTCACCGATTGTCTCACGTTATCAGCATGCATGCAAACAGTTTTCAACTGCGTTACCACGTACATGTAAATAAAATGGATTTCAGAAAACGTTTGACGGTAATTTAACTGGTGAACCTTAATCGAGTTCTAACGTTCAGTGCAACACCAGTGCGCTGAAGAATCAGTCGTCAACAACGCATTAGATCCATTATTTTCCCCCCGAGGTAAACATGATCCCTCATTCAGGATAATGAATGAATGAATACGTCAATGAATTAACTACAAATTCTGCTATTCATTCGTTCCGTCTCTCAACCAGTCTGTATATCAGTCTGTCTGTCTCTTTGTCTATCTGTTTGCATGAATGAATGAATGAATGAATGAATGAATGAATGAATGAATGAATGAATGAATGAATGGATGGACGGACGGACGGACGGACGGACGGACGGACGGACGGACGGACGGACGGACGGACGGACGGACGGACGGATGGATGGATCGATCAATATCAATATCAATATGTCTGTCTGTCTATTCGCCTGCAGTTAGTCTGCAAATAATTGTTTCTCCAACATCTTCGATTAATAATCGATTTTCGTCTTAAGCTCCGTCAGAATACTGATGACGTCCTTGTGACGCTTTCTTAACGCGACCCCTAACGGTGTCATTCCCTTCCCATCTTCCTGTTCCGCTTTGGCTCCAGCCTCCAACAGCAAAGTCACGATCTCTGCGTTTCCACCGCCACAGGCCGCGTGCAGGGCCGTCGTAGCACCCCTACCTTCTCCGTTCACAGTCCCCGCCGGCGCTCCAGCCTCCAGCAGCGCATCCACTACCCCGACGGACCTGCTGTCGGCGGCTAGGTAGAGCGGGGTAAGACGGGCGGTCGTTAGAGCGTTGAAGTCGGCCGAGTGGGAAAGCAGCAGCTCCACAGCATCGGTGTGTCCAGCCTTCGACGCCAGGTGCAGAGGGGTTTCGCCCAGCTTCGAGGCGGCGTCGACATTGGCCCCGAAGCGTATAAGGGCGTCCATGGTTTCCGGATGACCCTCACCGGAAGCGGCGTGCAGCGACGTCCAACCACTTCCGGTCTTCTGATCGACGTCCAGTTCGAGGTCGTTCGCGCGGGCTTTCTCGACGATCAGGGTCAGGGCCGCGTCGCGCCCACTAGCGGCGGCGACGTACAACGGGGTCACAAGGTCGTCGATGGTGGGGGTCAGGTCGGCCCCGTTGTCAAGGAGACACTGGACGATGTCCGGCTGGTCATTCTGACAGGCGACGTGGAGCGGCGTCCATCCAGTCTCCGATTGGAGATTGACCAGAGCGCCGTTCAGTACGAGGTAGCTGACCAGGTTGTAGTGACCGTGGTGGACAGCCAGGTGGAGGCACGTCTGACCGTCGGAGGTCGGGGCGTTGACCTCTGCTCCGGCCTTCACAAGGGCAACGACCACGTCGACCGATCCGTTCGTTGCCGCCGCGTGGATTGGACGCCAGGAGTCCTTTCCAGGCTGATCCACCTCCGCTCTCTTCTGGATCAGAAGATCGACGACGGACTTCTGACCGAACTGCGCTGCCACGTGCAGTGGAGTGTATCCGTTGACATTCGGGTGATTCCTATCACCCCCGGCGAGGATCAGCGCCAGGGCAACATCCCAGGTTCCTTGTTTGGCCGCCAGGTGTAAAGCCGTGCAGCCGTTCCTGTCGCTGGCGTTGATGTCGACCCCGTCGAAGCCGGTGAGGGCCTGAACGGGGCGGATGTGGTTGCGGATGACGGCGTAGTGGAGAGGGGTCCAACCGCGAACGTCCTTGGCGTTGACGTCGACGCTTGTTGACCCGAAGAGGAGGAGGTCAACGAATGACCGGTTGGTGTCTAAAGCCGCTAGGTGGCACGGCGTCAACCCGATGTTCGTCTTCTTGTTGACGTTGGCTCCTCTGTCGAGCAGGACCTTGGCGAGGGTGAGGTCCTTGTTGAAGAGCGCGACGTGGAGAGGACTGAACCCGGCGGAGCCGTCGGCGATGCTCGCCAGATCAGTCCCATCCGGAAGTAGTAGACGAACGAGGTTCTCGTCGCCGAGGTCCACGGCCATCTTCAGAGGGGACCAGACGCCGTCCTTGAGGGACCCCGTTTCCGCCCCGTTCGCCACCAGACACCCAACAACCTGCGCATGCGAGTTCTGCACGGCTAGAAACAGCGGAGTGCTACCGTCCTTGCTGCGCACGTTAACCTTTGCCCCGGTCTTGATGAGTTGCCGTACGGCGATCACGTGACCACTGGCCGAGGCCACGTGGAGCGGTGTCCACCCATCGGTCTTCTGCTGGTCGATGGTCAACGTTTCTGTACAGACCCCATTGATCTCAACAACTTGGGGTACATTCAGCAGGTCCATTATTTCAGTCGCCCCGTTCTGGGCGGCAATGTAGGACGCAGTGGCTCCCTGATCTGTCGCCGCGTCCCTCAGCGCTCCCTTCTTCAACAGCACCTCCACCAGCTCACGCCTTCCAGTACAGGCAGCCAGATGGAGCGCCGTCCAGTGCTTCGGTCCAGCCGCATTCACATCAACTCCCAACCCCACCAGCGTTTCGACGGAGCGCTGGGTTCCCTTGCGGACAGCGACGTGCAGCGGCGTCCAACCGTCCCTCGACCGTATGTCCAGGTCGCAGCCGGATCTCTTCAGAAGCACGAGGATCTCAACGCTGCCCCTTCGCGCCGCCGCGTGGGCCACCGCCCACCCGTTCCCGTCAAGGGCTTCGACTGGCATGCGGAACTCAAGGAAGAGACGGATGACCTCCGTGTAACCGAAGTCCGCCGCTGACGTCAAGGCTGTCCACTGGCCAGACGACCACGGACGCGTGCAGAACTCTGCGGAGGCGTCGCGGTAGCGGAGCAGGACGCGGCGGATGTTTCGGACGTCCTGCTTCCTTAGGTACTCCATCAACCGGGAGAGGACCTTCTGGGTGCTCGGCTCGTCCAGCTCAGCGTCCTCCGCGTTCAGCAATCTGACAACAGATGGATTGAAGGTTCGATGGATAGATGAATGACAATCTTCATTTAGCCTCAAACTGACGTAACGCAGTACGATTACACTGGACAACAAATTTTAACTTTTTTTTTGCTTCCGAAAAATCTTTGACTGTTTTCTATAGAATTTGACGTGCTGAACACGATGGTGTGCCCAGAATTGTTGTATCACGTAAGGTTTTTGAGAAAAACAACATTTAAGATTTTAATTTAAATGCTCATATTTTGCATATTTTACAATATACTATAAATTAAATTTTTTTACTTCCGAAATTTTTTTGACTGTTTTATACAGAATTTGACGTGCTGAACACGATGGTGTGCTCAGAATTTTTGTATCACGTGAAGTTTTTGAGAAAAACAACATTTAAGATTTTAATTTAAATGCTCATTATATTGCATATATTTACAATATAGCCTACTATAAATTAATTTTTTTAACTTCTAACCGTCTTAAAATATATTATAGTTTTAAGCTTATCTGAAAATAAGCTGGCTAATTTGTTATGCACTTACAAGCATATAGACAAAACTAAACTTTGGACCTGAGACATCAAACTACAGACAAACTGATGTCAACTTCCTTAGTGAGATATGCACGTAGAGACCGATGCTGATAATCGCTTTAATTGTGCTTAAAACTTTTGCAGGCAGATTCTACCCAGTATTAATGCATATGCAGACCCAAGTTTATTTATTAAGCAAAGACGAACATTTATGTAAACTGTCCTAAGTGCATGCATGTCTGGATATACCTCAGTTACACAAAGCATATTATAACGTTATAGCTGAAAAATATGGAAATAAATAGAAAATTTGAAGATTTCTCAAAAACGTTACGTGATGGGACAATTTCAAGGTGATTTTCGTGATCAGCAGCAGAAACTGCATAAGAAACACCTGAAAGAGTTCAGGAAGCAAAATCACTGTTGTCCAGTGTTACCAGTGGCGGCGCCAGGATTTCAGCTTGGGGGGAGGGCTGAATCCTCAGTCAAAAAATTCTGACAGTCCCTTTTTAGTCATTTGGTGGAAATTTCAGTTCTACATGTAAAAAACCGGATGGCCTTTTTTTAGGGGGAGCTTAGCCACGGATGTCTTTTTTGGGCTTAGCCCCTACACCTCCTAGCGCCGCCACTGACGATTACAATTCATAGTATGAATGGATGATCGCAAGTTACTACAGGAGTCGAATTTAACTGTCGGCAGCCATGCAAGGTGTCCACAACGTCCTACCACGCATCTCACCAACAAGGGCGGATACAGAAATTTTCGAAGGGAGGCCAAAGTTTTCGGTCTTGGTCGCCGAAAAATCTGATGACTTTTTTTAGTCATTTGTCTCGTTTTCACAAGAAAAAACCCCATTTTATCCGCCAAAATAGTTACTGACCTTTTTTAGTCGTACGGACCTCGTATACGGACCTCATGGGCCTGGGGAGGGGCCTGCGGGACTACTCATGGGGTCACATAAACTTTCCGAGTCAGAAAATAGCTGGTCAAAAATGAAGAAATTTTTTAATGGGGCCATGGCCGGATTGGCCCCCTGGATCCGCCCCTGGCTCACCGACGCCATCTGCCGATTGGAAGGTTAAGTCGACCTTTGGGGGGGGGGGGGGTAGAGGGAATCGATCCCGCATCCGTTATAAGCCCTTCGTGCCGGAGTGTTGCCGTTAAGCTAAGCCACAAAAGGATAATTCCGCCACTGGTTGTTCTCTGCCAGTGCCAGTCCCAAGCCTGGATAAAGGAAGAGGGTGTCGCTAATGGACTTTGTTACCACACAGCATAGATTGAGTATTCGCATTTTGCGAATATTAAGATTTTCAAATATTCACGAATATTAACGAATATTAAAACTCCCAACGAATATTATATTTGTTCTTTCAAGAAATTCTTTATTGTTAATTCGTATTTTGTTATTTATGAAAATGTTTCAGTTTTGCTGAATGAATTGTATAAAATCGAGTTGGCCTACGCATAGGCCTATATCAGCAAGAGACAATAACTTTAATAGATTTATTGTTAAAAACTTCAAGGCCTCTGCTGGGTCTGGCCAATGTAGCCATGCGCAGCATTCATGTCACATTCGATACTTAAAGACAGTTAATGTTGGTCACTTTGTCTGACTTCTGACCATCCTTCGCAACTGAAAAGAGGCAGAGTCACCGATGGCAGTTGGCAAGTATAGCAGCAGTAATAGGCTAAATTATAAATAGACTTTAACTGCCTATGAGCAGGATGAGTAAATATAAATGCCAACGCAGGAAATATATATAATAGTGCCAGATTACAAGCAAAAATTATCCCGATCTCAGCATATTAAGCGCATTGCATATTTTAATTCAGCCTTGCCCTGGATGCGAGTGATCAGAGTGAAGGTCATGGAGACATACAGAAACTTAAACTGCTTTACTGGGTAACATTGCGGTTTCGATGGCTCACTTTAATCAGTTAACGAATATTTACGAATATTAAAAAATCTTAATATTCACGAATATTTACGAATATTAAACCCAAAAGTCACGAATACTCAATCTATGCCACACAGTGACGTTAAACTGCAAATACCACCGTGCACAAAAGGATGTGCAGGTAAGTTGAATGAGCATATGTGCAGAGTTTGATGTGCAATATTATTGGCGCAGAATGCGATTTGTTGAAGTAGTAAATTGTCCCCAAAAGATGTTTTTGTCCTGTTTGTGTGCAATATTATAGAAGTACATAGTTAGGCTATAAAATATACACTTACACGTGAGTTGTATACACTTGCACGTGAGTATACAAGCACTTACGCGTGAACAGCCTGTCTAAGAATGAACCATGACGACGTAGCAGGCCTCATATAAGCCGGGCTCAAAGCAGGGCTTAAAGTGTGCCAGGACGGTCATGGACGGCGTCCATGCATTTATTTTAAAATCTGCACACCGTACGCGTCCTGACACTTATTGACCGGCTGGAAAGATAAAGGGCGTCCAGGCACTTCTTTTGGAAAGATAAGGGGCGTCCAGGCACTTCTTTTGGAAAGGTAAGGGGCGTCCAGGCACTTATTTTCCCACACTGGTTTAAAGTGTTACTGAACGGTCATGGACGACGTCTAGGCAGTAGGTATATTTATCTTCAAATAGGTTCGCCGTCCTGCCAATTAATTGACAGGCCCTGCAGCACAACCTAAGAAGGTATAAGGAGCGTCCAGGAATTCTCCTTCTACACTTTAATCAACGAATGTGAGGATAGGCCACGGTCTCGAACAGGTAAGACACCCGAGAACACGCGCGCGCACACACGCACACAAAGTGCACACACGCACGCCACACACAGTGTCACACACAACGCACACACACCCAGGGGCGGATTCAGGGGGGGTCAAAATTTAGAAATTTCTTAATTTTTTACCAGCTATTCTGGCCCGGAGAGTTGACGTGCCCCCCCCGGAGTAGCTGCGTATGTCCGTCCTCCACACCCATGAGGTTTTGGGGGGGGAATCCGAGGCAGATGACTAAAAAAAGTCATCAGTTTTTTTGGCGGACCGAAAAAGGTATCTTTTTGGGAAATTCGAGACAGATGACTAAAAAATAGTCATCAGGTTTATCGGCTACCCGGACGAACTTTTCTCCTGGACCAAGATCCTAAATTTTTGCCCCCACCCCTTCGAAAATTTCTGTATCCGCCCTTGCACACACCGCTAACCGGCACAGGTGAGTACACGATCAGTGATCGTATACTTCGCTATACTTACTGTGATACTTTTCGTGATTGGCTCGTGAACGTAAGTCCTTTCCAGCTGTCGACGACATCATTCTGCATCTGCTGCTGGTCATCGATCAGCATCATCTCTGATAACTCTCGCTCCTCCTTTTCCACCTCATTCGCTTCCGCCTCATCCTCGGAATCCTGCGCCAGACGAAGACCTATGGACACACGGATCCGCTCCCATGGTCCCATTCTTTCTGGATCTTCCTGGACTTCGTCCGGGTACTCGGTTGCAGACATTCTATATCACGCCCTCTATTTGGAGGTAAAGAAAAGTTTAAATTTCAAAGGGTCGAATTGTAAAATCTCTTGTTTTGAGGTATAATGCAAGTTTAAATAATTCATTGTATACTCTCATGATATTCGGTGGAGCTCTCGTCCCTGTATAAGAAAACCAATCAGCCTTTTTAGGTCTTCATTGACCGTAATCGTAATCTCCAAATTTCTAAAGCGCCACTCTTAAACCAAGCGCGGGGCACCAGCTTATTCATGAGCGCTGCGGAAGCTATGACTACCGTACAGTCTTCTATCCTCTACGATTCAGTGCAGTGCCTCCAGACTTGTCATGCATGCTTACGCTTCCGTTACGTGAGAATGAACCTCGGAAATGCTACATATGTATACGGATCTTCCGTAGCGATCTGAGCTTATGTTTGTAACGAAACACGACCCTTGATCGGCCAACTGTGAGTCTCGTACAATTATTGTAGACACTTCATTCGTAACTTCAGACGCCGCCGAGCGAGTGACTGGCGATTTCGAGCAGTTCGAAGCACACTCCGAGCGAGTCTTAGTTGTTGCCAGCAAACTTTAGTGTGGCCATGATGCTCTCAGGCCTGATGCGTGTAACCTTAAATACCAGGGTTTTTAAATGAAATCTTTTATTTGCACAATCCTTTCTCTTATGGCGAGCACCCAGCCGCTGAGGCTATAGAGATTTTATGTCGGTTTTTCTTATGACCTTTTTTAGTATTCGAGAACAAATTTAGATAGTGAAATCTGAATTTTCGGTTTCAGATAATCTGATTACCTTTTCTTAGTATGCCATACAAATTTTTGGGGGGCGGGGACTCCAGAGATGCATAGGTGTAATTAATACTGCTCAAGAAGATTAAGTTTTTCTTGATCTCTCTGAATAAACAAGTTTGAGTTGAGTTGAGTTTGAGTTGAGTTGAGTTGAAGTTGTGCGACTTAGACTATTACACGAATAAAGAAATCCAAAGTTGACAAAACTTTTTATTTCTGCAAAATTCTATGCTGGGAAAGTTTTTACTGGTTCCTAGAGCTAACACTGCGAACAGTACAGCAGAGTAGGCCTACTGGATAATTGAAGTTAGAGTCATCTCTTACAGAGTGATGGATTCTACTAATAGTAGCGTCAGTGTCTGGTTTTCACAGACATAGGATTTACGAGCGTATAATATACAACCGCATGGGTGGGTCAGTGTGCACAGGCTTCTTAGAAGACTGTGCTTGATATCCAACCGAACTTGACGGGTGCTTAGAAACCTAACAACTTCGTAAGACATTAATAATCACAAGCGCTGCACTTGATTCTTGCCAACGCGATGCGGGCCTGAGAAGCGACATGGCATGCAGGTCAAAGTAGCAAAGTAGCTACGGCTCTCAAAGATCGGTGAAGATTAAGAATAAGACCTACGAGAGCTATAGTGAGTTGTGCAAAAAATTCGCTCTCAACAACCGTGTAATGACCATACGCAGTAGACTAAACGGTATAAGAGCCTGGAGTCCGTAATGTTTTACTTTCAGTTATTGATCATAATTAATGTGTTATAAGAGTCTCGAACCTGTAAATGTTACTCTGGGTCCAGTGAAGATGACAGTTTAAGAGCACGCACACGCACGCACGCATGCACAGACACACACATTTATATATATATATGCATAACAATGTGTGTAAATATATATCTGTCAGTAACACGTGAAGATCACGATATTAGACCCTGTGAATCTTCTATCTTGACGACATAATTTTTTTCGCTCAAAGCTGAAAGCTTCCTATTTATGGTCATGCAGTGACAGTTCATTCGTTTGTCAGACCTAAGAAGCTTGACGATGCTTTATTTTTATAGCAAGGATGACCAGCGTTGCTCTCCCACTTTGTCCAGGCTTAAGACTGGCCCTGTCTGAGCGTCGGTAATGGCAAGGCCGTAGCTAAGGGTTGTTTTGGGTGTTTGAACAGCCCCCGAAATGGAAAATGTTAAAAATAATAGAATGCATTTACGAGCACATGATGTAAAAACCATGAAATAAAACCATGAAAACACTCCCCGAAATGGAAAAATGTACAAAAAACAGAATGCCGGATGAAGGGAAAAGAAATTGGTGACAATTTTTTGAAGATTTCGGCCGGACGACTAAAAGGAGTCATCAATTTTTTGGGAAGGAAATTGGTGAGTGAAACACCCCCACCCCCCAAATAAAATCCTGGCAACGGCCTTGGGTAATGGCGAAGTTTGGCGGTGCTAACTTTGCACGGCGTCGATGGGGCTTCTGAACATTGTCATCATGAGTTTATCAGCGATATACTTTGCAGTAAATCCGCCACTGCTCGTCGTACCTTGGCAGTGCCGGTCCCAAACCTGGAGAAAAGAGGAGGGCAGCACTATTCATCTTTGATATAAGACATAATGTCATTCAACAGCAACAATGAAGCGATACTCTATAGGCCTAGTGGCTGCAAAAAAATTTCGTAGAATACCGGTATACCGATAATTTCCATCCCCAAAAATTTGATGACCTTTTTAATCGTTTGGTTAAAATTTGGTAAAAATATTTTTTTAAATCTGAAAATATTTTCCCCGCATGTGTGTGGGCCCCCTAAAGTGCGGGGCCCCTGTTCGGCCGAACATGTTGAACATGCCTTAATCCGGCCCTGGGCTGCACTGTGAGAATTGCGGGAGAGAGAGAGGCTGTGGAATTCAAATCTAAGTCTTTATCATTGGGTTCATACACTAAAGTATTTATTGTACAGTGTACACCCAAGTGACCCAACTCAACATAAATCAACGTTATGCTCTACTGGCTGGCGGGGTGACAAGGTGGGCTCTTAAGTTGAAAGGTATAGGATTTAAAGCACCAATAAAGACAGAACCTTAATTTGTCGAGATATTGGATACAGAAATTAGATAATAATTATGGATAGGCCCTACTGACGGAATACATGTACATGGGAAATTGGGAACACAATGATTCCATCTAGTAGGCCAATATAGATTTTCGGTTATTCCATCACATATCGTTCGCTAAACTTTCCATCGATTCTCGATCGATTGTAAACCACCTTCGACCCAATTGAAAGACCTTCTGCGAAGGAACCATAGCACCGATGATTTATGGCATTGTATCGGCTTAAGAAGCACTAGCAAACGATTGCCCTCAACGTGTCCAGAATGGCTAAGTGCCTTACAAGAACGATGTAGACACACGCGAATAGTTAGCCTACAACCGATAGCTTTTATGCCAAGTTGCCAACGGCTTTGAAGCGTGTGACTGCATTTGATATAGCTTACGACTATTCCGTCGTATACAGGCCTAAATTCAGTTGCATTCCTGTTTTAATTATAGACATAGAGTCTAATTATGATTGAGGGCTTCTTGAAACCTGATGAGGATGGCCACATCTGTGCAAATCTCCTAATGGGGGGCATGGCCGGATTGGCCCCCTGGATCCGCCCCTGCCCCGAGCACACGCTGCTCTTAGACAGCACCTAGCTTTCTTTGTTATTGGCCCCATGATGTATGGAATGGGTTTCCACTATCTATACGCCTTATGCCTAAGGTTTGCTCAGATGCGTTTTATCGCAGCCTTAAAACAGTACTTTTCAGCCGAGGTTGGGTCGGGAGCGCTCCTGAGTAGTAAACTTGTAGGGGCGCTATATAAATCTCCATAATTTAATGAATTAATTAAAACTCATCTAAATTTCGTGAACTCATTTTCTTTATTTCCTTGTAGTTTTTTTACAACCTCATTGGCTTTCGACATTTAAATTGCGTGATTGTAAGTTTCTGTCTGTCTGTCTGCCTGCCTGTCTGTATGTCTGTCTGTCTGTGTGTTTCTCTCTCAGTGCCTGTGTCTATTTGTCTGCCTCTCTTAGTGTCTGTCTGTATCCCGATGAATTGACTTCTTAAAATGAACCTGGTTTGCAGCTTTATTTTGGAGCGCCTTAGGACGATACTCTGTGCTCTAACCGCAACGACAACTTACTAATTAATAATGAAACAATTGCGCTACTATATCACACGACAATTCGCTCAATATGCGAACCTATGTTTACTGCGACGTCATTCAGTTAATATAAAATATGACGTAAACTCAATCAACATTTATTGTTACGTCATCTTGAAACAGCAAGATTGCGTGTTTCCAACAGCACGTTGCCATAGCAACATCTATGTGTTGAGCGAGTCGTTGGCTCAAATAAAGTTTTAGTCTGCAGCGATTTTCAATTCCGTATTAATTTAAGATAACAAGTTAATTCTTTCGAATTTCTTGGACGACGAATTACTTTTCAAGCATTCCTTTATGTCGATTAGTCCTGCTATCGAAAATTGCAAACAAAACGAATCGTTTTGTTTGAAAACAAGTTTGTTTTTCGCGACCAACTTGTCACCAGGGTCTTTTCAAGAATCTTGTCTAGAAAATTACGGATGAGAAAATGACTGTTTGTGCATGGTGGGTTACTGAAACCAATTTATAGAAGCTGAAGAGGACTTCGCAGGCAAGTTCCAACTAGCTATTCTTTATTAGCCTAATAGACCAGTTGCAAGTCGCAGGATGTAATGTTATGTTCCATATTTAAACTGAACTTAATTCTTCATTAGTTTAGAACTTTTGATGCTTTTTGAATATTTTACATCCAGGGCGTGACGAAAACCAGCCAATCGTCTCCAGGCAGGCGGTCGTGAGAATTGAATCATATCAGATCTCATCTATGGTATGAATTTTTTCTCTCTCTCCCTAACATTCCTTATATTCCTACAATTGAATGTGCTTTTTTAAAAATTTTACATGAATTATGGGTTGCCCTATTAGCGGGATTGTCCATACCTTTCTGGGTCTCCCATTCTTCGCGAAATTATGGTAAAGTATTACTCACTGCCATAGGCCTAATTGTATCAGGTTTGTTTGTTGTTTTGGTCGAGGAAAAATAAATAAAAAAGCGGGCCCGCAACGCAGCAAGAGGTTTTGATGAGAACGCCATCCGCGATGCCATCACCAATTAAAGGCTTATAAATGCGTCAGAAACGGCAATGGACGTCGTGTCGCCCTAAAGCGTCAGTGCCGTTTCCCACATTGTATATGGGTCGGATCATCGGATGTTCGGTCCTTGTCAATCGGTTTATATACGCTTTGGCGAGACTACAGTAACTAGCTATTAGAAGCGAAGCTGACTACATGCAATTATCTAGGTATTTTTAGATTAAGATTCTTCTCGTAGCCTATCATAATTAATATTAATTATATAGTATACCGTTTACATGCGTTTAGAGAACACGTTGCAGATAGGACGGAACTTTATGCAACATAATCTAATTGAACTTTATAATGCCTATTTGAAGCTGAACCTTTTCTTTAGTTGCGATGCTTTACTGATGTAAATCAAGGTTGAAGTTGGTTTGGAGAAAATCGGTATATAAAGAAACAAATTGAGATCGAAACTGAACATTATTTTGGCCAACATGCAAGACTTAATCCACAAAATTTGGGAAATCCGGATCGGACGGTGACCCGTCAAAATGGCGCCCGACACGACAAAAGGGCGCTGACAAAACGGGGCCGACAAAACGGCGTCCGACAGAAGAGCGGTGCTCTTAAAAGAAATATTATCGCGAACGATATCGCGGAAGAAAAAAGTATTTGAAAAAGACAAATGATCCACCACTACATAGATCTACATGACTTTAATGTTTAACGAGATGTAGAGGCTAAGAAATTATTTCAGAAATACAAACAAACAGTTAAAATGAGAAGTTCAAACTTCATAAAAGTTGTTTAAACTAGAAATATGACTAAAAGTTGAAGCCGACAATTTCAAAAATAGACTTTCACAGAGTCGTTAAATGACGGGAAATCAGAAACGTAAATTATTAGGCTACGTTACACTGTCTTGCCAGTGTGGAACTATTTGAAACAATTTAACCATTACATACCTCCATGACCTACTTCGTTTTCTTATATATAAAACGTACATCACGTGATCACGACCGTTCCAACCTCTCATGTCACCGCTTTCTACACTCGATTTGTTTATTTTAACACCTCTTCGAGGTCCACGGAGCATGCATGTTGTCTGTCAACAAACACCATGTGTGAAATATTCAAGTGTTAATTTTGCTCGTTGTCGCGTCGTCGTTGAGCTGCTTATTTACTAATAATATTATCACCTCTAGGCCGACTCTTCATCGACACTATTTCTTTTAATGACGGCGCCCTTATGTCGGGCGCCCTTTTGCCGGGCGACCTTTTGACGGGGTGCCGGATGGGACATATCATGTAATACATCGTCGTCGCGTGAAAAGCATCTGCATGCTCTTCGAAGTTGCGCCTGTTCAGACGAAGTAATCACGCACGACGTTAGTTAGATCTGGATGGTCAGACTGAGATCCGTATACACTTCATCGCCATGGAAAACATCATTCCACCTCTTCTTCCCACCATTCTTCTTCTGTCGATGCGCTTTTCCGGTGTCATCTGCGAAGAGACCCGCCACATATAAATGGTCTTCCCGGAGGCCGGAGAACTCTTTCGCGATGCCGTCACCTACAATGTATATCGAGCACGCCAGGAGCAAATGAGGTCTTTGCGGCATTGGCCGAGCGTCTTCGACACGCTGAATTATTGTCAGAGTCGCGTTCCGCACGGGTTCGGCTACAGTAAATGTTGTCGGTCGGGTCGGTCAGTCGAACGCTATTTGACGACTACGAATAAGAAGTGAAGAAGATTGAGGTATTTAATTTCAGATTCTTTTCTTTTGTAGTTCCGTTATCGTTAAAAGATTTAATGAAAGTTTTTCAAGACAGAACTGAACATTATATTGCATATTTTAAACTGAACACGGGGTACTTCAAGCACAAGATTATGGCGGCAATGGACGTTGTGTATGCGCTGAATCGTCCATACGGGTTGGTTGCTCGGCTGTTGACGACGACGACGACGACGAAAAGGCTATACTTTCGAGGTAGGCTATTTAAATTCAGATTCTTCTCGTTTATATATAGTCCTATTTCCAGAGGACACTTAAGCAGCTATAGTCTATGACGGAACTTTATGCAATACAGAACGTCATCCGCGATGTCGTCACCTATATCGAGCACGAAAGGAGCAAGACTTTGACGCAATCAGCGGCTACATAAATTATAGTCAAGGAAGACCCCAAACGCCACTGGAAGAATCTGGGCGACAACATCCACGGTATCACGAGGACCACAATTCTTCATCGGCTGTTTTGTCGAATGCTGTGACGACGATGACGAACAAGAATTGAAGTTGGATCGAGGTATTTAAATTCAGAACATTTTCATTAATGATATTATTGTAAGACTACCGTTAGTTATGTTCGATAGATTGGACGGAATTTATGCAAGACGTACAGAGCTTAATATTATATTGCATATTTTAAACTGAACTTTCCTTTGGTTTCGAACTTATTGTAAAAGTAACTTATTGTAATGTTGTTTAAATCTGAGAGGTATAGACCTGTGAGGGAATGGATATAAAATTATAAATAAATTAAATAGGATTAAATCTAGACATGGGCGGAGTTTATCAGGGGCTGGGAGGCTAAGCCCCCCCCCCCCCCAAGAAGACCCAGAGTCATTCTTAACCGTGTAAATGGTAACTTTTCTCGGGCTTAGCCCCCCCACGCGAAACATACGAATGACTAAAAAGGCCATATCGTTTCTGGACCGAGTCTCAGCCCCCAAAAATTTAGCCCTTCCAAGAACGGAAGCCAAACCGCGCCCATAAATCTAGACGAAGCTGAACTTTATCATGCTCAACATGCGGGGCTTAATCCATGAACTTTTTACTCAATGGATATTATGGAATCAACCGTCGTTGTAAAAAATAAACACCTGCTTTCCGGACACATGCCGGTGACACGAAACGGAGTATCCCCCCTGAAGGCTATTCGGGGGATGAATTAATCTATCCCCCCGGATGGAATTAACCGTCTATACTATCCGGGGGATAAATCATTCTATTCCCTTTTTGAAAATGCGCATAATAAAAAAATTTATGCTGTAATCAAAATTTAAAGTGACTAATTGTTTTAAGTGTCCTAAGCAATGCTCAGATAAAGGCAACTCGAATTTATTTAGTGAGTGTTCTTAATTGTTTTAAATGTTTTAAGTGCTCTAAAAACATGGCAAAACAAATTATCAAGTAGGAATAAACATACCTGTTAGTGTCATTGTTCAAAACAAAGCAGATGAAAATTAATTTGCAAAAAATACACGCGGAAGCGGTTTTTTCTACTTTTTTTAATTTGGGGGATACAATTAATACGGAGGATACTCCATTTCGTGACACCGGCTCGGGCAATTGAATCAAGACTTTTTATCTGGATGGTCAGATTGAGATCTGCACTAGGGAATCGGGATTGACAAACATGGAATCCCGTTTTTCGGGATTACCAAAAATTCTGATTTTTATTGAATTATTTGACCTACTTTGCAACAATTCCTTGCGTCAATAGACGCCAAAACGACAGATAAGCAGACGTCCTAGTGAAGGTAAGCTGGCGGCGAGCAGAAACCCCCAGAGGGGTGACTAGAGGTAAGCGTTTCTCAGTGATCAGGCAGTGCATTTGGGTTTGCCCCCCTCCCCCATTCCTTGCTTGGTTCATGAATACATGCAGACTATATAGTCCTCTTCACACCAATCACCCACACACCATTCAGTTGACTAATAGAACATAAACAGATGTCAGATGCTAGAAGGGCTGACCGACTAGACCGGCGGCTTCACAGCGCCTAACTCCGATTGACGCATGTTGATGACACCCCCGCTCGTATAATTGCGCCGACTTGGGAGTGGAAGGAACTGGACAGCATACAGACGGGCTCTTGCTGCCTTAATATCAGAGGACTGCAGCTAGGCTAGCCTGCAGGATGGTCACTCACTGGTGTGTCTTGGCTAGCCTGCTACCTTGTTGTGTTCCTCGCGCTGTGGTCAGTCGGTGCATTGTTCACCTCGTATCGTCTGACCTAATCCCGGGATTGACTCATTTATAATCCCGGAATCTCGGGATTGAGCAAATGTTCCGGGATTACATTCCCTAATCTGTACACTTCATCGCTAAGAAAACCGTAGGAATATTTCTGGCCGAGCAGAGCGAGACGAAGGACTGGGCAACGGATGTGTTCCAGACGCCACCGGAAAGAAGCGTTTCTGTCAGAGGAGAAGGTCACAAAGGCCTTCGCAAAGGATGCGGAAATTCCAAAGGAAGGTATTGGGTGTAAACATCCACGGCATCACGCTGCAGGCCATTCTTCAACTCTCTTCGCGAAGACGTGAAGAGTATTTCCGGCCATTAAGCGATGAGGCCCGACGAGTTCCAATTGGGCTATCGGGGGAGAGCGTTATCTGCGACGCCGTCACCCACACGGAGCACGTCAAGCACAAGACCGTGATGGCAATAACGTCTTCTATAGGCGCTGAATCGTCAAAGCCATATCCTATACCGATCGGATGTTCGGCTGTTGTCGGTCGGTCGGTGAATCAAACACTAGGCCTATATGACGACGACAAACAAGACGTGATCAAGCACGATCGAGGTATTTAAATTCAGATCCTTTTCGTTTATAGAATCATTTTCCGAGAACACTTTAGGCTAAAGATAGGACGGTTGCTTATGCAAGATATGAGTGAATATTATAAATATTGCATTTTTTAAGTTGAACTTTTCTTTGGTTTGGATATTGTAGATGTATTATTATGCTATTTAACGTTGAAGGTGCTTCTTGCAATTCAAAGTTGTAGGAGCGGATCAAGGTCGAAAGTGAACTTTATTATGGGCCAACACGAAAGACTTAATATTCATAAGCGAGTGGACGTCGTAAGCGATGCCGTCACCAACACCGAGTACACCAGGAGCAAGACCTTGACGACTATGGACGTTGTCTGACGTAATTGGTCGTCGTCGTATAAAAGCCATCGACTCTCCGGATACATGCCATGCTCGGAAGAGGGAACCAAGATGGACGATCCAGATTCTAGATGCACGGTGGGATTGAGATCGGACAACGTCGTCGCTAGGATCGCTGTCATTCTGTCGCTGAAGAAAATAAACGAGGGAAACGCGTAGAAGGACACCCAGACATGGGCAAAAGAGACGACAAATTCAAATGGAAGGTGCGTCCACATCCACGGTATATCACGTAGCCCGTCAACCTCGAGGTGCTTCTTCTGGAGGCGCTCATCATTCTGACTATGCTGCTGGTGGCAGCCCTCGTACTGTTTATGCCGATGGTGGTGGCCATCATATATATATATATATACTGGCTATGCTGCTGGTGGCGCTCCTCATTTTGGCTATACTGCTGATGATGACTCTCATTCTGGCTATGATGCTGGTGGTGGGCGTCATCCTGGATACGCTGCTGCTGGTGGACCTCAT
The DNA here is from genome assembly GCA_949752735.1 of Lumbricus terrestris. Lineage (NCBI taxonomy): Eukaryota > Metazoa > Annelida > Clitellata > Crassiclitellata > Lumbricidae > Lumbricus > Lumbricus terrestris. Next base: position 23,460,681 of record OX457053.1, read on the forward strand.
CCTGAAGGTACTGCTGCTGACAGCGCTCATCCAGGCCATGTTGCTTTGGGTAACTCTTATTCCCAACGTGCTGCTGCTGGCGGCGCTCATCCTGGCTGTGCCTCAGCTGGGGGCAGTTATCCGTTAGGTGTTCTTGCTGGCGGCGCTCATCCTGACTTTTCTGCTGGTGGCGGCCCTCATACTGCTTATGGCCATGCCGCTGGTCACGGCTCTCAATCTCGAGGTGCTGTTGCTGGCGGCGCTCTTCCTGGCTGTTTTTCTGGTTGTGGTGCCGCACATCTGGGAGGGGATACTGCTGGCGGCGCTCATCGTGGCTGTGCTGCTGATGGTGCTCGTTCTGGAGGTCCTGCCCCTGGCGGCGCTCATACTGTCTGTGCTCCTGCTCACGGCGCTCATCCTGGCTGTGCCTCAGCTGGAGGTAGCTATCCTTTAGTTGCTGTTGCTGGCGGCGCTCTTCCTGCTCATGACTTTTCTGATGGTGACGGCCCTCATTTTGGCTATACTGCTGATGATGACTCTCATTCTGGCTATGATGCCGATGGTGGCGCTCATGCCGATGGTGGTGGCCATCATCCTGGCTATGCTGCTGGCGGTGACGCTCATCCACACTATACTTGTGGTGGTGGTGGTCTTCATCCTGGAGGTTCTGCTGGTGGCGTTGCTCATTCTCGAGGTGCTGCTGCTGGCGGCGCTCATCCTGGCTGCGTCTAAAATGGGGGCCCTTATCCTGAAGGTGTTGCTGCTGGCGGCGCTCATCCTGGTTATGCCAATGGTGGTCTCCTTCATCCTCGAGGTTCTTCTTCTGGAGGCGCTCATCATCCTGACTATGCTTCTGGTGAGGCAGAGAACATGAAGAAGAAGAAGAAGAAGAAGAAGAAGAAGAAGAGAGTGTGTGTGGTAGGTTACTGAAACTAATTTAAAGAAGCTGAAGAGGACCTCGCAGGCAAGTTAGAACAAAGCTACTCATTATTATCGCAATCAGCGACTATATAAATCATAGGCAAGGAAGGCGCCAAACGCCAGTCTGGAAGATGCTGGGCGACATCATCCACGGTATCACGAAGCCCACCACAATTCTTCATCGGCTGTTTTGTCGAAGGCTGCGACGACGAACAAGAATTGAAGTTGGATAGAGGTATTTAATTTCAGAATCTTTTCATTAATAATTGTAAGACTAATGTTAGTTGTGTTTGATAGATTGGACGAAACTTATGCAAGACGTACAGAGCGTAATATTATATTGCATGTTTTAAACTTAACTTTCCTTTGGTTTCGAACTTATTGTAATGTTGTTTAAATTTGAGGGGTAGACCTGTGAGACAATGGATATAATATGACTAAATCTAGATCGAAGCTGAACTTTATCATGCTCAACATGACATTGTAGGACTTAATCTGTGAACTATTGACTCAATGGATAGACCTATTATGGAATCAATCGTCGTTGTAAAAATAATCATCTACTTTCCGGACACAGGCCGACTCGGGCAACAATTGAATCAAGACTTTTGATCTGGATGGTCGGATTGAGATCTGCACACTTCATCGCTAAGAAAACCGTATGAATATTTCTGGCCGAGCAGAGCGAGACCAAGGACTGGGCAACGGATGTGTTCCAGACGCCACCGGAAGGAAACATTTCTGTCAGAGGAGGTCACAACTAGAGGCCTTCGCAACGGATGCGGAAAATTCCAAAGGAAGGTATTGGGTGTAAACATCCACGGCATCACGCTGCACGCCAGTCTTCAACTCTCTTCGCGAAGACGTGAATCGCATTTCCGGTCATCAACGATGAGGCCCGACGACTACCGAGGGCTTTCGGGGAGAATGTTATCTGCGATGCCGTCACCCACACGAAGCACGGCAAACACAAGACCGTGATGGCAATAACGTCTTCTAGGCGCTGAATCGTCAAAGCCATATCCTATACCGATCGGATGTTCGGCTGTTGTCGGTCGGTCGGTCGATCAAACACTATATGACGACGACAAACAAGACGTGATCAAGCACGATCGAGGTATTTAAATTCAGATCCTTTTCGTTTATAGAATCATTTTCGGAGAACACTTTAGGCTAAAGATAGGATGGTTCTTTATGCAAGATAGGAGTGCAGCATGATAAATATTACATATTATTTTTAAGTTGAACTTTTCTTTGGTTTAGATATTGTAGATATATTAGGCCTATATGCTATTTAACGTTGAAGGTACTTCTTGCAAATCAAAGTTATACTATCATTATTTAAATTTAATGTAACTTCGTCGGGTCAAATACAACCGGAATGTGCCTTCCGACAGCATCCAAGGCATCTCCAAAGCCGCCATTCGTCGACTTGCGCGACTATTATGTGTGAAGCGTATTTCCGCTCTCATCTACGAAGGTACCCGACCCGTGGCATGATGTTTGATGCATACATCCATTCAATGCTAGTGACGTCATAGGGAGCAGAAAGCAGCCTGGCTACCGGCAGTCAAACGGAGTCAATAGACCTTTACTTTTAGTAATCGTATACTTTAAAATTGTAAAGCGCTACGTTAAAGTCCAACACAGAGCATCATATTATTCGAATCAGCCCGCAGATATCAAGTGAGGAACTGTGGGTAGGCCTATAGAAGCTTTTACCATAGATATAACTGCGTGTCAAACTCTATGTAAGTCAAAGTCAGCCTTAGCTGTTGTGGAAACATTGTAAACAACGGAGCCAAAACATTCATATTTTGACGAATTACAATGCATTATTAATTTTTAAGAATGTCTAAATCAACTGTGAAGTATGTTGACAGTACCCCGGAAGAGGCTAAGCATTTTATTTGAAGAAATTGGAAGTTTGTGGACCCACTCAGCATTTCAGTGTTTTGCCGGATCGCATACTATCAACTGATCTTTGGTCTAACGATCCATCACATTGGCCAGATTTACAATACGGGGACTTGTACAATTTTCTAGTATATAAAACAGGTAAGATGTATACATTAAAACGCAACATAATACGTAATATATAAGGCTGGCTTAAAGTGTGGGTGGACGGTCATGGATGGCGTCCATACACTTATTTTAAAATCTGAACGCCGTCCTGCCACTTGTTGGCCAGCACAGCCTAGAAAAGTAAGGGGCGTCCAGGCACTTCTTTTGGAAAGGTATATTATAAGTTTGCCGCAATTGGATAACACAATTAATGGTGTGGAGATAAACGGACCTGCTATTCAGTGTAATGTATTGCAGGTTGTCTGTTCTGTTAGTAGCTAAAGATTTGTGTTATATGATTTGTGTTCTTGTTATTGTTTTCAATTGCAAAACTGTACACTAACCAGTTGCGGTCTGTCAACCGGACTGTTCAATAAAAGAAATGTTATTTTAACAAATTCAATCCAAATTTAGTCGAGCAAGAATCATTCTTATCGAAAGGCAAGAATTCGTTTAATCAATCATGCATCTATTTAGGCAGTGATTACTTTCAACAACCAATCAATCAATCAATCAATCAATCAATCTTTTATTTCCTGAAACCACCAGATGAACAATTATAGCAGTAAACAAAGGTAATGAATAGCTTAGTGGTCATCAAGGGGAGACCCAGAAGGGATGGAAATCCCGCTAACAGGGCCACCCAGTAATCATTAATCAAAACACATGACAGTCAGTTGAGACAATTTCAGGAACACAAATATAAACAGGGAATGAACTTGATAAAGAAAACTTAACTAACACTTAATGAACACTTAACTAATACTTAACTAACACACCCAATATAACACAATGTGCAATCAATCAATTTAATCGATTAAATAAGAACGAAGGCATTTCTTGAAGACATGAAGATTATGAGATTGACAGATAGCAGATGGGATACTGTTCCAAACATTAGGACCTGAAAATCTGATTGAAAATAGCCGAGTATTGGTATGAGCAAATGGTTGTCTATACGAATTAGAATTTCTTGTTAAGTAGGAATGAAAATCAGAGGCACGGAAGAACATTTGCCTATAAGCAACTGGTAACAAGTTATGTTCGTTTCGATACATAAATTCACCAATCTGAACCGTCCTAATTTGATCAATTTTTAGTAACTTAAATTCCAGGAATAGTTGACAAGTATGAGAATTGTACGGAACATTAGCCACATAGCGAATGACACGTTTCTGTAGAATTGTTAGCCTTTGTAAATTAGATTTATAAGTAGAAGCCCATATTATATTACAGTAGGTAAGATAAGGATAGATGAGTGTGTAATAAAGGGTTAGCCTAACATGAGGAGGCAGCAGGAAGGAAGCTCGTTTTATAATACCAATATTCTTAGCAATTTTGGAAGAAATAGCTTTAATGTGATCTTTCCAAGACAAATGCTGATCTAATATGACACCTAAGAATTTGGTTGATTCAACCTGTTTAATGGACTGACCATCAATACACAAATCATTTACATTAGCGACTGAGATTTTTCTATAAGACCTAAATAGAATATAATTAGTTTTATCAAGGTTTAGTGATAGTTTATTGGCACGAAACCAGTTAGCAATCTGAGTAAGTTGGCCATTCACTATTTGATAGAGGGTGGTAAGGGAGCTGTGAGAATAAAAGATATTAGTGTCATCAGCAAAAAGGATGAAGTACATAATGGGAGATGCGTTCGGAAGGTCATTAATGAAAAGAAGAAACAATAAAGGTCCAAGGTTCGATCCTTGCGGAACGCCATAGAAAATAGAGCGCATAGTTGAATAGGCACCGTTACAGTAAACTACTTGTGAGCGATTTTCAAGATAACTGGAAAACCATTTATGTTGGACTCCTCTTATACCATAGTTATCGAGTTTTTTTAAGTAAGATGTCATGGCTCACCGTGTCAAAAGCCTTGGCTAAGTCAAAGAAAACTCCAAGGGAAAATTTATTATTCTCAATTGCTTCAGAAATTTTGTCCTGAATACTTAGTAGTGGTAAATATGGAGACCGACCAGCCTGGAATCCATGTTGAGATGGATATATAATGTGTTTTTTTTCAAGAAAAATACTCAGTCTTTTGTACATGAGTTTTTCAAAGATTTTGGCAAAATAGGGCAGGACAGAGATTGGTCTATAATTGGCCACGTCAGTCCTCTCTCCTCTTTTAAAAATTGGTACAACTTTGGCGATTTTTAAGGCATTAGGAAATATACCTGTGTTAAAAGAACAATTTACAATTTCAGAAAGTGGCTGAGCAATGACATTAATAGAGGGGGATGCAACAAACGGATCTATATTATCAATTCCCTTACTATGGGATAAACGAATAGATTTGTTCAGTTCAATAATCTCCTCTGAAGTTGTTTCTTCAAGCCCGAAAGAGTTAGTAATGGGAGGGTTCAGATAATTCTCAAGTGGAAGGAATGGGACAGGTATATTTTTTGACAAGGTTTGGGCAATTTCAGTGAAATAGCTATTAAATTTATTGGCAATTGCTTCAGGATCCTCAATCTTAATCCCGTCGGAGTATAACGTATTGATTACTGATTCATTATTCGCTAAGCCAATAGCTGAGCGGATGAGATTCCATGTTCTCTTTAGGTTATTACTACACTTACAGAATTCTTCAGCATAATAATTTTTTTCAGCTCTGGTTCGAATAGATTTAAATTTATTTCGGAACAGAACAAACTTCTTTCTATTAGCCTCATTTGGATTTTTTATATATTTTAAATATAAAGAATTTTTAGTTTTACAAGATTTTAGAAGACCTTTGGACATCCAAGGGTTTTTTAAAGTAGCCCCCCGCCCTCTACTGACAGAAATGGGAAAAGTTTTATCATATAATGCTTTATAAAGAGTCATAAAATGATCATAAGCTTGATTTGGGTCATTGTTAGTACAAGCTTCAGTAATTGAGGACCAATTGATAGAGGATAGCGCCTCTTGAAAGGTACTAATTCCCTCATTTGTAATTATTCTGAAATTCTCTGCAGGAGATTTTAAAGGTACCTTAATTTCACAATTTAGATGGACAAAAAGAGGCAAGTGATCAGAAATATCAGAAGTAATTATCGAGGAGGTAGTCACACGAGGCCAAGCATTGGTGAAGATATTATCAATAAGAGTCGCAGAATGATCAGTTATTCTGGTAGGTCTAGTTATAATGGGCAGGAAGTGGTGAGCTAATAAGCAATTGTAGAAATTCGTAATTTGCTTGTGTATATTTACTTTTAAGAGGTCAATATTGAAGTCTCCCAGAAGTATAACATCCTTGTTTTGATGAGTAATTTCAGAAAGTAGAACCTCAAAATCATCAGTAAATTTATCAAGCTCATGGCCCGGTGGTCTGTATAAAATCCCTACCAATAAGGAACCAGATTTGACAGGAATTTTTAAAAATAGACCCTCGAAAGTACTTGCATTGGTGCATTTAATATTTTGTATTATAGAGAATGAAAGCTCATTTTTAATAAGGAATCCTACTCCACCCCCGTAGCCCTGCCCTCTTGGTCGGTGCACGAATTGATACCCAGGTATATTAATAAGATCCTCAGAATTTTTATCGATCCAGGTTTCAGAGAGTGCAAGAATGGAAACCGGTAAAGTATCAAGTAGGGCACTAATTTCAGTTAACTTAGGTAATAAACTACGACAGTTAATATGTATCATTGTTAAAGAAGCAGAAGGGAGTAATGTAAGTTTAGAGCTCAAAGAAGGAGGAGAGAGATACAAACTATCACAAATAGCATTAGATAAGCAATTACAATCGGGGTCCATATCGACACTATTTAACAAAGATCGGTTTTCCGATTCATCAGTTAACACCTCAAGTCTTATATTAGCTGCTTTAAATTGAATAGAACTTGCAGGCATTGTCTGATCATGAACAAGATATTTTTGCAACAAAATCAAAGACAAAGTGTTCAGACCCGTAAATACAACACAGCTTCTGTTTGAATAAAAGTTATTGTTCATCAACCATCTTCGATTTTAACGAGATTCTTTTCATCAATACTGATCGCTTGAGCAGACTTCATCCAGAAAGCACAGTTCTTTGACCATTTCATCCATCAGCACTAGTCTTGCCACCTCTTTGTGTGGACAAGTCTTTACTCCGCAAGACAACAAGAGATGATATGCTATCATGCTTTCTTGCTGCGTCTCGTTAAATCAGTATGCCTGTGTAACAGTGTTGTTAATAGAAATTGATGTTCATGAAGGTTTTACTAGTTATCTAATAATGATTTCATACCACAGTTTTTCATAAATGTTTTGTTTGCTTTCTTTAAAGAATATACACTCAATGTCACTCATGAATATTTGGCAGCATTCAAATCACTGGATGGCTACAATTTCTTTAAGTCAGGCCAATCTGATGTCTGGTGGAAGACTGTTCCAGTATCTGGAACCAGCAACCGAGAATGCACGGTCGCCGAAACTTGTTCTCATCAAATGACCTTCACATTGTAACCTAAAACAGAAATGTTTCTCAAGCGTAAAATTTTTTTACCTGAATTTTCTGACTGATTCTGCATTAACAGTTGTAGCCTAAGTTTCCTGTTTCTGGAATTTTCATGAAAATCCATACCATACATACAGTAGACATACTGAAATATCAAATACGGCTGAGCACTGTGTACGCTATTTTACCTTTCTCAATAATTTATTCTATTGCGAGTATTTCATTTTTTTTATTGACTTAAAAATTTTGCATTTACGGGTCTGAACACTTTGTCTTTGATTTTGTTGCAAAAATATCTTGCAATCTTGAATGTAAATACAGTTATCTCGTCAAAGCTTCTGTACAATTTATTTATTCCCAATTTACCATAATACTATAAAAAAAGTCGCAGATATGCTGCAATTTTTGCACCAGGAAGAAGCAAATACCTAAGTGATTAGAACTATTAACATTCTTCTGACAATCAGCACTATGGCAAACTTCCGACCCATCATATGAGCTCAACAAAACTATCTACCCACAGGTCTTTCACTCAAAACTGAAAACATTGCTCTTCACAAATCCTATCCTGATTCTTCCTCTTCTCACATCCCTCGTCATTTCAACTCCAAACATCACCCACATTAGCCACCTTACCCGTCCATTTATCTGCCTGCCTGACTCTCCGGACTTGACCCGCTGCCTATCGATTTGTTTTGATTAATAAATTGTATTAGTTGTGCACCTGTGAATAAGCAAGCTGGTTCCTGCGACTTGGCTTTTGGGGCGCTGTAGAAGTAGCGAGATTACAATTACGATAATTATGTGCAGTAGCGAGATATGAAGAAATAAATTGTATTGGTTGTGCAATTTAACGATGTGCTAATTCTTTCTTCAAGCTATCAATTTCTTCTACTTGGCGTTCAATTACATTTTGAAGCTGTCCTTATGTGTTCTTCTAAAAACTTCACTTTTCCACTTAAGTCCTCTCTTTCCATTTCAGCTTCCACTGCAGGTTGTTGCATTGAAAAATCACAGATAATTGATGCTGCAAATGCTGCTTCTTGTTTTTCTTATGCAACTTTGCGACGTTGCATAAACCGCTCATGTCGATTGTGACGTGATGAAGGCTCAGCTTGATGTATCCAATCTTTGAAGTCGGACAGTAGTCAGGGTCGCTAGGTTCATCATGGTGTCACGACAACTGGTCCACCAACAACTCGTCCGACAACAACTGGTCCCCAGACAACTCGTCCATCGATAACTGGTCCCCAGACAACTCGTCCAACGACAACTCGTCCACGAAATATTGATTCATCGACAAATGGTTAATGACAAAATGTTCCCTGAAAATTTTTTGGTCGATGGTTTTTGCAGCTGAAATAGAAGCTGGATTGATGAGAAAACGTTTGAGAAATGGAAGCTGGATAAGGGTTCTTTTACAGGTGAAATACGAGCTAGATTGATGAAAAAAAGTTTAAGAAATGTCGGCTGGATCAAGGTGTTTTTAGATCTGAAATAGAAGCTGGATGCATGTTGAAGTACATGAATGAAAATCATCAATCCAGCTTCCAATTAGGCTAGAAAACCATGAAAGTCTTTTCATAAATCCAGCTTCTATTTCATAAATGAAGAGCCTTCATCCACCTTCCAATTCTCAACCGCTTTCTCATTAATCCGGCTTCTATTTCGGTGGTCGAGTTGTCGTTGGACAAGTTGTCTGGGAACCAGTTGTTGTTGGACAAGTTGTCGGTGGACCAGTTGTCGTAGAACCGTTCATCACCTGGCGCACCTAAAATATAAAAAAATAGAAGTCAAGTCTAATGCTACTGCCAAGGTTTTTCAAACAAACGTGAAGTTTCAGAAACATGCCGATTCTTAAGAATGCCACGAGTCAAATTACAAACACCAGAGTAAAAATCACTATAGCACCAGTAAGTTTGTAACTGATTTTTCTAAATAACCAGCATATTTATAACCCAATAATTCACCAAGAAATAATTCCCTCGTAGACTCTGTAACAAACATCATACTTATTCTCCTTGAAATTATGTTAGTAGATAATGATTACTTTATATCTGATGTGTGTGTGTGTGTGTGTGTGTGTGTGTGTGTGTGTGTGTACATAATATAGCGCCCCTTCAAGGTTGTCTAATCAGAAGCGCTTCAGACTGCAGTGCGGACACGATCAGTTTTACGCCGAAGCGCTGAGCAATTACTGGTGAAGGACTTGCCCAAGGTCCCTACAAGGCGGCTTGAGGTGGATTCAAACATGTGGCTGCAAGGCAACAAGCATATCCACTACACCACCGCACTCCACATCATAGAGCTAGCTCATTATGATATGCAATGAATGTTATGCAATGTGGCTGGAATATGCCCATGTGCAAACTATAAAAAATATAACAAAGTGTAACAGTGAAAAATCCAATTTATGTGTATCCACCAATTCTTGGAGTGTAAAAACTGAACTGTCGTATTTTTCATCTTGAAATCTAAAACAAGGTAGGCTATCTCTGTCAGCATTCAGAATTCCTGCAGATAGAGATAGTTAATAATTTTGGAGAACACATCGTTTTCACATAGTATTCGATTCATTCAGTCTATTTTCAAGAGAACGGCCTTTATCCTACTCATTGGTTAAAACCTGGCTAAAAGCGGTACTTTATAAGTTTGTTGCACTATCTTGTTGCAGTTTGAAAGCTGGTTAAAGAAATCACATGCTTCACTTGCTTTTATTACAGCTGGGTCAGTGGGTGTATAGTGGGGGAACTGAGAACATGCAGAATTCAGAAGGAAGACAATTCCAGAATCTGGGTGCAGTATGAAAATGGTAGAAAAATAACTGGGCAAGGTCAAATATTGATGAAAATTTTACTGTGAGGTCGCGAGAAAGACTAGGGGGAGTAAACTCCTCAACTCCAGGCAATTCACACCTGAGTGGATGCACTCGAGAATTTTCAGTCGTGTAGTGATTTAAAGTTGCGTGTGAAATGGTGATGAGATATCAGGCATATCAATTTTGACCCAGTCGCAGATTTCAAACTTGTGTAGTACAAACTTTGTATACATACGTATTCACCAAATAAGTGTACTGGAGTCGTTATGCTTAGCCAATATGAAGTCAAGCATCATAAAACAAAGATCATGAGGCATAAGTGCCTCCGAATAGCCTAGTTCCCTTGAAGAAGCATTATAAAAATTCCTGTTATGAATTAATATTAGAATTTTATCATCCAGTACGTTAATGTTAATAGAGTAAATCCCTACTATAAAAAATTGCTCATAAATGAAAATGTAATTATGAGAACTTCTCATAAATATGTTTATTCACAGGAACGTAAAAAGTACAAACAAAACATTTAAAACACACAGCTAAAATATGATGATCACTGCTGTGACTTGACTTATGGCTTCGACGATGCTTTCGCGCGTGACAGCCGCCCAGCAATGGAAAATCTCCACTTCTCTCTTTCTTGGGCTTTGTGTGTAGCTTCCTGTATGGACCAACCCATCTCCCGACAGTCCTCTCGTATCATGTCGAACCGTCTCTTCTTTGGTCTTCTCTTTTTCCTTTTCCATGCACATATCCATTGACAGCTATCTTTGGGTATCTCTCGTCCCGCATTCTGATTACGTGGTCAAAGTAGTGTAACCGTTTGCTCTGAATTTTGTGTATTATATCATGCTCAATATTCAGTCTGTTGTATATCTCTGAATTCCTTATCCTATCCCTTGTTGTGACACCTTCCATCTTTCGTAGGCACGCCATTTCAAACACCCTCAGCCGCTGTTTCTGTGCTTCCCTCAGTGTCCAAGTCTCCGAATTGTACAGCAATGCACTCAGCACCAATGTCTCATACATCTGAACTTTTGTGGCTTTTCCTATTCCTTCGAGCTCCAAACTTTACCCAGACCAGTAGTATTCCTCTGGAGAGTCCGATTCTTCTGTCCACGTTTGTGACTTAGCATGTCAATATCACACTCATCATGAAGTGGAAGAAGTTTAAATACAGTAACTACATCCTTTGCCACAAACACAGAGTACACTGTTATTGTTACTTTTATGCAACAATGGACCAAAAAGTTGTTTACACAAGTTAGTATGTGATTGATGTCTATGGCCAGAACAGAATCAAATGTATATAATGAGTTCCATTTAAGCACGTTAAAAATCTGTCTGTGTATTGTTACAAAACACATTCAACTGCTGATCTGGGATGCTGGAGTGCTAATAGCATCTAAGGAACAAGTTAGCAGAAGACAAAAGATTATAGCGATGTCAATATTTATCACATGCTTGGAGAGGACACGTTATAAACGACATCATTAAATACCATGCTAACAGAAGCATGAAACTTTCATGGCAACTATCACATCAAATTTACACTTTTTACATGATAATAAAATACAATCCAAAATCCAATCACATATTTACAATTACAAACTATAATGATCTAAAAAAAATCAAGTAAGACCTATATGACATGACTTAATATTTACCTTAATAATGCACCGGTACCTATTTTCCATTACGTGCATACACACATTAAAAAATATATCCGATTTATTCATTCATTCCATGAATTATAAAGCGCCTCTTCAAGAAACCTACTCAGAGGTGATCTCTGTGCTGGCCTGTTTGAAGCTATGACAATTAAAATAAATCACAGCAGTTAGCAAAACATTGCACAGTAAGCTGGAAGTCACCATTAGCAGGCACACAGGTGGTGGAGCCAACCAACAGATTCCATTGAGTCGTTGACAGCTGACATGGATGGATGATCAGAGTATCTGGACCCAGTGGCGTCGAAAGAGTAGAGCGACAACAACTGGCAGCGTTCGCAATCACGATAATAGTGTCGACGAATAATCTCTCACTGACGCATGTCCGGATAATCGTCGGAGCACAAGGAGTGGACTGGGAAAGACATTCATCGCGTCTGTTGATCGAAGCACCGCCAGACTCCAGCGACTCTCGGTCGAGGTATCTCCAACGGGTCGCGTCGCTCGTCCTCCACCGGTTGTAAACAAATGGCTACCGGCGGCATATGGCGGTCCGTATCGGTCGAGGCTCGACCATGCATCAGAAATGCCTCCTTAACAGAATTATCTGAACAGATAAGACTCGATGAAGATGGTTTGAAATTCTTTCGTTTAGTTGTCGCAATCCATTTTTCACACAGACCAGGATTTTTTGAAAAGCTAACAACAATACAAATAAATGATACCCAGTAAAATAGCTTGAATTCCATGGTACATTATAATAACTGTCAAAGTATTCGTAAACTTCTAAAGTGCCACTCAAAAAGCAAGCACATGGTTTCATTTCAATAAAAAAAGATACTCATAACATTTTTGCAATAAAGTACACAATGTCAACTATAACAGCAACAGCTCTAGACAGCAATTGTATATAATTATGTAAGCCAATTATATCCATCATTTAGCATTATTATTATTATTATTATTATTATTATTATTATTATTTTATTTTTATTTTTTTTTTTTTTTTAATGCCCCGAGGTATTTAGGATCCCTCAGGGACTTAAATATTATTATTATTATTATTATTATTATTATTATTATTATTATTAGTGGTGGTGGTAGTAGTAGAGTAGTAGTTGTGGTGGTGGTGGTGGTGGTAGTACTGGTGGTAGTAGTGGTGGTAGTGGTGGTGGTAGTGGTGGTGGTAGTGGTGGTGGTAGTGGTAGTGGTAGTGGTAGTAGTAGTAGTAGTAGTAGTAGTAGTAGTAGTAGTAGTAGTAGTAGTAGTAGTAGTAGTAGTAGTAGTAGTGTAGTAAGCGTGACAGGAAAGTCTATTCATAGTAAATTTTAAACAAACAAGACGTACAAGGTTTGTCTTGAAAAGCAATAAAGAAGATGATTTGCGAATAAATTCCCGAAGTTTATTCCCTTCAATTGGGCTGGCTAGTGCAAAATGCACGGTTTCAAATATCCTAACTGAACGTGTGACAAGAAAGTCTCCTTGAGATGAACATCGTAGTCCTCGTCCGGATTGTCGAGATAAGCATGGTGTTACAAGTGAGGACACAGAAGGAAATAAATTAGTGAGGGCAGGATGCATAAAAAACAGATTTAGAAAATAATACGTGTCTTTTCATCCGACTTGTGTTTAACCAATGCTAAAAGCCCATGCAGTGGCAAATAATTTAGACTGCTAAAAGATAGATTAGCGGATTTTAAAATAAAAAATTCATGTAAGCGACAAATAGCTAGAGAGACATTATTCCAAAGTAAATAACCAACATACGGGTGCGGCTCTAGTAGGTAATACCGAAGACTGCATGCCCGTACTCCAAACAATATGGTTGCCAAAGATTGCAATAAAATAGAGGGCAGCCACCTATCGACTGCATCGCAACATGCAAAGCGCTCAGTAAGTAACCAGCTTATTGCACACACGAAAGATAAGTAAGTAAATAATCAAGGAAAATAAGCAACACTGCTGCAACAGTACTATCCAACAGCGTCGTTCACTCTCTGTTGCAGGTCCTACAACTTGGAATGGTCTCACTGTTACACTGCGCTTAATTCCCATGGGTCACTCCACTCTGTTCCTTAAGAACCTAAAAACTGTTTTATTTAGCCGTGGTTGGGCCGGGAGCGCTTCTGAGTAGCCTACCTTGAAGAGGCGCTATATAAATTTCTGAAATAAATAAAATAAACAAATTCCCGCTAGTCCCAGAAACGCCGAAAATAATTTCGGCCAGATTATTTGACACATTCTACAAGTACTTGAAAGCTGTCATTTTTGGTCGTTCTGAAGTCGGGAGCATCTATGAGTAGGTTCTTAAGAGGCGCTATATTAATACATGAATGAATGAATCTCATATTCCATTCAACTGGTCGGGTTTGATCCAGGGCTGTTTTAAAGGAATTTTTAGAACTGCACAACTCCTTCTTTTCCTTCCCATCCTCCATGGTAAATTACTTCCAATCGGAGAACAATAACCATTTTTGCTGGTTTTAACTGTACAGAAGTGATTCTACAAATGCACAAATCCATTTAGAACTGCACATTTTGTGTACAACTACACGTTAGAAAAGCCCTGGTTTGATCCAGCGTAATACGCCTATATGCCCTGAAATATTGAATCTTTACTAACCTGTGAAATGTGCGTGCTCCTCCAGTAACTGTGCACCCTAAGCAACACATGATTTAGTATAGTCATTTTCCATACAATTTTAACTTCCAGAAATCTGCACGCTTTAGATATAAAAACGTTACACGAATATAGAAACTTTCTGATCCTTATGACTTCATTTACCATAGAGATAGTGTTGTCATCAGTTTAAATTTAGATTTAGCCGGGTGTGAACCATCCAGGTTTATTATATCTATGGTCCATAACATTAACATCTAATAATAGGTATAGGGGATTAACATCTTGGAACAGCTAGACCATCTTGTACTTTTTTTTAAATTTTATTTATTTATTTTTTCTTCAACCAAAACAACAAACAAACATGTACAATTATGGCAGTGAATAATACATTAACATAAATTTGGTGAAGAAGGGGAGACCCAGAAGGGATGGAAAATCCCGCTAATAGGGCCACCCATAATTCATGTAAAATATAAAAGAAAAACATGACAGAACATTCAATTGTAGGAATAAAAAAAAATGATGAGGGAGAGAGAAAAAAATTATTAAGCAATCGACATTAAATTTTTTGTATATAACGAGAAAAACAACTCTTAACTAATGACTTAACTAAAGACTTAACTAAGGGCTTGGCGAAATCACTGAGCAGAAACCATAGCCATTACATATCAGGAAGTGTTTTAAGTAGAAAAAGGCGAAGTTTATGCTTAAATAATCTTGTGTTAGGTAGGGAATAAAGATATGTAGGGAGAGAGTTCCAACATTGGGAGCCAGTATATTGTATAGAGAACCGACGAGTGTTAGTATGTGCGTAGGGAAGGTCATAACAGTTAATTTCCTAGTTGAATAAGAGTGACGATCAGAGGTAAGGCTAAAGAAATCATTAAATACAAGTGGTAATAGGCCATGGTTATAACGGTACATAAACTCTCCTATTTGCAAATGCCTAATTTGATCGATCTTTAATAATCCAAATTCCTTGAAATACAGAGCGGAGTGGGCTCGGCGAGGAATATTAGCTATAAAACGGATTGCATATTTTACTAAGAATAGGTATAGGGGAAATGACCTTGTATGTATGTATGTATGTATGTATGTATGTGCACTTGTTATAGCGCCCCTTCAAGCTCTTTCTACTCAGATGCGCTCCCGAATGCAGAGCGGACACTGCATCGAAGTTTCACGCCGAAGCGCTGAGCAATTGTGAGTGAAGGACTTGCCCAAGGTCCTTATGCGGCGAGGTGGATTCGAACCTCGAACCTCCCGGCTTCAAGGCAACGACGCCACCACTACACCACTGCGCCCCTAACTAGTGTCCTAACTTACCAGCCGATAATGCAAATAATAATAATAATAATAATTTTCCTTTAGGCCTACTGAACAATCCGGTTGACAGAACGAAACCGGTTACAACTTACACAGTGTAGCCTACAATTATGCAGTTTAACAATTCAAAAGATCGCAGATCACAGAATACGCAAATCTTAACCATAGGTCGGCGAAACTATAGTATCCGGGACCGATGTTTATAACATTGGAAATTTCCAATTCGGTTAGGGTCAGGTTATGCGTCGTGAGGTCGGTTAGGGTCAGGTTAAGCGTCGCGAGGGTCGGTTAGGGTTAGTGTTAGTGTCGTCATTAGATCCTATGTACTATACTATACTAAGACAATGTTATAAACATCGGTCCAGGATACTATAGTTTCGCCCATAGGTCTACTAACTGCAATACACGGCGCTAATAGCAGCCTACAAAGCAAAATCTGGGCTCGAACTCGTTAGCCTACCTGTCGCACTCTACGCCAGCGTGTTATCCATTAGGCCTAATCTGTCTTTTCTGTGCCATTTCCAGTATTTTTAATGAATTATTTACGATCATTCCGTACTAACGCATCAGTGTCAACAAGGTTCGAGGTGAAACTAAAACTAAAGATTCTAAATTAATTTAGAAGGCCGTGAACTAAGCCTGCTGGCCCATAGATAGGGAACAGCCAAGCGCCAAGTTTTCAACCAATGGATCTGATCACGTGCCTGCAGCTGGCCAATCAATGCAAGCATTTTCAAAAATGATTATTAGGCTATTCATTATTTTCTCTACTCGTACGCAAGATCAATAAACACATGTGTTCAAAGAACCTTGACTCGTACGCCTATTATGATAATTTGCATAATTTCTGTGCCGTATGAAACTAGAAAGGCCAAGCTTCCAGGAAATACCATTTTCAATAGGGGTGTCAAGGTGCTACCCACCGTAAAATGACGTCGAAAACAGGCTAAAATGAAAACGTTTCAGTCAAAATTTGCTGGAACAAATTCAGATTTAAAATGAATTAATGATCGCCTATTTGCAGTCGGAAATTACTTGCAAAATTCAGAAAATATAAAAATTAGATACTTTAGTACTATACTAAACGAAAATGCAAAAAAGCGAAAATTGACCTGGTAACCCCTTTTGAGACAATCGCTTGCGACACTAGCCTCATTTCGTAAAACCCGCGTAGCCTATAGCCTACACCTTCGACCAATAGCCTTGGTCGAATGCTCAGCCATAGCCTATAATTATAGGCTTACGGGAAGAATGCTGCGGAGAAACAAAGGACCAGCGCCTTCAATGAATGTTTAGATACTGTCGAATGCAAAACCAAATACGAGAAAAACACTGAATGGAAAACGAAGACGAGAATAAAATGACTGAAAATCATTAGCGCTATAATACCATGTCTAAAAGATTTCATATTAAGTTTTCTTGATCATCATTATTAGGCCTATATTCGTTTAATTGGCAACAAAACTGATAGCCTAGACACACCGCTATCAGGTAAATCGTAATACGCACTTTCACGCGCTTTCGTAACGTGTAAAGATCGCTGCGGAGAAACAAAGGATCTTCAATTAATGAATGTTTCGATACTGTCGAATGCACAACCAGATACTAGAAGAGCGCTGAATGGAAAACGAAGACGAGATAAGAGGACTGAAAAAGGTTAGCTCTATTGCCATAATTATGTCTAACAGGTTTCATATTAAGTTTCCCTAATCATGTGCGCGATTTCCTGCAAGATTCGATGTGCTTGAGTCCTTCGAATAATAAAAGGCTTCTATATACTTTTAATTTAGTCGCGTTCATAGGCGCAACCACCCTATGGGACCCACGGGACGCGTCCCCCCAACTTTTGAGTGGTCCCATTGACTTTATCATTATGGTCCCTTCCAACTTTTAGGACGTGATTCATTTGGTCCCCCCCAACTTTTAGGACGTGATTGCGCCTATGGTCGCGTTATAAATAGACCTGGGAGTCGACCCCAATAAGACGACCCAAGTCGGATCGGGTCGGGTCGTTTCAGCTCACCGCAAATGACCCCACGTCGAATTTTGTAGAGAGAAGTCACTTGAGGTTGTTTTTACCACAAGTCGACTTAAACCGACTTGAGACACAAACATTATATGCTAGTTAAATTTGTCACTTCAATGATCGTGACAACATTTAAGCAGCTTTTGTAGCCTAGTGTTTTTACAAGAATGCTAAGCATAGACTTAGCCTCATTATTTTGCCGGTAGGCTATAGTTCTATCGTGCAGACTGCCGTCTGCCGATCTATTCATATAATTTGTTATTCTATGCTAAAACGTCACGCTTAGACATGCGCTTAATTAAAATGGTGAAACAAAGTGTTACTAAAATATTATTACGCGTTCTTGTCAAGACATGAACATGAGCAAATCAGTGAACTTCTATAGTGATTAGTGAATTCGGCGCAAAGAAAGCTGGCTCTACAAGGCCGTATACCTAGGCTAATGGTTATTACCATGTCAGAAGTCGACTTCAAGTCAGAAGTCGGTTGTTTTTCTGCCAAGGCGGTTCAAGTCGTTTTGACGCCGTGAAGTCGACTTCAAGTCGACTTCAAGTCACTTTAGGGTCACGTGGGGTTAGATTAGCTGACCAAAGTCACTCCCAGGTCTAGTTATAAACGACACCTTAATAGTCATAATAATAATAATAATGCTATCATAATATAGTTGTCATTATTGTTTTTTATTATTATTATTGTTGTTGTTATTTTTTTTGCCCCGAAGGATTCCTCATGGACTTTATTGGGCTACTAATTATTATAGGCTTCTTGTTTAAAACCTGTCCAGAATGACCCTAATCGTCGATTCATTATTATTATTATGATCCTATTATTATTACTATTATTATTATTTTTTTATGGACCCTATTCGTCAAGGTCCCAGTTGGAGAAGGTACCCCTAAAAGCGACATAGTTGAATCGCTGAATCGTTGCGACATTATTATTATTATTATTATTATTATTATTATTATTATTATTATTATTATTATTATTATTATTATTATTATTATTATTATTATTATTATTATTATTATAATAATAAAGCGTTAACGATTAGGCTAATGTGTGAAAAATAAAATAAAGCTAGCTTGCCTTTTCTGACGTGTCGGTTCCTATCCAGTGGCGGCGCCAGGATTTCAGTTTTGGGGGGGGGCTGAATTTGCGGAAAAAAATTTCCGTTTCCAGTCGCCAAAATTTCTCATGATCTTTTTATTAGTCATCGACCAAAATCTTAAGAAAAATTTCAATTCTAAGGACTTTTTAGTCATTTGTTCGAAATCTTGGAAAATTGTCCTTTTCCGTGACCGTCAAAGCTGTCTGCCAAATCTTGTGCGTACATTTACGGTTATTTTTGGAGAGGGGCTTGGCGGGGGGTTAATCGTCAATTTTTTTAATTGTTACATGGGAATAAATGGATGGTCTTTTTTGGGGGGGGGTTAGCCACCCTAGCCCTCTAACGCCGCTACTGTTCCTATCGTAATTAATTATAAATGTTTGTATGCAATACAATACAATATCGAAGAACGAAGCAATGTTTTCACGGTATTCAAAATCAAAAGTTTAGCTTATTTGGTATACATAATAAATTGCATCTAGATTAATTGATGTGAACGTTTTACAATTATTACGAAATTGGTATAGGCCTTTTATTTTGTAAAAACCGCCAAACAGCCGAATCAAATGCCTGTCTCGACTCAAAAAACAATAGAGCGCTATTAGAACTATTGGTATGTAAATTAGTAAGTAGGCTATAGGTTTCGTTTTAAAAAAATGGCAATACGACGTATAAGCTACTCCTATGAAAGAACTTGGTCTGAAGAGAAGGTCAATTCTGGTAGCTCAAAACCAGAAAGTACGTTGTCTGTGCAGTGCTTCGAAGTTCTGTCACAGAATTTTAAATCAGCAGATAGGCCTAATGCAGAATTAATTGACTTTCATGGCTGGAAACAGTGCCGGTGTCACGAAATAGAGTATCCCCCGTATTAATTGTATCCCCCAAATTAAAAAAAGTCGAAAAAACCGCTTCCATGTGTATTTTTTGGGCAAATAAAATTTCATCTGCTTTGTTTTGAACAAGGACACTAACAAGTATGTTTATTCTGACTATATAATTTGTTTTACCCTGTTTTTAGAGCACTTAAAACTTTTAAAACACTTGAAAACTCTCAGAGTCACTAAATAAATTCGAGTTGCCTTTATCTGAGCATTGCTTAGGACACTTAAAACAATTAGAGTCACTTTAAATTTTGATTACAGCATAACTTTTTTTATTATGCTCATTTTTCAAAAAAGGGAATAGAATGGTTTATCCCCCGGATAGTATAGACCGGTTAATTCTATCCGGGGGGATAGATTAATTCATCCCCCGGAAAGCTTTCAGGGGGGATACTCCGTTTCGTGTCACCGGCGCTAGGGTATCGGAGGCCCCTCCGAAAAAAACCTTGAGGCCCCCAAAAAAACTTGAGGCCCCCATACCATACCTTGAGATCTCATCTCATTAAAATTTCTCATAATATAAGTGCTAGACGACTTCAATAAATGTACCCTCCCAGTTGTTAAATTTTGTGGAATTTCCATGCTGTAATGGTAGAATTTTAAGCTGTCATCTTTGCCAAAATTGCTAATTTTTCAATGCCGTTATAATTAGTCGTGGTTTAGGACTTCAGAGTGTCACCTCTCCATTGTTTAAATTTGTCCGATTTGCCAACTGTAATGGTAGCATATATAGGCCTATAGACTGTCATCTTAACAAAATTGATCATTATTGATGGTCAGTGGATGACACTTATGAAATATTTCTGAAATATTGGGGATACAAGGATTACATCCCAACCACAAATTGTGGGGCCGTGCTGCTGTCCACACCCCCAAGTCTCCTCTTTGGTTGAAGGACAATGATCCATTGGTTTGCGTAATATTACCGTACTTTATATGCTTTGCGTTAAAACATAATTCGGTGCGTGGTTTCATGGATGAACAGTCATGAAAGGTATAATTACCAGCTACATTTGAGGCCCCTTGCAAACTTGAGATCAGACACATAACAAGGACATCTGGGACCCTACACAGGCTTTAATGTTTGGGCCTCACGAAGGTTTTATTTTGAGGCCTCATCCAATTAGCAATTAGAATAAGTTACAATTTATAAACGTTGTGTTTGAGAAAGTGGACGAAATTGCCTGAGTTAGCTGAAATGGCTTTATACTTACGCTGAAAAACAGTATGATATTTGCATTAGGTCTGCTATGGCAGTGCCATATGGTTAGTTGAGGCATGCACCAGACCGGATCTGTACAGTCACAAATAGGCATAATGACCAGCTAAATTTGGGGGCCCCTTTCAAACTCGGGCCCCCCCGGCCGGGGGGTACGGGGGGTGCTAGCGCCGGCACTGGCTGGAGAGTCGCTGTTCCTCCAATTGTAGTCTGTTACAGTCCTCCATAGTTCCTTTTGATTTCAAATATCAGCTAGTTTCAGTTTCAGTTTTTCCAACATAGCCAATCGGCAGAACAGCTCAAATTTCATGTTACCGGTCATTATAGGGTAGTCCCAAATTCACGGTCAAAAAGTGAAAAAATCACGGCTTGCTTTTGCAAAAATAAAAAAAATCATTCACGGTGCCGTGAAATTTTTTGTAGGCCTAGTCACAATTTCTGTATTACGTTGATCTAAAAGTTTTTACTTCAAACTAAACAGTGGTCAGTGGTCACAGACACAGTTATCAATGAAATTACAGTCATTGCCTATGATTTTTTAAATAACTGTCTAATATAATTATAGTTTGTCAATTGTCAGTATAAGTGATCACTTATTCATTGATAGTAAATAGAGAATGTGCTTATCCTTAGTAGCCATCATTCTTAGTAGTCTGAGTTTACTCTATGAGTACTTTATAAAAAAAATCCTACTATAGCTATAGTCAGTATCGAAGCTACCATGTGTGCAATGTGCGCAAAGCACACGGGACCACGACCTCCAGGGGCCCACAGAGATTGTTAATATTATTATTAACCTAACATAATTAGTAGCCTATGTTTTATTATTTTGTGAGAGATGTAGTTTTTTTAAAGCACACTTGCATTACTTCGCTACTATTATAGGCTTGCTGACTGACTCCTGCCAAATGCCGTGTAGATGGTATATAGGCCTACTATATAGGGACCTACGCTCGGTGCGTCGCTCGCTTACAACCAAAGCCGCTACTACGCTGATGCATGCATTTATATGCACGAGAGTTGACTATTGTAGTGCCATCTATGCGGGCTTAACCCTTTCACGTATTAATAAGTTACAATCTGTCCCTAATGCTGCGGCTCGCCTGATTGGCGGCATACCAAAGTTTGGGCATAATTATATCAAATTTTATACGGGAAGAACTGCACTGGTTGCCTATGCAAAAACGTATTGAATTTAAGATTCTAATGTTCATGCGTAATTGCTTAGCAGGCAAAGCTCCGACCTATCTTATGGAACTCTGTGTACCTGTGCTATCCATTCCATGGCGACATGGTTGTCCCTATGGCTCGATCTTCCACAGTGCTGCACAGAAGCATTGCTATAGTCGGTCCGTCTTTCTGGAATAAGTTACCTATTAGTCTCCGTAATGAGCTTCTTTGTCTTTCTTTGCCCCTTTTCCGCAAGCGTTTGAAAACCATTCTCTTTGATTGTGGTTTGGTGTCAGGTCGGGATCAAGCGCCTCTGAGGAGTTCTCTTGAAGGGGCGCTATATAAATGTACGATTACAATTACAATTACGCATAACTATAATAATGAACTTTTAACGCTATTGTGTTTTCGTCTCGAGTCATGACGATCAAATTGCGAGATGACGTTATAAGAACTTAAGTGTCTGTAGGCTAAACGATAATAAAGAATAGGCCCAATGCAGTTTTAAGTTGATAACATGAAACGAATCGTATACCGGCGTAAACTTTTTATTTAACTGATTCGCTTTTCTATGCAAAGGGAAAGGTGTGCCTGTGCCAAGCCACATAATAGGTGTGACTGCAGCCTATATCTGTCTATCTGTCACATTCGTGTATTGTAATTGAACGATGCGCCGCAGAAACCTAGCTCACTAACTCGGAGTAATTTGCCTGCTTTCCAGGGCTTTTAAAGGAATTTTTAGAACTGCACAACTCCTTCTCTCCTTTCCCATCATCCATGGTAAATTAATTTACTTCCAATCGGAGGACAATGACCTCTTTGCTAGTTTTAACTGTACAGAAGTGCTTCTACAACTGCACAAATCCATTTAGAACTGCACATTTTGTATACAACTGCACGTTAAAAAAAGCCCCTGCTGCTTTCTACCAGTTGCTCAAGACATGTCTTTTTAACTGTGGCTGGGCTGGTAGCGCCTCTGAGTATTCTTCTTGAAGGGGCGCTATATAAGTTTTCGGAATGAATGAATGAATGAGTATTCCGGTCATTTGTTGGATATGATAACGGTAGTGACTAGTGACCTGGCATCGCACTCAGCCAGGGTGAGAATTGGGGGGGGTCTGAGTTGGCTCAACCCTCGGTTATTTTTCTATAGTCGTACAGTTAAGTCTTCTTTTCACCTTTCCTCAGCCCAACTCCACGTTGATCATATTCTGACCCTCGTTATGCTTGTACAATCGCATGCTGCTCTCAACTCCCTTCGGCTCTCGCCCCAAAATCAGGAGACACAAATTGAGCACATGTGGATCAGGGGCATCAGGGGAATCACATATTTGTCCCTATTTCCCCCCTATTTTTGCGCTTACCGGAACATTGCTAAACTTATTTTTATATAGGTACTATTAAAATTTGATGATTGTGTCGCTTTTGATGTGCAAATTGCAAATTATGGACCAGAATTGATAGATGATTGACATTTTTTGATGAACAGTATAGGCCCAGTCTATGCTAGAAAGAAGCTCTATGATGCCATGACATTTTTTAGGCAGGCTTACTGGTAGGCCTACTAATAATGAGTGGCATGGACGGAGTTTGGTTTCCGGTCTTTGAGGGGCTAAACTTCTAAAGCCCTCTTGGGGGGGGGCTAAGCCCGATACCATTTACACGGTAAAAATGAATCTGGGTCTTCTTGGGGGGCTTAGCCCCCTAACCCCTGATAAACTCCGCCCATGATGAGTGGATGAGTCTGCAACGTGATAGATTTTGAATTTGACTGAGAAATCACTGAGAGTTCGACCTATTACACTTTAATTTAACTGTCTCATTCGTGCATCATTTATGTTTATTCTGTGAGTGAGTTGTATTTCATGTGTTAGGTCTAATAAAAGCAAATGCCATGACTAGCTTTGGCGATCCTCATTGTAAAAACGCGTAGGCTACCTGCCTTACAAGGAAAAACAGGGGCCCGTGCTGGACCCCTGCACACGGGCCCATGAAAAGTTAGCTACGCCACTGGCTTAATGCAAGTGTGTTCACAAAAACTACATCTGTCACAAAATAATATTGTGAATTACTAATTACGATATATAAACAATTCAGCAATCTGTGTGGCCCCTGGAGGTCGTGGGCCCGTGTGCTTTGCACACATTGCACAAATGGTAGCTACGCCACTGGTATGTGAGACAAATGTCTGACGTTTTGTAACTTTACCCTACTGTGACGGCAATACGATTTCCATGAAAATCTTTGGAAGTGTTTTCAGTCAGGGTGCATATTAGATATACCACCCCAATAATATCAGATAAACAATAGGCCCTACACGATTTCACGTAACAATTATACACCTTAAGAAAGGCGGTCTTAACCTGAAGCGAATGATTTATTATGCATTGAAATATCTCAAAGGATAAAAAGGTATCAGTGTTTTACTGTTTTTAGGCTTATAGCGACATGTCACGAAGAGGTGGTATGGTTAAAAAGTTAATATCTTCTACAAATATGGGACTATTCTGAAAATGAATACCTCATTTTATTCAGTTTTAAGACTCTTTCCAATGGTATATAATTCAGGGTGAGAATTGCCGGGGGATTGGGGGGTTTCGACCCCCCAGTCTTTCTTAGAGCCCCATGTTAAAGTATGTTTTTTACACCCCAATTCCAAGTGGATAATGGTCCAACCCCCCAGTTATTTTTCCACAATTCTCATACTGGGTATATTGAATGGGAGTTAATTGTTTTCACTAAGAATATTTCATGAGAAAACCTGAAATTTAAACAAATGCAATTTTTCGTAACTTTGGTCCTCTGAAGACATTAATATTTTAAAAAACTTTTCCACATTTTTGGACCAATGTCTTTGGACAACTTTTGGTTGCTATTCCTTTTCGGAATTCTGATTTTCGTTTTTTCACTCCACCCTAGTGCGTAGCCTACGTAGCCTACTGTATAGCTCGGCAAATAAAATGCGGATAAAATGGGTTTAATTACCAGGTCTCTTATTGTATCAGTCTCCTCTGACATGTTTTTGCCTATCTCAGTAGCTAAGTCTCTAATTGTATCAGTCTCCTCTGACATGTTTTTGCCTATCTCAGTAGCTAAGTCTCTAATTGTATCAGTCTCCTCTGACATGTTTTTGCCTATCTCATTAGCTAAGTCTCTAATTGTATCAGTCTCCTCTGACATGTTTTTGCCTATCTCATTAGCTAAGTCTCTAATTGTATCAGTCTCCTCTGACATGTTTTTGCCTATCTCAGTAGCTAAGTCTCTAATTGTATCAGTCTCCTCTGACATGTCTTTGACTATCTCAGTAGCTAAGTCTCTAATTGTATCAGTCTCCTCTGACATGTCTTTGCCTATCTCATTAGCTAAGTCTATAGATAATAATTGTATCAGTCTCCTCTGACATGTCTTTGCCTATCTCAGTAGCTAAGTCTCTAATTGTATCAGTCTCCTCTGACATGTTTTTGCCTATCTCATTAGCTAAGTCTCTAATTGTATCAGTCTCCTCTGACATGTTTTTGCCTATCTCATTAGCTAAGTCTCTAATTGTATCAGTCTCCTCTGACATGTTTTTGCCTATCTCATTAGCTAAGTCTCTAATTGTATCAGTCTCCTCTGACATGTTTTTGCCTATCTCAGTACTTAAGTCTATAGATAATAATTGTATCAGTCTCCTCTGACATGTTTTTGCCTATCTCATTAGCTAAGTCTCTAATTGTATCAGTCTCCTCTGACATGTCTTTGCCTATCTCATTAGCTAAGCCTCTAATTGTATCAGTCTCCTCTGACATGTTTTTGCCTATCTCAGTACTTAAGTCTATAGATAATAATTGTATCAGTCTCCTCTGACATGTTTTTGCCTATCTCATTAGCTAAGTCTCTAATTGTATCAGTCTCCTCTGACATGTCTTTGCCTATCTCATTAGCTAAGCCTCTAATTGTATCAGTCTCCTCTGACATGTTTTTGCCTATCTCAGTACTTAAGTCTATAGATAATAATTGTATCAGTCTCCTCTGACATGTCTTTGCCTATCTCATTAGCTAAGCCTCTAATTGTAGGCTATCAGTCTCCTCTGACATGTCTTTGCCTATCTCATTAGCTAAGCCTCTAATTGTAGGCTATCAGTCTCCTCTGACATGTCTTTGCCTATCTCAGTAGCTAAGTCTCTAATTGTATCAGTCTCCTCTGACATGTTTTTGCCTATCTCATTAGCTAAGTCTCTAATTGTATCAGTCTCCTCTGACATGTTTTTGCCTATCTCAGTACTTAAGTCTATAGATAATAATTGTATCAGTCTCCTCTGACATGTCTTTGCCTATCTCATTAGCTAAGTCTCTAATTGTATCAGTCTCCTCTGACATGTCTTTGCCTATCTCATTAGCTAAGTCTCTAATTGTATCAGTCTCCTCTGACATGTTTTTGCCTTTCTCAGTACTTAAGTCTATAGATAATAATTGTATCAGTCTCCTCTGACATGTCTTTGCCTATCTCATTAGCTAAGTCTCTAATTGTATCAGTCTCCTCTGACATGTTTTTGCCTATCTCAGTACTTAAGTCTATAGATAATAATTGTATCAGTCTCCTCTGACATGTCTTTGCCTATCTCATTAGCTAAGCCTCTAATTGTAGGCTATCAGTCTCCTCTGACATGTCTTTGCCTATCTCATTAGCTAAGTCTCTAATTGTATCAGTCTCCTTTGACATGTCTTTGCCTATCTCATTAGCTAAGTCTCTAATTGTATCAGTCTCCTCTGACATGTTTTTGCCTATCTCAGTAGCTAAGTCTCTAATTGTATCAGTCTCCTCTGACATGTTTTTGCCTATCTCAGTACTTAAGTCTATAGATAATAATTGTATCAGTCTCCTCTGACATGTCTTTGCCTATCTCAGTAGCTAAGTCTCTAATTGTATCAGTCTCCTCTGACATGTCTTTGCCTATCTCATTAGCTAAGTCTCTAATTGTATCAGTCTCCTCTGACATGTCTTTGCCTATCTCATTAGCTAAGTCTCTAATTGTATCAGTCTCCTCTGACATGTTTTTGCCTTTCTCAGTACTTAAGTCTATAGATAATAATTGTATCAGTCTCCTCTGACATGTCTTTGCCTATCTCAGTAGCTAAGTCTCTAATTGTATCAGTCTCCTCTGACATGTTTTTGCCTATCTCATTAGCTAAGCCTCTAATTGTAGGCTATCAGTCTCCTCTGACATGTCTTTGCCTATCTCATTAGCTAAGCCTCTAATTGTAGGCTATCAGTCTCCTCTGACATGTCTTTGCCTATCTCATTAGCTAAGCCTCTAATTGTAGGCTATCAGTCTCCTCTGACATGTCTTTGCCTATCTCAGTAGCTAAGCCTCAGTTATGTTCGGGACGATTAGACTATGTTCGAGAACTATGGTGCTAATTGTGTGATTTCGCAGCTCGCGCTCGATATCGATCTTTTATTTAATGTAGTTGGTCGTTACTTGTTCAATATTTTCTTGCCCTGACAGAGTTCAAAGAGATTTCGCAGTCTACTTTTTCGTGTGTTTTTATAATTCGCGTCTATTACTAGGTTAAATATTGTATTTTAATGTTGTTTCTAGTTTAAACTTGTTCTAGTATGTAGACCTATTTGTAGCCTATTTCCATGTGCCGAAAGTTGGCTGACAGTAGGTACATAATGAACTTTACGAACCTGCACGACAATAAATATTTATAGTTTGAACATATTCTAGTATAGGCTAAGTTTGTTGCCTTTTCCTGCGCTCACAGTTTATAATTCTAGTCTATTTCTAGTTCAACTAAATGTTTCTAAATTGTCCATTTATCGGGCACATGGGCGGATCCATGGAGGGATTATCCGGCCATGACTCCCTATTAAAAAACTGCATGGGACGTCCCCCCCCCATATGGTCCGAACAAGCCAGGTCATTGGAGTATTTTGGCAGGAAAATGGTGTATTTTTGAGAAATTTTGGCTGGATGACTGAAAAAGTCATCAGATTTTTTGGCAAGGAACATGGTGCATTTTCGAGACTTTTTGTCCGTATGACTAAAAAAAGATCATCAGATTTTTGGCAAAGGAAAACGTTGCATTTTCGAGACATTTTGGTCTGATGACTATAAAAAGTCATCAGATTTTTTGGCAAAGATAAGATCACCGAAACGTTTGCCCCCACCCCCTTCGAAAATTTCTGTATCCGCCCTTGATCGAGCCCGCTTTTGAGAATGCGCTCATTTGTCCTGGCGCTGAGTTTAGATTTCGAATAAAGCATTGGTCTATTATTAGTTGCAATCTCAACGCTTTTTAAAAATGATACATTATGACATGTGAATTTTTATCCCCCGGGGGATGATTTCACACGATGGGGGATAGAAATGGGTTATCCACCGGATAGTCTCTAACGGTATATTATATAATTCATCCCCTCTGATAGCTTTAGGGGGATAGAATATCTCGGGACACCGGCCATATGATATTCCACTGCCGACGTGTTTCACCATGATCGTCGATCTGCGATGAAGTATCGTACGAAAATCCATCGCACAACCCTCATAATAATTATAGTCATATACATACACGCAAGAAGACCTGTATAAAACAACTGATATTTGGGTTATGTAGATCACCCAGAAACTGTGTCTGATAGATTGCCTTGTAACCACCACATATTTTTTTACACAGATCGCATTTTGGACCTGGACATCAACATTCAAATACATGACGACTGAAAAGGATCGCCGATACGGCGTTCAACGAGATACGGACTACAATACAGATATACACTTCGTCGTACTTGTCATCCTCCTCGACGTACTACTCGCCAACCCTCCTCCTCCTCCTCCTCCTCCTCCTCCTCCTCCTCCCTCATCAGCGTCAGGGATCTCATGCAAGCCTCCTCGTAAATCTCCACACGTCATCATCGTCTTTCGCGACCTGCTCCTCGACCTCTCGTCGTCCTCCCCGTCGTCCACCTCCTCCTCCTATCGTCCACCTCGTCAACCTCTCCTCTTCCTCCTCGTAGGTCGTCATCCTCATCATCTTGCTCGTCGTCCTCCCATAGTCCTCGGCAACCTCCTCTTCGCTATTCTCGTCGTCCACCTCGTCGTCCTTTTCTCTTCAACACATTATTCGGCCTCCTCCTCCTCATCCTTCTCCTCATCCCTCCTCCTAAACCTCCTCCTCGTCCATGCCATCATCGTCGTCTTCCTTCGCGTCATCCTCGTCTTCCTCAGTATCTCCTCGTCGTCCTCCTCCCCGTCAACCTCGTCGTCCTCAGGGTCTCCTCGTCGTCCTCCTCTCCGTCATCCTCGTCGACCTCAGCCTCTGCTCGTCGTCCTCCTCAACCTCGTCGTCCTCTTCACCCTCGTCGTCCTCCTCATCCTCGTCGTCCTCTTCACCCTCGTCGTCGTCCTCCTCATCCTCGTCGTCCTCCTCATCCTCGTCGTCCTCCTCATCCTCGTCGTCCTCCTCATCCTCGTCGTCCTTTTCATCCTCGTCGTCCTCCTCATCCTCGTCGTCCTCCTCATCCTCGTCGTCGTCCTCCTCATCCTCGTCGTCCTCCTCATCCTCGTCGTCCTCCTCACCCTCGTCGTCCTCCTCATCCTCGTCGTCCTCCTCATCCTCGTCGTCCACTTCATCCTCGTCGTCCTTTTCATCCTCGTCGTCCTCCTCATTCTCGTCGTCCTTTTCATCCTCGTCGTCCTCCTCATCCTCGTCGTCCTCCTCATCCTCGTCGTCGTCCTCCTCATCCTCGTCGTCCTCCTCCTCATCCTCGTCGTAGTCCTCATCCTCGTCGTCGTCCCTTCATCCTCGTCGTCCTCCTCATCCTCGTCGTCGTCCTCCTCATCCTCGTCGTCGTCCCTTCATCCTCGTCGTCCTCCTCATCCTCGTCGTCGTCCCTTCATCCTCGTCGTCCTCCTCATCCTCGTCGTCGTCCCTTCATCCTCGTCGTCCTCCTCATCCTCGTCGTCGTCCCTTCATCCTCGTCGTCCTCCTCATCTTCGTTGTCGTCCTCCTCATCCTCGTCGTCGTCCCTTCATCCTCGTCGTCCTCCTCATCCTCTTCGCCGTCCTCCTCATCCTCGTCGTCCTCCTCTTCCTCGTCGTCGTCCTCCTCATCCTCGTCGTCCTCCTCCTCATCCTCGTTGTCGTCCCTTCATCCTCGTCGTCCTCCTCATCCTCGTCGTCGTCCTCCTCCTCATCGTCGTCGTCCTCCTCATCCTCGTCGTCGTCCCTTCATCCTCGTCGTCCTCCTCATCCTCGTCGTCGTCCTCCTCATCCTCGTCGTCGTCCATTCATCCTCGTCGTCGTCCCTTCATCCTCGTCGTCCTCCTCATCCTCGTCGTCGTCCTCCTCATCCTCGTCGCCGTCCTCCTCATCCTCGTCGTCGTCCCTTCATCCTCGTCGTCCTCCTCATCCTCGTCGTCGTCCCTTCATCCTCGTCGTCCTCCTCATCCTCGTCGTCGTCCTCCTCATCCTCGTCGCCGTCCTCCTCATCCTCGCCGTCGTCCTCCTCATCCTCGTCGTCCCTTCATCCTCGTCGTCCTCCTCATCCTCGTCGTCGTCCCTTCATCCTCGTCGTCTTCCTCATCCTCGTCGTCGACCTCCTCATCCTCGTCGTCGTCCTCCTCATCCTCGTCGTCGTCCTCCTCATCCTCGTCGTCGTCCCTTCATCCTCGTCGTCCACCTCATCCTCGTCGTCGTCCCTTCATCCTCGTCGTCCTCCTCATCCTCGTCGTCGTCCCCTCATCCTCGTCGTCCTCCTCCTCATCCTCGCCGTCGTCCTCTTCATCCTCGTCGTCCTCCTCATCCTCGTCGTCGTCCTCCTCATCCTCGTCGTAGTCCTCCTCATCCTCGTCGTCGTCCCTTCATCCTCGTCGTCGTCCTCCTACTCATCCTCGTCGTCGTCCTCCTCATCCTCGTCGAAGTCCTCCTCATCCTCGTCGTCGTCCTCTCATCCTCGTCGTCCTCCTCATCCTCGTTGTCGTCCTCCTCATCCTCGTCGTCGTCGTCCTCCTCATCCTCGTCGTCCTCATCCTCATCCTCGTCGTAGTCCTCCTCATCTTCGTCGTCGTCCCTTCATCCTCGTCGTCCTCCTCATCCTCGTCGTCGTCCTCCTCATCCTCGTCGTCGTCCTCCTCATCCTCGTCGCCGTCCTCCTCATCCTCGCCGTCGTCCTCCTCATCCTCGCCGTCGTCCTCCTCATCCTCGTCGTCGTCCTCCTCATCCTCGTCGTCGTCCCTTCATCCTCGTCGTCCTTCTCATCCTCGTCGTCGTCCTCCTCATCATCGTCGTCGTCCTCCTCATCCTCGTCGTCGTCCTCCTCATCCTCGTCGTCGTCCTCCTTATCCTCGTCGTAGTCCTCCTCATCCTCGTCGTCGTCTCTTCATCCTCGTCGTCCTCCTCATCCTCGTCGTCGTCCTCCTCATCCTCGTCGTAGTCCTCCTCATCCTCGTCGTCGTCCCTTCATCCTCGTCGTCGTCCTCATCCTCGTCGTCGTCCTCCTCATCCTCGTCGTCGTCCCTTCATCCTCGTCGTCCTCCTCATCCTCGTCGTCGCCCTCCTCATCCTCGTCGTCGTCCTCCTCATCCTCGTCGTCGTCCCTTCATCCTCGTCGTCCTCCTCATCCTCGTCGTCGTCCTCCTCATCCTCGTCGTCGTCCTCCTCATCCTCGTCGTCGTCCTCCTCATCCTCGTCGTCCTCCTCATCGTCGTCGTCCTCCTCATCCTCGTCGTCGTCCCTTCATCCTCGTCGTCCTCCTCATCCTCGTCGTCGTCCTCCTCATCCTCGTCGTCGTCCCTTCATCCTCGTCGTCGTCCCTTCATCCTCGTCGTCCTCCTCATCCTCGTCGTCGTCCCTTCATCCTCGTCGTCCTCCTCATCCTCGTCGTCGTCCCTTCATCCTCGTCGTCCTCCTCATCTTCGTCGTCGTCCCTTCATCCTCGTCGTCCTCCTCATCCTCGTCGTCGTCCTCCTCATCCTCGTCGCCGTCCTCCTCATCCTCGCCGTCGTGCTCCTCATCCTCGTCGTCGTCCTCTTCATCCTCGTCGTCCTCCTCATCCTCGTCGTCGTCCTCCTCATCCTTGTCGTAGTCCTCCTCATCCTCGTCGTCGTCCCTTCATCCTCGTCGTCGTCCTCCTACTCATCCTCGTCGTCGTCCTTCTCATCCTCGTCGTAGTCCTCCTCATCCTCGTCGTCGTCCTCTCATCCTCGTCGTCCACCTCATCCTCGTCGTCGTCGTCCTCCTCATCCTCGTCGTCCTCATCCTCATCCTCGTCGTAGTCCTCCTCATCTTCGTCGTCGTCCCTTCATCCTCGTCGTCCTCCTCATCCTCGTCGTCGTCCTCCTCATCCTCGTCGTCGTCCTCCTCATCCTCGTCGTCGTCCTCCTCATCCTCGTCGTCGTCCTCCTCATCCTCGTCGTCCTCCTCCTCATCGTCGTCGTCCTCCTCATCCTCGTCGTCGTCCCTTCATCCTCGTCGTCCTCCTCATCCTCGTCGTCGTCCTCCTCATCCTCGTCGTCGTCCCTTCATCCTCGTCGTCGTCCCTTCATCCTCGTCGTCCTCCTCATCCTCGTCGTCGTCCCTTCATCCTCGTCGTCCTCCTCATCCTCGTCGTCGTCCCTTCATCCTCGTCGTCCTCCTCATCCTCGTCATCGTCCCTTCATACTCGTCGTCGTCCTCATCCTCGTCGTCGTCCTCCTCATCCTCGTCGTCGTCCCTTCATCCTCGTCGTCCTCCTCATCCTCGTCGTCGCCCTCCTCATCCTCGTCGTCGTCCTCCTCATCCTCGTCGTCGTCCTCCTCATCCTCGTCGTCCTCCTCCTCATCCTCGTCGTAGTCCTCATCCTCGTCGTCGTCTTTTCATCCTCGTCGTCCTCCTCATCCTCGTCGTAGTCCTCCTCATCCTCGTCGTCGTCCCTTCATCCTCGTCGTCCTCCTCATCCTCGTCGTCGTCCTCCTCATCCTCGTCGTCGTCCCTTCATCCTCGTCGTCCTCCTCATCCTCGTCGTCGTCCTCCTCATCCTCGTCGTCGTCTTCCTCATCCTCGTCGTCGTCCCTTCATCCTCGTCGTCCTCCTCATCCTCGTCGTTGTCCTCATCCTCGTCGTCGTCCTCCTCATCCTCGTCGTCGTCCCCTCATCCTCGTAGACCTCTTCATCCTCGTCGTCGTCCTCCTCATCCTCGTCGTCGTCCCTTCATCCTCGTCGTCCTCCTCATCCTCGTCGTTGTCCTCCTCATCCTCGTCGTCGTCCCTTCATCCTCGTCATCCTCCTCATCCTCGTCGTCGTCCTCCTCATCCTCGTCGTCGTCCTCCTCATCCTCGTCGTCGTCCCTTCATCCTCGTCGTCCTCATCCTCGTCGTCGTCCTCATCCTCGTCGTCGTCCTCCTCATCCTCGTCGTCGTCCCTTCATCCTCGTCGTCCTCCTCATCCTCGTCGTCGTCCTCATCTTCGTCGTCGTCCTTTTCATCCTCGTCGTCGTCCTCCTCATCCTCGTCGTCGTCCTCCTCATCCTCGTCGTCCTCCTCCTCATCCTCGTCGTAGTCCTCATCCTCGTCGTCGTCCTTTCATCCTCGTCGTCCTCCTCATCCTCGTCGTCGTCCTCCTCCTCATCCTCGTCGTCGTCCCTTCATCCTTGTCGACCTCCTCATCCTCGTCGTCGTCCTCCTCATCCTCGTCGTCGTCCTCCTCATTCTCGTCGTCGTCCGCCTCATCCTCGTCGTCCTCCTCCTCATCCTCGTCGTAGTCCTCATCCTCGTCGTCGTCCCTTCATCCTCGTCGTCGTCCTCATCCTCGTTGTCGTCCTCCTCATCCTCGTCGTCGTCCCTTCATCCTCGTCGTCCTCCTCATCCTCGTCGTCGTCCTCCTCATCCTCGTCGTCGTCCCTTCATCCTCGTCGTCCTCCTCCCCGTCCTCCTCGTCGTCCTCAGCCTCTCCTCGTCGTCCTCCTCCCCGTCATCCTCGTCGACCTCAGCCTCTGCTCGTCGTCCTCCTCAACCTCGTCGTCCTCTTCACCCTCGTCGTCCTCCTCATCCTCGTCGTCCTCTTCACCCTCGTCGTCGTCCTCCTCATCCTCGTCGTCCTCCTCATCCTCGTCGTCCTCCTCATCCTCGTCGTCCTCCTCACCCTTGTCGTCCTCCTCACCCTCGTCGTCCTCCTCATCCTCGTCGTCCTCTTCACCCTCGTCGTCGTCCTCCTCATCCTCGTCGTCCTCATCCTCGTCGTCCTCCTCATCCTCGTCGTCCTTTTCATCCCCGTCGTCCTCCTCATTCTCGTCGTCCTTTTCATCCTCGTCGTCCTACACATCCTCGTCGTCCTCCTCATCCTCGTCGTCGTCCTCCTCATCCTCGTCGTCCTCTTCATCCTCTTTGTCCTCATCCTCGTCGTCGTCCTCCTCATCCTCGTCGTCCTCCTCATCCTCGTCGTCCTCCTCATTCTCGTCGTCGTCCTCATCCTCGTCAACCTCCTCATCCTCATCGTCCTCCTCATCCTCGACGTCTTCCTCATCCTCGTCGTCGTCCTCCTCATCCTCGGCGTCGTCCTCCTCATCTTCGTCGTCGTCCTTTCATCCTCGTCGTCCTCCTCATCCTCGTCGTCGTCCTCCTCATCCTCCTCGTCGTCCTCCTCATCCTCGTCGTCCTCCTCATCCTCGTCGTCCTCCTCATCCTCGCCGTCGTCCTCCTCATCCTCGCCGTCGTCCTCCTCATCCTCGTCGTCGTCCCTTCATCCTCGTCGTCCTCCTCATCCTCGTCGTCGTCCTTCTCATCCTCGTCGTCCTCCTCTTCCTCGTCGTCGTCCTCCTCCTCGCCGTCGTCCTCTTCATCCTCGTCGTCGTCCTCCTCATCCTCGTCGTCGTCCCTTCATCCTCGTCGTCCTCCTCATCCTCGTCGTCGCCCTCCTCATCCTCGTCGTCGTCCTCCTCATCCTCGTCGTCGTCCCTTCATCCTCGTCGTCCTCCTCATCCTCGTCGTCGTCCTCCTCATCCTCGTCGTCGTCCTCCTCATCCTCGTCGTCGTCCTCCTCATCCTCGTCGTCCTCCTCCTCATCGTCGTCGTCCTCCTCATCCTCGTCGTCGTCCCTTCATCCTCGTCGTCCTCCTCATCCTCGTCGTCGTCCTCCTCATCCTCGTCGTCGTCCCTTCATCCTCGTCGTCGTCCCTTCATCCTCGTCGTCCTCCTCATCCTCGTCGTCGTCCCTTCATCCTCGTCGTCCTCCTCATCCTCGTCGTCGTCCCTTCATCCTCGTCGTCCTCCTCATCCTCGTCGTCGTCCCTTCATCCTCGTCGTCCTCCTCATCCTCGTCGTCGTCCTCCTCATCCTCGTCGCCGTCCTCCTCATCCTCGCCGTCGTCCTCCTCATCCTCGTCGTCCCTTCATCCTCTTCGTCCTCCTCATCCTCGTCGTCGTCCCTTCATCCTCGTCGTCCTCCTCATCCTCGTCGTCGACCTCCTCATCCTCGTCGTCGTCCTCCTCATCCTCGTCGTCGTCCTCCTCATCCTCGTCGTCGTCCCTTCATCCTCGTCGTCCACCTCATCCTCGTCGTCGTCCCTTCATCCTCGTCATCCTCCTCATCCTCGTCGTCGTCCCCTCATTCTCGTCGTCGTCCTCCTCATCCTCGTCGTCGTCCTCCTCATCCTCGTCGTCCTCCTCCTCATCCTCGCCGTCGTCCTCTTCATCCTCGTCGTCCTCCTCATCCTCGTCGTCGTCCTCCTCATCCTCGTCGTAGTCCTCCTCATCCTCGTCGTCGTCCCTTCATCCTCGTCGTCGTCCTCCTACTCATCCTCGTCGTCGTCCTCCTCATCCTCGTCGTAGTCCTCATCCTCGTCGTCGTCCTCTCATCCTCGTCGTCCTCCTCATCCTCGTTGTCGTCCTCCTCAACCTCGTCGTCGTCGTCCTCCTCATCCTCGTCGTCCTCATCCTCATCCTCGTCGTAGTCCTCCTCATCTTCGTCGTCGTCCCTTCATCCTCGTCGTCCTCCTCATCCTCGTCGTCGTCCTCCTCATCCTCGTCGTCGTCCTCCTCATCCTCGTCGCCGTCCTCCTCATCCTCGCCGTCGTCCTCCTCATCCTCGCCGTCGTCCTCCTCATCCTCGTCGTCGTCCTCCTCATCCTCGTCGTCGTCCCTTCATCCTCGTCGTCCTCCTCATCCTCGTCGTCGTCCTCCTCCTCCTCGTCGTCGTCCTCCTCATCCTCGACGTCGTCCTCCTCCTCATCCTCGTCGTCGTCCTCCTTATCCTCGTCGTAGTCCTCCTCATCCTCGTCGTCGTCTCTTCATCCTCGTCGTCCTCCTCATCCTCGTCGTCGTCCTCCTCATCCTCGTCGTAGTCCTCCTCATCCTCGTCGTCGTCCCTTCATCCTCGTCGTCGTCCTCATCCTCGTCGTCGTCCTCCTCATCCTCGTCGTCGTCCCTTCATCCTCGTCGTGCTCCTCATCCTCGTCGTCGCCCTCCTCATCCTCGTCGTCGTCCTCCTCATCCTCGTCGTCGTCCCTTCATCCTCGTCGTCCTCCTCATCCTCGTCGTCGTCCTCCTCATCCTCGTCGTCGTCCTCCTCATCCTCGTTGTCCTCCTCATCCTCGTCGTCCTCCTCATCCTCGTCGTCGTCCTCCTCATCCTCGTCGTCGTCCTCCTCATCCTCGTTGTCCTCTTCATCCTCGTCGTCCTCCTCATCCTCGTCGTCGTCCTCCTCATCCTCGTCGTAGTCCTCCTCATCCTCGTCGTCGTCCCTTCATCCTCGTCGTAGTCCTCCTCATCCTCGTCGTCGTCCTCCTCATCCTCGTCTTCGTCCCTTCATCCTCGTCGTCCTCCTCATCCTCGTCGTCGTCTTCCTCATCCTCGTCGTCGTCCTCCTCATCCTCGTCGTCGTCCCTTCATCCTCGTCATCCTCCTCATCCTCGTCGTCGTCCTCCTCATCCTCGTCGTCGTCCTCCTCATCCTCGTCGTCGTCCCTTCATCCTCGTCGTCCTCATCCTCGTCGTCGTCCTCATCCTCGTCGTCGTCCTCCTCATCCTCGTTGTCGTCCCTTCATCCTCGTCGTCCTCCTCATCCTCGTCGTCGTCCCTTCATCCTCGTCGTCCTCCTCATCCTCGTCGTCGTCCTCCTCATCCTCGTCGTCGTCCCTTCATCCTCGTCATCCTCCTCATCCTCGTCGTCGTCCTCCTCATCCTCGTCGTCGTCCTCCTCATCCTCGTCGTCGTCTTCCTCATCCTCGTCGTCGTCCTCCTCATCCTCGTCGTCGTCCCTTCATCCTCGTCGTCCTCCTCATCCTCGTCGTCGTCCTCCTCATCCTCGTCGTCGTCCCTTCATCCTCGTCGACCTCTTCATCCTCGTCGTCGTCCTCCTCATCCTCGTCGTCGTCCCTTCATCCTCGTCGTCCTCCTCATCCTCGTCGTCGTCCTTCTCATCCTCGTCTTCGTCCCTTCATCCTCGTCGTCCTCCTCATCCTCGTCGTCGTCTTCCTCATCCTCGTCGTCGTCCTCCTCATCCTCGTCGTCGTCCCTTCATCCTCGTCATCCTCCTCATCCTCGTCGTCGTCCTCCTCATCCTCGTCGTCGTCCTCCTCATCCTCGTCGTCGTCCCTTCATCCTCGTCGTCCTCATCCTCGTCGTCGTCCTCATCCTCGTCGTCGTCCTCCTCATCCTCGTCGTCGTCCCTTCATCCTCGTCGTCCTCCTCATCCTCGTCGTCGTCCTCATCCTCGTCGTCGTCCTCCTCGTCCCCGTCGTCGTCCTCCTCATCCTCGTCGTCGTCCTCCTCATCCTCGTCGTCCTCCTCCTCATCCTCGTCGTAGTCCTCATCCTCGTCGTCGTCCTTTCATCCTCGTTGTCCTCCTCATCCTCGTCGTTGTCCTCCTCATCCTCGTCGTCGTCCTCCTCATCCTCGTCGTCGTCCCTTCATCCTCGTCGACCTCCTCATCCTCGTCGTCGTCCTCCTCATCCTCGTCGTCGTCCTCCTCATCCTCGTCGTCGTCCTCCTCATCCTCGTCGTCCTCTTCCTCATCCTCGTCGTAGTCCTCATCCTCGTCGTCGTCCCTTCATCCTCGTCGTCGTCCCTTCATCCTCGTCGTCCTCCTCATCCTCGTCGTCGTCCCTTCATCCTCGTCGTCCTCCTCATCCTCGTCGTCGTCCCTTCATCCTCGTCGTCCTCCTCATCCTCGTCGTCGTCCTCCTCATCCTCGTCGCCGTCCTCCTCGTCCTCGCCGTCGTCCTCCTCATCCTCGTCGTCCCTTCATCCTCTTCGTCCTCCTCATCCTCGTCGTCGTCCCTTCATCCTCGTCGTCCTCCTCATCCTCGTCGTCGACCTCCTCATCCTCGTCGTCGTCCTCCTCATCCTCGTCGTCGTCCCTTCATCCTCGTCGTCCACCTCATCCTCGTCGTCGTCCCTTCATCCTCGTCATCCTCCTCATCCTCGTCGTCGTCCCCTCATTCTCGTCGTCGTCCTCCTCATCCTCGTCGTCGTCCTCCTCATCCTCGTCGTCCTCCTCCTCATCCTCGCCGTCGTCCTCTTCATCCTCGTCGTCCTTCTCATCCTCGTCGTCGTCCTCCTCATCCTCGTCGTAGTCCTCCTCATCCTCGTCGTCGTCCCTTCATCCTCGTCGTCGTCCTCCTACTCATCCTCGTCGTCGTCCTCCTCATCCTCGTTGTCGTCCCTTCATCCTCGTCGTCCTCCTCATCCTCGTCGTCGTCCCTTCATCCTCGTCGTCCTCCTCATCCTCGTCGTCGTCCTTCTCATCCTCGTCTTCGTCCCTTCATCCTCGTCGTCCTCCTCATCCTCGTCGTCGTCTTCCTCATCCTCGTCGTCGTCCTCCTCATCCTCGTCGTCGTCCCTTCATCCTCGTCATCCTCCTCATCCTCGTCGTCGTTCTCCTCATCCTCGTCGTCGTCCTCCTCATCCTCGTCGTCGTCCCTTCATCCTCGTCGTCCTCATCCTCGTCGTCGTCCTCATCCTCGTCGTCGTCCTCCTCATCCTCGTCGTCGTCCCTTCATCCTCGTCGTCCTCCTCATCCTCGTCGTCGTCCTCATCCTCGTCGTCGTCCTCCTCGTCCCCGTCGTCGTCCTCCTCATCCTCGTCGTCGTCCTCCTCATCCTCGTCGTCCTCCTCCTCATCCTCGTCGTAGTCCTCATCCTCGTCGTCGTCCTTTCATCCTCGTTGTCCTCCTCATCCTCGTCGTTGTCCTCCTCATCCTCGTCGTCGTCCTCCTCATCCTCGTCGTCGTCCCTTCATCCTCGTCGACCTCCTCATCCTCGTCGTCGTCCTCCTCATCCTCGTCGTCGTCCTCCTCATCCTCGTCGTCGTCCTCCTCATCCTCGTCGTCCTCTTCCTCATCCTCGTCGTAGTCCTCATCCTCGTCGTCGTCCCTTCATCCTCGTCGTCGTCCCTTCATCCTCGTCGTCCTCCTCATCCTCGTCGTCGTCCCTTCATCCTCGTCGTCCTCCTCATCCTCGTCGTCGTCCCTTCATCCTCGTCGTCCTCCTCATCCTCGTCGTCGTCCTCCTCATCCTCGTCGCCGTCCTCCTCGTCCTCGCCGTCGTCCTCCTCATCCTCGTCGTCCCTTCATCCTCTTCGTCCTCCTCATCCTCGTCGTCGTCCCTTCATTTTCGTCGTCCTCCTCATCCTCGTCGTCGACCTCCTCATCCTCGTCGTCGTCCTCCTCATCCTCGTCGTCGTCCCTTCATCCTCGTCGTCCACCTCATCCTCGTCGTCGTCCCTTCATCCTCGTCATCCTCCTCATCCTCGTCGTCGTCCCCTCATTCTCGTCGTCGTCCTCCTCATCCTCGTCGTCGTCCTCCTCATCCTCGTCGTCCTCCTCCTCATCCTCGCCGTCGTTCTCTTCATCCTCGTCGTCCTTCTCATCCTCGTCGTCGTCCTCCTCATCCTCGTCGTAGTCCTCCTCATCCTCGTCGTCGTCCCTTCATCCTCGTCGTCGTCCTCCTACTCATCCTCGTCGTCGTCCTCCTCATCCTCGTCGTAGTCCTCATCCTCGTCGTCGTCCTCTCATCCTCGTCGTCCTCCTCATCCTCGTTGTCGTCCTCCTCAACCTCGTCGTCGTCGTCCTCCTCATCCTCGTCGTCCTCATCCTCATCCTCGTCGTAGTCCTCCTCATCTTCGTCGTCGTCCCTTCATCCTCGTCGTCCTCCTCATCCTCGTCGTCGTCCTCCTCATCCTCGTCGTCGTCCTCCTCATCCTCGTCGCCGTCCTCCTCATCCTCGCCGTCGTCCTCCTCATCCTCGCCGTCGTCCTCCTCATCCTCGTCGTCGTCCTCCTCATCCTCGTCGTCGTCCCTTCATCCTCGTCGTCCTCCTCATCCTCGTCGTCGTCCTCCTCCTCCTCGTCGTCGTCCTCCTCATCCTCGACGTCGTCCTCCTCCTCATCCTCGTCGTCGTCCTCCTTATCCTCGTCGTAGTCCTCCTCATCCTCGTC
Source organism: Lumbricus terrestris (assembly GCA_949752735.1). Taxonomy (NCBI): domain Eukaryota; kingdom Metazoa; phylum Annelida; class Clitellata; order Crassiclitellata; family Lumbricidae; genus Lumbricus; species Lumbricus terrestris. Next base: position 23,501,316 of record OX457053.1, read on the forward strand.
GTCGTCTCTTCATCCTCGTCGTCCTCCTCATCCTCGTCGTCGTCCTCCTCATCCTCGTCGTAGTCCTCCTCATCCTCGTCGTCGTCCCTTCATCCTCGTCGTCGTCCTCATCCTCGTCGTCGTCCTCCTCATCCTCGTCGTCGTCCCTTCATCCTCGTCGTCCTCCTCATCCTCGTCGTCGCCCTCCTCATCCTCGTCGTCGTCCTCCTCATCCTCGTCGTCGTCCCTTCATCCTCGTCGTCCTCCTCATCCTCGTCGTCGTCCTCCTCATCCTCGTCGTCGTCCTCCTCATCCTCGTTGTCCTCCTCATCCTCGTCGTCCTCCTCATCCTCGTCGTCGTCCTCCTCATCCTCGTCGTCGTCCTCCTCATCCTCGTCGCCGTCCTCCTCATCCTCGTCGTCCTCCTCATCCTCGTCGTCGTCCTCCTCATCCTCGTCGTAGTCCTCCTCATCCTCGTCGTCGTCCCTTCATCCTCGTCGTCCTCCTCATCCTCGTCGTCGTCCTCCTCATCCTCGTCTTCGTCCCTTCATCCTCGTCGTCCTCCTCATCCTCGTCGTCGTCTTCCTCATCCTCGTCGTCGTCCTCCTCATCCTCGTCGTCGTCCCTTCATCCTCGTCATCCTCCTCATCCTCGTCGTCGTCCTCCTCATCCTCGTCGTCGTCCTCCTCATCCTCGTCGTCGTCCCTTCATCCTCGTCGTCCTCATCCTCGTCGTCGTCCTCATCCTCGTCGTCGTCCTCCTCATCCTCGTCGTCGTCCCTTCATCCTCGTCGTCCTCCTCATCCTCGTCGTCGTCCTCATCCTCGTCGTCGTCCTCCTCATCCCCGTCGTCGTCCTCCTCATCCTCGTCGTCGTCCTCCTCATCCTCGTCGTCCTCCTCCTCATCCTCGTCGTAGTCCTCATCCTCGTCGTCGTCCTTTCATCCTCGTTGTCCTCCTCATCCTCGTCGTTGTCCTCCTCATCCTCGTCGTCGTCCTCCTCATCCTCGTCGTCGTCCCTTCATCCTCGTCGACCTCCTCATCCTCGTCGTCGTCCTCCTCATCCTCGTCGTCGTCCTCCTCATCCTCGTCGTCGTCCTCCTCATCCTCGTCGTCCTCCTCCTCATCCTCGTCGTAGTCCTCATCCTCGTCGTCGTCCCTTCATCGTCGTCGTCCTCATCCTCGTCGTCGTCCTCCTCATCCTCGTCGTCGTCCCTTCATCCTCGTCGTCCTCCTCATCCTCGTCGTCGTCCTCCTCATCCTCGTCTTCGTCCCTTCATCCTCGTCGTCCTCCTCCCTGTCCTCCTCGTCGTCCTCAGCATCTCCTCGTCGTCCTCCTCCCCGTCATCCTCGTCGACCTCAACCTCTGCTCGTCGTCCTCCTCAACCTCGTCGTCCTCTTCACCCTCGTCGTCCTCCTCATCCTCGTCGTCCTCTTCACCCTCGTCGTCGTCCTCCTCATCCTCGTCGTCCTCCTCATCCTCGTCGTCCTCCTCATCCTCGTCGTCCTCCTCACCCTCGTCGTCCTCCTCACCCTCGTCGTCCTCCTCATCCTCGTCGTCCTCCTCATCCTCGTCGTCCACTTCATCCTCGTCGTCCTTTTCATCCCCGTCGTCCTCCTCATTCTCGTCGTTCTTTTCATCCTCGTCGTCCTCCTCATCCTCGTCGTCCTCCTCATCCTCGTCGTCGTCCTCCTCATCCTCGTCGTCCTCTTCATCCTCTTTGTCCTCATCTTCGTCGTCGTCCTCCTCATCCTCGTCGTCCTCCTCATCCTCGTCTTCGTCCTCCTCATCCTCGTCGTCCTCCTCATTCTCGTCGTCGTCTTCATCCTCGTCATCCTCCTCATCCTCGTCGTCCTCCTCATCCTCGTCGTCGTCTTCCTCATCCTCGTCGTCGTCCTCCTCATCCTCGACGTCGTCCTCCTCATCTTCGTCGTCGTCCTCCTCATCCTCGTCGTCCTCCTCATCTTCGCCGTCGTCCTCCTCATCCTCGTCGTCGTCCCTTCATCCTCGTCGTCCTCCTCATCCTCGTCGTCGTCCTCCTCATCCTCCTCGTCGTCCTCCTCATCCTCGTCGTCGTCCTCCTCATCCTCGTCGTCCTCCTCATCCTCGCCGTCGTCCTCCTCATCCTCGTCGTCGTCCCTTCATCCTCGTCGTCCTCCTCATCCTCGTCGTCGTCCTCCTCATCCTCCTCGTCGTCCTCCTCATCCTCGTCGTCGTCCTCCTCATCCTCGTCGTCCTCCTCATCCTCGCCGTCGTCCTCCTCATCCTCGTCGTCGTCCCTTCATCCTCGTCGTCCTCCTCATCCTCGTCGTCGTCCTTCTCATCCTCGTCGTCCTCCTCTTCCTCGTCGTCGTCCTCCTCATCCTCGCCGTCGTCCTCTTCATCCTCGTCGTCGTCCTCCTCATCCTCGTCGTCGTCCTCCTCATCCTCGTCGTCGTCCTCCTCATCCTCGTCGTCGTCCTCCTCATCCTCGTCGTCGTCCCTTCATCCTCGTCGTCCTCCTCATTCTCGTCGTCGTCCTCATCCTCGTCGTCGTCATCCTCATCCTCGTCGTCGTCCCTTCATCCTCGTCGACCTCTTCATCCTCGTCGTCGTCCTCCTCATCCTCGTCGTCGTCCCTTCATCCTCGTCGTCCTCCTCATCCTCGTCGTCGTCCTCCTCATCCTCGTCGTCGTCCCTTCATCCTCGTCATCCTCCTCATCCTCGTCGTCGTCCTCCTCATCCTCGTCGTCGTCCTCCTCATCCTCGTCGTCGTCCCTTCATCCTCGTCGTCCTCCTCATCCTCGTCGTCGTCCTCATCCTCGTCGTCGTCCTCCTCATCCTCGTCGTCGTCCCTTCATCCTCGTCGTCCTCCTCATCCTCGTCGTCGTCCTCATCCTCGTCGTCGTCCTCCTCATCTTCGTCGTCGTCCTCCTCATCCTCGTCTTCGTCCTCCTCATCCTCGTCGTCGTCCTCCTCATCCTCGCCGTCGTCCTCCTCATCCTCGTCGTCGTCCTCCTCATCCTCGTCGTCGTCCCTTCATCCTCGTCGTCCTCCTCATCCTCGTCGTCGTCCTCCCCCTCATCGTCGTCGTCCTCCTCATCCTCGTCGTCGTCCTCCTCCTCATCCTCGTCGTCGTCCTCCTTATCCTCGTCGTAGTCCTCCTCATCCTCGTCGTCGTCTCTTCATCCTCGTCGTCCTCCTCATCCTCGTCGTCGTCCTCCTCATCCTCGTCGTAGTCCTCCTCATCCTCGTCGTCGTCCTTCATCCTCGTCGTCGTCCTCATCCTCGTCGTCGTCCTCCTCATCCTCGTCGTCGTCCCTTCATCCTCGTCGTCCTCCTCATCCTCGTCGTCGCCCTCCTCATCCTCGTCGTCGTCCTCCTCATCCTCGTCGTCGTCCCTTCATCCTCGTCGTCCTCCTCATCCTCGTCGTCGTCCTCCTCATCCTCGTCGTCGTCCTCCTCATCCTCGTTGTCCTCCTCATCCTCGTCGTCCTCCTCATCCTCGTCGTCGTCCTCCTCATCCTCGTCGTAGTCCTCCTCATCCTCGTCGTCGTCCCTTCATCCTCGTCGTCCTCCTCATCCTCGTCGTCGTCCTCCTCATCCTCGTCGTCGTCCCTTCATCCTCGTCGTCCTCCTCAACCTCGTCGTCGTCTTCCTCATCCTCGTCGTCGTCCTCCTCATCCTCGTCGTTGTCCCTTCATCCTCGTCGTCCTCCTCATCCTCGTCGTCGTCCTCCTCATCCTCGTCGTCGTCCCTTCATCCTCGTCGACCTCTTCATCCTCGTCGTCGTCCTCCTCATCCTCGTCGTCGTCCCTTCATCCTCGTCGTCCTCCTCATCCTCGTCGTCGTCTTCCTCATCCTCGTCGTCGTCCTCCTCATCCTCGTCGTCGTCCCTTCATCCTCGTCGTCCTCCTCATCCTCGTCGTCGTCCTCCTCATCCTCGTCGTCGTCCCTTCATCCTCGTCGACCTCTTCATCCTCGTCGTCGTCCTCCTCATCCTCGTCGTCGTCCCTTCATCCTCGTCGTCCTCCTCATCCTCGTCGTCGTCCTCCTCATCCTCGTCGTCGTCCCTTCATCCTCGTCATCCTCCTCATCCTCGTCGTCGTCCTCCTCATCCTCGTCGTCGTCCTCCTCATCCTCGTCGTCGTCCCTTCATCCTCGTCGTCCTCATCCTCGTCGTCGTCCTCATCCTCGTCGTCGTCCTCCTCATCCTCGTCGTCGTCCCTTCATCCTCGTCGTCCTCCTCATCCTCGTCGTCGTCCTCATCCTCGTCGTCGTCCTCCTCATCCCCGTCGTCGTCCTCCTCATCCTCGTCGTCGTCCTCCTCATCCTCGTCGTCCTCCTCCTCATCCTCGTCGTAGTCCTCATCCTCGTCGTCGTCCTTTCATCCTCGTTGTCCTCCTCATCCTCGTCGTCGTCCTCCTCATCCTCGTCGTCGTTCTCCTCATCCTCGTCGTCGTCCCTTCATCCTCGTCGACCTCCTCATCCTCGTCGTCGTCCTCCTCATCCTCGTCGTCGTCCTCCTCATCCTCGTCGTCGTCCTCCTCATCCTCGTCGTCCTCCTCCTCATCCTCGTCGTAGTCATCATCCTCGTTGTCGTCCCTTCATCCTCGTCGTCGTCCTCATCCTCGTCGTCGTCCTCCTCATCCTCGTCGTCGTCCCTTCATCCTCGTCGTCCTCCTCATCCTCGTCGTCGTCCTCCTCATCCTCGTCTTCGTCCCTTCATCCTCGTCGTCCTCCTCCCTGTCCTCCTCGTCGTCCTCAGCATCTCCTCGTCGTCCTCCTCCCCGTCATCCTCGTCGACCTCAGCCTCTGCTCGTCGTCCTCCTCATCCTCGTCGTCGTCCTCCTCATCCTCGTCGTCGTCCCTTCATCCTCGTCGTCCTCCTCATCCTCGTCGTCGTCCTCCTCATCCTCGTCGTCGTCCTCCTCATCCTCGTTGTCCTCCTCATCCTCGTCGTCCTCCTCATCCTCGTCGTCGTCCTTCTCATCCTCGTCGTCCTCCTCCTCATCCTCGTCGTAGTCCTCATCCTCGTCGTCGTCCTTTCATCCTCGTTGTCCTCCTCATCCTCGTCGTTGTCCTCCTCATCCTCGTCGTCGTCCTCCTCATCCTCGTCGTCGTCCCTTCATCCTCGTCGACCTCCTCATCCTCGTCGTCGTCCTCCTCATCCTCGTCGTCGTCCCTTCATCCTCGTCGTCGTCCTCATCCTCGTCGTCGTCCTCCTCATCCTCGTCGTCGTCCCTTCATCCTCGTCGTCCTCCTCATCCTCGTCGTCGTCCTCCTCATCCTCGTCTTCGTCCCTTCATCCTCGTCGTCCTCCTCCCTGTCCTCCTCGTCGTCCTCAGCATCTCCTCGTCGTCCTCCTCCCCGTCATCCTCGTCGACCTCAGCCTCTGCTCGTCGTCCTCCTCAACCTCGTCGTCCTCTTCACCCTCGTCGTCCTCCTCATCCTCGTCGTCCTCTTCACCCTCGTCGTCGTCCTCCTCATCCTCGTCGTCCTCCTCATCCTCGTCGTCCTCCTCATCCTCGTCGTCCTCCTCACCCTCGTCGTCCTCCTCACCCTCGTCGTCCTCCTCATCCTCGTCGTCCTCCTCATCCTCGTCGTCCACTTCATCCTCGTCGTCCTTTTCATCCCCGTCGTCCTCCTCATTCTCGTCGTTCTTTTCATCCTCGTCGTCCTCCTCATCCTCGTCGTCCTCCTCATCCTCGTCGTCGTCCTCCTCATCCTCGTCGTCCTCTTCATCCTCTTTGTCCTCATCTTCGTCGTCGTCCTCCTCATCCTCGTCGTCCTCCTCATCCTCGTCTTCGTCCTCCTCATCCTCGTCGTCCTCCTCATTCTCGTCGTCGTCTTCATCCTCGTCATCCTCCTCATCCTCGTCGTCCTCCTCATCCTCGTCGTCGTCTTCCTCATCCTCGTCGTCGTCCTCCTCATCCTCGACGTCGTCCTCCTCATCTTCGTCGTCGTCCTCCTCATCCTCGTCGTCCTCCTCATCCTCGCCGTCGTCCTCCTCATCCTCGTCGTCGTCCCTTCATCCTCGTCGTCCTCCTCATCCTCGTCGTCGTCCTCCTCATCCTCCTCGTCGTCCTCCTCATCCTCGTCGTCGTCCTCCTCATCCTCGTCGTCCTCCTCATCCTCGCCGTCGTCCTCCTCATCCTCGTCGTCGTCCCTTCATCCTCGTCGTCCTCCTCATCCTCGTCGTCGTCCTCCTCATCCTCGTCGTCGTCCTCCTCATCCTCCTCGTCGTCGTCCCTTCATCCTCGTCGTCGTCCTCCTACTCATCCTCGTCGTCGTCCTCCTCATCCTCGTCGTAGTCCTCATCCTCGTCGTCGTCCTCTCATCCTCGTCGTCCTCCTCATCCTCGTTGTCGTCCTCCTCAACCTCGTCGTCGTCGTCCTCCTCATCCTCGTCGTCCTCATCCTCATCCTCGTCGTAGTCCTCCTCATCTTCGTCGTCGTCCCTTCATCCTCGTCGTCCTCCTCATCCTCGTCGTCGTCCTCCTCATCCTCGTCGTCGTCCTCCTCATCCTCGTCGCCGTCCTCCTCATCCTCGCCGTCGTCCTCCTCATCCTCGCCGTCGTCCTCCTCATCCTCGTCGTCGTCCTCCTCATCCTCGTCGTCGTCCCTTCATCCTCGTCGTCCTCCTCATCCTCGTCGTCGTCCTCCTCCTCCTCGTCGTCGTCCTCCTCATCCTCGACGTCGTCCTCCTCCTCATCCTCGTCGTCGTCCTCCTTATCCTCGTCGTAGTCCTCCTCATCCTCGTCGTCGTCTCTTCATCCTCGTCGTCCTCCTCATCCTCGTCGTCGTCCTCCTCATCCTCGTCGTAGTCCTCCTCATCCTCGTCGTCGTCCCTTCATCCTCGTCGTCGTCCTCATCCTCGTCGTCGTCCTCCTCATCCTCGTCGTCGTCCCTTCATCCTCGTCGTCCTCCTCATCCTCGTCGTCGCCCTCCTCATCCTCGTCGTCGTCCTCCTCATCCTCGTCGTCGTCCCTTCATCCTCGTCGTCCTCCTCATCCTCGTCGTCGTCCTCCTCATCCTCGTCGTCGTCCTCCTCATCCTCGTTGTCCTCCTCATCCTCGTCGTCCTCCTCATCCTCGTCGTCGTCCTCCTCATCCTCGTCGTCGTCCTCCTCATCCTCGTCGCCGTCCTCCTCATCCTCGTCGTCCTCCTCATCCTCGTCGTCGTCCTCCTCATCCTCGTCGTAGTCCTCCTCATCCTCGTCGTCGTCCCTTCATCCTCGTCGTCCTCCTCATCCTCGTCGTCGTCCTCCTCATCCTCGTCTTCGTCCCTTCATCCTCGTCGTCCTCCTCATCCTCGTCGTCGTCTTCCTCATCCTCGTCGTCGTCCTCCTCATCCTCGTCGTCGTCCCTTCATCCTCGTCATCCTCCTCATCCTCGTCGTCGTCCTCCTCATCCTCGTCGTCGTCCTCCTCATCCTCGTCGTCGTCCCTTCATCCTCGTCGTCCTCATCCTCGTCGTCGTCCTCATCCTCGTCGTCGTCCTCCTCATCCTCGTCGTCGTCCCTTCATCCTCGTCGTCCTCCTCATCCTCGTCGTCGTCCTCATCCTCGTCGTCGTCCTCCTCATCCCCGTCGTCGTCCTCCTCATCCTCGTCGTCGTCCTCCTCATCCTCGTCGTCCTCCTCCTCATCCTCGTCGTAGTCCTCATCCTCGTCGTCGTCCTTTCATCCTCGTTGTCCTCCTCATCCTCGTCGTTGTCCTCCTCATCCTCGTCGTCGTCCTCCTCATCCTCGTCGTCGTCCCTTCATCCTCGTCGACCTCCTCATCCTCGTCGTCGTCCTCCTCATCCTCGTCGTCGTCCTCCTCATCCTCGTCGTCGTCCTCCTCATCCTCGTCGTCCTCCTCCTCATCCTCGTCGTAGTCCTCATCCTCGTCGTCGTCCCTTCATCGTCGTCGTCCTCATCCTCGTCGTCGTCCTCCTCATCCTCGTCGTCGTCCCTTCATCCTCGTCGTCCTCCTCATCCTCGTCGTCGTCCTCCTCATCCTCGTCTTCGTCCCTTCATCCTCGTCGTCCTCCTCCCTGTCCTCCTCGTCGTCCTCAGCATCTCCTCGTCGTCCTCCTCCCCGTCATCCTCGTCGACCTCAACCTCTGCTCGTCGTCCTCCTCAACCTCGTCGTCCTCTTCACCCTCGTCGTCCTCCTCATCCTCGTCGTCCTCTTCACCCTCGTCGTCGTCCTCCTCATCCTCGTCGTCCTCCTCATCCTCGTCGTCCTCCTCATCCTCGTCGTCCTCCTCACCCTCGTCGTCCTCCTCACCCTCGTCGTCCTCCTCATCCTCGTCGTCCTCCTCATCCTCGTCGTCCACTTCATCCTCGTCGTCCTTTTCATCCCCGTCGTCCTCCTCATTCTCGTCGTTCTTTTCATCCTCGTCGTCCTCCTCATCCTCGTCGTCCTCCTCATCCTCGTCGTCGTCCTCCTCATCCTCGTCGTCCTCTTCATCCTCTTTGTCCTCATCTTCGTCGTCGTCCTCCTCATCCTCGTCGTCCTCCTCATCCTCGTCTTCGTCCTCCTCATCCTCGTCGTCCTCCTCATTCTCGTCGTCGTCTTCATCCTCGTCATCCTCCTCATCCTCGTCGTCCTCCTCATCCTCGTCGTCGTCTTCCTCATCCTCGTCGTCGTCCTCCTCATCCTCGACGTCGTCCTCCTCATCTTCGTCGTCGTCCTCCTCATCCTCGTCGTCCTCCTCATCCTCGCCGTCGTCCTCCTCATCCTCGTCGTCGTCCCTTCATCCTCGTCGTCCTCCTCATCCTCGTCGTCGTCCTCCTCATCCTCCTCGTCGTCCTCCTCATCCTCGTCGTCGTCCTCCTCATCCTCGTCGTCCTCCTCATCCTCGCCGTCGTCCTCCTCATCCTCGTCGTCGTCCCTTCATCCTCGTCGTCCTCCTCATCCTCGTCGTCGTCCTCCTCATCCTCCTCGTCGTCCTCCTCATCCTCGTCGTCGTCCTCCTCATCCTCGTCGTCCTCCTCATCCTCGCCGTCGTCCTCCTCATCCTCGTCGTCGTCCCTTCATCCTCGTCGTCCTCCTCATCCTCGTCGTCGTCCTTCTCATCCTCGTCGTCCTCCTCTTCCTCGTCGTCGTCCTCCTCATCCTCGCCGTCGTCCTCTTCATCCTCGTCGTCGTCCTCCTCATCCTCGTCGTCGTCCTCCTCATCCTCGTCGTCGTCCTCCTCATCCTCGTCGTCGTCCTCCTCATCCTCGTCGTCGTCCCTTCATCCTCGTCGTCCTCCTCATTCTCGTCGTCGTCCTCATCCTCGTCGTCGTCATCCTCATCCTCGTCGTCGTCCCTTCATCCTCGTCGACCTCTTCATCCTCGTCGTCGTCCTCCTCATCCTCGTCGTCGTCCCTTCATCCTCGTCGTCCTCCTCATCCTCGTCGTCGTCCTCCTCATCCTCGTCGTCGTCCCTTCATCCTCGTCATCCTCCTCATCCTCGTCGTCGTCCTCCTCATCCTCGTCGTCGTCCTCCTCATCCTCGTCGTCGTCCCTTCATCCTCGTCGTCCTCCTCATCCTCGTCGTCGTCCTCATCCTCGTCGTCGTCCTCCTCATCCTCGTCGTCGTCCCTTCATCCTCGTCGTCCTCCTCATCCTCGTCGTCGTCCTCATCCTCGTCGTCGTCCTCCTCATCTTCGTCGTCGTCCTCCTCATCCTCGTCTTCGTCCTCCTCATCCTCGTCGTCGTCCTCCTCATCCTCGCCGTCGTCCTCCTCATCCTCGTCGTCGTCCTCCTCATCCTCGTCGTCGTCCCTTCATCCTCGTCGTCCTCCTCATCCTCGTCGTCGTCCTCCCCCTCATCGTCGTCGTCCTCCTCATCCTCGTCGTCGTCCTCCTCCTCATCCTCGTCGTCGTCCTCCTTATCCTCGTCGTAGTCCTCCTCATCCTCGTCGTCGTCTCTTCATCCTCGTCGTCCTCCTCATCCTCGTCGTCGTCCTCCTCATCCTCGTCGTAGTCCTCCTCATCCTCGTCGTCGTCCTTCATCCTCGTCGTCGTCCTCATCCTCGTCGTCGTCCTCCTCATCCTCGTCGTCGTCCCTTCATCCTCGTCGTCCTCCTCATCCTCGTCGTCGCCCTCCTCATCCTCGTCGTCGTCCTCCTCATCCTCGTCGTCGTCCCTTCATCCTCGTCGTCCTCCTCATCCTCGTCGTCGTCCTCCTCATCCTCGTCGTCGTCCTCCTCATCCTCGTTGTCCTCCTCATCCTCGTCGTCCTCCTCATCCTCGTCGTCGTCCTCCTCATCCTCGTCGTAGTCCTCCTCATCCTCGTCGTCGTCCCTTCATCCTCGTCGTCCTCCTCATCCTCGTCGTCGTCCTCCTCATCCTCGTCGTCGTCCCTTCATCCTCGTCGTCCTCCTCAACCTCGTCGTCGTCTTCCTCATCCTCGTCGTCGTCCTCCTCATCCTCGTCGTTGTCCCTTCATCCTCGTCGTCCTCCTCATCCTCGTCGTCGTCCTCCTCATCCTCGTCGTCGTCCCTTCATCCTCGTCGACCTCTTCATCCTCGTCGTCGTCCTCCTCATCCTCGTCGTCGTCCCTTCATCCTCGTCGTCCTCCTCATCCTCGTCGTCGTCTTCCTCATCCTCGTCGTCGTCCTCCTCATCCTCGTCGTCGTCCCTTCATCCTCGTCGTCCTCCTCATCCTCGTCGTCGTCCTCCTCATCCTCGTCGTCGTCCCTTCATCCTCGTCGACCTCTTCATCCTCGTCGTCGTCCTCCTCATCCTCGTCGTCGTCCCTTCATCCTCGTCGTCCTCCTCATCCTCGTCGTCGTCCTCCTCATCCTCGTCGTCGTCCCTTCATCCTCGTCATCCTCCTCATCCTCGTCGTCGTCCTCCTCATCCTCGTCGTCGTCCTCCTCATCCTCGTCGTCGTCCCTTCATCCTCGTCGTCCTCATCCTCGTCGTCGTCCTCATCCTCGTCGTCGTCCTCCTCATCCTCGTCGTCGTCCCTTCATCCTCGTCGTCCTCCTCATCCTCGTCGTCGTCCTCATCCTCGTCGTCGTCCTCCTCATCCCCGTCGTCGTCCTCCTCATCCTCGTCGTCGTCCTCCTCATCCTCGTCGTCCTCCTCCTCATCCTCGTCGTAGTCCTCATCCTCGTCGTCGTCCTTTCATCCTCGTTGTCCTCCTCATCCTCGTCGTCGTCCTCCTCATCCTCGTCGTCGTTCTCCTCATCCTCGTCGTCGTCCCTTCATCCTCGTCGACCTCCTCATCCTCGTCGTCGTCCTCCTCATCCTCGTCGTCGTCCTCCTCATCCTCGTCGTCGTCCTCCTCATCCTCGTCGTCCTCCTCCTCATCCTCGTCGTAGTCATCATCCTCGTTGTCGTCCCTTCATCCTCGTCGTCGTCCTCATCCTCGTCGTCGTCCTCCTCATCCTCGTCGTCGTCCCTTCATCCTCGTCGTCCTCCTCATCCTCGTCGTCGTCCTCCTCATCCTCGTCTTCGTCCCTTCATCCTCGTCGTCCTCCTCCCTGTCCTCCTCGTCGTCCTCAGCATCTCCTCGTCGTCCTCCTCCCCGTCATCCTCGTCGACCTCAGCCTCTGCTCGTCGTCCTCCTCATCCTCGTCGTCGTCCTCCTCATCCTCGTCGTCGTCCCTTCATCCTCGTCGTCCTCCTCATCCTCGTCGTCGTCCTCCTCATCCTCGTCGTCGTCCTCCTCATCCTCGTTGTCCTCCTCATCCTCGTCGTCCTCCTCATCCTCGTCGTCGTCCTTCTCATCCTCGTCGTCCTCCTCCTCATCCTCGTCGTAGTCCTCATCCTCGTCGTCGTCCTTTCATCCTCGTTGTCCTCCTCATCCTCGTCGTTGTCCTCCTCATCCTCGTCGTCGTCCTCCTCATCCTCGTCGTCGTCCCTTCATCCTCGTCGACCTCCTCATCCTCGTCGTCGTCCTCCTCATCCTCGTCGTCGTCCCTTCATCCTCGTCGTCGTCCTCATCCTCGTCGTCGTCCTCCTCATCCTCGTCGTCGTCCCTTCATCCTCGTCGTCCTCCTCATCCTCGTCGTCGTCCTCCTCATCCTCGTCTTCGTCCCTTCATCCTCGTCGTCCTCCTCCCTGTCCTCCTCGTCGTCCTCAGCATCTCCTCGTCGTCCTCCTCCCCGTCATCCTCGTCGACCTCAGCCTCTGCTCGTCGTCCTCCTCAACCTCGTCGTCCTCTTCACCCTCGTCGTCCTCCTCATCCTCGTCGTCCTCTTCACCCTCGTCGTCGTCCTCCTCATCCTCGTCGTCCTCCTCATCCTCGTCGTCCTCCTCATCCTCGTCGTCCTCCTCACCCTCGTCGTCCTCCTCACCCTCGTCGTCCTCCTCATCCTCGTCGTCCTCCTCATCCTCGTCGTCCACTTCATCCTCGTCGTCCTTTTCATCCCCGTCGTCCTCCTCATTCTCGTCGTTCTTTTCATCCTCGTCGTCCTCCTCATCCTCGTCGTCCTCCTCATCCTCGTCGTCGTCCTCCTCATCCTCGTCGTCCTCTTCATCCTCTTTGTCCTCATCTTCGTCGTCGTCCTCCTCATCCTCGTCGTCCTCCTCATCCTCGTCTTCGTCCTCCTCATCCTCGTCGTCCTCCTCATTCTCGTCGTCGTCTTCATCCTCGTCATCCTCCTCATCCTCGTCGTCCTCCTCATCCTCGTCGTCGTCTTCCTCATCCTCGTCGTCGTCCTCCTCATCCTCGACGTCGTCCTCCTCATCTTCGTCGTCGTCCTCCTCATCCTCGTCGTCCTCCTCATCCTCGCCGTCGTCCTCCTCATCCTCGTCGTCGTCCCTTCATCCTCGTCGTCCTCCTCATCCTCGTCGTCGTCCTCCTCATCCTCCTCGTCGTCCTCCTCATCCTCGTCGTCGTCCTCCTCATCCTCGTCGTCCTCCTCATCCTCGCCGTCGTCCTCCTCATCCTCGTCGTCGTCCCTTCATCCTCGTCGTCCTCCTCATCCTCGTCGTCGTCCTCCTCATCCTCCTCGTCGTCCTCCTCATCCTCGTCGTCGTCCTCCTCATCCTCGTCGTCCTCCTCATCCTCGCCGTCGTCCTCCTCATCCTCGTCGTCGTCCCTTCATCCTCGTCGTCCTCCTCATCCTCGTCGTCGTCCTTCTCATCCTCGTCGTCCTCCTCTTCCTCGTCGTCGTCCTCCTCATCCTCGCCGTCGTCCTCTTCATCCTCGTCGTCGTCCTCCTCATCCTCGTCGTCGTCCTCCTCATCCTCGTCGTCGTCCTCATCCTCGTCGTCGTCCTCCTCATCCTCGTCGTCGTCCTTTCATCCTCGTCGTCCTCCTCATTCTCGTCGTCGTCCTCATCCTCGTCGTCGTCATCCTCATCCTCGTCGTCGTCCCTTCATCCTCGTCGACCTCTTCATCCTCGTCGTCGTCCTCCTCATCCTCGTCGTCGTCCCTTCATCCTCGTCGTCCTCCTCATCCTCGTCGTCGTCCTCCTCATCCTCGTCGTCGTCCCTTCATCCTCGTCATCCTCCTCATCCTCGTCGTCGTCCTCCTCATCCTCGTCGTCGTCCTCCTCATCCTCGTCGTCGTCCCTTCATCCTCGTCGTCCTCCTCATCCTCGTCGTCGTCCTCATCCTCGTCGTCGTCCTCATCCTCGTCGTCGTCCCTTCATCCTCGTCGTCTTCCTCATCCTCGTCGTCGTCCTCATCCTCGTCGTCGTCCTCCTCATCTTCGTCGTCGTCCTCCTCATCCTCGTCTTCGTCCTCCTCATCCTCGTCGTCGTCCTCCTCATCCTCGCCGTCGTCCTCCTCATCCTCGTCGTCGTCCTCCTCATCCTCGTCGTCGTCCCTTCATCCTCGTCGTCCCCCTCATCCTCGTCGTCGTCCTCCTCCTCATCGTCGTCGTCCTCCTCATCCTCGTCGTCGTCCTCCTCCTCATCCTCGTCGTCGTCCTCCTTATCCTCGTCGTAGTCCTCATCCTCGTCGTCGTCCCTTCATCCTCGTCGTCCTCCTCATCCTCGTCGTCGTCCTCCTCATCCTCGTCGTAGTCCTCCTCATCCTCGTCGTCGTCCCTTCATCCTCGTCGTCGTCCTCATCCTCGTCGTCGTCCTCCTCATCCTCGTCGTCGTCCCTTCATCCTCGTCGTCCTCCTCATCCTCGTCGTCGCCCTCCTCATCCTCGTCGTCGTCCTCCTCATCCTCGTCGTCGTCCCTTCATCCTCGTCGTCCTCCTCATCCTCGTCGTCGTCCTCCTCATCCTCGTCGTCGTCCTCCTCATCCTCGTTGTCCTCCTCATCCTCGTCGTCCTCCTCATCCTCGTCGTCGTCCTCCTCATCCTCGTCGTAGTCCTCCTCATCCTCGTCGTCGTCCCTTCATCCTCGTCGTCCTCCTCATCCTCGTCGTCGTCCTCCTCATCCTCGTCGTCGTCCCTTCATCCTCGTCGTCCTCCTCATCCTCGTCGTCGTCTCCCTCATCCTCGTCGTCGTCCTCCTCATCCTCGTCGTCGTCCCTTCATCCTCGTCGTCCTCCTCATCCTCGTCGTCGTCCTCCTCATCCTCGTCGTCGTCCCTTCATCCTCGTCGACCTCTTCATCCTCGTCGTCGTCCTCCTCATCCTCGTCGTCGTCCCTTCATCCTCGTCGTCCTCCTCATCCTCGTCGTCGTCATCCTCGTCGTCGTCTTCCTCATCCTCGTCGTCGTCCTCCTCATCCTCGTCGTCGTCCCTTCATCCTCGTCGTCCTCCTCATCCTCGTCGTCGTCCCTTCATCCTCGTCGTCCTCCTCATCCTCGTCGTCGTCCTCCTCATCCTCGTCGTCGTCCCTTCATCCTCGTCATCCTCCTCATCCTCGTCGTCGTCCTCCTCATCCTCGTCGTCGTCCTCCTCATCCTCGTCGTCGTCCCTTCATCCTCGTCGTCCTCTTCACCCTCGTCGTCCTCCTCATCCTCGTCGTCCTCTTCACCCTCGTCGTCGTCCTCCTCATCCTCGTCGTCCTCCTCATCCTCGTCGTCCTCCTCATCCTCGTCGTCCTCCTCACCCTCGTCGTCCTCCTCACCCTCGTCGTCCTCCTCATCCTCGTCGTCCTCCTCATCCTCGTCGTCCACTTCATCCTCGTCGTCCTTTTCATCCCCGTCGTCCTCCTCATTCTCGTCGTTCTTTTCATCCTCGTCGTCCTCCTCATCCTCGTCGTCCTCCTCATCCTCGTCGTCGTCCTCCTCATCCTCGTCGTCCTCTTCATCCTCTTTGTCCTCATCTTCGTCGTCGTCCTCCTCATCCTCGTCGTCCTCCTCATCCTCGTCTTCGTCCTCCTCATCCTCGTCGTCCTCCTCATTCTCGTCGTCGTCTTCATCCTCGTCATCCTCCTCATCCTCGTCGTCCTCCTCATCCTCGTCGTCGTCTTCCTCATCCTCGTCGTCGTCATCCTCATCCTCGACGTCGTCCTCCTCATCTTCGTCGTCGTCCTCCTCATCCTCGTCGTCCTCCTCATCCTCGCCGTCGTCCTCCTCATCCTCGTCGTCGTCCCTTCATCCTCGTCGTCCTCCTCATCCTCGTCGTCGTCCTCCTCATCCTCCTCGTCGTCCTCCTCATCCTCGTCGTCGTCCTCCTCATCCTCGTCGTCCTCCTCATCCTCGCCGTCGTCCTCCTCATCCTCGTCGTCGTCCCTTCATCCTCGTCGTCCTCCTCATCCTCGTCGTCGTCCTCCTCATCCTCCTCGTCGTCCTCCTCATCCTCGTCGTCGTCCTCCTCATCCTCGTCGTCCTCCTCATCCTCGCCGTCGTCCTCCTCATCCTCGTCGTCGTCCCTTCATCCTCGTCGTCCTCCTCATCCTCGTCGTCGTCCTTCTCATCCTCGTCGTCCTCCTCTTCCTCGTCGTCGTCCTCCTCATCCTCGCCGTCGTCCTCTTCATCCTCGTCGTCGTCCTCCTCATCCTCGTCGTCGTCCTCCTCATCCTCGTCGTCGTCCTCATCCTCGTCGTCGTCCTCCTCATCCTCGTCGTCGTCCTTTCATCCTCGTCGTCCTCCTCATTCTCGTCGTCGTCCTCATCCTCGTCGTCGTCATCCTCATCCTCGTCGTCGTCCCTTCATCCTCGTCGACCTCTTCATCCTCGTCGTCGTCCTCCTCATCCTCGTCGTCGTCCCTTCATCCTCGTCGTCCTCCTCATCCTCGTCGTCGTCCTCCTCATCCTCGTCGTCGTCCCTTCATCCTCGTCATCCTCCTCATCCTCGTCGTCGTCCTCCTCATCCTCGTCGTCGTCCTCCTCATCCTCGTCGTCGTCCCTTCATCCTCGTCGTCCTCCTCATCCTCGTCGTCGTCCTCATCCTCGTCGTCGTCCTCATCCTCGTCGTCGTCCCTTCATCCTCGTCGTCTTCCTCATCCTCGTCGTCGTCCTCATCCTCGTCGTCGTCCTCATCCTCGTCGTCGTCCCTTCATCCTCGTCGTCTTCCTCATCCTCGTCGTCGTCCTCATCCTCGTCGTCGTCCTCCTCATCTTCGTCGTCGTCCTCCTCATCCTCGTCTTCGTCCTCCTCATCCTCGTCGTCGTCCTCCTCATCCTCGCCGTCGTCCTCCTCATCCTCGTCGTCGTCCTCCTCATCCTCGTCGTCGTCCCTTCATCCTCGTCGTCCCCCTCATCCTCGTCGTCGTCCTCCTCCTCATCGTCGTCGTCCTCCTCATCCTCGTCGTCGTCCTCCTCCTCATCCTCGTCGTCGTCCTCCTTATCCTCGTCGTAGTCCTCATCCTCGTCGTCGTCCCTTCATCCTCGTCGTCCTCCTCATCCTCGTCGTCGTCCTCCTCATCCTCGTCGTAGTCCTCCTCATCCTCGTCGTCGTCCCTTCATCCTCGTCGTCGTCCTCATCCTCGTCGTCGTCCTCCTCATCCTCGTCGTCGTCCCTTCATCCTCGTCGTCCTCCTCATCCTCGTCGTCGCCCTCCTCATCCTCGTCGTCGTCCTCCTCATCCTCGTCGTCGTCCCTTCATCCTCGTCGTCCTCCTCATCCTCGTCGTCGTCCTCCTCATCCTCGTCGTCGTCCTCCTCATCCTCGTTGTCCTCCTCATCCTCGTCGTCCTCCTCATCCTCGTCGTCGTCCTCCTCATCCTCGTCGTAGTCCTCCTCATCCTCGTCGTCGTCCCTTCATCCTCGTCGTCCTCCTCATCCTCGTCGTCGTCCTCCTCATCCTCGTCGTCGTCCCTTCATCCTCGTCGTCCTCCTCATCCTCGTCGTCGTCTCCCTCATCCTCGTCGTCGTCCTCCTCATCCTCGTCGTCGTCCCTTCATCCTCGTCGTCCTCCTCATCCTCGTCGTCGTCCTCCTCATCCTGGTCGTCGTCCCTTCATCCTCGTCGACCTCTTCATCCTCGTCGTCGTCCTCCTCATCCTCGTCGTCGTCCCTTCATCCTCGTCGTCCTCCTCATCCTCGTCGTCGTCATCCTCGTCGTCGTCTTCCTCATCCTCGTCGTCGTCCTCCTCATCCTCGTCGTCGTCCCTTCATCCTCGTCGTCCTCCTCATCCTCGTCGTCGTCCCTTCATCCTCGTCGTCCTCCTCATCCTCGTCGTCGTCCTCCTCATCCTCGTCGTCGTCCCTTCATCCTCGTCATCCTCCTCATCCTCGTCGTCGTCCTCCTCATCCTCGTCGTCGTCCTCCTCATCCTCGTCGTCGTCCCTTCATCCTCGTCGTCCTCCTCATCCTCGTCGTCGTCCTCATCCTCGTCGTCGTCCTCCTCATCCTCGTCGTCGTCCCTTCATCCTCGTCGTCCTCCTCATCCTCGTCGTCGTCCTCATCCTCGTCGTCGTCCTCCTCATCTTCGTCGTCGTCCTCCTCATCCTCGTCTTCGTCCTCCTCATCCTCGTCGTCGTCCTCCTCATCCTCGCCGTCGTCCTCCTCATCCTCGTCGTCGTCCTCCTCATCCTCGTCGTCGTCCCTTCATCCTCGTCGTCCTCCTCATCCTCGTCGTCGTCCTCCTCCTCATCGTCGTCGTCCTCCTCATCCTCGTCGTCGTCCTCCTCCTCATCCTCGTCGTCGTCCTCCTTATCCTCGTCGTAGTCCTCCTCATCCTCGTCGTCGTCTCTTCATCCTCGTCGTTCTCCTCATCCTCGTCGTCGTCCCTTCATCCTCGTCGACCTCCTCATCCTCGTCGTCGTCCTCTTCATCCTCGTCGTCGTCCTCCTCATCCTCGTCGTCGTCCTCCTCATCCTCGTCGTCCTCCTCCTCATCCTCGTCGTAGTCATCATCCTCGTCGTCGTCCCTTCATCCTCGTCGTCGTCCTCATCCTCGTCGTCGTCCCTTCATCCTCGTCGTCCTCCTCAACCTCGTCGTCGCCCTCCTCATCCTCGTCGTCGTCCTCCTCATCCTCGTCGTCGTCCCTTCATCCTCGTCGTCTTCCTCATCCTCGTCGTCGTCCTCCTCATCCTCGACGTCGTCCTCCTCATCTTCGTCGTCGTCCTCCTCATCCTCGTCGTCCTCCTCATCCTCGCCGTCGTCCTCCTCATCCTCGTCGTCGTCCCTTCATCCTCGTCGTCCTCCTCATCCTCGTCGTCGTCCTCCTCATCCTCCTCGTCGTCCTCCTCATCCTCGTCGTCGTCCTCCTCATCCTCGTCGTCCTCCTCATCCTCGCCGTCGTCCTCCTCATCCTCGTCGTCGTCCCTTCATCCTCGTCGTCCTCCTCATCCTCGTCGTCGTCCTCCTCATCCTCCTCGTCGTCCTCCTCATCCTCGTCGTCGTCCTCTTCATCCTCGTCGTCCTCCTCATCCTCGCCGTCGTCCTCCTCATCCTCGTCGTCGTCCCTTCATCCTCGTCGTCCTCCTCATCCTCGTCGTCGTCCTTCTCATCCTCGTCGTCCTCCTCTTCCTCGTCGTCGTCCTCCTCATCCTCGCCGTCGTCCTCTTCATCCTCGTCGTCGTCCTCCTCATCCTCGTCGTCGTCCTCCTCATCCTCGTCGTCGTCCTCCTCATCCTCGTCGTCGTCCTCCTCATCCTCGTCGTCGTCCTTTCATCCTCGTCGTCCTCCTCATTCTCGTCGTCGTCCTCATCCTCGTCGTCGTCATCCTCATCCTCGTCGTCGTCCCTTCATCCTCGTCGACCTCTTCATCCTCGTCGTCGTCCTCCTCATCCTCGTCGTCGTCCCTTCATCCTCGTCGTCCTCCTCATCCTCGTCGTCGTCCTCCTCATCCTCGTCGTCGTCCCTTCATCCTCGTCATCCTCCTCATCCTCGTCGTCGTCCTCCTCATCCTCGTCGTCGTCCTCCTCATCCTCGTCGTCGTCCCTTCATCCTCGTCGTCCTCCTCATCCTCGTCGTCGTCCTCATCCTCGTCGTCGTCCTCCTCATCCTCGTCGTCGTCCCTTCATCCTCGTCGTCTTCCTCATCCTCGTCGTCGTCCTCATCCTCGTCGTCGTCCTCCTCATCTTCGTCGTCGTCCTCCTCATCCTCGTCTTCGTCCTCCTCATCCTCGTCGTCGTCCTCCTCATCCTCGCCGTCGTCCTCCTCATCCTCGTCGTCGTCCTCCTCATCCTCGTCGTCGTCCCTTCATCCTCGTCGTCCCCCTCATCCTCGTCGTCGTCCTCCTCCTCATCGTCGTCGTCCTCCTCATCCTCGTCGTCGTCCTCCTCCTCATCCTCGTCGTCGTCCTCCTTATCCTCGTCGTAGTCCTCCTCATCCTCGTCGTCGTCCCTTCATCCTCGTCGTCCTCCTCATCCTCGTCGTCGTCCTCCTCATCCTCGTCGTAGTCCTCCTCATCCTCGTCGTCGTCCCTTCATCCTCGTCGTCGTCCTCATCCTCGTCGTCGTCCTCCTCATCCTCGTCGTCGTCCCTTCATCCTCGTCGTCCTCCTCATCCTCGTCGTCGCCCTCCTCATCCTCGTCGTCGTCCTCCTCATCCTCGTCGTCGTCCCTTCATCCTCGTCGTCCTCCTCATCCTCGTCGTCGTCCTCCTCATCCTCGTCGTCGTCCTCCTCATCCTCGTTGTCCTCCTCATCCTCGTCGTCCTCCTCATCCTCGTCGTCGTCCTCCTCATCCTCGTCGTAGTCCTCCTCATCCTCGTCGTCGTCCTTTCATCCTCGTCGTCCTCCTCATCCTCGTCGTCGTCCTCCTCATCCTCGTCGTCGTCACTTCATCCTCGTCGTCCTCCTCATCCTCGTCGTCGTCTTCCTCATCCTCGTCGTCGTCCTCCTCATCCTCGTCGTCGTCCCTTCATCCTCGTCGTCCTCCTCATCCTCGTCGTCGTCCTCCTCATCCTCGTCGTCGTCCCTTCTCCCTCGTCGACCTCTTCATCCTCGTCGTCGTCCTCCTCATCCTCGTCGTCGTCCCTTCATCCTCGTCGTCCTCCTCATCCTCGTCGTCGTCATCCTCGTCGTCGTCTTCCTCATCCTCGTCGTCGTCCTCCTCATCCTCGTCGTCGTCCCTTCATCCTCGTCGTCCTCCTCATCCTCGTCGTCGTCCCTTCATCCTCGTCGTCCTCCTCATCCTCGTCGTCGTCCTCCTCATCCTCGTCGTCGTCCCTTCATCCTCGTCATCCTCCTCATCCTCGTCGTCGTCCTCCTCATCCTCGTCGTCGTCCTCCTCATCCTCGTCGTCGTCCCTTCATCCTCGTCGTCCTCCTCATCCTCGTCGTCGTCCTCATCCTCGTCGTCGTCCTCCTCATCCTCGTCGTCGTCCCTTCATCCTCGTCGTCCTCCTCATCCTCGTCGTCGTCCTCATCCTCGTCGTCGTCCTCCTCATCTTCGTCGTCGTCCTCTTCATCCTCGTCTTCGTCCTCCTCATCCTCGTCGTCGTCCTCCTCATCCTCGCCGTCGTCCTCCTCATCCTCGTCGTCGTCCTCCTCATCCTCGTCGTCGTCCCTTCATCCTCGTCGTCCTCCTCATCCTCGTCGTCGTCCTCCTCCTCATCGTCGTCGTCCTCCTCATCCTCGTCGTCGTCCTCCTCCTCATCCTCGTCGTCGTCCTCCTTATCCTCGTCGTAGTCCTCCTCATCCTCGTCGTCGTCTCTTCATCCTCGTCGTTCTCCTCATCCTCGTCGTCGTCCCTTCATCCTCGTCGACCTCCTCATCCTCGTCGTCGTCCTCCTCATCCTCGTCGTCGTCCTCCTCATCCTCGTCGTCGTCCTCCTCATCCTCGTCGTCCTCCTCCTCATCCTCGTCGTAGTCATCATCCTCGTCGTCGTCCCTTCATCCTCGTCGTCGTCCTCATCCTCGTCGTCGTCCCTTCATCCTCGTCGTCCTCCTCATCCTCGTCGTCGCCCTCCTCATCCTCGTCGTCGTCCTCCTCATCCTCGTCGTCGTCCCTTCATCCTCGTCGTCCTCCTCATCCTCGTCGTCGTCCTCCTCATCCTCGTCGTCGTCCTCCTCATCCTCGTTGTCCTCCTCATCCTCGTCGTCCTCCTCATCCTCGTCGTCGTCCTCCTCATCCTCGTCGTAGTCCTCCTCATCCTCGTCGTCGTCCCTTCATCCTCGTCGTCCTCCTCATCCTCGTCGTCGTCCTCCTCATCCTCGTCGTCGTCCCTTCATCCTCGTCGTCCTCCTCAACCTCGTCGTCGTCTTCCTCATCCTCGTCGTCGTCCTCCTCATCCTCGTCGTCGTCCCTTCATCCTCGTCGTCCTCCTCATCCTCGTCGTCGTCCTCCTCATCCTCGTCGTCGTCCCTTCATCCTCGTCGACCTCTTCATCCTCGTCGTCGTCCTCCTCATCCTCGTCGTCGTCCCTTCATCCTCGTCGTCCTCCTCATCCTCGTCGTCGTCTTCCTCATCCTCGTCGTCGTCCTCCTCATCCTCGTCGTCGTCCCTTCATCCTCGTCGTCCTCCTCATCCTCGTCGTCGTCCTCCTCATCCTCGTCGTCGTCCCTTCATCCTCGTCGACCTCTTCATCCTCGTCGTCGTCCTCCTCATCCTCGTCGTCGTCCCTTCATCCTCGTCGTCCTCCTCATCCTCGTCGTCGTCCTCCTCATCCTCGTCGTCGTCCCTTCATCCTCGTCATCCTCCTCATCCTCGTCGTCGTCCTCCTCATCCTCGTCGTCGTCCTCCTCATCCTCGTCGTCGTCCCTTCATCCTCGTCGTCCTCATCCTCGTCGTCGTCCTCATCCTCGTCGTCGTCCTCCTCATCCTCGTCGTCGTCCCTTCATCCTCGTCGTCCTCCTCATCCTCGTCGTCGTCCTCATCCTCGTCGTCGTCCTCCTCATCCCCGTCGTCGTCCTCCTCATCCTCGTCGTCGTCCTCCTCATCCTCGTCGTCCTCCTCCTCATCCTCGTCGTAGTCCTCATCCTCGTCGTCGTCCTTTCATCCTCGTTGTCCTCCTCATCCTCGTCGTCGTCCTCCTCATCCTCGTCGTCGTCCTCCTCATCCTCGTCGTCGTCCCTTCATCCTCGTCGACCTCCTCATCCTCGTCGTCCTCCTCATCCTCGTCGTCGTCCTCCTCATCCTCGTCGTCGTCCTCCTCATCCTCGTCGTCCTCCTCCTCATCCTCGTCGTAGTCATCATCCTCGTCGTCGTCCCTTCATCCTCGTCGTCGTCCTCATCCTCGTCGTCGTCCTCCTCATCCTCGTCGTCGTCCCTTCATCCTCGTCGTCCTCCTCATCCTCGTCGTCGTCCTCCTCATCCTCGTCTTCGTCCCTTCATCCTCGTCGTCCTCCTCCCTGTCCTCCTCGTCGTCCTCAGCATCTCCTCGTCGTCCTCCTCCCCGTCATCCTCGTCGACCTCAGCCTCTGCTCGTCGTCCTCCTCATCCTCGTCGTCGTCCTCCTCATCCCCGTCGTCGTCCCTTCATCCTCGTCGTCCTCCTCATCCTCGTCGTCGTCCTCCTCATCCTCGTCGTCGTCCTCCTCATCCTCGTTGTCCTCCTCATCCTCGTCGTCCTCCTCATCCTCGTCGTCGTCCTTCTCATCCTCGTCGTCCTCCTCCTTATCCTCGTCGTAGTCCTCATCCTCGTCGTCGTCCTTTCATCCTCGTTGTCCTCCTCATCCTCGTCGTTGTCCTCCTCATCCTCGTCGTCGTCCTCCTCATCCTCGTCGTCGTCCCTTCATCCTCGTCGACCTCCTCATCCTCGTCGTCGTCCTCCTCATCCTCGTCGTCGTCCTCCTCATCCTCGTCGTCGTCCTCCTCATCCTCGTCGTCCTCCTCCTCATCCTCGTCGTAGTCCTCATCCTCGTCGTCGTCCCTTCATCCTCGTCGTCGTCCTCATCCTCGTCGTCGTCCTCCTCATCCTCGTCGTCGTCCCTTCATCCTCGTCGTCCTCCTCATCCTCGTCGTCGTCCTCCTCATCCTCGTCTTCGTCCCTTCATCCTCGTCGTCCTCCTCCCTGTCCTCCTCGTCGTCCTCAGCATCTCCTCGTCGTCCTCCTCCTCGTCATCCTCGTCGACCTCAGCCTCTGCTCGTCGTCCTCCTCAACCTCGTCGTCCTTTTCACCCTCGTCGTCCTCCTCATCCTCGTCGTCCTCTTCACCCTCGTCGTCGTCCTCCTCATCCTCGTCGTCCTCCTCATCCTCGTCGTCCTCCTCATCCTCGTCGTCCTCCTCACCCTCGTCGTCCTCCTCACCCTCGTCGTCCTCCTCATCCTCGTCGTCCTCCTCATCCTCGTCGTCCACTTCATCCTCGTCGTCCTTTTCATCCCCGTCGTCCTCCTCATTCTCGTCGTTCTTTTCATCCTCGTCGTCCTCCTCATCCTCGTCGTCCTCCTCATCCTCGTCGTCGTCCTCCTCATCCTCGTCGTCCTCTTCATCCTCTTTGTCCTCATCTTCGTCGTCGTCCTCCTCATCCTCGTCGTCCTCCTCATCCTCGTCTTCGTCCTCCTCATCCTCGTCGTCCTCCTCATTCTCGTCGTCGTCTTCATCCTCGTCATCCTCCTCATCCTCGTCGTCCTCCTCATCCTCGTCGTCGTCTTCTTCATCCTCGTCGTCGTCCTCCTCATCCTCGACGTCGTCCTCCTCATCTTCGTCGTCGTCCTCCTCATCCTCGTCGTCCTCCTCATCCTCGCCGTCGTCCTCCTCATCCTCGTCGTCGTCCCTTCATCCTCGTCGTCCTCCTCATCCTCGTCGTCGTCCTCCTCATCCTCCTCGTCGTCCTCCTCATCCTCGTCGTCGTCCTCCTCATCCTCGTCGTCCTCCTCATCCTCGCCGTCGTCCTCCTCATCCTCGTCGTCGTCCCTTCATCCTCGTCGTCCTCCTCATCCTCGTCGTCGTCCTCCTCATCCTCCTCGTCGTCCTCCTCATCCTCGTCGTCGTCCTCCTCATCCTCGTCGTCCTCCTCATCCTCGCCGTCGTCCTCCTCATCCTCGTCGTCGTCCCTTCATCCTCGTCGTCCTCCTCATCCTCGTCGTCGTCCTTCTCATCCTCGTCGTCCTCCTCTTCCTCGTCGTCGTCCTCCTCATCCTTGCCGTCGTCCTCTTCATCCTCGTCGTCGTCCTCCTCATCCTCGTCGTCGTCCTCCTCATCCTCGTCGTCGTCCTCATCTTCGTCGTCGTCCTCCTCATCCTCGTCGTCGTCCTTTCATCCTCGTCGTCCTCCTCATTCTCGTCGTCGTCCTCATCCTCGTCGTCGTCATCCTCATCCTCGTCGTCGTCCCTTCATCCTCGTCGACCTCTTCATCCTCGTCGTCGTCCTCCTCATCCTCGTCGTCGTCCCTTCATCCTCGTCGTCCTCCTCATCCTCGTCGTCGTCCTCCTCATCCTCGTCGTCGTCCCTTCATCCTCGTCATCCTCCTCATCCTCGTCGTCGTCCTCCTCATCCTCGTCGTCGTCCTCCTCATCCTCGTCGTCGTCCCTTCATCCTCGTCGTCCTCCTCATCCTCGTCGTCGTCCTCATCCTCGTCGTCGTCCTCCTCATCCTCGTCGTCGTCCCTTCATCCTCGTCGTCTTCCTCATCCTCGTCGTCGTCCTCATCCTCGTCGTCGTCCTCCTCATCTTCGTCGTCGTCCTCCTCATCCTCGTCTTCGTCCTCCTCATCCTCGTCGTCGTCCTCCTCATCCTCGCCGTCGTCCTCTTCATCCTCGTCGTCGTCCTCCTCATCCTCGTCGTCGTCCCTTCATCCTCGTCGTCCCCCTCATCCTCGTCGTCGTCCTCCTCCTCATCGTCGTCGTCCTCCTCATCCTCGTCGTCGTCCTCCTCCTCATCCTCGTCGTCGTCCTCCTTATCCTCGTCGTAGTCCTCCTCATCCTCGTCGTCGTCCCTTCATCCTCGTCGTCCTCCTCATCCTCGTCGTCGTCCTCCTCATCCTCGTCGTAGTCCTCCTCATCCTCGTCGTCGTCCCTTCATCCTCGTCGTCGTCCTCATCCTCGTCGTCGTCCTCCTCATCCTCGTCGTCGTCCCTTCATCCTCGTCGTCCTCCTCATCCTCGTCGTCGCCCTCCTCATCCTCGTCGTCGTCCTCCTCATCCTCGTCGTCGTCCCTTCATCCTCGTCGTCCTCCTCATCCTCGTCGTCGTCCTCCTCATCCTCGTCGTCGTCCTCCTCATCCTCGTTGTCCTCCTCATCCTCGTCGTCCTCCTCATCCTCGTCGTCGTCCTCCTCATCCTCGTCGTAGTCCTCCTCATCCTCGTCGTCGTCCCTTCATCCTCGTCGTCCTCCTCATCCTCGTCGTCGTCCTCCTCATCCTCGTCGTCGTCCCTTCATCCTCGTCGTCCTCCTCATAATCGTCGTCGTCTTCCTCATCCTCGTCGTCGTCCTCCTCATCCTCGTCGTCGTCCCTTCATCCTCGTCGTCCTCCTCATCCTCGTCGTCGTCCTCCTCATCCTCGTCGTCGTCCCTTCATCCTCGTCGACCTCTTCATCCTCGTCGTCGTCCTCCTCATCCTCGTCGTCGTCCCTTCATCCTCGTCGTCCTCCTCATCCTCGTCGTCGTCATCCTCGTCGTCGTCTTCCTCATCCTCGTCGTCGTCCTCCTCATCCTCGTCGTCGTCCCTTCATCCTCGTCGTCCTCCTCATCCTCGTCGTCGTCCTCATCCTCGTCGTCGTCCTCCTCATCCCCGTCGTCGTCTTCCTCATCCTCGTCGTCGTCCTCCTCATCCTCGTCGTCGTCCCTTCATCCTCGTCTTCCTCCTCATCCTCGTCGTCGTCCTCCTCATCCTCGTCGTCGTCCCTTCATCCTCGTCATCCTCCTCATCCTCGTCGTCGTCCTCCTCATCCTCGTCGTCGTCCTCCTCATCCTCGTCGTCGTCCCTTCATCCTCGTCGTCCTCATCCTCGTCGTCGTCCTCATCCTCGTCGTCGTCCTCCTCATCCTCGTCGTCGTCCCTTCATCCTCGTCGTCCTCCTCATCCTCGTCGTCGTCCTCATCCTCGTCGTCGTCCTCCTCATCCCCGTCGTCGTCCTCCTCATCCTCGTCGTCGTCCTCCTCATCCTCGTCGTCCTCCTCCTCATCCTCGTCGTAGTCCTCATCCTCGTCGTCGTCCTTTCATCCTCGTTGTCCTCCTCATCCTCGTCGTCGTCCTCCTCATCCTCGTCGTCGTCCTCCTCATCCTCGTCGTCGTCCCTTCATCCTCGTCGACCTCCTCATCCTCGTCGTCGTCCTCCTCATCCTCGTCGTCGTCGTCCTCATCCTCGTCGTCGTCCTCCTCATCCTCGTCGTCGTCCTCCTCATCCTCGTCGTCGTCCTCCTCATCCTCGTCGTCCTC
The DNA here is from genome assembly GCA_949752735.1 of Lumbricus terrestris. Taxonomy (NCBI): domain Eukaryota; kingdom Metazoa; phylum Annelida; class Clitellata; order Crassiclitellata; family Lumbricidae; genus Lumbricus; species Lumbricus terrestris. The sequence goes on from OX457053.1 coordinate 23,527,754, forward strand.
CTCCTCATCCTCGTCGTAGTCATCATCCTCGTCGTCGTCCCTTCATCCTCGTCGTCGTCCTCATCCTCGTCGTCGTCCTCCTCATCCTCGTCGTCGTCCCTTCATCCTCGTCGTCCTCCTCATCCTCGTCGTCGTCCTCCTCATCCTCGTCTTCGTCCCTTCATCCTCGTCGTCCTCCTCCCTGTCCTCCTCGTCGTCCTCAGCATCTCCTCGTCGTCCTCCTCCCCGTCATCCTCGTCGACCTCAGCCTCTGCTCGTCGTCCTCCTCATCCTCGTCGTCGTCCTCCTCATCCTCGTCGTCGTCCCTTCATCCTCGTCGTCCTCCTCATCCTCGTCGTCGTCCTCCTCATCCTCGTCGTCGTCCTCCTCATCCTCGTTGTCCTCCTCATCCTCGTCGTCCTCCTCATCCTCGTCGTCGTCCTCCTCATCCTCGTCGTAGTCCTCCTCATCCTCGTCGTCGTCCCTTCATCCTCGTCGTCGTCCTCCTCATCCTCGTCGTCGTCCTCCTCATCCTCGTCGTCGTCCCTTCATCCTCGTCGTCCTCCTCATCCTCGTCGTCGTCTTCCTCATCCTCGTCGTCGTCCTTCTCATCCTCGTCGTCGTCCCTTCATCCTCGTCGTCCTCCTCATCCTCGTCGTCGTCCTCATCCTCGTCGTCGTCCTCCTCATCCTCGTCGTCGTCCCTTCATCCTCGTCGACCTCTTCATCCTCGTCGTCGTCCTCCTCATCCTCGTCGTCGTCCCTTCATCCTCGTCGTCCTCCTCATCCTCGTCGTCGTCCTCCTCATCCTCGTCGTCGTCCCTTCATCCTCGTCATCCTCCTCATCCTCGTCGTCGTCCTCCTCATCCTCGTCGTCGTCCTCCTCATCCTCGTCGTCGTCCCTTCATCCTCGTCGTCCTCCTCATCCTCGTCGTCGTCATCCTCGTCGTCGTCTTCCTCATCCTCGTCGTCGTCCTCCTCATCCTCGTCGTCGTCCCTTCATCCTCGTCGTCCTCCTCATCCTCGTCGTCGTCCTCATCCTCGTCGTCGTCCTCCTCATCCCCGTCGTCGTCTTCCTCATCCTCGTCGTCGTCCTCCTCATCCTCGTCGTCGTCCCTTCATCCTCGTCGTCCTCCTCATCCTCGTCGTCGTCCTCCTCATCCTCGTCGTCGTCCCTTCATCCTCGTCATCCTCCTCATCCTCGTCGTCGTCCTCCTCATCCTCGTCGTCGTCCTCCTCATCCTCGTCGTCGTCCCTTCATCCTCGTCGTCCTCATCCTCGTCGTCGTCCTCATCCTCGTCGTCGTCCTCCTCATCCTCGTCGTCGTCCCTTCATCCTCGTCGTCCTCCTCATCCTCGTCGTCGTCCTCATCCTCGTCGTCGTCCTCCTCATCCCCGTCGTCGTCCTCCTCATCCTCGTCGTCGTCCTCCTCATCCTCGTCGTCCTCCTCCTCATCCTCGTCGTAGTCCTCATCCTCGTCGTCGTCCTTTCATCCTCGTTGTCCTCCTCATCCTCGTCGTCGTCCTCCTCATCCTCGTCGTCGTCCTCCTCATCCTCGTCGTCGTCCCTTCATCCTCGTCGACCTCCTCATCCTCGTCGTCGTCCTCCTCATCCTCGTCGTCGTCGTCGTCGTCCTCATCCTCGTCGTCGTCCTCCTCATCCTCGTCGTCGTCCTCCTCATTTTCGTCGTCGTCCTCCTCATCCTCGTCGTCCTCCTCCTCATCCTCGTCGTAGTCATCATCCTCGTCGTCGTCCCTTCATCCTCGTCGTCGTCCTCATCCTCGTCGTCGTCCTCCTCATCCTCGTCGTCGTCCCTTCATCCTCGTCGTCCTCCTCATCCTCGTCGTCGTCCTCCTCATCCTCGTCTTCGTCCCTTCATCCTCGTCGTCCTCCTCCCTGTCCTCCTCGTCGTCCTCAGCATCTCCTCGTCGTCCTCCTCCCCGTCATCCTCGTCGACCTCAGCCTCTGCTCGTCGTCCTCCTCATCCTCGTCGTCGTCCTCCTCATCCTCGTCGTCGTCCCTTCATCCTCGTCGTCCTCCTCATCCTCGTCGTCGTCCTCCTCATCCTCGTCGTCGTCCTCCTCATCCTCGTTGTCCTCCTCATCCTCGTCGTCCTCCTCATCCTCGTCGTCGTCCTCCTCATCCTCGTCGTAGTCCTCCTCATCCTCGTCGTCGTCCCTTCATCCTCGTCGTCGTCCTCCTCATCCTCGTCGTCGTCCTCCTCATCCTCGTCGTCGTCCCTTCATCCTCGTCGTCCTCCTCATCCTCGTCGTCGTCTTCCTCATCCTCGTCGTCGTCCTTCTCATCCTCGTCGTCGTCCCTTCATCCTCGTCGTCGTCCCTTCATCCTCGTCATCCTCTTCATCCTCGTCGACCTCTTCATCCTCGTCGTCGTCCTCCTCATCCTCGTCGTCGTCCCTTCATCCTCGTCGTCCTCCTCATCCTCGTCGTCGTCCTCCTCATCCTCGTCGTCGTCCCTTCATCCTCGTCATCCTCCTCATCCTCGTCGTCGTCCTCCTCATCCTCGTCGTCGTCCTCCTCATCCTCGTCGTCGTCCCTTCATCCTCGTCGTCCTCCTCATCCTCGTCGTCGTCATCCTCGTCGTCGTCTTCCTCATCCTCGTCGTCGTCCCTTCATCCTCGTCGTCGTCCCTTCATCCTCGTCGTCCTCCTCATCCTCGTCGTCGTCCTCATCCTCGTCGTCGTCCTCCTCATCCCCGTCGTCGTCTTCCTCATCCTCGTCGTCGTCCTCCTCATCCTCGTCGTCGTCCCTTCATCCTCGTCGTCCTTCTCATCCTCGTCGTCGTCCTCCTCATCCTCGTCGTCGTCCCTTCATCCTCGTCATCCTCCTCATCCTCGTCGTCGTCCTCCTCATCCTCGTCGTCGTCCTCCTCATCCTCGTCGTCGTCCCTTCATCCTCGTCGTCCTCATCCTCGTCGTCGTCCTCATCCTCGTCGTCGTCCTCCTCATCCTCGTCGTCGTCCCTTCATCCTCGTCGTCCTCCTCATCCTCGTCGTCGTCCTCATCCTCGTCGTCGTCCTCCTCATCCCCGTCGTCGTCCTCCTCATCCTCGTCGTCGTCCTCCTCATCCTCGTCGTCCTCCTCCTCATCCTCGTCGTAGTCCTCATCCTCGTCGTCGTCCTTTCATCCTCGTTGTCCTCCTCATCCTCGTCGTCGTCCTCCTCATCCTCGTCGTCGTCCTCCTCATCCTCGTCGTCGTCCCTTCATCCTCGTCGACCTCCTCATCCTCGTCGTCGTCCTCCTCATCCTCGTCGTCGTCGTCCTCATCCTCGTCGTCGTCCTCCTCATCCTCGTCGTCGTCCTCCTCATCCTCGTCGTCGTCCTCCTCATCCTCGTCGTCCTCCTCCTCATCCTCGTCGTAGTCATCATCCTCGTCGTCGTCCCTTCATCCTCGTCGTCGTCCTCATCCTCGTCGTCGTCCTCCTCATCCTCGTCGTCGTCCCTTCATCCTCGTCGTCCTCCTCATCCTCGTCGTCGTCCTCCTCATCCTCGTCTTCGTCCCTTCATCCTCGTCGTCCTCCTCCCTGTCCTCCTCGTCGTCCTCAGCATCTCCTCGTCGTCCTCCTCCCCGTCATCCTCGTCGACCTCAGCCTCTGCTCGTCGTCCTCCTCATCCTCGTCGTCGTCCTCCTCATCCTCGTCGTCGTCCCTTCATCCTCGTCGTCCTCCTCATCCTCGTCGTCGTCCTCCTCATCCTCGTCGTCGTCCTCCTCATCCTCGTTGTCCTCCTCATCCTCGTCGTCCTCCTCATCCTCGTCGTCGTCCTCCTCATCCTCGTCGTAGTCCTCCTCATCCTCGTCGTCGTCCCTTCATCCTCGTCGTCGTCCTCCTCATCCTCGTCGTCGTCCTCCTCATCCTCGTCGTCGTCCCTTCATCCTCGTCGTCCTCCTCATCCTCGTCGTCGTCTTCCTCATCCTCGTCGTCGTCCTTCTCATCCTCGTCGTCGTCCCTTCATCCTCGTCGTCCTCCTCATCCTCGTCGTCGTCCTCATCCTCGTCGTCGTCCTCCTCATCCTCGTCGTCGTCCCTTCATCCTCGTCGACCTCTTCATCCTCGTCGTCGTCCTCCTCATCCTCGTCGTCGTCCCTTCATCCTCGTCGTCCTCCTCATCCTCGTCGTCGTCCTCCTCATCCTCGTCGTCGTCCCTTCATCCTCGTCATCCTCCTCATCCTCGTCGTCGTCCTCCTCATCCTCGTCGTCGTCCTCCTCATCCTCGTCGTCGTCCCTTCATCCTCGTCGTCCTCATCCTCGTCGTCGTCCTCATCCTCGTCGTCGTCCTCCTCATCCTCGTCGTCGTCCCTTCATCCTCGTCGTCCTCCTCATCCTCGTCGTCGTCCTCATCCTCGTCGTCGTCCTCCTCATCCCCGTCGTCGTCCTCCTCATCCTCGTCGTCGTCCTCCTCATCCTCGTCGTCCTCCTCCTCATCCTCGTCGTAGTCCTCATCCTCGTCGTCGTCCTTTCATCCTCGTTGTCCTCCTCATCCTCGTCGTCGTCCTCCTCATCCTCGTCGTCGTCCTCCTCATCCTCGTCGTCGTCCCTTCATCCTCGTCGACCTCCTCATCCTCGTCGTCGTCCTCCTCATCCTCGTCGTCGTCTTCCTCATCCTCGTCGTCGTCCTCCTCATCCTCGTCGTCGTCCCTTCATCCTCGTCGTCCTCCTCATCCTCGTCGTCGTCCTCCTCATCCTCGTCGTCGTCCCTTCATCCTCGTCATCCTCCTCATCCTCGTCGTCGTCCTCCTCATCCTCGTCGTCGTCCTCCTCATCCTCGTCGTCGTCCCTTCATCCTCGTCGTCCTCATCCTCGTCGTCGTCCTCATCCTCGTCGTCGTCCTCCTCATCCTCGTCGTCGTCCCTTCATCCTCGTCGTCCTCCTCATCCTCGTCGTCGTCCTCATCCTCGTCGTCGTCCTCCTCATCCCCGTCGTCGTCCTCCTCATCCTCGTCGTCGTCCTCCTCATCCTCGTCGTCCTCCTCCTCATCCTCGTCGTAGTCCTCATCCTCGTCGTCGTCCTTTCATCCTCGTTGTCCTCCTCATCCTCGTCGTCGTCCTCCTCATCCTCGTCGTCGTCCTCCTCATCCTCGTCGTCGTCCCTTCATCCTCGTCGACCTCCTCATCCTCGTCGTCGTCCTCCTCATCCTCGTCGTCGTCGTCCTCATCCTCGTCGTCGTCCTCCTCATCCTCGTCGTCGTCCTCCTCATCCTCGTCGTCGTCCTCCTCATCCTCGTCGTCCTCCTCCTCATCCTCGTCGTAGTCATCATCCTCGTCGTCGTCCCTTCATCCTCGTCGTCGTCCTCATCCTCGTCGTCGTCCTCCTCATCCTCGTCGTCGTCCCTTCATCCTCGTCGTCCTCCTCATCCTCGTCGTCGTCCTCCTCATCCTCGTCTTCGTCCCTTCATCCTCGTCGTCCTCCTCCCTGTCCTCCTCGTCGTCCTCAGCATCTCCTCGTCGTCCTCCTCCCCGTCATCCTCGTCGACCTCAGCCTCTGCTCGTCGTCCTCCTCATCCTCGTCGTCGTCCTCCTCATCCTCGTCGTCGTCCCTTCATCCTCGTCGTCCTCCTCATCCTCGTCGTCGTCCTCCTCATCCTCGTCGTCGTCCTCCTCATCCTCGTTGTCCTCCTCATCCTCGTCGTCCTCCTCATCCTCGTCGTCGTCCTCCTCATCCTCGTCGTAGTCCTCCTCATCCTCGTCGTCGTCCCTTCATCCTCGTCGTCGTCCTCCTCATCCTCGTCGTCGTCCTCCTCATCCTCGTCGTCGTCCCTTCATCCTCGTCGTCCTCCTCATCCTCGTCGTCGTCTTCCTCATCCTCGTCGTCGTCCTTCTCATCCTCGTCGTCGTCCCTTCATCCTCGTCGTCGTCCCTTCATCCTCGTCATCCTCTTCATCCTCGTCGACCTCTTCATCCTCGTCGTCGTCCTCCTCATCCTCGTCGTCGTCCCTTCATCCTCGTCGTCCTCCTCATCCTCGTCGTCGTCCTCCTCATCCTCGTCGTCGTCCCTTCATCCTCGTCATCCTCCTCATCCTCGTCGTCGTCCTCCTCATCCTCGTCGTCGTCCTCCTCATCCTCGTCGTCGTCCCTTCATCCTCGTCGTCCTCCTCATCCTCGTCGTCGTCATCCTCGTCGTCGTCTTCCTCATCCTCGTCGTCGTCCTCCTCATCCTCGTCGTCGTCCCTTCATCCTCGTCGTCCTCCTCATCCTCGTCGTCGTCCTCATCCTCGTCGTCGTCCTCCTCATCCCCGTCGTCGTCTTCCTCATCCTCGTCGTCGTCCTCCTCATCCTCGTCGTCGTCCCTTCATCCTCGTCGTCCTCCTCATCCTCGTCGTCGTCCTCCTCATCCTCGTCGTCGTCCCTTCATCCTCGTCATCCTCCTCATCCTCGTCGTCGTCCTCCTCATCCTCGTCGTCGTCCTCCTCATCCTCGTCGTCGTCCCTTCATCCTCGTCGTCCTCATCCTCGTCGTCGTCCTCATCCTCGTCGTCGTCCTCCTCATCCTCGTCGTCGTCCCTTCATCCTCGTCGTCCTCCTCATCCTCGTCGTCGTCCTCATCCTCGTCGTCGTCCTCCTCATCCCCGTCGTCGTCCTCCTCATCCTCGTCGTCGTCCTCCTCATCCTCGTCGTCCTCCTCCTCATCCTCGTCGTAGTCCTCATCCTCGTCGTCGTCCTTTCATCCTCGTTGTCCTCCTCATCCTCGTCGTCGTCCTCCTCATCCTCGTCGTCGTCCTCCTCATCCTCGTCGTCGTCCCTTCATCCTCGTCGACCTCCTCATCCTCGTCGTCGTCCTCCTCATCCTCGTCGTCGTCGTCCTCATCCTCGTCGTCGTCCTCCTCATCCTCGTCGTCGTCCTCCTCATCCTCGTCGTCGTCCTCCTCATCCTCGTCGTCCTCCTCCTCATCCTCGTCGTAGTCATCATCCTCGTCGTCGTCCCTTCATCCTCGTCGTCGTCCTCATCCTCGTCGTCGTCCTCCTCATCCTCGTCGTCGTCCCTTCATCCTCGTCGTCCTCCTCATCCTCGTCGTCGTCCTCCTCATCCTCGTCTTCGTCCCTTCATCCTCGTCGTCCTCCTCCCTGTCCTCCTCGTCGTCCTCAGCATCTCCTCGTCGTCCTCCTCCCCGTCATCCTCGTCGACCTCAGCCTCTGCTCGTCGTCCTCCTCATCCTCGTCGTCGTCCTCCTCATCCTCGTCGTCGTCCCTTCATCCTCGTCGTCCTCCTCATCCTCGTCGTCGTCCTCCTCATCCTCGTCGTCGTCCTCCTCATCCTCGTTGTCCTCCTCATCCTCGTCGTCCTCCTCATCCTCGTCGTCGTCCTCCTCATCCTCGTCGTAGTCCTCCTCATCCTCGTCGTCGTCCCTTCATCCTCGTCGTCGTCCTCCTCATCCTCGTCGTCGTCCTCCTCATCCTCGTCGTCGTCCCTTCACCCTCGTCGTCCTCCTCATCCTCGTCGTCCTCTTCACCCTCGTCGTCGTCCTCCTCATCCTCGTCGTCCTCCTCATCCTCGTCGTCCTCCTCACCCTCGTCGTCCTCCTCACCCTCGTCGTCCTCCTCATCCTCGTCGTCCTCCTCATCCTCGTCGTCCACTTCATCCTCGTCGTCCTTTTCATCCCCGTCGTCGTCCTCCTCATTCTCGTCGTTCTTTTCATCCTCGTCGTCCTCCTCATTCCCGTCGTCGTCCTCCTCAACCTCGTCGTCCTCTTCATCCTCTTTGTCCTCATCTTCGTCGTCGTCCTCCTCATCCTCGTCGTCCTCCTCATCCTCGTCTTCGTCCTCCTCATCCTCGTCGTCCTCCTCATTCTCGTCGTCGTCCTCATCCTCGTCATCCTCCTCATCCTCGTCGTCCTCCTCATCCTCGTCGTCGTCTTCCTCATCCTCGTCGTCGTCCTCCTCATCCTCGACGTCCTCCTCCTCATCTTCGTCGTCGTCCTCCTCATCCTCGTCGTCCTCCTCATCCTCGCCGTCGTCCTCCTCATCCTCGTCGTCGTCTCTTCATCCTCGTCGTCCTCCTCATCCTCGTCGTCGTCCTCCTCATCCTCTTCGTCGTCCTCCTCATCCTCGTCGTCGTCCTCCTCATCCTCGTCGTCCTCCTCATCCTCGTCGTCGTCCTCCTCATCCTCGTCGTCGTCCCTTCATCCTCGTCGACCTCTTCATCCTCGTCGTCGTCCTCCTCATCCTCGTCGTCGTCTCTTCATCCTCGTCGTCCTCCTCATCCTCGTCCTCCTCATCCTCGTCGTCGTCCCTTCATCCTCGTCATCCTCCTCATCCTCGTCGTCGTCCTCCTCATCCTCGTCGTCGTCCCTTCATCCTCGTCGTCCTCATCCTCGTCGTCGTCCTCATCCTCGTCGTCGTCCTCCTCATCCTCGTCGTCGTCCCTTCATCCTCGTCGTCCTCCTCATCCTCGTCGTCGTCCTCATCCTCGTCGTCGTCCTCCTCATCCCCGTCGTCGTCCTCCTCATCCTCGTCGTCGTCCTCCTCATCCTCGTCGTCCTCCTCCTCATCCTCGTCGTAGTCCTCATCCTCGTCGTCGTCCTTTCATCCTCGTTGTCCTCCTCATCCTCGTCGTCGTCCTCCTCATCCTCGTCGTCGTCCTCCTCATCCTCGTCGTCGTCCCTTCATCCTCTTTGTCCTCATCTTCGTCGTCGTCCTCCTCATCCTCGTCGTCCTCCTCATCCTCGTCTTCGTCCTCCTCATCCTCGTCGTCCTCCTCATTCTCGTCGTCGTCCTCATCCTCGTCATCCTCCTCATTCTCGTCGTTCTTTTCATCCTCGTCGTCCTCCTCATTCCCGTCGTCGTCCTCCTCAACCTCGTCGTCCTCTTCATCCTCTTTGTCCTCATCTTCGTCGTCGTCCTCCTCATCCTCGTCGTCCTCCTCATCCTCGTCTTCGTCCTCCTCATCCTCGTCGTCCTCCTCATTCTCGTCGTCGTCCTCATCCTCGTCATCCTCCTCATCCTCGTCGTCCTCCTCATCCTCGTCGTCGTCTTCCTCATCCTCGTCGTCGTCCTCCTCATCCTCGACGTCCTCCTCCTCATCTTCGTCGTCGTCCTCCTCATCCTCGTCGTCCTCCTCATCCTCGCCGTCGTCCTCCTCATCCTCGTCGTCGTCTCTTCATCCTCGTCGTCCTCCTCATCCTCGTCGTCGTCCTCCTCATCCTCTTCGTCGTCCTCCTCATCCTCGTCGTCGTCCTCCTCATCCTCGTCGTCCTCCTCATCCTCGTCGTCGTCCTCCTCATCCTCGTCGTCGTCCCTTCATCCTCGTCGACCTCTTCATCCTCGTCGTCGTCCTCCTCATCCTCGTCGTCGTCTCTTCATCCTCGTCGTCCTCCTCATCCTCGTCCTCCTCATCCTCGTCGTCGTCCCTTCATCCTCGTCATCCTCCTCATCCTCGTCGTCGTCCTCCTCATCCTCGTCGTCGTCCCTTCATCCTCGTCGTCCTCATCCTCGTCGTCGTCCTCATCCTCGTCGTCGTCCTCCTCATCCTCGTCGTCGTCCCTTCATCCTCGTCGTCCTCCTCATCCTCGTCGTCGTCCTCATCCTCGTCGTCGTCCTCCTCATCCCCGTCGTCGTCCTCCTCATCCTCGTCGTCGTCCTCCTCATCCTCGTCGTCCTCCTCCTCATCCTCGTCGTAGTCCTCATCCTCGTCGTCGTCCTTTCATCCTCGTTGTCCTCCTCATCCTCGTCGTCGTCCTCCTCATCCTCGTCGTCGTCCTCCTCATCCTCGTCGTCGTCCCTTCATCCTCGTCGTCCTCCTCATCCTCGTCGTCGTCCTCCTCATCCTCGTCGTCCTCCTCATCCTCGTCTTCGTCCTCCTCATCCTCGTCGTCCTCCTCATTCTCGTCGTCGTCCTCATCCTCGTCAACCTCCTCATCCTCGTCGTCCTCCTCATCCTCGTCGTCGTCTTCCTCATCCTCGTCGTCGTCCTCCTCATCCTCGACGTCCTCCTCCTCATCTTCGTCGTCGTCCTCCTCATCCTCGTCGTCCTCCTCATCCTCGCCGTCGTCCTCCTCATCCTCGTCGTCGTCTGTTCATCCTCGTCGTCCTCCTCATCCTCGTCGTCGTCCTCCTCATCCTCTTCGTCGTCCTCCTCATCCTCGTCGTCGTCCTCCTCATCCTCGTCGTCGTCCTCATCCTCGCCGTCGTCCTCCTCATCCTCGTCGTCGTCCCTTCATCCTCGTCGTCCTCCTCATCCTCGTCGTCGTCCTCCTCATCCTCCTCGTCGTCCTCCTCATCCTCGTCGTCGTCCTCCTCATCCTCGTCGTCCTCCTCATCCTCGCCGTCGTCCTCCTCATCCTCGTCGTCGTCCCTTCATCCTCGTCGTCCTCCTCATCCTCGTCGTCGTCCTCCTCATCCTCGTCGTCGTCCTCCTCATCCTCGTCGTCGTCCCTTCATCCTCGTCGACCTCCTCATCTTCGTCGTCGTCCTCCTCATCCTCGTCGTCGTCCTCCTCATCCTCGTCGTCGTCCTCCTCATCCTCGTCGTCCTCCTCCTCATCCTCGTCGTAGTCCTCATCCTCGTCGTCGTCCCTTCATCCTCGTCGTCGTCCTCATCCTCGTCGTCGTCCTCCTCATCCTCTTCGTCGTCCCTTCATCCTCGTCGTCCTCCTCATCCTCGTCGTCGTCCTCCTCATCCTCGTCTTCGTCCCTTCATCCTCGTCGTCCTCCTCCCCGTCCTCCTCGTCGTCCTCAGCATCTCCTCGTCGTCCTCCTCCCCGTCATCCTCGTCGACCTCAGCCTCTGCTCGTCGTCCTCCTCAACCTCGTCGTCCTCTTCACCCTCGTCGTCCTCCTCATCCTCGTCGTCCTCTTCACCCTCGTCGTCGTCCTCCTCATCCTCGTCGTCCTCCTCATCCTCGTCGTCTTCCTCATCCTCGTCGTCCTCCTCACCCTCGTCGTCCTCCTCACCCTCGTCGTCCTCCTCATCCTCGTCGTCCTCCTCATCCTCGTCGTCCACTTCATCCTCGTCGTCCTTTTCATCCCCGTCGTCGTCCTCCTCATTCTCGTCGTTCTTTTCATCCTCGTCGTCCTCCTCATCCTCGTCGTCGTCCTCCTCAACCTCGTCGTCCTCTTCATCCTCTTTGTCCTCATCTTCGTCGTCGTCCTCCTCATCCTCGTCGTCCTCCTCATCCTCGTCTTCGTCCTCCTCATCCTCGTCGTCCTCCTCATTCTCGTCGTCGTCCTCATCCTCGTCATCCTCCTCATCCTCGTCGTCCTCCTCATCCTCGTCGTCGTCTTCCTCATCCTCGTCGTCGTCCTCCTCATCCTCGACGTCCTCCTCCTCATCTTCGTCGTCGTCCTCCTCATCCTCGTCGTCCTCCTCATCCTCGCCGTCGTCCTCCTCATCCTCGTCGTCGTCTCTTCATCCTCGTCGTCCTCCTCATCCTCGTCGTCGTCCTCCTCATCCTCTTCGTCGTCCTCCTCATCCTCGTCGTCGTCCTCCTCATCCTCGTCGTCCTCCTCATCCTCGCCGTCGTCCTCCTCATCCTCGTCGTCGTCCCTTCATCCTCGTCGTCCTCCTCATCCTCGTCGTCGTCCTCCTCATCCTCCTCGTCGTCCTCCTCATCCTCGTCGTCGTCCTCCTCATCCTCGTCGTCCTCCTCATCCTCGCCGTCGTCCTCCTCATCCTCGTCGTCGTCCCTTCATCCTCGTCGTCCTCCTCATCCTCGTCGTCGTCCTTCTCATCCTCGTCGTCCTCCTCTTCCTCGTCGTTGTCCTCCTCATCCTCGCCGTCGTCCTCTTCATCCTCGTCGTCGTCCTCCTCATCCTCGTCGTCGTCCTCCTCATCCTCGTCGTCGTCCTCCTCATCCTCGTCGTCGTCCTCCTCATCCTCGTCGTCCTCCTCATCCTCGTCGTCGTCCTCCTCATCCTCGTCGTCGTCCCTTCATCCTCGTCGACCTCTTCATCCTCGTCGTCGTCCTCCTCATCCTCGTCGTCGTCTCTTCATCCTCGTCGTCCTCCTCATCCTCGTCCTCCTCATCCTCGTCGTCGTCCCTTCATCCTCGTCATCCTCCTCATCCTCGTCGTCGTCCTCCTCATCCTCGTCGTCGTCCCTTCATCCTCGTCGTCCTCATCCTCGTCGTCGTCCTCATCCTCGTCGTCGTCCTCCTCATCCTCGTCGTCGTCCCTTCATCCTCGTCGTCCTCCTCATCCTCGTCGTCGTCCTCATCCTCGTCGTCGTCCTCCTCATCCCCGTCGTCGTCCTCCTCATCCTCGTCGTCGTCCTCCTCATCCTCGTCGTCCTCCTCCTCATCCTCGTCGTAGTCCTCATCCTCGTCGTCGTCCTTTCATCCTCGTTGTCCTCCTCATCCTCGTCGTCGTCCTCCTCATCCTCGTCGTCGTCCTCCTCATCCTCGTCGTCGTCCCTTCATCCTCGTCGTCCTCCTCATCCTCGTCGTCGTCCTCCTCATCCTCGTCGTCGTCCTCCTCATCCTCGTCTTCGTCCTCCTCATCCTCGTCGTCCTCCTCCTCATCCTCGTCGTAGTCCTCATCCTCGTCGTCGTCCCTTCATCCTCGTCGTCGTCCTCATCCTCGTCGTCGTCCTCCTCATCCTCGTCGTCGTCCCTTCATCCTCGTCGTCCTCCTCATCCTCGTCGTCGTCCTCCTCATCCTCGTCTTCGTCCCTTCATCCTCGTCGTCCTCCTCCCCGTCCTCCTCGTCGTCCTCAGCATCTCCTCGTCGTCCACCTCCCCGTCATCCTCGTCGACCTCAGCCTCTGCTCGTCGTCCTCCTCAACCTCGTCGTCCTCTTCACCCTCGTCGTCCTCCTCATCCTCGTCGTCCTCTTCACCCTCGTCGTCGTCCTCCTCATCCTCGTCGTCCTCCTCATCCTCGTCGTCCTTCTCACCCTCGTCGTCCTCCTCACCCTCGTCGTCCTCCTCATCCTCGTCGTCCTCCTCATCCTCGTCGTCCACTTCATCCTCGTCGTCCTTTTCATCCCCGTCGTCGTCCTCCTCATTCTCGTCGTTCTTTTCATCCTCGTCGTCCTCCTCATCCTCGTCGTCGTCCTCCTCAACCTCGTCGTCCTCTTCATCCTCTTTGTCCTCATCTTCGTCGTCGTCCTCCTCATCCTCGTCGTCCTCCTCATCCTCGTCTTCGTCCTCCTCATCCTCGTCGTCCTCCTCATTCTCGTCGTCGTCCTCATCCTCGTCAACCTCCTCATCCTCGTCGTCCTCCTCATCCTCGTCGTCGTCTTCCTCATCCTCGTCGTCGTCCTCCTCATCCTCGACGTCCTCCTCCTCATCTTCGTCGTCGTCCTCCTCATCCTCGTCGTCCTCCTCATCCTCGCCGTCGTCCTCCTCATCCTCGTCGTCGTCTGTTCATCCTCGTCGTCCTCCTCATCCTCGTCGTCGTCCTCCTCATCCTCTTCGTCGTCCTCCTCATCCTCGTCGTCGTCCTCCTCATCCTCGTCGTCGTCCTCATCCTCGCCGTCGTCCTCCTCATCCTCGTCGTCGTCCCTTCATCCTCGTCGTCCTCCTCATCCTCGTCGTCGTCCTCCTCATCCTCCTCGTCGTCCTCCTCATCCTCGTCGTCGTCCTCCTCATCCTCGTCGTCCTCCTCATCCTCGCCGTCGTCCTCCTCATCCTCGTCGTCGTCCCTTCATCCTCGTCGTCCTCCTCATCCTCGTCGTCGTCCTCCTCATCCTCGTCGTCGTCCTCCTCATCCTCGTCGTCGTCCCTTCATCCTCGTCGACCTCCTCATCTTCGTCGTCGTCCTCCTCATCCTCGTCGTCGTCCTCCTCATCCTCGTCGTCGTCCTCCTCATCCTCGTCGTCCTCCTCCTCATCCTCGTCGTAGTCCTCATCCTCGTCGTCGTCCCTTCATACTCGTCGTCGTCCTCATCCTCGTCGTCGTCCTCCTCATCCTCTTCGTCGTCCCTTCATCCTCGTCGTCCTCCTCATCCTCGTCGTCGTCCTCCTCATCCTCGTCTTCGTCCCTTCATCCTCGTCGTCCTCCTCCCCGTCCTCCTCGTCGTCCTCAGCATCTCCTCGTCGTCCTCCTCCCCGTCATCCTCGTCGACCTCAGCCTCTGCTCGTCGTCCTCCTCAACCTCGTCGTCCTCTTCACCCTCGTCGTCCTCCTCATCCTCGTCGTCCTCTTCACCCTCGTCGTCGTCCTCCTCATCCTCGTCGTCCTCCTCATCCTCGTCGTCTTCCTCATCCTCGTCGTCCTCCTCACCCTCGTCGTCCTCCTCACCCTCGTCGTCCTCCTCATCCTCGTCGTCCTCCTCATCCTCGTCGTCCACTTCATCCTCGTCGTCCTTTTCATCCCCGTCGTCGTCCTCCTCATTCTCGTCGTTCTTTTCATCCTCGTCGTCCTCCTCATCCTCGTCGTCGTCCTCCTCAACCTCGTCGTCCTCTTCATCCTCTTTGTCCTCATCTTCGTCGTCGTCCTCCTCATCCTCGTCGTCCTCCTCATCCTCGTCTTCGTCCTCCTCATCCTCGTCGTCCTCCTCATTCTCGTCGTCGTCCTCATCCTCGTCATCCTCCTCATCCTCGTCGTCCTCCTCATCCTCGTCGTCGTCTTCCTCATCCTCGTCGTCGTCCTCCTCATCCTCGACGTCCTCCTCCTCATCTTCGTCGTCGTCCTCCTCATCCTCGTCGTCCTCCTCATCCTCGCCGTCGTCCTCCTCATCCTCGTCGTCGTCTCTTCATCCTCGTCGTCCTCCTCATCCTCGTCGTCGTCCTCCTCATCCTCTTCGTCGTCCTCCTCATCCTCGTCGTCGTCCTCCTCATCCTCGTCGTCCTCCTCATCCTCGCCGTCGTCCTCCTCATCCTCGTCGTCGTCCCTTCATCCTCGTCGTCCTCCTCATCCTCGTCGTCGTCCTCCTCATCCTCCTCGTCGTCCTCCTCATCCTCGTCGTCGTCCTCCTCATCCTCGTCGTCCTCCTCATCCTCGCCGTCGTCCTCCTCATCCTCGTCGTCGTCCCTTCATCCTCGTCGTCCTCCTCATCCTCGTCGTCGTCCTTCTCATCCTCGTCGTCCTCCTCTTCCTCGTCGTTGTCCTCCTCATCCTCGCCGTCGTCCTCTTCATCCTCGTCGTCGTCCTCCTCATCCTCGTCGTCGTCCTCCTCATCCTCGTCGTCGTCCTCCTCATCCTCGTCGTCGGCCTCCTCATCCTCGTCGTCGTCCCTTCATCCTCGTCGTAGTCCTCCTCATCCTCGTCGTCGTCCTCATCCTCGTCGTCGTCATCCTCATCCTCGTCGTCGTCCCTTCATCCTCCCTTCATCCTCGTCGACCTCTTCATCCTCGTCGACCTCTTCATCCTCGTCGTCGTCCTCCTCATCCTCGTCGTCGTCCCTTCATCCTCGTCGTCCTCCTCATCCTCGTCGTCGTCCTCCTCATCCTCGTCGTCGTCCCTTCATCCTCGTCATCCTCCTCATCCTCGTCGTCGTCCTCCTCATCCTCGTCGTCGTCCTCCTCATCCTCGTCGTCGTCCCTTCATCCTCGTCGTCCTCCTCATCCTCGTCGTCGTCCTCATCCTCGTCGTCGTCCTCCTCATCCTCGTCGTCGTCCCTTCATCCTCGTCGTCCTCCTCATCCTCGTCGTCGTCCTCATCCTCGTCGTCGTCCTCCTCATCCTCGTCGTCGTCCTCATCCTCGTCTTCGTCCTCCTCATCCTCGTCGTCGTCCCTTCATCCTCGTCGTCCTCCTCATCCTCGTCGTCGTCCTCCTCATCCTCGTCGTCGTCCTCCTCATCCTCGTCGTCGTCCTCCTCATCCTCGTTGTCCTCCTCCTCATCCTCGTCGTAGTCCTCATCCTCGTCGTCCTCCTCCTCATCCTCGTCGTAGTCCTCATCCTCGTCGTCGTCCATTCATCCTCGTCGTCCTCCTCATCCTCGTCGTAGTCCTCATCCTCGTCGTCGTCCCTTCATCCTCGTCGTCCTCCTCATCCTCGTCGTCGTCCTCCTCATCCTCGTCGTCGTCCCTTCATCCTCGTCGTCCTCCTCATCCTCGTCGTCGTCCTCCTCATCCTCGTCGTCGTCCTCCTCATCCTCGTCGTCGTCCCTTCATCCTCGTCGTCCTCCTCATCCTTGTCGTCGTCCTCATCCTCGTCGTCGTCCTCCTCTTCCTCGTCGTCGTCCCTTCATCCTCGTCGACCTCTTCATCCTCGTCGTCCTCCTCACCCTCGTCGTCCTCCTCACCCTCGTCGTCCTCCTCATCCTCGTCGTCGTCCTCCTCATCCTCGTCGTCGTCCCTTCATCCTCGTCATCCTCCTCATCCTCGTAGTCGTCCTCCTCATCCGCGCCGTCGTCCCTTCATCCTCGTCGTCCTCCTCATCCTCGTCGTCGTCCTCCTCATCCTCGTCGTCGTCCTCCTCATCCTCGTCGTCGTCCCTTCATCCTCGTCATCCTCCTCATCCTCGTCGTCGTCCTCCTCATCCTCGTCGTCGTCCTCCTCATCCTCGTCGTCGTCCTCCTCATCCTCGTCGTCGTCCCTTCATCCTCGTCGTCCTCCTCATCCTCGTCGTCGTCCTCATCCTCGTCGTCGTCCTCCTCATCCTCGTCGTCGTCCCTTCATCCTCGTCGTCTTCCTCATCCTCGTCGTCGTCCTCATCCTCGTCGTCGTCCTCCTCATCCTCGTCGTCGTCCTCCTCATCCTCGTCGTCGTCCTCCTCATCCTCGTCGTCCTCCTCCTCATCCTCGTCGTAGTCCTCATCCTCGCCGTCGTCCCTTCATCCTCGTCGTCCTCCTCATCCTCGTCGTCGTCCTCCTCATCCTCGTCGTCGTCCTCCTCATCCTCGTCGTCGTCCCTTCATCCTGGTCGACCTCCTCATCCTCGTCGTCGTCCTCCTCATCCTCGTCGTCGTCCTCCTCATCCTCGTCGTCGTCCTCCTCATCCTCGTCGTCCTCCTCCTCATCCTCGTCGTAGTCCTCATCCTCGTCGTCGTCCCTTCATCCTCGTCGTCCTCCTCCCCGTCCTCCTCATCCTCGTCGTCGTCCCTTCATCCTCGTCGTCCTCCTCATCCTCGTCGTCGTCCTCCTCATCCTCGTCGTTGTCCTTTCATCCTCGTCGTCCTCCTCATCCTCGTCGTCGTCCTCCTCATCCTCGTCGTCGTCCTCCTCCTCATCCTCGTCGTCATCCTCCTCATCTACGTCGTATTCCTCCTCATCCTCGTCGTCGTCCCTTCATCCTCGTCGTCATCCTCATCCTCGTCGTCGTCCTCCTCATCCTCGTCGTCATCCTCCTCATCCCCGTCGTCGTCCCTTCATCCTCGTCGTCCTCCTCATCCTCGTCGTCGTCCTCCTCATCCTCGTCGTCGTCCTCCTCCTCATCTTCGTCGTCCTCCTCCTCATCCTCGTCGTAGTCCTCATCCTCGTCGTCGTCCCTTCATCCTCGTCGTCCTCCTCATCCTCGTCGTAGTCCTCATCCTCGTCGTCGTCCCTTCATCCTCGTCGTCGTCCTCATCCTCGTCGTCGTCCTCCTCATCCTCGTCGTCGTCCCTTCATCCTCGTCGTCCTCCTCATCCTCGTCGTCGTCCTCCTCATCCTCGTCTTCGTCCCTTCATCCTCGTCGTCCTCCTCCCCGTCCTCCTCGTCGTCCTCAGCATCTCCTCGTCGTCCTCCTCCCCGTCATCCTCGTCGACCTCAGCCTCTGCTCGTCGTCCTCCTCAACCTCGTCGTCCTCTTCACCCTCGTCGTCCTCCTCATCCTCGTCGTCCTCTTCACCCTCGTCGTCGTCCTCCTCATCCTCGTCGTCCTCCTCATCCTCGTCGTCCTCCTCACCCTCGTCGTCCTCCTCACCCTCGTCGTCCTCCTCATCCTCGTCGTCCTCCTCATCCTCGTCGTCCACTTCATCCTCGTCGTCCTTTTCATCCCCGTCGTCGTCCTCCTCATTCTCGTCGTTCTTTTCATCCTCGTCGTCCTCCTCATCCTCGTCGTCGTCCTCCTCAACCTCGTCGTCCTCTTCATCCTCTTTGTCCTCATCTTCGTCGTCGTCCTCCTCATCCTCGTCGTCCTCCTCATCCTCGTCTTCGTCCTCCTCATCCTCGTCGTCCTCCTCATTCTCGTCGTCGTCCTCATCCTCGTCAACCTCCTCATCCTCGTCGTCCTCCTCATCATCGTCGTCGTCTTCCTCATCCTCGTCGTCGTCCTCCTCATCCTCGACGTCCTCCTCCTCATCTTCGTCGTCGTCCTCCTCATCCTCGTCGTCCTCCTCATCCTCGCCGTCGTCCTCCTCATCCTCGTCGTCGTCTGTTCATCCTCGTCGTCCTACTCATCCTCGTCGTCGTCCTCCTCATCCTCTTCGTCGTCCTCCTCATCCTCGTCGTCGTCCTCCTCATCCTCGTCGTCGTCCTCATCCTCGCCGTCGTCCTCCTCATCCTCGTCGTCGTCCCTTCATCCTCGTCGTCCTCCTCATCCTCGTCGTCGTCCTCCTCATCCTCCTCGTCGTCCTCCTCATCCTCGTCGTCGTCCTCCTCATCCTCGTCGTCCTCCTCATCCTCGCCGTCGTCCTCCTCATCCTCGTCGTCGTCCCTTCATCCTCGTCGTCCTCCTCATCCTCGTCGTCGTCCTCCTCATCCTCGTCGTCGTCCTCCTCATCCTCGTCGTCGTCCCTTCATCCTCGTCGACCTCCTCATCTTCGTCGTCGTCCTCCTCATCCTCGTCGTCGTCCTCCTCATCCTCGTCGTCGTCCTCCTCATCCTCGTCGTCCTCCTCCTCATCCTCGTCGTAGTCCTCATCCTCGTCGTCGTCCCTTCATCCTCGTCGTCGTCCTCATCCTCGTCGTCGTCCTCCTCATCCTCTTCGTCGTCCCTTCATCCTCGTCGTCCTCCTCATCCTCGTCGTCGTCCTCCTCATCCTCGTCTTCGTCCCTTCATCCTCGTCGTCCTCCTCCCCGTCCTCCTCGTCGTCCTCAGCATCTCCTCGTCGTCCTCCTCCCCGTCATCCTCGTCGACCTCAGCCTCTGCTCGTCGTCCTCCTCAACCTCGTCGTCCTCTTCACCCTCGTCGTCCTCCTCATCCTCGTCGTCCTCTTCACCCTCGTCGTCGTCCTCCTCATCCTCGTCGTCCTCCTCACCCTCGTCGTCCTCCTCACCCTCGTCGTCCTCCTCATCCTCGTCGTCCTCCTCATCCTCGTCGTCCACTTCATCCTCGTCGTCCTTTTCATCCCCGTCGTCGTCCTCCTCATTCTCGTCGTTCTTTTCATCCTCGTCGTCCTCCTCATCCTCGTCGTCGTCCTCCTCAACCTCGTCGTCCTCTTCATCCTCTTTGTCCTCATCTTCGTCGTCGTCCTCCTCATCCTCGTCGTCCTCCTCATCCTCGTCTTCGTCCTCCTCATCCTCGTCGTCCTCCTCATTCTCGTCGTCGTCCTCATCCTCGTCATCCTCCTCATCCTCGTCGTCCTCCTCATCCTCGTCGTCGTCTTCCTCATCCTCGTCGTCGTCCTCCTCATCCTCGACGTCCTCCTCCTCATCTTCGTCGTCGTCCTCCTCATCCTCGTCGTCCTCCTCATCCTCGCCGTCGTCCTCCTCATCCTCGTCGTCGTCTCTTCATCCTCGTCGTCCTCCTCATCCTCGTCGTCGTCCTCCTCATCCTCTTCGTCGTCCTCCTCATCCTCGTCGTCGTCCTCCTCATCCTCGTCGTCCTCCTCATCCTCGCCGTCGTCCTCCTCATCCTCGTCGTCGTCCCTTCATCCTCGTCGTCCTCCTCATCCTCGTCGTCGTCCTCCTCATCCTCCTCGTCGTCCTCCTCATCCTCGTCGTCGTCCTCCTCATCCTCGTCGTCCTCCTCATCCTCGCCGTCGTCCTCCTCATCCTCGTCGTCGTCCCTTCATCCTCGTCGTCCTCCTCATCCTCGTCGTCGTCCTTCTCATCCTCGTCGTCCTCCTCTTCCTCGTCGTTGTCCTCCTCATCCTCGCCGTCGTCCTCTTCATCCTCGTCGTCGTCCTCCTCATCCTCGTCGTCGTCCTCCTCATCCTCGTCGTCGTCCTCCTCATCCTCGTCGTCGGCCTCCTCATCCTCGTCGTCGTCCCTTCATCCTCGTCGTAGTCCTCCTCATCCTCGTCGTCGTCCTCATCCTCGTCGTCGTCATCCTCATCCTCGTCGTCGTCCCTTCATCCTCCCTTCATCCTCGTCGACCTCTTCATCCTCGTCGACCTCTTCATCCTCGTCGTCGTCCTCCTCATCCTCGTCGTCGTCCCTTCATCCTCGTCGTCCTCCTCATCCTCGTCGTCGTCCTCCTCATCCTCGTCGTCGTCCCTTCATCCTCGTCATCCTCCTCATCCTCGTCGTCGTCCTCCTCATCCTCGTCGTCGTCCTCCTCATCCTCGTCGTCGTCCCTTCATCCTCGTCGTCCTCCTCATCCTCGTCGTCGTCCTCATCCTCGTCGTCGTCCTCCTCATCCTCGTCGTCGTCCCTTCATCCTCGTCGTCCTCCTCATCCTCGTCGTCGTCCTCATCCTCGTCGTCGTCCTCCTCATCCTCGTCGTCGTCCTCATCCTCGTCTTCGTCCTCCTCATCCTCGTCGTCGTCCCTTCATCCTCGTCGTCCTCCTCATCCTCGTCGTCGTCCTCCTCATCCTCGTCGTCGTCCTCCTCATCCTCGTCGTCGTCCTCCTCATCCTCGTTGTCCTCCTCCTCATCCTCGTCGTAGTCCTCATCCTCGTCGTCCTCCTCCTCATCCTCGTCGTAGTCCTCATCCTCGTCGTCGTCCATTCATCCTCGTCGTCCTCCTCATCCTCGTCGTAGTCCTCATCCTCGTCGTCGTCCCTTCATCCTCGTCGTCCTCCTCATCCTCGTCGTCGTCCTCCTCATCCTCGTCGTCGTCCCTTCATCCTCGTCGTCCTCCTCATCCTCGTCGTCGTCCTCCTCATCCTCGTCGTCGTCCTCCTCATCCTCGTCGTCGTCCCTTCATCCTCGTCGTCCTCCTCATCCTTGTCGTCATCCTCATCCTCGTCGTCGTCCTCCTCTTCCTCGTCGTCGTCCTTTCATCCTCGTCGACCTCTTCATCCTCGTCGTCCTCCTCACCCTCGTCGTCCTCCTCACCCTCGTCGTCCTCCTCATCCTCGTCGTCGTCCTCCTCATCCTCGTCGTCGTCCCTTCATCCTCGTCATCCTCCTCATCCTCGTAGTCGTCCTCCTCATCCGCGCCGTCGTCCCTTCATCCTCGTCGTCCTCCTCATCCTCGTCGTCGTCCTCCTCATCCTCGTCGTCGTCCTCCTCATCCTCGTCGTCGTCCCTTCATCCTCGTCATCCTCCTCATCCTCGTCGTCGTCCTCCTCATCCTCGTCGTCGTCCTCCTCATCCTCGTCGTCGTCCTCCTCATCCTCGTCGTCGTCCCTTCATCCTCGTCGTCCTCCTCATCCTCGTCGTCGTCCTCATCCTCGTCGTCGTCCTCCTCATCCTCGTCGTCGTCCCTTCATCCTCGTCGTCTTCCTCATCCTCGTCGTCGTCCTCATCCTCGTCGTCGTCCTCCTCATCCTCGTCGTCGTCCTCCTCATCCTCGTCGTCGTCCTCCTCATCCTCGTCGTCCTCCTCCTCATCCTCGTCGTAGTCCTCATCCTCGCCGTCGTCCCTTCATCCTCGTCGTCCTCCTCATCCTCGTCGTCGTCCTCCTCATCCTCGTCGTCGTCCTCCTCATCCTCGTCGTCGTCCCTTCATCCTGGTCGACCTCCTCATCCTCGTCGTCGTCCTCCTCATCCTCGTCGTCGTCCTCCTCATCCTCGTCGTCGTCCTCCTCATCCTCGTCGTCCTCCTCCTCATCCTCGTCGTAGTCCTCATCCTCGTCGTCGTCCCTTCATCCTCGTCGTCCTCCTCCCCGTCCTCCTCATCCTCGTCGTCGTCCCTTCATCCTCGTCGTCCTCCTCATCCTCGTCGTCGTCCTCCTCATCCTCGTCGTTGTCCTTTCATCCTCGTCGTCCTCCTCATCCTCGTCGTCGTCCTCCTCATCCTCGTCGTCGTCCTCCTCCTCATCCTCGTCGTCATCCTCCTCATCCTCGTCGTATTCCTCCTCATCCTCGTCGTCGTCCCTTCATCCTCGTCGTCCTCCTCATCCTCGTCGTCGTCCTCCTCATCCTCGTCGTCATCCTCCTCATCCCCGTCGTCGTCCCTTCATCCTCGTCGTCCTCCTCATCCTCGTCGTCGTCCTCCTCATCCTCGTCGTCGTCCTCCTCCTCATCTTCGTCGTCCTCCTCCTCATCCTCGTCGTAGTCCTCATCCTCGTCGTCGTCCCTTCATCCTCGTCGTCCTCCTCATCCTCGTCGTAGTCCTCATCCTCGTCGTCGTCCCTTCATCCTCGTCGTCCTCCTCATCCTCGTCGTCGTCCTCCTCATCCTCGTCGTCGTCCCTTCATCCTCGTCGTCCTCCTCATCCTCGTCGTCGTCCTCCTCATCCTCGTCGTCGTCCTCCTCATCCTCGTCGTCGTCCCTTCATCCTCGTCGTCCTCCTCATCCTTGTCGTCGTCCTCATCCTCGTCGTCGTCCTCCTCATCCTCGTCGTCGTCCCTTCATCCTCGTCGACCTCTTCATCCTCGTCGTCGTCCTCCTCATCCTCGTCGTCGTCCCTTCATCCTCGTCGTCCTCCTCATCCTCGTCGTCGTCCTCCTCATCCTCGTCGTCGTCCCTTCATCCTCGTCATCCTCCTCATCCTCGTCGTCGTCCTCCTCATCCGCGCCGTCGTCCCTTCATCCTCGTCGTCCTCCTCATCCTCGTCGTCGTCCTCCTCATCCTCGTCGTCTTCCTCCTCATCCTCGTCGTCGTCCCTTCATCCTCGTCATCCTCCTCATCCTCGTCGTCGTCCTCCTCATCCTCGTCGTCGTCCTCCTCATCCTCGTCGTCGTCCTCCTCATCCTCGTCGTCGTCCTCCTCATCCTCGTCGTCGTCCCTTCATCCTCGTCGTCCTCCTCATCCTTGTCGTCGTCCTCATCCTCGTCGTCGTCCTCCTCATCCTCGTCGTCGTCCCTTCATCCTCGTCGACCTCTTCATCCTCGTCGTCGTCCTCCTCATCCTCGTCGTCGTCCCTTCATCCTCGTCGTCCTCCTCATCCTCGTCGTCGTCCTCCTCATCCTCGTCGTCGTCCCTTCATCCTCGTCATCCTCCTCATCCTCGTCGTCGTCCTCCTCATCCGCGCCGTCGTCCCTTCATCCTCGTCGTCCTCCTCATCCTCGTCGTCGTCCTCCTCATCCTCGTCGTCGTCCTCCTCATCCTCGTCGTCGTCCCTTCATCCTCGTCGTCCTCCTCATCCTCGTCGTGGTCCTCCTCATCCTCGTCGTCGTCCTCCTCAGTCTCGTCGTCGTCCTCCTCATCCTCGTCGTGGTCCTCCTCATCCTCGTCGTCGTCCCTTCATCCTCGTCGTCGTCCTCATCCTCGTCGTCGTCCTCCTCATCCTCGTCGTCGTCCCTTCATCCTCGTCGTCTTCCTCATCCTCGTCGTCGTCCTCATCCTCGTCGTCGTCCTCCTCATCCTCGTCGTCGTCCTCCTCATCCTCGTCGTCGTCCTCCTCATCCTCGTCGTCCTCCTCCTCATCCTCGTCGTAGTCCTCATCCTCGCCGTCGTCTTTTCATCCTCGTCGTCCTCCTCATCCTCGTCGTCGTCCCTTCATCCTCGTCATCCTCCTCATCCTCGTCGTCGTCCTCCTCATCCTCGTCGTCGTCCTCCTCATCCTCGTCGTCGTCCTCCTCATCCTCGTCGTCGTCCTCCTCATCCTCGTCGTCGTCCTCCTCATCCTCGTCGTCCTCCTCCTCATCCTCGTCGTAGTCCTCATCCTCGTCGTCGTCCCTTCATCCTCGTCGTCCTCCTCCCCGTCCTCCTCATCCTCGTCGTCGTCCCTTCATCCTCGTCGTCCTCCTCATCCTCGTCGTCGTCCTCCTCATCCTCGTCGTTGTCCCTTCATCCTCGTCGTCCTCCTCATCCTCGTCGTCGTCCTCCTCATCCTCGCCGTCGTCCTCCTCATCCTCGTCGTCATCCTCCTCATCCTCGTCGTAGTCCTCCTTCTTCCTCGTCGTCGTCCCTTCATCCTCGTCGTCCTCCTCATCCTCGTCGTCGTCCTCCTCATCCTCGTCGTCGTCCTCCTCATCCTGGTCGTCGTCCCTTCATCCTCGTCGTCCTCCTCATCCTCGTCGTTGTCCTCCTCATCCTCGTCGTCGTCCTCCTCATCCTCGTCGTCGTCCTCCTCATCCTCGTCGTAGTCCTCCTCATCCTCGTCGTCGTCCCTTCATCCTCGTCGTCGTCCTCATCCTCGTCGTCGTCCTCCTCATCCTCGTCGTCGTCCCTTCATTCTCGTCGTCGTCCTCCTCATCCTCGTCGTCGTCCTCCTCATCCTCGTCGTCGTCCTCCTCATCCTCGTCGTCCTCCTCCTCATCCTCGTCGTAGTCCTCATCCTCGCCGTCGTCTTTTCATCCTCGTCGTCCTCCTCATCCTCGTCGTCGTCCTCCTCATCCTCGTCGTCGTCCTCCTCATCCTCGTCGTCGTCCCTTCATCCTCGTCGACCTCCTCATCCTCGTCGTCGTCCTCCTCATCCTCGTCGTCGTCCTCCTCATCCTCGTCGTCGTCCTCCTCATCCTCGTCGTCCTCCTCCTCATCCTCGTCGTCGTCCCTTCATCCTCGTCGTCCTCCTCCCCGTCCTCCTCATCCTCGTCGTCGTCCCTTCATCCTCGTCGTCCTCCTCATCCTCGTCGTCGTCCTCCTCATCCTCGTCGTTGTCTTTTCATCCTCGTCGTCCTCCTCATCCTCGTCGTCGTCCTCCTCATCCTCGTCGTCGTCCTCCTCATCCTCGTCGTCATCCTCCTCATCCTCGTCGTAGTCCTCCTCATCCTCGTCGTCGTCCCTTCATCCTCGTCGTCCTCCTCATCCTCGTCGTCGTCCTCCTCATCCTCGTCGTCCTCCTCATCCTCGTCGTCGTCCTCCTCATCCTCGTCGTCGTCTTTTCATCCTCGTCGACCTCCTCATCCTCGTCGTCGTCCTCCTCATCCTCGTCGTCGTCCTCCTCATCCTCGTCGTCGTCCTCCTCATCCTCGTCGTCCTCCTCATCCTCGTCGTAGTCCTCATCCTCGTCGTCGTCCCTTCATCCTCGTCGTCCTCCTCCCCGTCCTCCTCATCCTCGTCGTCGTCCCTTCATCCTCGTCGTCCTCCTCATCCTCGTCGTCGTCCTCCTCATCCTCGTCGTTGTCCCTTCATCCTCGTCGTCCTCCTCATCCTCGTCGTCGTCCTCCTCATCCTCGTCGTCGTCCTCCTCATCCTCGTCGTCATCCTCCTCATCCTCGTCGTAGTCCTCCTCATCCTCGTCGTCGTCCCTTCATCCTCGTCGTCCTCCTCATCCTCGTCGTCGTCCTCCTCATCCTCGTCGTCGTCCTCCTCATCCTGGTCGTCGTCCCTTCATCCTCGTCGTCCTCCTCATCCTCGTCGTCGTCCTCCTCATCCTCGTCGTCGTCCTCCTCATCCTCGTCGTCGTCCTCCTCATCCTCGTCGTAGTCCTCCTCATCCTCGTCGTCGTCCCTTCATCCTCGTCGTCGTCCTCATCCTCGTCGTCGTCCTCCTCATCCTCGTCGTAGTCCTCATCCTCGTCGTCGTCCTCTCATCCTCGTCGTCCTCCTCATCCTCGCCGTCGTCCTCCTCATCCCCGTCGTCGTCCCTTCATCCTCGTCGTCCTCCTCATCCTCGTCGTCGTCCTCCTCAACCTCGTCGTCGTCGTCCTCCTCATCCTCGTCGTCCTCATCCTCATCCTCGTCGTAGTCCTCCTCATCTTCGTCGTCGTCCCTTCATCCTCGTCGTCCTCCTCATCCTCGTCGTCGTCCTCCTCATCCTCGTCGTCGTCCTCCTCATCCTCGTCGCCGTCCTCCTCATCCTCGCCGTCGTCCTCCTCATCCTCGTCGTCGTCCCTTCATCCTCGTCGTCCTCCTCATCCTCGTCGTCGTCCTCCTCATCCTCGTCGTCGTCCTCCTCATCCTCGTCGTCGTCCTCCTCATCCTCGTTGTCCTCCTCCTCATCCTCGTCGTAGTCCTCATCCTCGTCGTCCTCCTCCTCATCCTCGTCGTAGTCCTCATCCTCGTCGTCGTCCATTCATCCTCGTCGTCCTCCTCATCCTCGTCGTAGTCCTCATCCTCGTCGTCGTCCCTTCATCCTCGTCGTCCTCCTCATCCTCGTCGTCGTCCTCCTCATCCTCGTCGTCGTCCCTTCATCCTCGTCGTCCTCCTCATCCTCGTCGTCGTCCTCCTCATCCTCGTCGTCGTCCTCCTCATCCTCGTCGTCGTCCCTTCATCCTCGTCGTCCTCCTCATCCTTGTCGTCGTCATCATCCTCGTCGTCGTCCTCCTCATCCTCGTCGTCGTCCCTTCATCCTCGTCGACCTCTTCATCCTCGTCGTCCTCCTCACCCTCGTCGTCCTCCTCACCCTCGTCGTCCTCCTCATCCTCGTCGTCGTCCTCCTCATCCTCGTCGTCGTCCCTTCATCCTCGTCATCCTCCTCATCCTCGTAGTCGTCCTCCTCATCCGCGCCGTCGTCCCTTCATCCTCGTCGTCCTCCTCATCCTCGTCGTCGTCCTCCTCATCCTCGTCGTCGTCCTCCTCATCCTCGTCGTCGTCCCTTCATCCTCGTCATCCTCCTCATCCTCGTCGTCGTCCTCCTCATCCTCGTCGTCGTCCTCCTCATCCTCGTCGTCGTCCTCCTCATCCTCGTCGTCGTCCCTTCATCCTCGTCGTCCTCCTCATCCTCGTCGTCGTCCTCATCCTCGTCGTCGTCCTCCTCATCCTCGTCGTCGTCCCTTCATCCTCGTCGTCTTCCTCATCCTCGTCGTCGTCCTCATCCTCGTCGTCGTCCTCCTCATCCTCGTCGTCGTCCTCCTCATCCTCGTCGTCGTCCTCCTCATCCTCGTCGTCCTCCTCCTCATCCTCGTCGTAGTCCTCATCCTCGCCGTCGTCCCTTCATCCTCGTCGTCCTCCTCATCCTCGTCGTCGTCCTCCTCATCCTCGTCGTCGTCCTCCTCATCCTCGTCGTCGTCCCTTCATCCTCGTCGACCTCCTCATCCTCGTCGTCGTCCTCCTCATCCTCGTCGTCGTCCTCCTCATCCTCGTCGTCGTCCTCCTCATCCTCGTCGTCCTCCTCCTCATTCTCGTCGTCGTCCTCATCCTCGTCATCCTCCTCATCCTCGTCGTCCTCCTCATCCTCGTCGTCGTCTTCCTCATCCTCGTCGTCGTCCTCCTCATCCTCGACGTCCTCCTCTTCATCTTCGTCGTCGTCCTCCTCATCCTCGTCGTCCTCCTCATCCTCGCCGTCGTCCTCCTCATCCTCGTCGTCGTCTCTTCATCCTCGTCGTCCTCCTCATCCTCGTCGTCGTCCTCCTCATCCTCTTCGTCGTCCTCCTCATCCTCGTCGTCGTCCTCCTCATCCTCGTCGTCCTCCTCATCCTCGCCGTCGTCCTCCTCATCCTCGTCGTCGTCCCTTCATCCTCGTCGTCGTCCTCCTCATCCTCGTCGTCGTCCTCCTCATCCTCCTCGTCGTCCTCCTCATCCTCCTCGTCGTCCTCCTCATCCTCGTCGTCCTCCTCATCCTCGCCGTCGTCCTCCTCATCCTCGTCGTCGTCCCTTCATCCTCGTCGTCCTCCTCATCCTCGTCGTCGTCCTTCTCATCCTCGTCGTCCTCCTCTTCCTCGTCGTTGTCCTCCTCATCCTCGCCGTCGTCCTCTTCATCCTCGTCGTCGTCCTCCTCATCCTCGTCGTCGTCCTCCTCATCCTCGTCGTCGTCCTCCTCATCCTCGTCGTCGGCCTCCTCATCCTCGTCGTCGTCCCTTCATCCTCGTCGTCCTCCTCATCCTCGTCGTCGTCCTCATCCTCGTCGTCGTCATCCTCATCCTCGTCGTCGTCCCTTCATCCTCCCTTCATCCTCGTCGACCTCTTCATCCTCGTCGACCTCTTCATCCTCGTCGTCGTCCTCCTCATCCTCGTCGTCGTCCCTTCATCCTCGTCGTCCTCCTCATCCTCGTCGTCGTCCTCCTCATCCTCGTCGTCGTCCCTTCATCCTCGTCATCCTCCTCATCCTCGTCGTCGTCCTCCTCATCCTCGTCGTCGTCCTCCTCATCCTCGTCGTCCCTTCATCCTCGTCGTCCTCCTCATCCTCGTCGTCGTCCTCATCCTCGTCGTCGTCCTCCTCATCCTCGTCGTCGTCCCTTCATCCTCGTCGTCCTCCTCATCCTCGTCGTCGTCCTCATCCTCGTCGTCGTCCTCCTCATCCTCGTCGTCGTCCTCATCCTCGTCTTCGTCCTCCTCATCCTCGTCGTCGTCCCTTCATCCTCGTCGTCCTCCTCATCCTCGTCGTCGTCCTCCTCATCCTCGTCGTCGTCTTCCTCATCCTCGTCGTCGTCCTCCTCATCCTCGTTGTCCTCCTCCTCATCCTCGTCGTAGTCCTCATCCTCGTCGTCCTCCTCCTCATCCTCGTCGTAGTCCTCATCCTCGTCGTCGTCCATTCATCCTCGTCGTCCTCCTCATCCTCGTCGTAGTCCTCATCCTCGTCGTCGTCCCTTCATCCTCGTCGTCCTCCTCATCCTCGTCGTCGTCCTCCTCATCCTCGTCGTCGTCCCTTCATCCTCGTCGTCCTCCTCATCCTCGTCGTCGTCCTCCTCATCCTCGTCGTCGTCCTCCTCATCCTCGTCGTCGTCCCTTCATCCTCGTCGTCCTCCTCATCCTTGTCGTCGTCATCATCCTCGTCGTCGTCCTCCTCATCCTCGTCGTCGTCCCTTCATCCTCGTCGACCTCTTCATCCTCGTCGTCCTCCTCACCCTCGTCGTCCTCCTCACCCTCGTCGTCCTCCTCATCCTCGTCGTCGTCCTCCTCATCCTCGTCGTCGTCCCTTCATCCTCGTCATCCTCCTCATCCTCGTCGTCGTCCTCCTCATCCTCGTCGTCGTCCTCCTCATCCTCGTCGTCCCTTCATCCTCGTCGTCCTCCTCATCCTCTTCGTCGTCCTCATCCTCGTCGTCGTCCTCCTCATCCTCGTCGTCGTCCCTTCATCCTCGTCATCCTCCTCATCCTCGTAGTCGTCCTCCTCATCCGCGCCGTCGTCCCTTCATCCTCGTCGTCCTCCTCATCCTCGTCGTCGTCCTCCTCATCCTCGTCGTCGTCCTCCTCATCCTCGTCGTCGTCCCTTCATCCTCGTCATCCTCCTCATCCTCGTCGTCGTCCTCCTCATCCTCGTCGTCGTCCTCCTCATCCTCGTCGTCGTCCTCCTCATCCTCGTCGTCGTCCCTTCATCCTCGTCGTCCTCCTCATCCTCGTCGTCGTCCTCATCCTCGTCGTCGTCCTCCTCATCCTCGTCGTCGTCCCTTCATCCTCGTCGTCTTCCTCATCCTCGTCGTCGTCCTCATCCTCGTCGTCGTCCTCCTCATCCTCGTCGTCGTCCTCCTCATCCTCGTCGTCGTCCTCCTCATCCTCGTCGTCCTCCTCCTCATCCTCGTCGTAGTCCTCATCCTCGCCGTCGTCCCTTCATCCTCGTCGTCCTCCTCATCCTCGTCGTCGTCCTCCTCATCCTCGTCGTCGTCCTCCTCATCCTCGTCGTCGTCCCTTCATCCTTGTCGACCTCCTCATCCTCGTCGTCGTCCTCCTCATCCTCGTCGTCGTCCTCCTCATCCTCGTCGTCGTCCTCCTCATCCTCGTCGTCCTCCTCCTCATCCTCGTCGTAGTCCTCATCCTCGTCGTCGTCCCTTCATCCTCGTCGTCCTCCTCCCCGTCCTCCTCATCCTCGTCGTCGTCCCTTCATCCTCGTCGTCCTCCTCATCCTCGTCGTCGTCCTCCTCATCCTTGTCGTTGTCCCTTCATCCTCGTCGTCCTCCTCATCCTCGTCGTCGTCCTCCTCATCCTCGTCGTCGTCCTCCTCCTCATCCTCGTCATCCTCCTCATCCTCGTCGTAGTCCTCCTCATCCTCGTCGTCGTCCCTTCATCCTCGTCGTCCTCCTCATCCTCGTCGTCGTCCTCCTCATCCTCGTCGTCATCCTCCTCATCCTCGTCGTCGTCCCTTCATCCTCGTCGTCCTCCTCATCCTCGTCGTCGTCCTCCTCATCCTCGTCGTCGTCCTCCTCCTCATCTTCGTCGTCCTCCTCCTCATCCTCGTCGTAGTCCTCATCCTCGTCGTCGTCCCTTCATCCTCGTCGTCCTCCTCATCCTCGTCGTAGTCCTCATCCTCGTCGTCGTCCCTTCATCCTCGTCGTCCTCCTCATCCTCGTCGTCGTCCTCCTCATCCTCGTCGTCGTCCCTTCATCCTCGTCGTCCTCCTCATCCTCGTCGTCGTCCTCCTCATCCTCGTCGTCGTCCTCCTCATCCTCGTCGTCGTCCCTTCATCCTCGTCGTCCTCCTCATCCTTGTCGTCGTCCTCATCCTCGTCGTCGTCCTCCTCATCCTCGTCGTCGTCCCTTCATCCTCGTCGACCTCTTCATCCTCGTCGTCGTCCTCCTCATCCTCGTCGTCATCCCTTCATCCTCGTCGTCCTCCTCATCCTCGTCGTCGTCCTCCTCATCCTCGTCGTCGTCCCTTCATCCTCGTCATCCTCCTCATCCTCGTCGTCGTCCTCCTCATCCGCGCCGTCGTCCCTTCATCCTCGTCGTCCTCCTCATCCTCGTCGTCGTCCTCCTCATCCTCGTCGTCTTCCTCCTCATCCTCGTCGTCGTCCCTTCATCCTCGTCATCCTCCTCATCCTCGTCGTCGTCCTCCTCATCCTCGTCGTCGTCCTCCTCATCCTCGTCGTCGTCCTCCTCATCCTCGTCGTCGTCCTCCTCATCCTCCTCGTCGTCCCTTCATCCTCGTCGTCCTCCTCATCCTTGTCGTCGTCCTCATCCTCGTCGTCGTCCTCCTCATCCTCGTCGTCGTCCCTTCATCCTCGTCGACCTCTTCATCCTCGTCGTCGTCCTCCTCATCCTCGTCGTCGTCCCTTCATCCTCGTCGTGCTCCTCATCCTCGTCGTCGTCCTCCTCATCCTCGTCGTCGTCCCTTCATCCTCGTCATCCTCCTCATCCTCGTCGTCGTCCTCCTCATCCGCGCCGTCGTCCCTTCATCCTCGTCGTCCTCCTCATCCTCGTCGTCGTCCTCCTCATCCTCGTCGTCGTCCTCCTCATCCTCGTCGTCGTCCCTTCATCCTCGTCGTCCTCCTCATCCTCGTCGTCGTCCTCCTCATCCTCGTCGTCGTCCTCCTCATCCTCGTCGTAGTCCTCCTCATCCTCGTCGTGGTCCTCCTCATCCTCGTCGTCGTCCCTTCATCCTCGTCGTCGTCCTCATCCTCGTCGTCATCCTCCTCATCCTCGTCGTCGTTTCTTCATCCTCGTCGTCTTCCTCATCCTCGTCGTCGTCCTCATCCTCGTCGTCGTCCTCCTCATCCTCGTCGTCGTCCTCCTCATCCTCTTCGTCGTCCTCCTCATCCTCGTCGTCCTCCTCCTCATCCTCGTCGTCCTCCTCATCCTCGTCGTCGTCCTCCTCATCCTCGTCGTCGTCCCTTCATCCTCGTCATCCTCCTCATCCTCGTCGTCGTCCTCCTCATCCTCGTCGTCGTCCTCCTCATCCTCGTCGTCGTCCTCCTCATCCTCGTCGTCGTCCCTTCATCCTCGTCGTCCTCCTCATCCTCGTCGTCGTCCTCATCCTCGTCGTCGTCCTCCTCATCCTCGTCGTCGTCCCTTCATCCTCGTCGTCTTCCTCATCCTCGTCGTCGTCCTCATCCTCGTCGTCGTCCTCCTCATCCTCGTCGTCGTCCTCCTCATCCTCGTCGTCGTCCTCCTCATCCTCGTCGTCCTCCTCCTCATCCTCGTCGTAGTCCTCATCCTCGCCGTCGTCCCTTCATCCTCGTCGTCCTCCTCATCCTCGTCGTCGTCCTCCTCATCCTCGTCGTCGTCCTCCTCATCCTCGTCGTCGTCCCTTCATCCTTGTCGACCTCCTCATCCTCGTCGTCGTCCTCCTCATCCTCGTCGTCGTCCTCCTCATCCTCGTCGTCGTCCTCCTCATCCTCGTCGTCCTCCTCCTCATCCTCGTCGTAGTCCTCATCCTCGTCGTCGTCCCTTCATCCTCGTCGTCCTCCTCCCCGTCCTCCTCATCCTCGTCGTCGTCCCTTCATCCTCGTCGTCCTCCTCATCCTCGTCGTCGTCCTCCTCATCCTTGTCGTTGTCCCTTCATCCTCGTCGTCCTCCTCATCCTCGTCGTCGTCCTCCTCATCCTCGTCGTCGTCCTCCTCCTCATCCTCGTCATCCTCCTCATCCTCGTCGTAGTCCTCCTCATCCTCGTCGTCGTCCCTTCATCCTCGTCGTCCTCCTCATCCTCGTCGTCGTCCTCCTCATCCTCGTCGTCATCCTCCTCATCCTCGTCGTCGTCCCTTCATCCTCGTCGTCCTCCTCATCCTCGTCGTCGTCCTCCTCATCCTCGTCGTCGTCCTCCTCCTCATCTTCGTCGTCCTCCTCCTCATCCTCGTCGTAGTCCTCATCCTCGTCGTCGTCCCTTCATCCTCGTCGTCCTCCTCATCCTCGTCGTAGTCCTCATCCTCGTCGTCGTCCCTTCATCCTCGTCGTCCTCCTCATCCTCGTCGTCGTCCTCCTCATCCTCGTCGTCGTCCCTTCATCCTCGTCGTCCTCCTCATCCTCGTCGTCGTCCTCCTCATCCTCGTCGTCGTCCTCCTCATCCTCGTCGTCGTCCCTTCATCCTCGTCGTCCTCCTCATCCTTGTCGTCGTCCTCATCCTCGTCGTCGTCCTCCTCATCCTCGTCGTCGTCCCTTCATCCTCGTCGACCTCTTCATCCTCGTCGTCGTCCTCCTCATCCTCGTCGTCATCCCTTCATCCTCGTCGTCCTCCTCATCCTCGTCGTCGTCCTCCTCATCCTCGTCGTCGTCCCTTCATCCTCGTCATCCTCCTCATCCTCGTCGTCGTCCTCCTCATCCGCGCCGTCGTCCCTTCATCCTCGTCGTCCTCCTCATCCTCGTCGTCGTCCTCCTCATCCTCGTCGTCTTCCTCCTCATCCTCGTCGTCGTCCCTTCATCCTCGTCATCCTCCTCATCCTCGTCGTCGTCCTCCTCATCCTCGTCGTCGTCCTCCTCATCCTCGTCGTCGTCCTCCTCATCCTCGTCGTCGTCCTCCTCATCCTCCTCGTCGTCCCTTCATCCTCGTCGTCCTCCTCATCCTTGTCGTCGTCCTCATCCTCGTCGTCGTCCTCCTCATCCTCGTCGTCGTCCCTTCATCCTCGTCGACCTCTTCATCCTCGTCGTCGTCCTCCTCATCCTCGTCGTCGTCCCTTCATCCTCGTCGTGCTCCTCATCCTCGTCGTCGTCCTCCTCATCCTCGTCGTCGTCCCTTCATCCTCGTCATCCTCCTCATCCTCGTCGTCGTCCTCCTCATCCGCGCCGTCGTCCCTTCATCCTCGTCGTCCTCCTCATCCTCGTCGTCGTCCTCCTCATCCTCGTCGTCGTCCTCCTCATCCTCGTCGTCGTCCCTTCATCCTCGTCGTCCTCCTCATCCTCGTCGTCGTCCTCCTCATCCTCGTCGTCGTCCTCCTCATCCTCGTCGTAGTCCTCCTCATCCTCGTCGTGGTCCTCCTCATCCTCGTCGTCGTCCCTTCATCCTCGTCGTCGTCCTCATCCTCGTCGTCATCCTCCTCATCCTCGTCGTCGTTTCTTCATCCTCGTCGTCTTCCTCATCCTCGTCGTCGTCCTCATCCTCGTCGTCGTCCTCCTCATCCTCGTCGTCGTCCTCCTCATCCTCTTCGTCGTCCTCCTCATCCTCGTCGTCCTCCTCCTCATCCTCGTCGTTGTCCTCATCCTCGCCGTCGTCTTTTCATCCTCGTCGTCCTCCTCATCCTCGTCGTCGTCCTCCTCATCCTCGTCGTCGTCCTCCTCATCCTCGTCGTCGTCCCTTCATCCTCGTCGACCTTCTCATCCTCGTCGTCGTCCTCCTCATCCTCGTCGTCGTCCTCCTCATCCTCGTCGTCGTCCTCCTCATCCTCGTCGTCCTCCTCCTCATCCTCGTCGTAGTCCTCATCCTCGTCGTCGTCCCTTCATCCTCGTCGTCCTCCTCCCCGTCCTCCTCATCCTCGTCGTCGTCCCTTCATCCTCGTCGTCCTCCTCATCCTCGTCGTCGTCCTCCTCATCCTCGTCGTTGTCCCTTCATCCTCGTCGTCCTCCTCATCCTCGTCGTCGTCCTCCTCATCCTCGCCGTCGTCCTCCTCATCCTCGTCGTCATCCTCCTCATCCTCGTCGTAGTCCTCCTCATCCTCGTCGTCGTCCCTTCATCCTCGTCGTCCTCCTCATCCTCGTCGTCGTCCTCCTCATCCTCGTCGTCGTCCTCCTCATCCTGGTCGTCGTCCCTTCATCCTCGTCGTCCTCCTCATCCTCGTCGTCGTCCTCCTCATCCTCGTCGTCGTCCTCCTCATCCTCGTCGTAGTCCTCCTCATCCTCGTCGTCGTCCCTTCATCCTCGTCGTCGTCCTCATCCTCGTCGTCGTCCTCCTCATCCTCGTCGTCGTCCCTTCATCCTCGTCGTCGTCCTCCTCATCCTCGTCGTCGTCCTCCTCATCCTCGTCGTCGTCCTCCTCATCCTCGTCGTCCTCCTCCTCATCCTCGTCGTAGTCCTCATCCTCGCCGTCGTCTTTTCATCCTCGTCGTCCTCCTCATCCTCGTCGTCGTCCTCCTCATCCTCGTCGTCGTCCTCCTCATCCTCGTCGTCGTCCCTTCATCCTCGTCGACCTCCTCATCCTCGTCGTCGTCCTCCTCATCCTCGTCGTCGTCCTCCTCATCCTCGTCGTCGTCCTCCTCATCCTCGTCGTCCTCCTCCTCATCCTCGTCGTAGTCCTCATCCTCGTCGTCGTCCCTTCATCCTCGTCGTCCTCCTCCCCGTCCTCCTCATCCTCGTCGTCGTCCCTTCATCCTCGTCGTCCTCCTCATCCTCGTCGTCGTCCTCCTCATCCTCGTCGTTGTCCCTTCATCCTCGTCGTCCTCCTCATCCTCGTCGTCGTCCTCCTCATCCTCGTCGTCGTCCTCCTCATCCTCGTCGTCATCCTCCTCATCCTCGTCGTAGTCCTCCTCATCCTCGTCGTCGTCCCTTCATCCTCGTCGTCCTCCTCATCCTCGTCGTCGTCCTCCTCATCCTCGTCGTCCTCCTCATCCTCGTCGTCGTCCTCCTCATCCTCGTCGTCGTCCCTTCATCCTCGTCGACCTCCTCATCCTCGTCGTCGTCCTCCTCATCCTCGTCGTCGTCCTCCTCATCCTCGTCGTCCTCCTCCTCATCCTCGTCGTAGTCCTCATCCTCGTCGTCGTCCCTTCATCCTCGCCGTCCTCCTCCCCGTCCTCCTCATCCTCGTCGTCGTCCCTTCATCCTCGTCGTCCTCCTCATCCTCGTCGTCGTCCTCCTCATCCTCGTCGTTGTCCTTTCATCCTCGTCGTCCTCCTCATCCTCGTCGTCGTCCTCCTCATCCTCGTCGTCGTCCTCCTCATCCTCGTCGTCATCCTCCTCATCCTCGTCGTAGTCCTCCTCATCCTCGTCGTCGTCCCTTCATCCTCGTCGTCCTCCTCATCCTCGTCGTCGTCCTCCTCATCCTCGTCGTCGTCCTCCTCATCCTGGTCGTCGTCCCTTCATCCTCGTCGTCCTCCTCATCCTCGTCGTCGTCCTCCTCATCCTCGTCGTCGTCCTCCTCATCCTCGTCGTCGTCCTCTTCATCCTCGTCGTAGTCCTCCTCATCCTCGTCGTCGTCCCTTCATCCTCGTCGTCGTCCTCATCCTCGTCGTCGTCCTCCTCATCCTCGTCGTCGTCCCTTCATCCTCGTCGTCCTCCTCATCCTCGTCGTCGTCCTCCTCATCCTCGCCGTCGTCCTCCTCATCCTCGTCGTCGTCCCTTCATCCTCGTCGTCCTCCTCATCCTCGTCGTCGTCCTCCTCATCCTCGTCGTCGCCCTCCTCATCGTCGTCGTCCTCCTCATCCTCGTCGTCGTCCCTTCATCCTCGTCGTCCTCCTCATCCTCGTCGTCGTCCTCCTCATTTTCGTCGTCGTCCCTTCATCCTCGTCGTCGTCCCTTCATCCTCGTCGTCCTCCTCATCCTCGTCGTCGTCCCTTCATCCTCGTCGTCCTCCTCATCCTCGTCGTCGTCCCTTCATCCTCGTCGTCCTCATCCTCGTCGTCGTCCCTTCATCCTCGTCGTCCTCCTCATCCTCGTCGTCGTCCTCCTCATCCTCGTCGCCGTCCTCCTCATCCTCGTCGTCGTCCTCCTCATCCTCGTCGTCCCTTCATCCTCGTCGTCCTCCTCATCCTCGTCGTCGTCCCTTCATCCTCGTCGTCCTCCTCATCCTCGTCGTCGACCTCCTCATCCTCGTCGTCGTCCTCCTCATCCTCGTCGTCGTCCTCCTGATCCTCGTCGTCGTCCCTTCATCCTCGTCGTCCACCTCATCCTCGTCGTCGTCCCTTCATCCTCGTCGTCCTCGTCATCCTCGTCGTCGTCCCCTCATTCTCGTCGTCGTCCTCCTCATCCTCGTCGTCGTCCCTTCATCCTCGTCGTCCTCATCCTCGTCGTCCTCCTCATCCTCGTCGTCCTCCTCATCCTCGCCGTCGTCCTCCTCATCCTCGTCGTCGTCCCTTCATCCTCGTCGTCCTCCTCATCCTCGTCGTCGTCCTCCTCATCCTCCTCGTCGTCCTCCTCATCCTCGTCGTCGTCCTCCTCATCCTCGTCGTCCTCCTCATCCTCGCCGTCGTCCTCCTCATCCTCGTCGTCGTTTCTTCATCCTCGTCGTCCTCCTCATCCTCGTCGTCGTCCTTCTCATCCTCGTCGTCCTCTTCTTCCTCGTCGTCGTCCTCCTCATCCTCGCCGTCGTCCCTTCATCCTCGTCGTCGTCCTCCTCATCCTCGTCGTCGTCCTCCTCATCCTCGTCGTCCTCCTCCTCATCCTCGTCGTAGTCCTCATCCTCGTCGTCCTCCTCCTCATCCTCGTCATCCTCATCCTCGTCGTCGTCCCTTCATCCTCGTCGACCTCTTCATCCTCGTCGTCGTCCTCCTCATCCTCGTCGTCGTCCCTTCATCCTCGTCGTCCTCCTCATCCTCGTCGTCGTCCTCCTCATCCTCGTCGTCGTCCCTTCATCCTCGTCATCCTCCTCATCCTCGTCGTCGTCCTCCTCATCCTCGTCGTCGTCCTCCTCATCCTCGTCGTCGTCCCTTCTTCCTGGTCGTCCTCCTCATCCTCGTCGTCGTCCTCATCCTCGTCGTCGTCCTCCTCATCCTCGTCGTCGTCCCTTCATCCTCGTCGTCCTCCTCATCCTCGTCGTCGTCCTCATCCTCGTCGTCGTCCTCCTCATCCTCGTCGTCGACCTCCTCATCCTCGTCTTCGTCCTCCTCATCCTCGTCGTCCCTTCATCCTCGTCGTCCTCCTCATCCTCGTCGTCGTCCTCCTTATCCTCGTCGTCGTCCTCCTCATCCTCGTCGTCGTCCTCCTCATCCTCGTCGTCCTCCTCCTCATCCTCGTCGTAGTCCTCATCCTCGTCGTCCTCCTCCTCATCTTCGTCGTAGTCCTCATCCTCGTCGTCGTCCCTTCATCCTCGTCGTCCTCATCCTCGTCGTAGTCCTCATCCTCGTCGTCGTCTCTTCATCCTCGTCGTCCTCCTCATCCTCGTCGTCGTCCTCCTCATCCTCGTCGTCGTCCCTTCATCCTCGTCGTCCTCCTCATCCTCGTCGTCGTCCTCCTCATCCTCGTCGTCGTCCTCCTCATCCTCGTCGTCGTCTCTTCATCCTCGTCGTCGTCCCTTCATCCTCGTCGTCCTCCTCATCCTCGTCGTCGTCCTCCTCATCCTCGTCGTCGTCCCTTCATCCTCGTCGTCCTCCTCATCCTCGTCGTCGTCCCTTCATCCTCGTGGTCCTCCTCATCCTCGTCGTCGTCCTCCTCATCCTCGTCGTCGTCCTCCTCATCCTCGTCGTCGTCCTCCTCATCCTCGTCGTCGTCTTTTCATCCTCGTCGTCCTCCTCATC
This sequence comes from Lumbricus terrestris, assembly GCA_949752735.1. Lineage (NCBI taxonomy): Eukaryota > Metazoa > Annelida > Clitellata > Crassiclitellata > Lumbricidae > Lumbricus > Lumbricus terrestris. Next base: position 23,565,597 of record OX457053.1, read on the forward strand.
CTCGTCGTCGTCCTCATCCTCGTCGTCGTCCTCCTCATCCTCGTCGTCGTCCCTTCATCCTCGTCGTCTTCCTCATTCTCGTCGTCGTCCTCATCCTCGTCGTCGTCCTCCTCATCCTCGTCGTCGTCCTCCTCATCCTCGTCGTCGTCCTCCTCATCCTCGTCGTCCTCCTCCTCATCCTCGTCGTAGTCCTCATCCTCGCCGTCGTCCCTTCATCCTCGTCGTCCACCTCATCCTCGTCGTCGTCCCTTCATCCTCGTCGTCCTCCTCATCCTCGTCGTCGTCCCCTCATTCTCGTCGTCGTCCTCCTCATCCTCGTCGTCGTCCCTTCATCCTCGTCGTCCTCATCCTCGTCGTCCTCCTCATCCTCGTCGTCCTCCTCATCCTCGCCGTCGTCCTCCTCATCCTCGTCGTCGTCCCTTCATCCTCGTCGTCCTCCTCATCCTCGTCGTCGTCCTCCTCATCCTCCTCGTCGTCCTCCTCATCCTCGTCGTCGTCCTCCTCATCCTCGTCGTCCTCCTCATCCTCGCCGTCGTCCTCCTCATCCTCGTCGTCGTTTCTTCATCCTCGTCGTCCTCCTCATCCTCGTCGTCGTCCTTCTCATCCTCGTCGTCCTCTTCTTCCTCGTCGTCGTCCTCCTCATCCTCGCCGTCGTCCTCTTCATCCTCGTCGTCGTCCTCCTCATCCTCGTCGTCGTCCTCCTCATCCTCGTCGTCCTCCTCCTCATCCTCGTCGTAGTCCTCATCCTCGTCGTCCTCCTCCTCATCCTCGTCATCCTCATCCTCGTCGTCGTCCCTTCATCCTCGTCGACCTCTTCATCCTCGTCGTCGTCCTCCTCATCCTCGTCGTCGTCCCTTCATCCTCGTCGTCCTCCTCATCCTCGTCGTCGTCCTCCTCATCCTCGTCGTCGTCCCTTCATCCTCGTCATCCTCCTCATCCTCGTCGTCGTCCTCCTCATCCTCGTCGTCGTCCTCCTCATCCTCGTCGTCGTCCCTTCTTCCTGGTCGTCCTCCTCATCCTCGTCGTCGTCCTCATCCTCGTCGTCGTCCTCCTCATCCTCGTCGTCGTCCCTTCATCCTCGTCGTCCTCCTCATCCTCGTCGTCGTCCTCATCCTCGTCGTCGTCCTCCTCATCCTCGTCGTCGACCTCCTCATCCTCGTCTTCGTCCTCCTCATCCTCGTCGTCCCTTCATCCTCGTCGTCCTCCTCATCCTCGTCGTCGTCCTCCTTATCCTCGTCGTCGTCCTCCTCATCCTCGTCGTCGTCCTCCTCAACCTCGTCGTCCTCCTCCTCATCCTCGTCGTAGTCCTCATCCTCGTCGTCCTCCTCCTCATCCTCGTCGTAGTCCTCATCCTCGTCGTCGTCCCTTCATCCTCGTCGTCCTCATCCTCGTCGTAGTCCTCATCCTCGTCGTCGTCTCTTCATCCTCGTCGTCCTCCTCATCCTCGTCGTCGTCCTCCTCATCCTCGTCGTCGTCCCTTCATCCTCGTCGTCCTCCTCATCCTCGTCGTCGTCCTCCTCATCCTCGTCGTCGTCCTCCTCATCCTCGTCGTCGTCTCTTCATCCTCGTCGTCGTCCCTTCATCCTCGTCGTCCTCCTCATCCTCGTCGTCGTCCTCCTCATCCTCGTCGTCGTCCCTTCATCCTCGTCGTCCTCCTCATCCTCGTCGTCGTCCCTTCATCCTCGTCGTCCTCCTCATCCTCGTCGTCGTCCTCCTCATCCTCGTCGTCGTCCTCCTCATCCTCGTCGTCGTCCTCCTCCTCATCCTCGTCGTCGTCTTTTCATCCTCGTCGTCCTCCTCATCCTCGTCGTCGTCCTCATCCTCGTCGTCGTCCTCCTCATCCTCGTCGTCGTCCCTTCATCCTCGTCGTCTTCCTCATCCTCGTCGTCGTCCTCATCCTCGTCGTCGTCCTCCTCATCCTCGTCGTCGTCCTCCTCATCCTCGTCGTCGTCCTCCTCATCCTCGTCGTCCTCCTCCTCATCCTCGTCGTAGTCCTCATCCTCGCCGTCGTCCCTTCATCCTCGTCGTCCTCCTCATCCTCGTCGTCGTCCTCCTCATCCTTGTCGTCGTCCTCCTCATCCTCGTCGTCGTCCCTTCATCCTCGTCGACCTCCTCATCCTCGTCGTCGTCCTCCTCATCCTCGTCGTCGTCCTCCTCATCCTCGTTGTCGTCCTCATCCTCGTCGTCCTCCTCCTCATCCTCGTCGTAGTCCTCATCCTCGTCGTCGTCCCTTCATCCTCGTCGTCCTCCTCCCCGTCCTCCTCATCCTCGTCGTCGTCCCTTCATCCTCGTCGTCCTCCTCATCCTCGTCGTCGTCCTCCTCATCCTCGTCGTTGTCCCTTCATCCTCGTCGTCCTCCTCATCCTCGTCGTCGTCCTCCTCATCCTCGTCGTCGTCCTCCTCCTCATCCTCGTCGTCATCCTCCTTATCCTCGTCGCAGTCCTCCTCATCCTCGTCGTCGTCCCTTCATCCTCGTCGTCCTCCTCATCCTCGTCGTCGTCCTCCTCATCCTCGTCGTCGTCCTCCTCATCCTCGTCGTCGTCCCTTCATCCTCGTCGTCCTCCTCATCCTCGTCGTCGTCCTCCTCTTCCTCGTCGTCGTCCTCCTCATTCTCGTCGTCGTCCTCCTCATCCTCGTCGTGGTCCTCCTCATCCTCGTCGTCGTCCCTTCATCCTCGTCGTCGTCCTCATCCTCGTCGTCGTCCTCCTCATCCTCGTCGTCGTCCCTTCATCCTCGTCGTCCTCCTCATCCTCGTCGTCGTCCTCCTCATCCTCGCCGTCGTCCTCCTCATCCTCGTCGTCGTCCCTTCATCCTCGTCGTCCTCCTCATCCTCGTCGTCGGCCTCCTCATCCTCGTCGTCCTCCTCCTCATCGTCGTCGTCCTCCTCATCCTCGTCGACGTCCCTTCATCCTCGTCGTCCTCCTCATCCTCGTCGTCGTCCTCCTCATCCTCGTCGTCGTCCCTTCATCCTCGTCGTCGTCCCTTCATCCTCGTCGTCCTCCTCATCCTCGTCGTCGTCCCTTCATCCTCGTCGTCCTCCTCATCCTCGTCGTCGTCCCTTCATCCTCGTCGTCCTCCTCATCCTCGTCGTCGTCCCTTCATCCTCGTCGTCCTCCTCATCCTCGTCGTCGTCCTCCTCATCCTCGTCGCCGTCCTCTTCATCCTCGCCGTCGTCCTCCTCATCCTCGTCGTCCCTTCATCCTCGTCGTCCTCCTCATCCTCGTCGTCGTCCCTTCATCCTCGTCGTCCTCCTCATCCTCGTCGTCGACCTCCTCATCCTCGTCGTCGTCCTCCTCATCCTCGTCGTCGTCCTCCTCATCCTCGTCGTCGTCCCTTCATCCTCGTCGTCCACCTCATCCTCGTCGTCGTCCCTTCATCCTCGTCGTCCTCCTCATCCTCGTCGTCGTCCCCTCATTCTCGTCGTCGTCCTCCTCATCCTCGTCGTCGTCCTCCTCATCCTCGTCGTCCTCCTCCTCATCCTCGCCGTCGTCCTCTTCATCCTCGTCGTCCTCCTCATCCTCGTCGTCGTCCTCCTCATCCTCGTCGTAGTCCTCCTCATCCTCGTCGTCGTCCCTTCATCCTCGTCGTCGTCCTCCTACTCATCCTCGTCGTCGTCCTCCTCATCCTCGTCGTTGTCCTCATCCTCGTCGTCGTCCTCTCATCCTCGTCGTCCTCCTCATCCTCGTTGTCGTCCTCCTCAACCTCGTCGTCGTCGTCCTCCTCCTCATCGTCGTCCTCATCCTCATCCTCGTCGTAGTCCTTCTCATCTTCGTCGTCGTCCCTTCATCCTCGTCGTCCTCCTCATCCTCGTCGTCGTCCTCCTCATCCTCGTCGTCGTCCTCCTCATCCTCGTCGCCGTCCTCCTCATCCTCGCCGTCGTCCTCCTCATCCTCGCCGTCGTCCTCCTCATCCTCGCCGTCGTCCTCCTCATCCTCGTCGTCGTCCTTTCATCCTCGTCGTCCTCCTCATCCTCGTCGTCGTCCTCCTCCTCATCGTCGTCGTCCTCCTCATCCTCGTCGTCGTCCTCCTCCTCATCCTCGTCGTCGTCCTCCTTATCCTCGTCGTAGTCCTCCTCATCCTCGTCGTCGTCTCTTCATCCTCGTCGTCCTCCTCATCCTCGTCGTCGTCCTCCTCATCCTCGTCGTAGTCCTCCTCATCCTCGTCGTCGTCCCTTCATCCTCGTCGTCGTCCTCATCCTCGTCGTCGTCCTCCTCATCCTCGTCGTCGTCCCTTCATCCTCGTCGTCCTCCTCATCCTCGTCGTCGCCCTCCTCATCCTCGTCGTCGTCCTCCTCATCCTCGTCGTCGTCCCTTCATCCTCGTCGTCCTCCTCATCCTCGTCGTCGTCCTCCTCATCCTCGTCGTCGTCCTCCTCATCCTCGTTGTCCTCCTCATCCTCGTCGTCCTCCTCATCCTCGTCGTCGTCCTCTTCATCCTCGTCGTCGTCCTCCTCATCCTCGACGTCGTCCCTTCAACCTCGTCGTCCTCCTCATCCTCGTCGTCGTCCTCCTCATCCTCGTCGTCGTCCCTTTATCGTCGTCATCCTCCTCATCCTCGTCGTCGTCCTCCTCATCCTCATCGTCGTCCTCCTCATCCTCGTCGTCGTCCCTTCATCCTCGTCGTCCTCATCCTCGTCGTCGTCCTCATCCTCGTCGTCGTCCTCCTCATCCTCGTCGTCGTCCCTTCATCCTCGTCGTCCTCCTCATCCTCGTCGTCGTCCTCATCCTCGTCGTCGTCCTCCTCATCCCCGTCGTCGTCCTCCTCATCCTCGTCGTCGTCCTCTTCATCCTCGTCGTCCTCCTTCTCATCCTCGTCGTAGTCCTCATCCTCGTCGTCGTTTTTTCATCCTCGTTGTCCTCCTCATCCTCGTCGTCGTCCTCCTCATCCCCGTCGTCGTCCTCCTCATCCTCGTCGTCGTCCCTTCATCCTCGTCGACCTCCTCATCCTCGTCGTCGTCCTCCTCATCCTCGTCGTCGTCCTCCTCATCCTCGTCGTCGTCCTCCTCATCCTCGTCGTCCTCCTCCTCATCCTCGTCGTAGTCCTCATCCTCGTCGTCGTCCATTCATCCTCGTCGTCGTCCTCATCCTCGTCGTCGTCCTCCTCATACTCGTCGTCGTCCCTTCATCCTCGTCGTCCTCCTCATCCTCGTCGTCGTCCTCTTCATCCTCGTCTTCGTCCCTTCATCCTCGTCGACCTCCTCCCCGTCCTCCTCGTCGTCCTCAGCATCTCCTCGTCGTCCTCCTCCCCGTCATCCTCGTCGACCTCAGCCTCTGCTCGTCGTCCTCCTCAACCTCGTCGTCCTCTTCACCCTCGTCGTCCTCCTCATCCTCGTCGTCCTCTTCACCCTCGTCGTCGTCCTCCTCATCCTCGTCGTCCTCCTCATCCTCGTCGTCCTCCTCATCCTCGTCGTCTCCTCACCCTCGTCGTCCTCCTCACCCTCGTCGTCCTCCTCATCCTCGTCGTCCTCCTCATCCTCGTCGTCCACTACATCCTCGTTGTCCTTTTCATCCCCGTCGTCCTCCTCATTGTCGTCGTTCTTTTCATCCTCGTCGTCCTCCTCATCCTCGTCGTCCTCCTCATCCTCGTCGTCGTCCTCCTCATCCTCGTCGTCCTCTTCATCCTCTTTGTCCTCATCTTCGTCGTCGTCCTCCTCATCCTCGTCGTCGTCCTCCTCATCCTCGTCTTCGTCCTCCTCATCCTCGTCGTCCTCCTCATTCTCGTCGTCGTCCTCATCCTCCTCATCCTCGTCGTCCTCCTCATCCTCGTCGTCGTCTTCCTCATCCTCGTCGTCCTCTTCATCCTCTTTGTCCTCATCTTCGTCGTCGTCCTCCTCATCCTCGTCGTCCTCCTCATCCTCGTCTTCGTCCTCCTCATCCTCGTCGTCCTCCTCATTCTCGTCGTCGTCCTCATCCTCGTCATCCTCCTCATCTTCGTCGTCCTCCTCATCCTCGTCGTCGTCTTCCTCATCTTCGTCGTCGTCCTCCTCATCCTCGACGTCGTCCTCCTCATCTTCGTCGTCGTCGTTCCTCATCCTCGTCGTCCTCCTCATCCTCGCCGTCGTCCTCCTCATCCTCGTCGTCGTCCCTTCATCCTCGTCGTCCTCCTCATCCTCGTCGTCGTCCTCCTCATCCTCCTCGTCGTCCTCCTCATCCTCGTCGTCGTCCTCCTCATCCTCGTCGTCCTCCTCCTCATCCTCGTCGTAGTCCTCATCCTCGTCGTCCTCCTCCTCATCCTCGTCGTAGTCCTCATCCTCGTCGTCGTCCCTTCATCCTCGTCGTCCTCCTCATCCTCGTCGTAGTCCTCATCCTCGTCGTCGTCCCTTCATCCTCGTCGTCCTCCTCATCCTCGTCGTCGTCCTCCTCATCCTCGTCGTCGTCCCTTCATCCTCGTCGTCCTCCTCATCCTCGTCGTAGTCCTCATCCTCGTCGTCGTCCCTTCATCCTCGTCGTCCTCCTCATCCTCGTCGTCGTCCTCCTCATCCTCGTCGTCGTCCTCCTCATCCTCGTCGTCGTCCCTTCATCCTCGTCGTCCACCTCATCCTCGTCGTCGTCCCTTCATCCTCGTCGTCCTCCTCATCCGCGTCGTCGTCCCCTCATTCTCGTCGTCGTCCTCCTCATCCTCGTCGTCGTCCTCCTCATCCTCGTCGTCCTCCTCCTCATCCTCGCCGTCGTCCTCTTCATCCTCGTCGTCCTCCTCATCCTCGTCGTCGTCCTCCTCATCCTCGTCGTAGTCCTCCTCATCCTCGTCGTCGTCCCTTCATCCTCGTCGTCGTCCTCCTACTCATCCTCGTCGTCCTCCTCATCCTCGTCGTTGTCCTCATCCTCGTCGTCGTCCTCTCATCCTCGTCGTCCTCCTCATCCTCGTTGTCGTCCTCCTCAACCTCGTCGTCGTCGTCCTCCTCATCATCGTCGTCCTCATCCTCGTCGTAGTCCTTCTCATCTTCGTCGTCGTCCCTTCATCCTCGTCGTCCTCCTCATCGTCGTCGTCGTCCTCCTCATCCTCGTCGTCGTCCTCCTCATCCTCGTCGCCGTCCTCCTCATCCTCGCCGTCGTCCTCCTCATCCTCGCCGTCGTCCTCCTCATCCTCGTCGTCGTCCTCCTCATCCTCGTCGTCGTCCCTTCATCCTCGTCGTCCTCCTCATCCTCGTCGTCGTCCTCCTCCTCATCGTCGTCGTCCTCCTCATCCTCGTCGTCGTCCTCCTCCTCATCCTCGTCGTCGTCCTCCTTATCCTCGTCGTAGTCCTCCTCATCCTCGTCGTCGTCTTTTCATCCTCGTCGTCCTCCTCATCCTCGTCGTCGTCCTCCTCATCCTCGTCGTAGTCCTCCTCATCCTCGTCGTCGTCCCTTCATCCTCGTCGTCGTCCTCATCCTCGTCGTCGTCCTCCTCATCCTCGTCGTCGTCCCTTCATCCTCGTCGTCCTCCTCATCCTCGTCGTCGCCCTCCTCATCCTCGTCGTCGTCCTCCTCATCCTCGTCGTCGTCCCTTCATCCTCGTCGTCCTCCTCATCCTCGTCGTCGTCCTCCTCATCCTCGTCGTCGTCCTCCTCATCCTCGTTGTCGTCCTCATCCTCGTCGTCCTCCTCATCCTCGTCGTCGTCCTCTTCATCCTCGTCGTCGTCCTCCTCATCCTCGTCGTCGTCCCTTCAACCTCGTCGTCCTCCTCATCCTCGTCGTCGTCCTCCTCATCCTCGTCGTCGTCCCTTTATCGTCGTCATCCTCCTCATCCTCGTCGTCGTCCTCCTCATCCTCATCGTCGTCCTCCTCATCCTCGTCGTCGTCCCTTCATCCTCGTCGTCCTCATCCTCGTCGTCGTCCTCATCCTCGTCGTCGTCCTCCTCATCCTCGTCGTCGTCCCTTCATCCTCGTCGTCCTCCTCATCCTCGTCGTCGTCCTCATCCTCGTCGTCGTCCTCCTCATCCCCGTCGTCGTCCTCCTCATCCTCGTCGTCGTCCTCCTCATCCTCGTCGTCCTCCTTCTCATCCTCGTCGTAGTCCTCATCCTCGTCGTCGTTTTTTCATCCTCGTTGTCCTCCTCATCCTCGTCGTCGTCCTCCTCATCCCCGTCGTCGTCCTCCTCATCCTCGTCGTCGTCCCTTCATCCTCGTCGACCTCCTCATCCTCGTCGTCGTCCTCCTCATCCTCGTCGTCGTCCTCCTCATCCTCGTCGTCGTCCTCCTCATCCTCGTCGTCCTCCTCCTCATCCTCGTCGTAGTCCTCATCCTCGTCGTCGTCCCTTCATCCTCGTCGTCGTCCTCATCCTCGTCGTCGTCCTCCTCATACTCGTCGTCGTCCCTTCATCCTCGTCGTCCTCCTCATCCTCGTCGTCGTCCTCTTCATCCTCGTCTTCGTCCCTTCATCCTCGTCGACCTCCTCCCCGTCCTCCTCGTCGTCCTCAGCATCTCCTCGTCGTCCTCCTCCCCGTCATCCTCGTCGACCTCAGCCTCTGCTCGTCGTCCTCCTCAACCTCGTCGTCCTCTTCACCCTCGTCGTCCTCCTCATCCTCGTCGTCCTCTTCACCCTCGTCGTCGTCCTCCTCATCCTCGTCGTCCTCCTCATCCTCGTCGTCCTCCTCATCCTCGTCGTCTCCTCACCCTCGTCGTCCTCCTCACCCTCGTCGTCCTCCTCATCCTCGTCGTCCTCCTCATCCTCGTCGTCCACTACATCCTCGTTGTCCTTTTCATCCCCGTCTTCCTCCTCATTGTCGTCGTTCTTTTCATCCTCGTCGTCCTCCTCATCCTCGTCGTCCTCCTCATCCTCGTCGTCGTCCTCCTCATCCTCGTCGTCCTCTTCATCCTCTTTGTCCTCATCTTCGTCGTCGTCCTCCTCATCCTCGTCGTCGTCCTTCCCATCCTCGTCTTCGTCCTCCTCATCCTCGTCGTCCTCCTCATTCTCGTCGTCGTCCTCATCCTCCTCATCCTCGTCGTCCTCCTCATCCTCGTCGTCGTCTTCCTCATCCTCGTCGTCCTCTTCATCCTCTTTGTCCTCATCTTCGTCGTCGTCCTCCTCATCCTCGTCGTCCTCCTCATCCTCGTCTTCGTCCTCCTCATCCTCGTCGTCCTCCTCATTCTCGTCGTCGTCCTCATCCTCGTCATCCTCCTCATCCTCGTCGTCCTCCTCATCCTCGTCGTCGTCTTCCTCATCTTCGTCGTCGTCCTCCTCATCCTCGACGTCGTCCTCCTCATCTTCGTCGTCGTCCTCCTCATCCTCGTCGTCCTCCTCATCCTCGCCGTCGTCCTCCTCATCCTCGTCGTCGTCCCTTCATCCTCGTCGTCCTCCTCATCCTCGTCGTCGTCCTCCTCATCCTCCTCGTCGTCCTCCTCATCCTCGTCGTCGTCCTCCTCATCCTCGTCGTCCTCCTCATCCTCGCCGTCGTCCTCTTCATCCTCGTCGTCGTCCCTTCATCCTCGTCGTCCTCCTCATCCTCGTCGTCGTCCTCCTCATCCTCCTCGTCGTCCTCCTCATCCTCGTCGTCGTCCTCCTCATCCTCGTCGTCCTCCTCATCCTCGTCGTCGTCCCTTCATCCTCGTCGTCCTCCTCATCCTCGTCGTCGTCCTTCTCATCCTCGTCGTCCTCCTCTTCCTCGTCGTCGTCCTCCTCATCCTCGCCGTCGTCCTCTTCATCCTCGTCGTCGTCCTCCTCATCCTCGTCGTCGTCCTCCTCATCCTCGTCGTCGTCCTCCTCATCCTCGTCGTCGTCCTCCTCATCCTCGTCGTCGTCCCTTCATCCTCGTCGTCCTGCTCATCCTCGTCGTCGTCCTCATCCTCGTCGTCGTCATCCTCATCCTCGTCGTCGTCCCTTCATCCTCGTCGATCTCTTCATCCTCGTCGTCGTCCTCCTCATCCTCGTCGTCGTCCCTTCATCCTCGTCGTCCTCCTCATCCTCGTCGTCGTCCTCCTCATCCTCGTCGTCGTCCCTTCATCCTCGTCATCCTCCTCATCCTCGTCGTCGTCCTCCTCATCCTCGTCGTCGTCCTCCTCACCCTCGTCGTCGTCCCTTCATCCTCGTCGTCCTCCTCATCCTCGTCGTCGTCCTCATCCTCGTCGTCGTCCTCCTCATCCTCGTCGTCGTCCCTTCATCCTCGTCGTCCTCCTCATCCTCGTCGTCGTCCTCATCCTCGTCGTCGTCCTCCTCATCCTCGTCGTCGTCCTCCTCATCCTCGTCGTCGTCCCATCATCCTCGTCGTCCTCCTCATCCTCGTCGTCGTCCTCCTCATCCTCGTCGTCGTCCTCCTCATCCTCGTCGTCGTCCTCCTCATCCTCGTCGTCCTCCTCCTCATCCTCGTCGTAGTCCTCATCCTCGTCGTCCTCCTCCTCATCCTCGTCGTAGTCCTCATCCTCGTCGTCGTTCCTTCATCCTCGTCGTCCTCCTCATCCTCGTCGTAGTCCTCATCCTCGTCGTCGTCCCTTCATCCTCGTCGTCCTCCTCATCCTCGTCGTCGTCCTCCTCATCCTCGTCGTCGTCCCTTCATCCTCGTCGTCCTCCTCATCCTCGTCGTCGTCCTCCTCATCCTCGTCGTCGTCCTCCTCATCCTCGTCGTAGTCCCTTCATCCTCGTCGTCCTCCTCATCCTTGTCGTCGTCCTCATCCTCGACGTCGTCCTCCTCATCCTCGTCGTCGTCCCTTCATCCTCGTCGACCTCTTCATCTTCGTCGTCGTCCTCCTCATCCTCGTCGTCGTCCCTTCATCCTCGTCGTCCTCCTCATCCTCGTCGTCGTCCTCCTCATCCTCGTCGTCGTCCCTTCATCCTCGTCATCCTCCTCATCCTCGTCGTCGTCCTCCTCATCGGCGCCGTCGTCCCTTCATCCTCGTCGTCCTCCTCATCCTCGTCGTCGTCCTCCTCATCCTCGTCGTCGTCCTCCTCATCCTCGTCGTCGTCCCTTCATCCTCGTCATCCTCCTCATCCTCGTCGTCGTCCTCCTCATCCTCGTCGTCGTCCTGCTCATCCTCGTCGTCGTCCTCCTCATCCTCGTCGTCGTCCCTTCATCCTCGTCGTCCTCCTCATCCTCGTCGTCGTCCTCATCCTCGTCGTCGTCCTCCTCATCCTCGTCGTCGTCCCTTCATCCTCGTCGTCTTCCTCATCCTCGTCGTCGTCCTCATCCTCGTCGTCGTCCTCCTCATCCTCGTCGTCGTCCTCCTCATCCTCGTCGTCGTCCTCCTCATCCTCGTCGTCCTCCTCCTCATCCTCGTCGTAGTCCTCATCCTCGCCGTCGTCCCTTCATCCTCGTCGTCCTCCTCATCCTCGTCGTCGTCCTCCTCATCCTCGTCGTCGTCCTCCTCATCCTCGTCGTCGTCCCTTCATCCTCGTCGACCTCCTCATCCTCGTCGTCGTCCTCCTCATCCTCGTCGTCGTCTTCCTCATCCTCGTCGTCCTCCTCATCCTCGTCGTCCTCCTCCTCATCCTCGTCGTAGTCCTCATCCTCGTCGTCATCCCTTCATCCTCGTCGTCCTCCTCCCCGTCCTCCTCATCCTCGTCGTCGTCCCTTCATCCTCGTCGTCCTCCTCATCCTCGTCGTCGTCCTCCTCATCCTCGTCGTTGTCCCTTCATCCTCGTCGTCCTCCTCATCCTCGTCGTCGTCCTCCTCATCCTCGTCGTCGTCCTCCTCCTCATCCTCGTCGTCATCCTCCTCATCCTCGTCGTAGTCCTCCTCATCCTCGTCGTCGTCCCTTCATCCTCGTCGTCCTCCTCATCCTCGTCGTCGTCCTCCTCATCCTCGTCGTCGTCCTCATCCTCGTCGTCGTCCCTTCATCCTCGTCGTCCTCCTCATCCTCGTCGTCGTCCTCCTCATCCTCGTCGTCGTCCTCCTCATCCTCGTCGTCGTCCTCCTCATCCTCGTCGTAGTCCTCCTCATCCTCGTCGTCGTCCCTTCATCCTCGTCGTCGTCCTCATCCTCGTCGTCCCTTCATCCTCGTCGTCCTCCTCATCCTCGTCGTCGTCCTCCTCATCCTCGCCGTCGTCCTCCTCATCCTCGTCGTCGTCCTTTCATCCTCGTCGTCCTCCTCATCCTCGTCGTCGTCCTCCTCATCCTCGTCGTCCTCCTCCTCATCGTCGTCGTCCTCATCCTCGTCGTCCTCCTCCTCATCGTCGTCGTCCTCATCGTCGTCGTCCTCCTCATCCTCGTCGTCGTCCTCCTCATCCTCGTCGTCGTCCCTTCATCCTCGTCGTCGTCCCTTCATCCTCGTCGTCCTCCTCATCCTCGTCGTCGTCCCTTCATCCTCGTCGTCCTCCTCATCCTCGTCGTCGTCCCTTCATCCTCGTCGTCCTCCTCATCCTCGTCGTCGTCCCTTCAGCCTCGTCGTCCTCCTCATCCTCGTCGTCGTCCTCCTCATCCTCGTCGCCGTCCTCCTCATCCTCGCCGTCGTCCTCCTCATCCTCGTCGCCCCTTCATCCTCGTCGTCCTCCTCATCCTCGTCGTCGTCCCTTCATCCTCGTCGTCCTCCTCATCCTCGTCGTCGACCTCCTCATCCTCGTCGTCGTCCTCCTCATCCTCGTCGTCGTCCTCCTCATCCTCGTCGTCGTCCCTTCATCCTCGTCGTCCACCTCATCCTCGTCGTCGTCCCTTCATCCTCGTCGTCCTCCTCATCCTCGTCGTCGTCCCCTCATTCTCGTCGTCGTCCTCCTCATCCTCCTCGTCGTCCTCCTCATCCTCGTCGTCCTTCTCCTTATCCTCGCCGTCGTCCTCTTCATCCTCGTCGTCCTCCTCATCCTCGTCGTCGTCCTCCTCATCCTCGTCGTAGTCCTCCTCATCCTCGTCGTCGTCCCTTCATCCTCGTCGTCGTCCTCCTACTCATCCTCGTCGTCGTCCTCCTCATCCTCGTCGTAGTCCTCATCCTCGTCGTCGTCCTCTCATCCTCGTCGTCCTCCTCATTCTCGTTGTCGTCCTCCTCAACCTCGTCGTCGTCGTCCTCCTCATCCTCGTCGTCCTCATCCTCATCCTCGTCGTAGTCCTCCTCATCTTCGTCGTCGTCCCTTCATCCTCGTCGTCCTCCTCATCCTCGTCGTCGTCCTCCTCATCCTCGTCGTCGTCCTCCTCATCCTCGTCGCCGTCCTCCTCATCCTCGCCGTCGTCCTCCTCAACCTCGCCGTCGTCCTCCTCATCCTCGTCGTCGTCCTCCTCATCCTCGTCGTCGTCCCTTCATCCTCGTCGTCCTCCTCATCCTCGTCGTCGTCCTCCTCCTCATCGTCGTCGTCCTCCTCATCCTCGTCGTCGTCCTCCTCCTCATCCTCGTCGTCGTCCTCCTTATCCTCGTCGTAGTCCTCCTCATCCTCGTCGTCGTCTCTTCATCCTCGTCGTCCTCCTCATCCTCGTCGTCGTCCTCCTCATCCTCGTCGTCGTCCCTTCATCCTCGTCGTCCTCCTCATCCTCGTCGTCGCCCTCCTCAACCTCGTCGTCGTCCTCCTCATCCTCGTCGTCGTCCCTTCATCCTCGTCGTCCTCCTCATCCTCGTCGTCGTCCTCCTCATCCTCGTCGTCGTCCTCCTCATCCTCGTTGTCCTCCTCATCCTCGTCGTCCTCCTCATCCTCGTCGTCGTCCTCCTCATCCTCGTCGTAGTCCTCCTCATCCTCGTCGTCGTCCCTTCATCCTCGTCGTCCTCCTCATCCTCGTCGTCGTCCTCCTCATCCTCGTCGTCGTCCCTTCATCCTCGTCGTCCTCCTCATCCTCGTCGTCGTCTTCCTCATCCTCGTCGTCGTCCTCCTCATCCTCGTCGTCGTCCCTTCATCCTCGTCGTCCTCCTCATCCTCGTCGTCGTCCTCATCCTCGTCGTCGTCCTCCTCATCCTCGTCGTCGTCCCTTCATCCTCGTCGACCTCTTCATCCTCGTCGTCGTCCTCCTCATCCTCGTCGTTGTCCCTTCATCCTCGTCGTCCTCCTCATCCTCGTCGTCGTCCTCCTCATCCTCGTCGTCGTCCCTTCATCCTCGTCATCCTCCTCATCCTCGTCGTCGTCCTCCTCATCCTCGTCGTCGTCCTCCTCATCCTCGTCGTCGTCCCATCATCCTCGTCGTCCTCATCCTCGTCGTCCTCCTCATCCTCGTCGTCCTCCTCATCCTCGCCGTCGTCCTCCTCATCCTCGTCGTCGTCCCTTCATCCTCGTCGTCCTCCTCATCCTCGTCGTCGTCCTCCTCATCCTCGTCGTCGTCCTCCTCATCCTCCTCGTCGTCCTCCTCATCCTCGTCGTCGTCCTCCTCATCCTCGTCGTCCTCCTCATCCTCGCCGTCGTCCTCCTCATCCTCGTCGTCGTCCCTTCATCCTCGTCGTCCTCCTCATCCTCGTCGTCGTCCTTCTCATCCTCGTCGTCCTCCTCTTCCTCGTCGTCGTCCTCCTCATCCTCGCCGTCGTCCTCTCCATCCTCGTCGTCGTCCTCCTCATCCTCGTCGTCGTCCTCCTCTTCCTCGTCGTCGTCCTCCTCATCCTCGTCGTCGTCCTCCTCATCCTCGTCGTCGTCCCTTCATCCTCGTCGTCCTCCTCATCCTCGTCGTCGTCCTCCTCATCCTCGTCGTCGTCCTCCTCATCCTCGTCGTCGTCCTCCTCATCTTCGTCGTCCTCCTCCTCATCCTCGTCGTAGTCCTCATCCTCGTCGTCCTCCTCCTCATCCTCGTCGTAGTCCTCATCCTCGTCGTCGTCCCTTCATCCTCGTCGTCCTCCTCATCCTCGTCGTAGTCCTCATCCTCGTCGTCGTCCCTTCATCCTCGTCGTCCTCCTCATCCTCGTCGTCGTCCTCCTCATCCTCGTCGTCGTCCCTTCATCCTCGTCGTCCTCCTCATCCTCGTCGTCGTCCTCCTCATCCTCGTCGTCGTCCTCCTCATCCTCGTCGTCGTCCCTTCATCCTCGTCGTCCTCCTCATCCTTGTCGTCGTCCTCATCCTCGTCGTCGTCCTCCTCATCTTCGTCGTCGTCCCTTCATCCTCGTCGACCTCTTCATCCTCGTCGTCGTCCTCCTCATCCTCGTCGTCGTCCCTTCATCCTCGTCGTCCTCCTCATCCTCGTCGTCGTCCTCCTCATCCTCGTCGTCGTCCCTTCATCCTCGTCATCCTCCTCATCCTCGTCGTCGTCCTCCTCATCCGCGCCGTCGTCCCTTCATCCTCGTCGTCCTCCTCATCCTCGTCGTTGTCCTCCTCATCCTCGTCGTCGTCCTCCTCATCCTCGTCCTCGTCCTCCTCATCCTCGTCGTCGTCCTCCTCATCCTCGTCGTCGTCCTTCTCATCCTCGTCGTCCTCCTCATCCTCGTCGTCGTCCTCATCCTCGTCGTCGTCCTCCTCATCCTCGTCGTCGTCCCTTCATCCTCGTCGTCTTCCTCATCCTCGTCGTCGTCCTCATCCTCGTCGTCGTCCTCCTCATCCTCGTCGTCGTCCTCCTCATCCTCGTCGTCCTCCTCCTCATCCTCGTCGTAGTCCTCATCCTCGCCGTCGTCCCTTCATCCTCGTCGTCCTCCTCATCCTCGTCGTCGTCCTCCTCATCCTCGTCGTCGTCCTCCTCATCCTCGTCGTCGTCCCTTCATCCTCGTCGACCTCCTCATCCTCGTAATCGTCCTCCTCATCCTCGTCGTCGTCCTCCTCATCCTCGTCGTCCTCCTCCTCATCCTCGTCGTAGTCCTCATCCTCGTCGTCGTCCCTTCATCCTCGTCGTCCTCCTCATCCTCGTCGTCGTCCTCCTCATCCTCGTCGTCGTCCTCCTCATCCTCGTCGTCTTCCCTTCATCCTCGTCGTCCTCCTCATCCTCGTCGTCGTCCTCCTCATCCTCGTCGTTGTCCCTTCATCCTCGTCGTCCTCCTCATCCTCGTCGTCGTCCTCCTCATCCTCGTCGTCGTCCTCCTCCTCATCCTCGTCGTCATCCTCCTCATCCTCGTCGTAGTCCTCCTCATCCTCGTCGTCGTCCCTTCATCCTCGTCGTCCTCCTCATCCTCGTCGTCGTCCTCCTCATCCTCGTCGTCGTCCTCATCCTCGTCGTCGTCCTCCTCATCCTCGTCGTAGTCCTCCTCATCCTCGTCGTCGTCCTCCTCAACCTCGTCGTCGTCCTCATCCTCGTCGTCGTCCTCCTCATCCTCGTCGTCGTCCCTTCATCCTCGTCGTCCTCCTCATCCTCGTCGTCGTCCTCCTCATCCTCGCCGTCGTCCTCCTCATCCTCGTCGTCGTCCCTTCATCCTCGTCGTCCTCCTCATCCTCGTCGTCGTCCTCCTCATCCTCGTCGTCCTCCTCCTCATCGTCGTCGTCCTCCTCATCCTCGTCGTCGTCCCTTCATCCTCGTCGTCCTCCTCATCCTCGTCGTCGTCCTCCTCATCCTCGTCGTCGTCCCTTCATCCTCGTCGTCGTCCCTTCATCCTCGTCGTCCTCCTCATCCTCGTCGTCGTCCCTTCATCTTCGTCGTCCTCCTCATCCTCGTCGTCGTCCCTTCATCCTCGTCGTCCTCCTCATCCTCGTCGTCGTCCCTTCATCCTCGTCGTCCTCCTCATCCTCGTCGTCGTCCTCCTCATCCTCGTCGCCGTCCTCCTCATCCTCGCCGTCGTCCTCCTCATCCTCGTCGTCCCTTCATCCTCGTCGTCCTCCTCATCCTCGTCGTCGTCCCTTCATCCTCGTCGTCCTCCTCATCCTCGTCGTCGACCTCCTCATCCTCGTCGTCGTCCTCCTCATCCTCGTCGTCGTCCTCCTCATCCTCGTCGTCGTCCCTTCATCCTCGTCGTCCACCTCATCCTCGTCGTCCTCCTCATCCTCGTCGTCGTCCTCCTCATCCTCGTCGTAGTCCTCCTCATCCTCGTCGTCGTCCCTTCATCCTCGTCGTCGTCCTCCTACTCATCCTCGTCGTCGTCCTCCTCATCCTCGTCGTAGTCCTCATCCTCGTCGTCGTCCTCTCATCCTCGTCGTCCTCCTCATCCTCGTTGTCGTCCTCCTCAACCTCGTCGTCGTCCTCCTCCTCATCCTCGTCGTCCTCATTCTCATCCTCGTCGTAGTCCTCCTCATCTTCGTCGTCGTCCCTTCATCCTCGTCGTCCTCCTCATCCTCGTCGTCGTCCTCCTCATCCTCGTCGTCGTCCTCCTCATCCTCGTCGCCGTCCTCCTCATCCTCGCCGTCGTCCTCCTCATCCTCGCCGTCGTCCTCCTCATCCTCGTCGTCGTCCTCCTCATCCTCGTCGTCGTCTTTTCATCCTCGTCGTCCTCCTCATCCTCGTCGTCGTCCTCCTCCTCATCGTCGTCGTCCTCCTCATCCTCGTCGTCGTCCTCCTCCTCATCCTCGTCGTCGTCCTCCTTATCCTCGTCGTAGTCCTCCTCTTCCTCGTCGTCGTCTCTTCATCCTCGTCGTCCTCCTCATCCTCGTCGTCGTCCTCCTCATCCTCGTCGTAGTCCTCCTCATCCTCGTCGTCGTCCCTTCATCCTCGTCGTCGTCCTCATCCTCGTCGTCGTCCTCCTCATCCTCGTCGTCGTCCCTTCATCCTCGTCGTCCTCCTCATCCTCGTCGTCGCCCTCCTCATCCTCGTCGTCGTCCTCCTCATCCTCGTCGTCGTCCCTTCATCCTCGTCGTCCTCCTCATCCTCGTCGTCGTCCTCCTCATCCTCGTCGTCGTCCTCCTCCTCATCCTCGTCGTCATCCTCCTCATCCTCGTCGTAGTCCTCCTCATCCTCGTCGTCGTCCCTTCATCCTCGTCGTCCTCCTCATCTTCGTCGTCGTCCTCCTCATCCTCGTCGTCGTCCTCCTCATCCTCGTCGTCGTCCTCCTCATCCTCGTCGTAGTCCTCCTCATCCTCGTCGTCGTCCCTTCATCCTCGTCGTCGTCCTCATCTTCGTCGTCGTCCTCCTCATCCTCGTCGTCGTCCCTTCATCCTCGTCGTCCTCCTCATCCTCGTCGTCGTCCTCCTCATCCTCGCCGTCGTCCTCCTCATCCTCGTCGTCGTCCCTTCATCCTCGTCGTCCTCCTCATCCTCGTCGTCGTCCTCCTCATCCTCGTCGTCCTCCTCCTCATCGTCGTCGTCCTCCTCATCCTCGTCGTCGTCCCTTCATCCTCGTCGTCCTCCTCATCCTCGTCGTCGTCCTCCTCATCCTCGTCGTCGTCCCTTCATCCTCGTCGTCGTCCCTTCATCCTCGTCGTCCTCCTCATCCTCGTCGTCGTCCCTTCATCCTCGTCGTCCTCCTCATCCTCGTCGTCGTCCCTTCATCCTCGTCGTCCTCCTCATCCTCGTCGTCGTCCCTTCATCCTCGTCGTCCTCCTCATCCTCGTCGTCGTCCTCCTCATCCTCGTCGCCGTCCTCCTCATCCTCGCCGTCGTCCTCCTCATCCTCGTCGTCCCTTCATCCTCGTCGTCCTCCTCATCCTCGTCGTCGTCCCTTCATCCTCGTCGTCCTCCTCATCCTCGTCGTCGTCCTCCTCATCCTCGTCGTCGTCCTCATCCTCGTCGTCGTCCTCCTCATCCTCGTCGTCGTCCCTTCATCCTCGTCGTCCTCCTCATCCTCGTCGTCGTCCTCCTCATCCTCGCCGTCGTCCTCCTCATCCTCGTCGTCGTCCCTTCATCCTCGTCGTCCTCCTCATCCTCGTCGTCGTCCTCCTCATCCTCGTCGTCCTCCTCCTCATCGTCGTCGTCCTCCTCATCCTCGTCGTCGTCCCTTCATCCTCGTCGTCCTCCTCATCCTCGTCGTCGTCCTCCTCATCCTCGTCGTCGTCCCTTCATCCTCGTCGTCGTCCCTTCATCCTCGTCGTCCTCCTCATCCTCGTCGTCGTCCCTTCATCCTCGTCGTCCTCCTCATCCTCGTCGTCGTCCCTTCATCCTCGTCGTCCTCCTCATCCTCGTCGTCGTCCCTTCATCCTCGTCGTCCTCCTCATCCTCGTCGTCGTCCTCCTCATCCTCGTCGCCGTCCTCCTCATCCTCGCCGTCGTCCTCCTCATCCTCGTCGTCCCTTCATCCTCGTCGTCCTCCTCATCCTCGTCGTCGTCCCTTCATCCTCGTCGTCCTCCTCATCCTCGTCGTCGACCTCCTCATCCTCGTCGTCGTCCTCCTCATCCTCGTCGTCGTCCTCCTCATCCTCGTCGTCGTCCCTTCATCCTCGTCGTCCACCTCATCCTCGTCGTCCTCCTCATCCTCGTCGTCGTCCTCCTCATCCTCGTCGTAGTCCTCCTCATCCTCGTCGTCGTCCTTTCATCCTCGTCGTCGTCCTCCTACTCATCCTCGTCGTCGTCCTCCTCATCCTCGTCGTAGTCCTCATCCTCGTCGTCGTCCTCTCATCCTCGTCGTCCTCCTCATCCTCGTTGTCGTCCTCCTCAACCTCGTCGTCGTCCTCCTCCTCATCCTCGTCGTCCTCATTCTCATCCTCGTCGTAGTCCTCCTCATCTTCGTCGTCGTCCCTTCATCCTCGTCGTCCTCCTCATCCTCGTCGTCGTCCTCCTCATCCTCGTCGTCGTCCTCCTCATCCTCGTCGCCGTCCTCCTCATCCTCGCCGTCGTCCTCCTCATCCTCGCCGTCGTCCTCCTCATCCTCGTCGTCGTCCTCCTCATCCTCGTCGTCGTCTTTTCATCCTCGTCGTCCTCCTCATCCTCGTCGTCGTCCTCCTCCTCATCGTCGTCGTCCTCCTCATCCTCGTCGTCGTCCTCCTCCTCATCCTCGTCGTCGTCCTCCTTATCCTCGTCGTAGTCCTCCTCTTCCTCGTCGTCGTCTCTTCATCCTCGTCGTCCTCCTCATCCTCGTCGTCGTCCTCCTCATCCTCGTCGTAGTCCTCCTCATCCTCGTCGTCGTCCCTTCATCCTCGTCGTCGTCCTCATCCTCGTCGTCGTCCTCCTCATCCTCGTCGTCGTCCCTTCATCCTCGTCGTCCTCCTCATCCTCGTCGTCGCCCTCCTCATCCTCGTCGTCGTCCTCCTCATCCTCGTCGACGTCCCTTCATCCTCGTCGTCCTCCTCATCCTCGTCGTCGTCCTCCTCATCCTCGTCGTCGTCCTCCTCCTCATCCTCGTCGTCATCCTCCTCATCCTCGTCGTAGTCCTCCTCATCCTCGTCGTCGTCCCTTCATCCTCGTCGTCCTCCTCATCTTCGTCGTCGTCCTCCTCATCCTCGTCGTCGTCCTCCTCATCCTCGTCGTCGTCCTCCTCATCCTCGTCGTAGTCCTCCTCATCCTCGTCGTCGTCCCTTCATCCTCGTCGTCGTCCTCATCTTCGTCGTCGTCCTCCTCATCCTCGTCGTCGTCCCTTCATCCTCGTCGTCCTCCTCATCCTCGTCGTCGTCCTCCTCATCCTCGCCGTCGTCCTCCTCATCCTCGTCGTCGTCCCTTCATCCTCGTCGTCCTCCTCATCCTCGTCGTCGTCCTCCTCATCCTCGTCGTCCTCCTCCTCATCGTCGTCGTCCTCCTCATCCTCGTCGTCGTCCCTTCATCCTCGTCGTCCTCCTCATCCTCGTCGTCGTCCTCCTCATCCTCGTCGTCGTCCCTTCATCCTCGTCGTCGTCCCTTCATCCTCGTCGTCCTCCTCATCCTCGTCGTCGTCCCTTCATCCTCGTCGTCCTCCTCATCCTCGTCGTCGTCCCTTCATCCTCGTCGTCCTCCTCATCCTCGTCGTCGTCCCTTCATCCTCGTCGTCCTCCTCATCCTCGTCGTCGTCCTCCTCATCCTCGTCGCCGTCCTCCTCATCCTCGCCGTCGTCCTCCTCATCCTCGTCGTCCCTTCATCCTCGTCGTCCTCCTCATCCTCGTCG
Organism: Lumbricus terrestris; assembly: GCA_949752735.1. Taxonomy (NCBI): domain Eukaryota; kingdom Metazoa; phylum Annelida; class Clitellata; order Crassiclitellata; family Lumbricidae; genus Lumbricus; species Lumbricus terrestris. The sequence goes on from OX457053.1 coordinate 23,586,248, forward strand.
TCGTCCCTTCATCCTCGTCGTCCTCCTCATCCTCGTCGTCGACCTCCTCATCCTCGTCGTCGTCCTCCTCATCCTCGTCGTCGTCCTCCTCATCCTCGTCGTCGTCCCTTCATCCTCGTCGTCCACCTCATCCTCGTCGTCCTCCTCATCCTCGTCGTCGTCCTCCTCATCCTCGTCGTAGTCCTCCTCATCCTCGTCGTCGTCCCTTCATCCTCGTCGTCGTCCTCCTACTCATTCTCGTCGTCGTCCTCCTCATCCTCGTCGTAGTCCTCATCCTCGTCGTCGTCCTCTCATCCTCGTCGTGCTCCTCATCCTCGTTGTCGTCCTCCTCAACCTCGTCGTCGTCCTCCTCCTCATCCTCGTCGTCCTCATTCTCATCCTCGTCGTAGTCCTCCTCATCTTCGTCGTCGTCCCTTCATCCTCGTCGTCCTCCTCATCCTCGTCGTCGTCCTCCTCATCCTCGTCGTCGTCCTCCTCATCCTCGTCGCCGTCCTCCTCATCCTCGCCGTCGTCCTCCTCATCCTCGCCGTCGTCCTCCTCATCCTCGTCGTCGTCCTCCTCATCCTCGTCGTCGTCCCTTCATCCTCGTCGTCCTCCTCATCCTCGTCGTCGTCCTCCTCCTCATTGTCGTCGTCCTCCTCATCCTCGTCGTCGTCCTCCTCCTCATCCTCGTCGTCGTCCTCCTTATCCTCGTCGTAGTCCTCCTCATCCTCGTCGTCGTCTCTTCATCCTCGTCGTCCTCCTCATCCTCGTCGTCGTCCTCCTCATCCTCGTCGTAGTCCTCCTCATCCTCGTCGTCGTCCCTTCATCCTCGTCGTCGTCCTCATCCTCGTCGTCGTCCTCCTCATCCTCGTCGTCGTCCCTTCATCCTCGTCGTCCTCCTCATCCTCGTCGTCGCCCTCCTCATCCTCGTCGTCGTCCTCCTCATCCTCGTAGTCGTCCCTTCATCCTCGTCGTCCTCCTCATCCTCGTCGTCGTCCTCCTCATCCTCGTCGTCGTCCTCCTCATCCTCGTTGTCCTCCTCATTCTCGTCGTCCTCCTCATCCTCGTCGTCGTCCTCCTCATCCTCGTCGTAGTCCTCCTCATCCTCGTCGTCGTCCCTTCATCCTCGTCGTCCTCCTCATCCTCGTCGTCGTCCCTTCATCCTCGTCGTCGTCCTCATCCTCGTCGTCGTCCTCCTCATCCTCGTCGTCGTCCCTTCATCCTCGTCGTCCTCCTCATCCTCGTCGTCGCCCTCCTCATCCTCGTCGTCGTCCTCCTCATCCTCGTCGTCGTCCCTTCATCCTCGTCGTCCTCCTCATCCTCGTCGTCGTCCTCCTCATCCTCGTCGTCGTCCTCCTCATCCTCGTTGTCCTCCTCATTCTCGTCGTCCTCCTCATCCTCGTCGTCGTCCTCCTCATCCTCGTCGTAGTCCTCCTCATCCTCGTCGTCGTCCCTTCATCGTCGTCGTCCTCCTCATCCTCGTCGTCGTCCTCCTCATCCTCGTCGTCGTCCCTTCATCCTCGTCGTCCTCCTCATCCTTGTCGTCGTCCTTTTCATCCTCGTCGTAGTCCTCCTCATCCTCGTCGTCGTCCCTTCATCCTCGTCGTCCTCCTCATCCTCGTCGTCGTCCTCCTCATCCTCGTTGTCGTCCTCATCCTCGTCGTCGTCCCTTCATCCTCGTCGTCCTCCTCATCCTCGTCGTCGTCCTTTTCATCCTCGTCGTAGTCCTCCTCATCCTCGTCGTCGTCCCTTCATCCTCGTCGTCCTCCTCATCCACGTCGTCGTCCTCCTCATCCTCGTTGTCGTCCTCATCCTCGTCGTCGTCCCTTCATCCTCGTCGTCCTCCTCATCCTCGTCGTCGTCCTCCTCATCCTCGTCGTCGTCCTCCTCATCTTCTTCGTCGTCCTCCTCAACCTCGTCGTCGTCCTCCTCATCCTCGTCGTCCTCCTCATCCTCGTCGTCGTCCTCCTCATCCTCGTCGTCGTCCTCCTCATCCTCGTCGTCGTCCTCCACATCCTCGTCGTCCTCCTCATCCTCGTCGTCCTCCTCATCTTCGCAGTAGTCCTCATCCTCGTCGTCCACTTCATCCTCGTCGTCCATTTCATCCTCGTCGTCCTCCTCATTCTCGTCGTCCTTTTCATCCTCGTCGTCCTCGTCATCCTCGTCGTCGTCCTCTTGATCCTCGTTGTCCTCCTCATCCTCTTCGTCGTCCTCCTCATCCTCGTCGTCCTTCTTATCCTCATCGTCCTCCACATCCTCGTCGTCCTCTTCATCCTCGTCGTTCTCCTCATCCTCGTCGTCGTCCTCCTCATCCTCGTCGTCGTCCTCCTCATCCTCGTCGTCGTCCTCTTCATCCTCGTCGTCGTCCTCAACCTCGTCGTCTTCCTCATCCTCGTCGTCCTCCTCAACCTCGTCGTCCTCCTCATCCTCGTCGTCCTCCTCATCCTCGTCGTCCTCCTCATCCTCGTCGTCCTTTTCATCCTCGTCGTCCTCCTCTTCCTCGTCGTCGTCCTCGTCATCCTCGTCATCCTCCACCTCTGCCTCTCCTCGTCCTCCTCCCCGTCATCCTCGTCGTCCTCCACCTCTGCCTCTCCTCGTCGTCCTCCTCCCCGTCATCCTCGTCGTCCTCCACCTCTGCCTCTGCTCGTCGTCCTCCTCCCCGTCATCCTCGTCGTCCTCAACCTCAGCCTCTCCTCGTCGTCCTCCTCCCCGTCATCCTCGTCGTCCTCCACCTCAGCCTCTCCTCGTCGTCCTCCTCCCCGTCATCCTCGTCGTCCTCCATCTCTGCCTTTCTTCGTCGTCCTCCTCCTCAGCCTCTCCTCGTCGTCCTCCTCATCCGCGTCGTCCGCCTCATCCTCGTCGTCGTCCTCCTCATCCTCGTCGTCCTCATCCTCATCCTCGTCGTCCTCCTCATCCTCGTCGTCCTCCTCATCCTCGTCGTCCTCCTCATCCTCGTCGTCGTCCTTTTCATCCTCGTCGTCCTCCTCTTTCTCGTCGTCGTCCTCCTTCTCTGCCTCTCCTCTTCGTCCTCCTCCCCGTCATCCTCGTCGTCCTCCACCTCAGCCTCTCCTCGTCGTCCTCCTCCTCGTCATCCTCGTCGTCCTCCACCTCAGCCTCTCCTCGTCGTCCTCCTCCCCGTCATCCTCGTCGTCCTCCATCTCTGCCTCTCTTCGTCGTCCTCCTCCTCAGCCTCTCCTCGTCGTCCTCCTCATCCGCGTCGTCCGCCTCATCCTCGTCGTCGTCCTCCTCATCCTCGTCGTCCTCATCCTCATCCTCGTCGTCCTCCTCATCCTCGTCGTCCTCCTCATCCTCGTCGTCCTCCTCATCCTCGTCGTCGTCCTTTTCATCCTCGTCGTCCTCCTCTTTCTCGTCGTCGTCCTCCATCTCTGCCTCTCCTCTTCGTCCTCCTCCCCGTCATCCTCGTCGTCCTCCACCTTAGCTTTTTCTCGTCGTCCTCCTCCCCGTCATCCTCGTCGTCCTCAGCCTCTCCTCGTTGTCCTCCTTCCCGTCCTCTTCGACGTCCTCCACCTTAGCCTCTCCTCGTCGTCCTCCACCACAGACCACATCCTCTCCTCGTCGTCCTCCTCCCCGTCCTCCTCGTCGTCCTCCACCTCAGCCTCTCCTCGTCGTCCTCCACCTCAGCCTCTCCTCGTCGTCCTCCACCACAGCCCCTCCTCGTCGTCCTCCTCCCCGTCCTCCTCGTCGTCCTCCACCACAGCCTCTCCTCGTCGTCCTCCTCCCCGTCCTCCTCGTCGTCCTCCATCTCTGCCTCTCCTCGTCGTCCTCATTCCCGTCATCGTCGTCGTCCTCCAACTCAGCCTCTCCTCGTCGTCCTCTTCACCGTCATCCTCGTCGTCCTCAGCCTCTCCTCGTCGTCCTCCATCTCTGCCTCTCCTCGTCGTCCTCATTCCCGTCATCCTCGTCGTCCTCCACCTCAGCCTCTCCTCGTCGTCCTCCACCTCAGCCTCTCCTCGTCGTCCTCCACCACAGCCTCTCCTCGTCGTCCTCCACCACAGCCTCTCCTCGTCGTCCTCCTCCCCGTCCTCCTCGTCGTCCTCCAACTCAGCCTCTCCTCGTCGTCCTCCATCTCTGCCTCTCCTCGTCGTCCTCATTCCCGTCATCGTCGTCGTCCTCCAACTCAGCCTCTCCTCGTCGTCCTCTTCACCGTCATCCTCGTCGTCCTCAGCTTCTCCTCGTCGTCCTCCATCTCTGCCTCTCCTCGTCGTCGTCCTTCCCGTCATCCTCGTCGTCCTCCAACTTAGCCTCTCCTCGTCATCCTCCATCTCTGCCTCTCCTCGTCGTCCTCCTCCCCGTCATCCTCGCCGTCCGCCACCTTAGCCTCTCCTCGTCATCCTCCATCTCTGCCTCTCCTCGTCGTCCTCCTCCCCGTCATCCTCGCCGTCCCCCACCTTAGCCTCTCCTCGTCGTCCTCTTCACCGTCATCCTCGTCGTCCTGCAAATGCAGTATTGGAAGCCAGCTCCTTGGAATTTTAAGAGTCAATCTGATTAAAAAAAGGCATTAGATCAACAGATCTTACAAATCTTTTGACTTTATTCTTTTAGGATTCACGATATTTTAGTTGGATCCTATTGTGGTTGTTTGCTCTCATTGTGCCTACTTGCGAATATTCACCTTGTCACCTTGTGCTGTCAACTCGTAGAGTTCTAGCGATCGTTTAGACACACATTCTCCATTGTTGCGAATATTATGGAGTGTAAATACATTCTTGCTTTGCGTTTGTCAGTACATTGAATAATTGTTTGGCGCCATTATTTTAGATTTACTTCACTTGTATAGTTTAGGTGGGATGATAATATCAAGATATTATGTTATTGGCCATTCATAGTTGTAAGATAAGTTGAATTTATTGTATTGTTTTTTGGTGGTTATATTTATTTTCCCTAATATATTTCATCCTTTTTATGTTTGGCATGCTTTGATTTGTATTATTTTTATGCTTTTTCTTTTCCATTGCCGCTCCTTTTTATCGCACAGTTTTGTTGGTTGGTACAAATAGATTTCAATATTTTAATTGCATAGGCAATAGGCCTATTAATGGATGGACTTTACTAACTCGCCACCTGGTGAATCAATGCAACACCAGGGCAAAAGATTTGTTATAGCGCTTAAATGTTCGGATTTAACCTTCTTACACCACACTTATTTACTTGAAACACAACTTTGTTTTATAGTTACAATATTTTTACGCACTAAACCAGTACCCATCATTTTTATCAGACTTCTTTCTTTATTCCTTTGTTATACTTATTCTGGTTTGAATCATTTTCTAATACTAAGGGGTTATGCTACTAGATTAGTTGTTTCAACTATTAGAACTGATCTCCTCTTCATCATCACCCTCGTCGTCCAACTCCTCATCCCCTTCTCCCATCCTCCTAGTCGTCCTTTTCCTCGTCGTCCATGCTGTCCCCGTCGTCGTCCACGTCCGTATCCCCTCCTCCTCATCCACCTCCTCGTCGTCCATGCCATCCTCCTCGTCATCCTTTTTTCCTGATCCTCCTCGGCGTCCACCTCCTCATCTCCTACTCCTCATCCTCCTCGTAGTCCACCTCGTCAGCCGCTCATCCTCATCCACCTCGTCGTTCTCCTCGTCGTCGTCCATTCCATCCGACTCGTCGTTCTCCTCGTCATCGCTTCCTCCTCATCCTTCTCGTCGTCCACTTCCTCATCCAGTCCTCCTCCTCATCCTCCTCATCGTCCACCTCCACATCTTTCCTTTCCCATCCTCCTCATACAAACTGGTTGGTATTCGAGGTGATGTATTAGATAGAGCCCCGACTGGAAATCGCGAGTACCCATGGTAGTGGGGCTGGATACCTTACAGCAGAAGGCTGCAGTGCTCGAAGATTCCAATGCATACAAGTGGTTCAGAAACTTGTTTTTGTTTAAGCTTTTCCATTTAGATAAAAATTATTAAAACATGCAATGCAACACAGAAATATTTTTCTTCATTCATAAACGTTTATTTAAGTCCCAATGCAACATGAATAAGCAACTTAGAAAAAAATGTGCATTGGCTCAATTGCTTTCCCAATCAGTAATATCGTTTCACTTGTAACCTATAAAGGTTATAATATTATAAGTTAAGTATAGTGGTAGTTATTAATGGTCATTTAGGAGAATTCACCAATTGCTAAAGATTTTTATTTTTGAATGTATGTATGTATGTATGTGTATGCGCACTTGTTATAGCGCCCCTTCAAGCTCTCTACTCAGAGGCGCTCCCGACTACAGAGCGGACACTGCATTGGAGTTTCACGCCGAAGCGCTGAGCAATTGCGAGTGAAGGACTTGCCCAAGGTCTCTACGCGGCGACGTGAGGTGGATTCGAACCTCGAACCTTCCGGCTTCAAGGCAACGACGCCACCACTACACCACTGCGCCCCAATATATAGATAGGTCAGTACTGTACATCAATCCCATCAAATTAGCAAAACAGTTGTCCTCATATCCACTTTTCCAATATGGAAATAGTCTAAAGCAAACAATTTCAATAAATGCAGAAGATGACTTCACCGAGAAACAACGTTCAATCATTAAATTCCATGGAAATTCTTAAAGTACAACATACAACAACGTTCATAACAACAGTGGAAAGATATTAATTTAAAAAAAACTAAATTGCGACAAATCTACATCTTTCAATGTAACAAATGGTCTAGTTCTCATACTGGACGACAGCAGCATTCACAGACAGACTTATTCCTAAACACAGGAAAATGCAAAATCCGTTCTGAAGCATTCAATATGACTTAGTTGATATACATGTAGAACTTGAAAACATCACTTCGCATGAAAATACAAGAGAAACATAGAGAAAACAAGAATGTGACTATAACTTGGGGAAAGATGCTATTCTGCAATCACTAAGTTGAAACTTTCGTGAGAAAACGCATTCGAATAGGCAGCAACAACTCTGTATTCACTTCATTTACATGAATTCAGCATTTACCCATTCTTTAATCAGGTTTGCAGATATCGATTAGTACGGTATCACAATCGGGAAATTTATCCGCCACTTTTGATTTATTTATGATGTTGTGCCAAATATCCCTTTTATTTTTCTAAGCATTCTTTTGTTATATCCTCTTCTCCTAAGTGCTCTAAAGATATCACATGTACATGTATGATCAAATTCACTTTCAAAGGAGGATAATCTTTTATATCGACTAATTTGTGATTCAAGTATGCCAAGGGTAGCGTGTGCATGGAGGATAGAACGAGAAAGTTTGTAGAAGCTGGCGAGTGTCCATAGGTTTAAAGTAAACCTTTGTTCATAAAGTACTTAAGGAGTTTATATCCTCATGTTTAAAGATAACGGTGTCTAAAAATTAATATTATTATCATTAGCTGTTAGTGGTATTTTTATATTAGATAAGCTTATTATAGCATTTATATACAAACATTTCATAAGTGTTCACTACAAAATGTACGTGCTTTGTTGAAACATGCCAAACTAATTATTGGTCTAAACTTTCACTGCACCATCGGCATCAGTTCTTGGATTAAAAACAATTGTTTCAAAGAAAGGTGCATCACAAACACCATGGGCGGAGACCTGGGCGGAGACTCGGGGAGATGGACAAGTGGCTGAGTTTCGCCGAAAATTTTCCATCTTTTCTCGGCCAAAATTTCTGACGACTTTTTTAGTCATACGACGAAATCTCGACGAAATTTTTTTTTCGCCGCCAAAAAAGTTGATGACCTTTTTTTGGTCGTGACGCTCAACGATTGGGGGGACAAATGCATGGGCCGTCCCACCCCGACACCTCCATTGGGGACCGTCCCCCTGTCCTCCCTATATGTCTCCGCCCATGACAAACACAAACGGTGCATTGCAAACACAGAATGATAATTATAATAAATATTGCACCATTCATTCTATTGTTGTATAGTATTGTCCATTGCGTTTGGGTCGTGCATGCTGCCCATCAAGCAGGGTGCACTTTGAGGTTGAGTTTGCATCCCTTTGTGTGGTCTCGTGACTGCGTTGATGTCGAAAGGACAATTTTATCTTCTGTGCGAATCAGAGGAGGCGTCATTGCTCAAGGCCTTCAAGCGGTTCTAATCAGACATGAAAACAATCCCTATATACACATATTAAGCTACATATATATTATTTACTTTAGTATCAACACAATATAATTATAATATATAAATTATATGTATGTATATAAAACACAACGTGTAGGCCTATGCAGAGACTTTCCATGACACAAGACAGCGCCTCATGTCATGACACAATATCATTCAGCATACAGCACCTCATTTGCTCAGTCACAGTCGAATTAGTTAATTTACAATAATTAAGGTAGGCCTACTAACTAAGTATCCACAAAACCGCTGTATGAAAACAGGATCACCCAACAGGTCAGGTGAAAAGATCATACAGTTGTTACTATAATGTTACGTTCCATGAAAGCAATGAATTATTAAACTCTACATTGCATTGCATATACAACACAATCCACTGTTGCAACATGAAGTTATAATGTTGCATTGGGAGGTCATTGCATCATTATGTAACGCCGAAAATGACCTTCATAACCGACCCACCCACACTATCAAGGATTCTATATTAGAGGATAGGTTACTTGTGAACATATTGTGGTCGTGATTTTACTCTCAACGCTAGATGGCGCTCCACTTAAAATTCCGTTTCGATCGCTAAGGATCATGTTTTGAATCTCCAAAGGCATTTGTTTATTTTTGTGGGGCGCGGTGGTGTAGTGGTGGCGTCGTTGCCTTGAAGCCGGAAGGTACGAGGTTCGAATCCACCTCGCCGCGTAGGGACCTTGGGCAAGTCCTTCACTCGCAATTGCTCAGCGCTTCGGCGTGAAACTCAGATGAAGTGTCGACTCTGCATTCGGGAGCGCCTCTGAGTAGCGAGAGAGAGAGCTTGAAGCGGCGCTATAACAAGTGCGCATACAAACAAACATAAGTAGTCGTCAATCTGATTTCCTAGATGTAACTAATTGAATGCTTTTATTTTCTAAATAAGATATGAAATTTTCCGGAACTCCGATTATCGCCCAAAAACTTGCACAAGGCGGTTAAAGAGGAAGAAACCAGTCCCGTTTATAGATAGTCCTTGCCACACTATATAGAAAGCTTCATAACGTTTCCCGGGCAAACCCGCCCATGCACTCCAGCGTTACGATTTATTGATACGAAAAATCATATTATATTCACTATGTGAATACGCATACATAGTTCGCATTTTACAGCGAATTTGAAGAGCAGCCTACGTAAATATTAACAGTATTATTTTATTAACAGCATTATTTTGACAGTAGTTTTATATTATAGGCCTACAGAATGTTTAATTCCTACATATGACAGTCATGCATGTTTGAAATGCATGTTTTAAGTTTCAGGCTACCTGGTACCGTAAAGAGTCTAGAGTAAAAGATCTACACACTGCAGAAAGTCTCACGAACTAAGTTGCTTATTAATAAATAATAAAAATTGAGATTAACTAATTATCTGCTCAGTCTCAGCACTTCTATAATTATTAGGCACAATACAATATTGCTAACTTTTTTGTCGGGCATAAATTATATTATATTATAAATTCATGTAGGCATTTCTACGTAAAATATGCTCTAAAGTGGATCTCGAGGTCATAAATACCGAGAGAATTACCACGTTATTTCGATGGTAAAACTATGAAAGATCCCTAACAATTCGAACAGCGGTTTCCTGTTTATTCAAACGAGGGGAGAACTCAATTATAATAGTATATTTCTCCCCCGGTTCTTCTACGGCTAAATCACTTCGGAAAATGTGGATAGGCCTACTTTGGTTTTTGTCTATACGATCAAATCGTGTCTACAGTGTCATTCTATGTTAAATTCAAATAAGTTTATATAAGAAAACTGCATGTGAAAGTGCTACATAAGTAACATAACATTCGGATTCCCATACCGGCCCACGTACGTAACGTTTCGTGACATTTTGAAGGACACCAACTAACCACCGTCGATCGTTACGTAATTATGCAATGACCCCATAATGTACAGGGTGGGCCATAAAAAAGTAACCCCACGGTTTCTATCCCATATCTTGGCCAAACATAAGAATTTTTAAATGAAACTTTACAGTCTTAAAGGCAATTCATATTTACGTACAATGGTCAAATTTTAACAAAATATTTCAAGCAGAAAGAAGTTATATCACTTTTAGTGAGACCACCCACCGTTTTTTGACGATTCAAAAACGCGACGCAACAAAATGTACCAACAACCAATTTAATTATTCTGGTCAATATTTTGGCCAGAAGTAGGAATATCGAAATAAAATTTTAGAGGTTTAAAGACAATTCATGTCTGCATATGATGGCCAGATTACAACAAAATATTTTAAACAGAACAAAAGTTATACCACTTTTAGCGAGGCCACCCACCGTTTTTTGACGATTCAAAACGTAACGCAACAAAAAGTAACATGCCAGAGAAGTAGTATTTGTTCTGTACGCACAATGCACAGAAATGCACTGGCTAGTCAAACAACTCGTCTAACGAGTGACAGTTAATAATAAATACCCAATTAAAAGAATAAACTAAATTGTGCATGTCCAACAAAACAAAACGCATGAATTGGCTCACGCAAAACTATTGGCTCACCTTTCTGCACTAAAACTGTCCGCAACCCAGACTCAAGTGCAGCGCTTTTCCGGATGACAAACCGGTAGAAACAATTCGAGTGGCGCCTGCACTTGCAGTAAATATGCATGTGGTCCAGCTCCGTGTCTTCGTTGGTGTAGCCTGACGTAGAGTTGATGAGACAATCTGAGTTCGTCTCATCAAATTTTGGTCGGAGCACGTGTATCCACCCAGGCCTGAGCACGTTGCTTCTGGTCCTTGGCTTGATTTTGTCATACTCTGACGCAATCAGTTCGAAGGAAGAAACAGTTTCCCTGCAAATGCACACAGAAACGGTATTTCAGACCAACTATGCACTATGCATACAAATGCAGTGGCGGCGTCAGTGGGCTAGGGGGCTAAGCACCCCCTAAAAAAGGCCATCCTGGGGCTAAACAACCCTTTAAAACGTCATCGGTTTTTTGGCATGTCAAACTGAAGTATTTCCACTATATCCACGAAAAGTGTCCCCCCCCCCAATGAAAGCCATTCATGAGATTTCGACCGAACGACTAAAAAAAGGTCGTCAGAAATTTTGGTTCATGAAAATTTCAAGTTTCAAATTTCCTCCGCGAGGATCCAGCCCCCCCCCCCCCCCAACAACGGAAACCCTGGAGCCGCCACTGTACAAATGGCAATATTTTCTCAATAATTAGGACTTGTCGCAATTATAGGCCTATCGCTTCCGCGTGAAATTCCAATTCAGTGTCCGCGCTGTAGTCGAGAGCGCTTCTGAGTAGAATCTTGACGGGGCGCTATAACAACTTTCCATTCAAACATAAATAATTTATATAGGCTACACATATGTTATTCTAAAAGGAATAAGTTCGTAAATTGAAGATCTTTGAAGTATTCCACTGCACTGTTGCACATGCCACATTGGTAAATTTCTATCAAAGTTACGGGAGCATACATCTCGAACCAAATTTCAGCCTTGGCAGGGATTTCAACCTCCGACTTATCGATTAACAGTCACGCGTACCAACAATTACACTACCGAGCATGACAACACAGAATAAAATAGCATAGAGTACTTCGGCTAGCATTGCTGCTTGTTGGCTAGTTCTCGCATGGGGTCACCGCCATTTTTGCCGCCTCGGTGCTGTCCTAAGGAATTGTTCTTCTACTGTTGTTCTTGGGGTCAGCGTCATTTTCACATAAGATAATGCAGTGAAATGAACCTTTACAGTGTTGCTATAGGCAACATACATTGTGACATCGTAAACCGCTTAACCAGAAGATGATGATGACGACGACGACGACGACGACGGCGGCGGCGGCGACGACGACGACGACGACGACGACGACGACGACGAAGACGATGATGATGATGATGATGATGATGATGATGATGATGATGATGATGATGATGATGATGATGATGATGATGATGATGATGATGATGATGATGATGATGATAAATAACAAGAGAACAGGACTAAAAGCAACAAAACAGCTTAAATAACACGACCTTTAAATTCATAAGTTCGTCTAAAATAAGCAAGTTTAAAAGGTTGCAGTAAATAAATTTTAGATAAATTTTATCCAGAGTCAAAACTATTTTCGAAAAACAAGCCTATGGTTGGATTACATCAGAATGCGTGCTATATACAAATGATTCAAAGGAAATCTGTGGAGGGGTAAGCAGCTACAGCAATATATAAAAATACAAAATACAAAATATAAAGGACAGAAATGAAACTAGAAAAATCGAACATCATCTCCATCCCAAAAACCATCCAAATAGACTAGGTGAGGATACCGGTACTAAGTACTCACCAGTTGTTCTCTGGGCGACCACGCCGATTGCCCTCTTGGTGATGGCGCTGATTCTGGCTCCACCTGCGGCTCTTATCCTGGAGGCGCTTCTCCTTGAGACGCTGCTGTCTGTGGCGCTTCTGCTGGAGGAGATGCTTCTGGCGACGCTTATGCTGGAGGCGCAGCTGCTGGAGGCGCTCATCCTCGAGGTTCTGCTGCAGGTGGTCCTCGTCTTCGAAGTGCTGCTGGTGGTGGCTCTCATCCAGGCTGTGCTCCTGCTGGTCACGGCGCTCAATCCCGAGGTGCTGTTGCTGGCTGCGTTCTTCCTTCTCATGACTTTCCTGATGGTGGTGGCTCTCATCCAGGCTGTGCTCCTGCTGGTCATGGCGCTCAATCTCGAGGTGCTGTTGCTGGCGGCGTTCTTCCTTCTCATGACTTTCCTGATGGTGGTGGCTCTCATCCAGGCTGTGCTCCTGCTGGTCATGGCGCTCAATCTCGAGGTGCTGTTGCTGGCGGCGTTCTTCCTGCTCATGACTTTTCTGATGGTGGCGGCCTTCATCCTGGCTGTGCTCTTGCTGGTCATGGCGCTCAATCTCGAGGTGCTGTTGCTGGCGGCGTTCTTCCTGCTCATGACTTTTCTGATGGTGGCGGCCTTCATCCTGGCTGTGCTCCTGCTGGTCATGGCGCTCAATCCCGAGGTGCTGTTGCTGGCGGCGTTCTTCCTGCTCATGACTTTCCTGATGGTGGTGGCTCTCATCCAGGCTGTGCTCCTGCTGGTCATGGCGCTCAATCTCGAGGTGCTGTTGCTGGCGGCGTTCTTCCTTCTCATGACTTTCCTGATGGTGGTGGCTCTCATCCAGGCTGTGCTCCTGCTGGTCATGGCGCTCAATCTCGAGGTGCTGTTGCTGGCGGCGTTCTTCCTTCTCATGACTTTCCTGATGGTGGTGGCTCTCATCCAGGCTGTGCTCCTGCTGGTCATGGCGCTCAATCTCGAGGTGCTGTTGCTGGCGGCGTTCTTCCTTCTCATGACTTTCCTGATGGTGGTGGCTCTCATCTAGGCTGTGCTCCTGCTGGTCATGGCGCTCAATCTCGAGGTGCTGTTGCAGGCGGCGTTCTTCCTGCTCATGACTTTTCTGATGGTGGCGGCCTTCATCCTGGCTGTGCTCCTGCTGGTCATGGCGCTCAATCTCGAGGTGCTGTTGCTGGCGGCGTTCCTCCTGCTCATGACTTTTCTGATGATGGCGGCCCTCATGCTGCTGGTCATGGCGCTCAATCTCGAGGTGCTGTTGCTGGCGGCGTTCCTCCTGCTCACGACTTTTCTGATGATGGCGGCCCTCATGCTGCTGGTCATGGCGCTCAATCTCGAGGTGCTGTTGCTGGCGGCGTTCCTCCTGCTCATGACTTTTCTGATGATGGCGGCCCTCATGCTGCTGGTCATGGCGCTCAATCTCGAGGTGCTGTTGCTGGCGGCGTTCCTCCTGCTCGTGACTTTTCTGATGATGGCGGCCCTCATGCTGCTGGTCACGGCGCTCAATCTCGAGGTGCTGTTGCTGGCGGCGTTCTCCCCGCTCATGACTTTTCTGATGTTGGCGGCCCTCATGCTGCTGGTCATGGCGCTCAATCTCGAGGTGCTGTTGCTGGCGGCGTTCCTCCTGCTCATGACTTTTCTGATGATGGCGGCCCTCATGCTGCTGGTCATGGCGCTCAATCTCGAGGTGCTGTTGCTGGCGGCGTTCCTCCTGCTCATGACTTTTCTGATGATGGCGGCCCTCATGCTGCTGGTCACGGCGCTCAATCTCGATGTGCTGTTGTCGGCGGCGTTCTCCCCGCTCATCACTTTTCTGAAGATGGCGGCCCTCATGCTGCTGGTCACGGCGCTCAATCTCGAGGTGCTGTTGCTGGCGGCGTTCTCCCCGCTCATCACTTTTCTGATGGTGGCGGCCCTCATGCTGCTGGTCACGGCGCTCAATCTCGAGGTGCTGTTGCTGGCGGCGTTCCTCCTGCTCATGACTTTTCTGATGATGGCGGCCCTCATGCTGCTGGTCATGGCGCTCAATCTCGAGGTGCTGTTGCTGGCGGCGTTCCTCCTGCTCATGACTTTTCTGATGATGGCGGCCCTCATGCTGCTGGTCATGGCGCTCAATCTCGAGGTGCTGTTGCTGCCGGCGTTCCTCCTGCTCATGACTTTTCTGATGATGGCGGCCCTCATGCTGCTGGTCATGGCGCTCAATCTCGAGGTGCTGTTGTCGGCGGCGTTCTCCCCGCTCATCACTTTTCTGAAGATGGCGGCCCTCATGCTGCTGGTCACGGCGCTCAATCTCGAGGTGCTGTTGCTGGCGGCGTTCTCCCCGCTCATGACTTTTCTGATGGTGGCGGCCCTCATGCTGCTGGTCATGGCGCTCAATCTCGAGGTGCTGTTGCTGGCGGCGTTCCTCCTGCTCATGACTTTTCTGATGATGGCGGCCCTCATGCTGCTGGTCATGGCGCTCAATCTCGAGGTGCTGTTGCTGGCGGCGTTCCTCCTGCTCATGACTTTTCTGATGATGGCGGCCCTCATGCTGCTGGTCACGGCGCTCAATCTCGAGGTGCTGTTGTCGGCGGCGTTCTCCCCGCTCATGACTTTTCTGATGATGGCGGCCCTCATGCTGCTGGTCACGGCGCTCAATCTCGAGGTGCTGTTGTCGGCGGCGTTCTCCCCGCTCATGACTTTTCTGATGGTGGCGGCCCTCATGCTGCTGGTCATGGCGCTCAATCTCGAGGTGCTGTTGCTGGCGGCGTTCCTCCTGCTCATGACTTTTCTGATGATGGCGGCCCTCATGCTGCTGGTCATGGTGCTCAATCTCGAGGTGCTGTTGCTGGCGGCGTTCCTCCTGCTCATGACTTTTCTGATGATGGCGGCCCTCATGCTGCTGGTCACGGCGCTCAATCTCGAGGTGCTGTTGCAGGCGGCGTTCTCCCCGCTCATGTCTTTTCTGATGGTGGCGGCCCTCATGCTGCTGGTCACGGCGCTCAATCTCGAGGTGCTGTTGCTGGCGGCGTTCTCCCCGCTCATGACTTTTCTGATGGTGTCGGCCCTCATGCTGCTGGTCACGGCGCTCAATCTCGAGGTGCTGTTGCTGGCGGCGTTCTCCCCGCTCATGACTTTTCTGATGGTGGCGGCCCTCATGCTGCTGGTCACGGCGCTCAATCTCGAGGTGCTGTTGTCGGCGGCGTTCTCCCCGCTCATGACTTTTCTGAAGATGGCGGCCCTCATGCTGCTGGTCATGGCGCTCAATCTCGAGGTGCTGTTGCTGGCGGCGTTCCTCCTGCTCATGACTTTTCTGATGATGGCGGCCCTCATGCTGCTGGTCATGGCGCTCAATCTCGAGGTGCTGTTGCTGGCGGCGTTCTCCCCGCTCATGACTTTTCTGATGATGGCGGCCCTCATGCTGCTGGTCATGGCGCTCAATCTCGAGGTGCTGTTGCTGGCGGCGTTCCTCCTGCTCATGACTTTTCTGATGATGGCGGCCCTCATGCTGCTGGTCATGGCGCTCAATCTCGAGGTGCTGTTGCTGGCGGCGTTCTCCCCGCTCATGACTTTTCTGATGATGGCGGCCCTCATACTGCTGGTCACGGCGCTCAATCTCGAGGTGCTGTTGCTCCCTGCAGCGCCGCCGGTCTTGTTCATGACGGTCCTGCTGTCTGCTGACCTTCGGTGCTGGTGAGGATGTATCTCGAGCAGGGGCTGCGGTTCGCTTTCTTGATGTCCCTAAGGCTCGCGCTCGTAGTAGTGCTGCACTTCGCACCTTTGGTGGTCCTCTAGAACTAAAAAGGCGCTTCTCCTCAAGGCGTGGAACGGGAGGTTGCACTTTATGCGGTACTGGTGTAGCAGTTCGAACTTCTGACATTTTTCATTCTCAAAATGAAAGCAAAACCATTTCACAGTATCATCACGAGGAAAAAATAATATTTTACTACATAAAAATAAGTATTTGGATATTGTGACAAGTTTTACAGACAAGTTCAGGTTTCTTTAAAACTTCACTTGCAAAATTTACAAGTAGCCTGACGTCATTTGCTGTGCAAAGGCTTGAGGATTTGGCACATTTTGCACATTATAGGCCTAGATGCCCCAATAAAGTCTTAGTGATACTTCTTCAAGTAGATTTGCAGTTATAGGCCTAATCCATTTTTGTAACTTCAAGACTAAAAAAATAATAACCAGAAGAGTCTAACTGAACAATGACGTCATCAATTCCAGGGCCGGCCTTAGGCCAAGTGGCGCCCTAGGCAAGGCATACATTTTGCGCCCCAGGCATAGACCTGCATTTGGCGCCCTTAGTTTCCCACTCAATTGTTGAGTCCACGTTAGAATCTAAAGCTGAATTAGGGAGAGCCGGTATACGCTTACAAGTCCGTAGCCAGGATTTTATTTCGGGGGATGTTCTCTTGACCGTGAATTTTGAGGTGCGTACACACTGCGGGCGACTTTTTTGGGCGAAATTTTCTGACGACTTTTGGTAGTCGTCGAATTTTCTGACATCCAAAAACCACTATTTTCCGCGATTTTCTTTTCGACTATTTTCTGCTCAAAATTACATTACGCACTGTCATGTGCTTGCAAGTGCATTATTATTTCATTTTTACATTTTTTTCTTTGGGGGGGGGGTGTTCAAACACCCACAACATCCCCCTAGCTACGGCCTTGTAGACCTACACTCAATTGAGTAAAAAAATCTTTATTAGTACTGGTACACTGAAGGCTGGATAATATTAAATTTTGTGGGAATGGTATAAGTTAAAAAATATCAAAAAAGACTCTTGTGGAAATGGTGCCCTCTTTGATGGAAAGGGCGCCCTCTAGAACTTGGCGCCCCATGCAACTGCGTGCTTTGCCTATGCCTTAGGTCGGCCCTGCCTCAGCTACGGCCCTCATACTGCTTATGGTCATGCTTATTTTATCTAGACCTTGCGCTTTTTACAAATTTATTTAATATTAATATTAAGAAATAATAATGATGAGTGTGAACTGAATCACAGACAATGGACTAAAATTCATAGGTCTAATAATTTGCCGTCGCATTGTCTAGGCCACTATGGATGGCCTAAAGCATCACAAAACTATCCAAACTGAGACACAAACAGCCTGAAATGGGCTTAATAACGCTTTAACAAATTCATCATCATCGTCCCTACTAGACTATTTTATTTCAATCTGAATAAAGGGCAGGCTGTAATGTTGTAGGCCTAATCTCATCTTCATACTCAGCAAGGCCCACTCCCACTTCATACATTTCATTTCTTGCAACATATTCACTATCGAAATTGAGCGTCGCGTATTTTAATCTGTCTCCTAAAGCAAAGAGTAGCCTACGGAATGTCGTTAAAAATCGAATTTTATTTGTCGATTTAAAATTTATGCAGTTTTTGAAATTGAATTAGGCCAGCCTGAACAGGTGCAAAGAATCCATAACTATTTTAAATTTTTTCCATTAGCGAAAGTTTTGAGTTTAAAAGAATATAGTGTAAACCAATAATTTCGCCAGTGCCGCGGCGCCCCTCCCAAGACTGCGGCGCCCTAGGCAACTGCCTACTTTGCCTATAGCTAAGGCCGGTGTCACGAAATAGAGTATACCCCGTATTAATTGTATCCCCCCCCCAAATTTAAAAAAGTCGAAAAAACCGCTTCCGCGTGTGTTTTTTTCACCAATTAATTTTCATCGGCTTTGCTTTGAACAATGACACTAACAGGTATGTTTATTCCTACTAGATAATTTGTTATGCCCTGTTTTTAGAGCACTTAAAACATTTAAAGCACTTAAGAACACTCAGAGTCACTAAATAAATTCGAGTTGCCTTTATCTGAGCATTGCTTAGGACACTTAGAACAATTAGAGCCACTTTAAATTTTGATTGGAGCATAATTTTTTTATTATGCGCATTTTTCAAAAAACGGGATGGATTGGTTTATCCCCCCCGGATAGTATAAACCGGTTAATTCCCTCCCGGGGGATAGATTAATTCATCCCCTCGGATAGCTTTCAGAGGGGATACTCCGTT
The DNA here is from genome assembly GCA_949752735.1 of Lumbricus terrestris. NCBI lineage: Eukaryota > Metazoa > Annelida > Clitellata > Crassiclitellata > Lumbricidae > Lumbricus > Lumbricus terrestris. The sequence goes on from OX457053.1 coordinate 23,604,692, forward strand.
TCGTGTCACCGGCCCTGACTGCCGTCTGCCGATCTATTCATATAGTACGTTATTCTATGCTAAAACGTCACTTTAGGCATGCGCTTAATTAAAATGGTTAAACACAATGTTACTAAAATATTAGAACGTGTGCTTATCAAGCAATCAGTGAACTTCTAGTGGTCAGTGAATTCGGCGCAAAGAAAGCTGCAGGATCTACAAGGCCTATAATAAATCGATACCGGTAGTTTGGCGCTACTTTGGTGCACTGCATCTGCAGTTGTCTGCAAACTATTGTAGGGCCAATTGGACAATGAAAGACTTTACTGTCAGTGAGTAGGCTTAGCTAGTAGCTGTAGTAGCTTAATTACTGTAGGATGATGCTCAGTGGCGGCGCCAGGATTTCAGTTTCGGAGGGGCTGAAGCCCGCGGAAAAATTTTCCATTTTCGCCGCCAAAATTTCTGACGACCTTTTTTTTTTTTTTTTTTTTTTTAGTCATCGACCAAAAATCGTGGATTTTCTATGTAAAATAATTAAAATGGCCATTTTTTTAGGGGGGCTTAGCCTCCTGTAGGGGGGGCTTAGCCCCCAGCCCCCCCTAGCGCCGCCACTGATGATGCTCTTGCAATGCTATAGCTAAGTTGCGAAATGATGTTAGTGGCCAAATAATTATGAAAACAGTATCAGGCCTACAAATTAGGCCTATCATATCAGGCCATTCATTCAGTGCAACCAGACCGCGGTCCGCTATTTTATCTAGACCTTGCGTTTTTTACAAATTTATTTAATATTAATATTAAAAAATAATAATGATGAGTGTGAACTGAATCACAGACAATGGACTAAAATTCATAGGTCTAATAATTTGCCGTCGCATTGTCTAGGCCACTATAGATGGCCTAAAGCATCACAAAACTATCCAAACTGAGACACAAACAGCCTGAAATGGGCTTAATAACGCTTTAACAAATTCATGCATCAATTAAGTATTGGTAGGCCTAGATGAAATTAATGCTTGCAGGAAAATTTGCTAGACGTCTTGCATTAGTAGCCGTACGTAGACCTAGGCTGGCTGATGGCTATTACCATGTCAGAAGTCGACTTCAAGTCTGAAGTCGGTTGTTTTTCTGCCAAGTCGGGCCAAGTCGTTTTGACGCCGAGAAGTCGACTTCAAGTCGACCGCAAGCCACTTTAGGGTCAAGTGGGGTCAGATTAGCTGACCAAAGTCACTCCCAGATCTAGGTAGCGCATTGGATAACACATTGTCATGGAGTAAGCGGACCCGAATTCGTGTCCCGTAGGGCGGACGTGCCTTATAGGCTCAAATTAGAGCAGATTATTTGCAGACTGTCTGTGCTGTCAGTAGTTAAACTCAGGGTTTAAAGTGTGTGGGAACGCGTGGGAATGGTGTTCCCACTGCTCTCGAAATTATTGGCTTGCGTTCCCACTGCTCAGCATGATGGAACTCCAAAACACATGCATTTCAATACTATTCTTCATCAGCGTTCCCACTGCTCGCATTCAGCGTTCCCACTGTTCACCCAAACCACTAAAACCACTGGTTAAACTTTGTTTCTGCATGTTATTTGGTTTCTTGTGAATTGTTTCTAAGGCCGTTGTCCGAAAAAACTGATGACTTTTTTAGTCATCCGGCCGAAATCTCATGGAAAATTTCCACTTCCATCCGCCAAAATTTCTGACGACCTTTTCACATCATGTGCTAGCAAATGCATTCTATTATTTTTTTACATTTTCCATTTGTGGGCGGTGGGGTGGTCAAACACCCAAAGCACCCCATAGCTATGGCCTTGATTGTTTCAATTATGGCATAGCTGTACTCTGTATCCGGTTGCGGTCTGTCGGCCTGATGGTTCGATAAAGGGAAAAATATTACTTGCACTGGCCTCAATTTTACCTGTGCACGCCCGGGAAGATTGATATTGTGGATGTAATGAATTCCTAATAAAAATGTATGTGAAGAACTCGGCGATTGAAGATTGGCCATCCGCAAGGACTAGAGCCTGAAGAGGATGGGGCATTTGTAGAGGTAAACTTCTTTAGACACCTTCAGCGTTACCGAATTGAATAGTAGGCCTACACGATGCTTGCCCGCGTGCACCCTCGTTTACGAAACTCAGAACACAAAGTACAAATATTTTTAGGTAAGTGCAACGTACCCACGTATGCCCTACTGTAAAGGCTTTCCACCTCTTCAATGTGCTTTTGCTGCATTTTTCTCAGTAACCATTGTTCATCAAAAATGAACATTGAACTGCAGCTATAGAAATAACTGAAGTTCTTGCGTGTTATATCCCGAGCTTGAGGTCGGTGTAGGCCCATGGGAGGAGTTTGGTTTCCGAACTTGGAGGGGCTAAAGCCTTCTTGGGGGGCTAAGCCCGGGAAAAGATACCATTTACACGGTAAAAAATTAAACTGGGTCTTCTTGTGGGGCTTAGCCCCCTAGCCCCTGATAAACCCCGCCCATGAGTGTAGCATACGATTAGCTGAACTATTTGATCTATTTCAGTCAAATTTTCTTCAATTTCTCGTAACACTGGTCTTTTGTGATCTCTTACTTAAAACTGCTGATAGCATGGGGCTACCAACTGTTAATTTTGCCATTCCGGAACGCCTGCAGTCACTCGCTGTGCCCATTACCAATTTACTCGGTTCACATAACTGCATAATGAAACAAATGTTGTGTTAGCACCAGTGCTTAAAGTGTGGAAAAACAAGTGCCTGGACGCCCCTTACCTCTCCAAAAGAAGTGCCTGGACGCCCCTTACCTTTCCAGTCTGTGCTCGCCAATAAGTGGCTGGACGGCGTTCATATTTTAAAACAAGTGCATGGACGCCGTCCATGACCGTCCAGGCACACTTTAAGCCCTGGTTAGCACAATAGAATCTACAATCTACGAATAATAATCGTTAATAATTCTGCAGATAGGCCTAAATCGTCAAGGACAACTAGCCTAAAATTCAAGATTAGAATCAACTTCAAGAAGAGAGATTCTCATATAGTTTCCAGTAACCTTTGCCTACCAGAGTAATCAGACTAACATGTATGAGCCCAGCACGAGCGAAGTTCATGTGTAGGTCTAGACCTATAGCCTATGCCTTATAGACTTATTCACTTATAGGCCTACTCCATGCATGCAGATTACGGATGCCATATTTGAGAAAATTATTAGGTATGCGACCGGTAGTAATCGTAATCGTAATCGTAATCTCCTAATTTCTAAAGCGCCACTGGAAAGCCAAGCGCGGGGCACCGGCTTATTCACGAGCGCTGCGTTGAGTTAGGAGGGTTGTCCGTGAGAGTAGTCCGTGGTGGTCCGGGTCGAGTTACCATAGGATCAGGATCAAATGCGTTGAGTCAAAAGGGTTGTCCGTAAGAGTAGTCCATGGTGGTCGAGCATATAGCACTTGTAGTAGAGCATATAGCCTATCTTAATCTCATGTTCCCTACTTCTGCCGAATTTTGAGCAGTTCCATGCAGAACACTAGGCACAAAGTAGCAGAAATTGGCATGTCATCTCTCAAAAGTATTAGAACAGCTAGACATAATGGCAAAATAAGCTTATGCTATCGAGTGTCAGTGGTTTGCAAAGTTTTGAAGACTTCAGTCTATCGCTGTCCAACATTTAATGTTCAACCAGCAGCGTTAGGTCTAATAGAGCGCATAACACAAAAATCATACTACTTGTCGAGTTTAGTGTGCAAAAAAGAAGACTTTGTGAAGTGGATTTCTACCATAAGTTCCGGGACATTTTGGGACCAATCTGGGACACGGGACGCACAGGGCCAATTCCGGGACTGTCCAGGCGAATCCATGACGGTTGGCAGCCCTATGATAGCATTGCCTTGTGCAGTGGTGCATTGTACTTGAGATCCTTGTAGTGCCATCTTCAATCTGTATATACAGGGTGGGCCAAAAAAAGACCCCTTGGTTTTTTTTACTATTATCTTGACCAAAAATAAGAACTTCCAAATGAAATTTTAAAGGCTTATAGACAATTCAAATCTCCACGTGGCAGCCAGATTTCATCAAAATATTTCAAGCAGTACAAGAGTTATATCAATTTTAGTGAGGCCACCCACCATTTTTTGACGATTCAAAAACGAAGCTCAACAAAAAGTAACAAAAACACGATTTTATTAAGTCTCAACTCAAGTAATTGCTATCAGATAGCCTTGAAATTGCCAAATGGTCATTATTATTACTACTTTGAAAAGAAACAGGGTACCAGCGTAGCTGCACGTCACTGAGTCACTTGGCAAGATGACAGTCAAGTTGGTAAATACGGAATCTGTCAGCTAGGTTAAAAATTGTGCTATTAAGGCAATGAAATTCAAATTTCTTTAAAAAAATGACAATGGCCAAGGTGTCAGTGACAAACAAAATGTGTATTCAGGCAACTCTTGAGCAAGATCCTATGAGCAACGTCTACTCTGATAAACAGTGAGAACGCAAAATTAAGAGTTATGCTGAGAGTTAAGAGATTTGCCGTAGGCCTAAATGAACGGAGATCGGCTCAATGTCGATTGTTCCGGTTTTATTGAGAATGCTAATGGCCCCAAATCTCCGGATTTGAACCCGATGGATTGATAATCAATTGCGAAGAGCTATGCTGAAGAAATATCACAGTCTGCAACCAAAAACCAAGAGCGGTAAGATAATTGGATGGCGTCATGCACAAGTGCACAAGTGGACCAGCCACCAAATTCATTATTGTCCAGAAAACGATTATTTGTGAATTACTCTTTCGTTTGGAATGGAACAATCTTGAATTAATTCATGTAATAACGGCTTGGGTCCACTATTCCGAGGGTCCACTATTCCGAAGGTCCACTATTCCGAACCCTAAACCTAACGCTAAACCTAACTATAACCCTAACACTAACTCACCCCATCCCTAACCATAACCCTAAACCTAACCCTAACCCACCCCAACCATGCATAACCCTAAACCTAACCCAAACCCACCCCAACCATAACCATAACCCTAACCCTCCCCAACCCTAACCCTAAACATAACCCTAAGCCTAATCCTAACCCACCCAATCCTAACCACCCTAACCCCAACCCTAACCCACCCTAACCCCAACCCTAACACAAACCCACTGTAACCCTAACCACAAGGATAACGAACAAAATATAGCGGATATTCGGAATAGTGGAACCTCGGAATAGCGGGCCGTTACCGTAGTAACAGCCGTGAATTTATGCTGAAACTGTTTTACATTATTTCAATTCATCATTCATGAACATTTCGCGCATTCTGGGGTCTGTATCGGACAATCTCCGCATGTCTTCCAAGTATAAAGAGGACCATAACGCAATCAAACACACAAAACAATTACGGGCTGAAGTTTCTGTACTGTATATGTGACTCACTAATTCATTCATTCATTCATTCATTCATTCAGAGGATTTATATAGTACCCCTTCAAGACGATTACACAGAAGCGCACCCAACCCCCATCTCGGCTAAAAGGGACAGTTTTGAGATATGGTAGGCCTACGCAAAAATAGTCAACAGTGAATCCTGGGAAACAAGCGCAGGGCCATAGGCAGCCCATTCCAAAGAGAGGGGCCAGCCACCGAGAAGGCATAATTCTGCTTGGTAGCTGTGCCGGTGTCACAAAATGCAGAATCCCTTAATAATAGTAGGCCCGCACCCTCAGATAAAGAGAAGTTGAAAAGGAAACATTCCTCGTGTGTTTATTATGTAAATTAACTTCCACTCGGCACTTGCGTTATTTTTTGAACATTGCCACTAACAGCTATAGGTGTTCGTTTCTATGGGCTAGCTTTAAATTGTGTTTTGCTTTTAGAACACTTATACAATTGAGAACACTTTATAATAAAAACATTTAGAGTCACACACTAAAATCGAGCTACCTTGCTTTGAACATTGCTTAGAACACTTCAAACAATTAGAATCCCTTTAGATTTTGATTATAGCATAAATCCACCAGAAAATCGAGACGTACTACGGTATCGCAGCCGTTATGGATCCATTTGGTAGAAAAGCATATTGATCTATGAGAAGCTGATACAGAAGAGATGGCGAGCAGTGTGAAGGCTGGGTAGAGGAATGTTGCTACTATGAGTCTCTCAAGCATTCTGGATAATGTAATGCAATGTAATGTAAATCTTCGAGAATTTCTCAGCGCCCACAAAAGTCACGTCAGGGAGACCAGCTTATTCACCGGCGCTACCGGTATATCAAATCAAGTCCGCAATAGCCACGTTTTCGTTCCGGTGCCAGGTCAAAATCCGAGGAGGTCAAGCCGAGGAGACAGCGTGGTGCTACGGTGGTTGTCGGTGATGGTGGTAGTTGAGTGATGGAGCCTGATTAGAATCTGGATAGGATATAGCTTGAAGAGTTCGGTTTTCAGTCGTGAATGGAAAGGATAGGACAGGTAGGTTGACGTACCATAGGGGTCGAGATTGGTCTAAAATCCGCCGGGCTAATCGGATGGTCGATCTTTGCGAGTCGATCCATGTTACAGATACAATTATAGTCTATCTTAGTAAATACAAATTTATGTGTCTAGATTCTATAAGCGTATACGTCCTTACTTACCAGCGTATAATGCCAAGACCACTGCGGTGTTAAAATATCAAACTCGATTCAACCAGTATATATGCGTATACTGTGCATGTAAGCTTAAATATAGACATCAGCACATTACAGTAAGATTCTATAAGCGTACCGGTACGTCCTAACTTACCAGCCTAAGCTATAATGCCAAGACCACTGAAAAATATCAAACTCGATTCAACCAGTGGGCCCTATGCGTACCCGTACCATTCATGCCTCATACGCTTATGTAGGCATGACTCATGAGCACATTACAATAATTGTACAAGTGCTCATACACACGATTAAAGGCTAACGTGCACATAATTGACATTCGCATCTCCGATAATCCTACACAGACCATACGTCAACTAGGCCTACACCTGCATGGGCAGAGTTTATCAGGGGCTTGGGGGGGCTAAGCCCCCCCAAGAAAACCCAGATTCATTTTTTCACCATGTAAATGGTATCTTTTCCCGGGCTTAGCCCCCCCAAGAAGGCTTTAGCCCCTCCAAGAACGGAAACCAAACTCCGCCATGCATGTACACCTGTAATTAGATTCCCCAGCGGTGCCCAGCCATCCGTCACTGTTATTAATCAATGTCAGCTAAAGAACCTGACGATCCTGTGTTTTAAACCTCCCGTACAATGGCTCCTTTGCTTGACTGACGATCAATCCCTTGCTTGAGTGATCAATTAAGCAAGGCCGTAGCCAGGATTTGATTTCGGGGGTGTTTCTTCAGTTTCCCGTCCGAAAAATGATGATTTTTAGTCATCCGGCCGAAATCTCATGGAAAATTTTCACTTCCATCCGCCAAAATTTCTTATGACCTTTTTTACATCATGCGCTAGTAAATGTGTTCTATTATTTTTCACATTTTCCATTTCGGGGGGAGTTCAAACACCCGAAACACCTCACCCCAGCTGTATACGGCCTTGCAGTAGGCTAAAGTAAACAAAAATATCTAATTAGTTGTGGCAAAATATAGGACTACAATGGCCTGTTCCACCGAGAGTTCAGGGTTTCGAGTCGGAGTTCAAATCTGGTCCTGATCGACCTCCCAGAGCGCAGAAAATCGGTCTCGATTCGGACTCGGGTCTTTTCCCGTAGCCTATGCGAGTGGGCCTACTGCCTCATTACCTATTAAAATAACGACGTCCATCTTCTTCTTCGGTTCAATTGAAAAGAGGAATAAATAAATCGACTGTTACATTCCCCCAAGGGGAGCAATTCATTCAGCACTTCAAGCACAAAATTCATCCATTCATTCCATCCATGAACCAATAGCTGCCTCGGGGCTGCGTCAATTTGGCTTTGAATAGTCCTACACTATGACAAGCAGCATTTCACTAATCAGCATTTTACCTCTGGCCAATCAGCAAATCATAAATCAGCATGCTGGATGGGATTATGGAGAAAAGTTAGGCCTACAGAGAACTTAAGTACATGACACAACAGCTTGAAAGATGGAGACATTGGACGTTTGGACCTGCCACTTGGCAGAAAACCTAAAAAATGAAGATCTATGTTACGATGTTATTTTTAACTTACTTATTCACAAATAAAATTTCTAAAATTTCTGGGACAGTATCATCGATGGACAGATATTCCAGAAATAGATTTCTGTTTATACTTTCGTAATCCGAAATACGTCTTAAAATTTCGTCGCAGTTTATTCGTTTCGGTACTCGGTAAGTGCAATCGCTAAATAGCAAAATTTAATAAGATTGCATTAGACAAAGTGGGTTTTGTGATAAACAGGACAAGCGTTGAGGATTGCTGTCCGGATAAGACAAGGTTATTTTGGTTGCGATCTTTGTTGTGTTTGGTACAGTCATTACATTACGTCAGAGTTGCATTAATAAGCTCGGTTAAACCCGTTGTAGCGATCGTAATCGGTAATGTATATTTTACATGACCATGAGAATGTTCATTTATTTCCGTTTATCAATGTCAGTGTTGGTATTCAATTTCTATACTTTCTATGTTGTAATTTTCTTTAGCGAAGACCGTTTTGCATTTTAAGCGCACTTTCTTCACACCTTGATCTGGTTATGAGCGATTAATTTTAACTTAACTCGAAAATTTGCGATATTACTGCCAATACTAATTTGTGAAAATAAATGAGTGTATCTACGCATAACTTGCCTTTTCTTATGACAGCTGTGACCACTACAACCTCAAGAGCGATGACAGACACAATTCAGCAGGTGTCGTTTGTGGGGGTCAGAGAGACATACCCCCTTGGAAGCCCATTGGAGTGCAGATATACCTTCAGCAAACCTTTTGAGCCAACAGCTCGTGACTGGATCGGTCTCTACCGTGTTGGATGGCGCTCCCATGACAGTTACGAGACCTATCTCTGGGTCCAGCTGCCAACGAAGACTGGTGACATGGAAAACACAAACCACGAAGCATTCGTGACATTTCCAGGTATCAGTTTGAATTTAACTATAATTACTAAATTGTTGGCTTTTTCAGTTGAGGTTTATATGATTAAAAAAATTATACAGAGTTTAAGTTCAATTCCTAAGGTTACACGTCGTTAAAAGAGAGAGAACTAACCTTGAGAGGTAGCAGTGGTTATGTAGTGTTAACAGCTTCATTTTTTAGCTTTGGCATATGAGGGTGAATTGCCAGGCCTCTTCTTACTGCCTTATCTTCCCACCGACTGTTTATTTTCTGTGTACATACGCAGTTTTAGCTCTATGTATGATAAATGCACTTAATTATAACTGAATTGATAAGGAGATGCATTTGTAGCAGAAATCTCAACAAAACAAAAAATGTCTGCTCTGGCAAGAATGCTTTACACGAGATCAACAAATGCATTTTCAGTGGTATTTAGCAATGCACGAGCAACTTTAAAATCTACTGTTAATTGTTATAGCTTATTTTTTTAAATGTATGTAAACGTTTTATGCAATGTAATGCATGCGCACTTGTCAGATGCAAACAAAGGCTACTTACTTACTTACTAAAACAGACTTCTTCAACAACATTGACTAACAGTAATATTGATTCATGCGTCGTTTCAGCTGACGTGATACCGAAGGACTCAAAGGAATTCTACCAGTTCTGCTACGTGTCAAGTGCGAAACAGGTGTGCGGCGTGAGCACACCATTCCAGCTGAGTTCCTCAATGGATGATCTGTTTGAGGTTCAAGATCCGGATGATCCTACAACAATGGTCATTAAAACAAAGGCACAGATGCTGGAAGATCAATTGGCAGTCCTCAAGAAAGATGGCATTGAGTTGCAGAAGGTGATCAATTAGCCAATTTATTCAAAAGACCTCTACAGCAACATTTTAATAATCTATTTCTATGAAGGATAATGTATGTATGTTTGTTTGTTTGTCCAGAATGCATGCCAACAGTTTCATATCTATGGAATCTTCTTGACCTGAATCCTTGCACCTAGACAGAGTGCCACGAGGACTACACAGTGGATGAATTGAAAAATCCCCCTCACAATTACATTACATTACAAAATTTTGGCTCATCTGTCACACATCAATCAGTCATTAACGCAAATTCAACTGATCATGATCATTTTTCAGTTGAAGTGTTTGGCATTAACAGTTTCTGTGTTACTTTTAGGAAGTTCAGTTGCTTCAGTTGGAGCTGGATGCAGAAAGAACTAGCAAGGGACAACTCATGGAGCAGCTCAAGGTCAATTTTACATATATGTTTGTCATGGCTATTTGAAAAATGGCTAAACAGATTGTGGCCTGTGCTGGATCTATCCACCTGGTGTTTCTGAAAATACTCCATGTTTGCCGGAGCACATTCTAAACCAGTGGTTTTCTAACTCTAGTCTCATTCTATCACTAGGTAAAAAATTGAATGTTGAATTGTTGACGTGCCTTCAGCAAAAGTCAGTTCTAAAACAATAGGTGAATTTGAAATACATTTGAAGCTAATTATTATTATAGGTAATATCGTAAGTTCTATTGCAGTATCTGGGGTTGGTATTAGAACAGTAAGTTGAAAACAGTGATGCTTAGTTTTAATGTGTAATCATGTTATGAAAAGGGAAAAAGAAATTACGATTAGAAAACTTGTGACCACTATCTAAAATTGATGAAAAAAAGAACAGGGTGGACGACTGATGACATAGGCAGAAACTATATAGGCGTAAATACATAGAAAATGTTATTTTTCTGAATCTTTTACATGCTAGTTAGTGATGCTAGGGTTTTTTAGCACCAAAATTTGAAAACCTCTGTTTTAGGCAAGTTGAGTTGTGCTCACAATAAATTTAGGATCTACCAAGCTCCTGCCTATGATGATTTCATTTGTAAATTCTCTGTTTCTTTTCTCAAAAAACTTTTGGTCATTTTCACAAATTCTCCAAACTTCTTCCCGTAGTGTCTTAACAATCGAAGTCTTCCCGTAAGCTGTCTTCTGCTTTCCTAATAGCAGGTCTCAGAATTTCATTGCATCATTCGATGATGTTATTATTATTAAATATTGCTTAATTAATAAGTGCTATTATCTAGTGAATATCAGTTGAAGGCACAGAACAATTGTAAATGATGAAACTATATTAGGATAGGAGGTTGGTACATTGACTAATCGGCTACCATGTCCCTCTGTTGCTTAATTGACTTAAATAATTAAATACAGGCTTTTAACCCGTTAACAACCGAGGGTGCACCATTTTCCCATTTACTACACTTTTGTCAGTTAAGGGTTAAGGTAATTGGTATTGTGTAATTATATATAGAAATTAATTTTCATTGTATTGTGTAATTATATGGAAATTAATAATTAATTTTCAAATGCAGGAAATGGCACGGTTACAGGACGAATTGGACCAGGAGCGAATCAGCAAAGAGAACTTATACCAACATATTAAGGTACACAGTACTACACATTTCTGTAGCTCATTTTCTCTTTGGCAGCAAACTTTTAAAATCAAATCATTTCTTTGTTTTTGTTGTAACCAATCACTTTTTTACAGCCAAAAAATTACAAGTCACATATTCAAATGGGAATGGCCACAAGGATGGGCCCCGAAGGGATCACTGACCCCGCTAATTGGTAAGTTGTAGCAAAATTAAAAAGCTGTTTTGCCCTGTTTTAATTCTGTGATTCTTTGTCCTTTTTCTGGCTAGGAACTGCAAGAAGGTCTTCAAGCCGAAAGACAATCGAATGAGCAACTCCACAGCCAACTAAGGGTAACAGTAACATCCATTGTATATGTTTCGACACCTGTTTCGACACCTGTTTCGACACCTGTTACTTTATTTACCTATGCAGTAGTAGCCGTAAATGTTTAGTATTGATTATTGATTATTGGAGTTACAATTGATTCTTTTTAATAGTAGTGGCCTTTGTTGCTTGTGCCCAAAATTCACGATCTGTACGGTGCTTTTAATAGTAGTAGCCTAAATACTTCTGTCCAACATCCTTGATCTGTGTAGAGCAGTGGTAGTTAGCCTTAGATGCTTGTATCCTAGGACAATGATCCAATCAATACTTTTAACTGTATTAACCTTTGATGCGTCCAAGGTCCTTTGTCCATTTAGTACTTTTAGATGCTTGCATCCAAGGTTCATGGTCCAAATAGTACTTTTAATAGACTATAATAGTGGACTATGGATGTCGTGGGAGTTGGCTCGACGGCGCCTTGGGTGCACCTATTACATGGCATCTGTTATGAACCAATGTATAACGAGAGTGTCTAAAGTTGTAATGAACATCAACCGAAATGAATTTCGGTTTGAATCGTTTAAACTTCAGTTGTTTTTTCACATAGTTTTCTTTTCGTTTGGCAGGCGATGAGAGATGAATTGCAGGCAGATAGAAGAGCGCGTGAAGAGGCCTTCGAGAACCACACGAGAGTAAGACATGTTTCATCTGTCCTGACGATTACAATATATGAGCTTTTGCTGTTTCATCTCATTCATACATACATACGCAATCGCATACGATGAGGAAAATTATCGCCGGAGAAGATCTTGATCAAGGCTGAACCAAGTCACCTCGATAATGATGAAATTCTCACCACCAGATACCGTACTCGAATTGATGATATATGTCGCAAAGCAAGTGAAAATATATTCGAATTCAGATCACCCAACGTGATACACGACCAACGACTTTCTCGTTCTTCTCCCCACAGTTCAAATCACCAAACACCACACGATCGACGAATAGTTCTACGTGGTTCGCAGAGTTCCTCCAAATGACACACTGGCCCGTAACTAGACGTACCTGATGCAACACTTCAATTGACTATCGAAAGTGTTCACCTTCACTCATCCCAGCTGCCAATGTTTAACTTAGGAAACGCCTCCACAAAATGTCCCTCTCGATTAGCGTTCAGCACGGAAATCAAACTTACTGCCTCTGACGTTCACTTTAATCCGTTATTTTGTTTTACAGCACTTTAATTGACTTTTGCGTCCCAACGAAATTTGTTGACGTAGATAACTTGGTAACCAGTGTTACGTTGCCAGCTCTGCATTCCACTAACACTCCAGGTTTCTATTAAATGTCTAATTCGCCAAATGATTACCGGTAAATATTTAAATCCAATGCCAGTATTAAATTAACTAGCTTAACTCATGCTTATGATTAAGGATTAACATAGAGATAAACTGGTTAATAGATAATAGCAAATTGATTCGCTACATTTATCTATTTACGTTATCTGTCTGAGTATCCTTTTTTTGATTTCCAGGAAACTGGAGAGAGAATGTTGGAGTCACAGACTGGAGCAAGTTGCGAAGCACTGGAGGAGGAGGAGGCAGCTGTTGAGGTAATCGAAATCTCTTCGGAAAATAAGATTAGATTAGAAGAAAGAGAGCAGTCCATTAAGCTAGCCCAAGGGGTCATGGGTGTGAAATGTTGGCGACTTCTTTTTCTTGGTCTCTGCATATGTCAGTGGAGGCTAGACTCATTTAGACACACTGTCTCATCTTCCCTATAAAAGTGTATAGTCTGTGTACTCATTATAGGGGGTTATTTGCCTATAGGGTGCATATGGGATTGAAATTTGAAACAGGCTTCGGTATATATAAAGACTTTGAACCCGAACTTTATGACTGCCAGTTCAGCATTCTAGCCACTAAACACTGGTGCACCTCCCAAATACACAGGAACTTTTTTATGATGCCACCTTGGGGTGATAGAGCAAACAGCTGGTAAGACGTGGCTTTTGTGGGCGCTGAGAAATTCTCGAAGATTTACATTACATTACGTTACAACAGTGGCTTGCTTAAATCAAATCAGCGTAGTTTTTGTCTAAGCTGGAGGTATATGTAGCACTTTGTGGCACACTGTGGTGTAGTGGTGTTTAGATTTTATAATAAAACGAATATAAAATATAAGAATATGTCGTTGTTGCTGTCATTGCAGAGGATTACCGAGAGCGACGGGGTTGTATGTCCGTTGAATCCTGTGGTTGACGCCATCAATGGACAACAGGCGGCAACACACGAGGAGGTGAACGAGGACGGAGCTGAGGCCAAGGGGCTGTCAATCACGGAGAGAATAACAGGTTGATCATGCCTATTAAGTAGTAGTAGGTCTTACCGTTTAACGACCAAGCATTAGTTGATGGCACTGAAGGTTTTGCTGAACGTCACTACGTGGTAGCCATCTTGCGCCCACGTTCACATAACCTTGAAATAATTTCACTTTCTGACCTTCTCACAAGAACGGGCTTCGTTACTAGAATGCTTTACACTTATTAGCATTTGTTTTGCATTACTTTTTATGTATGTTACTATGCCTTATTATTACTACTATCATAGTTCTACGAATCTACGTGTTAGATTGCATTATTTGTCGATGATGGAGTAATAAAGGCTATTACTTACTTACTTACTCTTACTTCAGTGGCTCAAGCCCATACTCTCATCATTACAAGGTGATTGCTTCAACCAACCAGCCATTTGCTCCAGGATGTGATGATATCTTTCCAAGAGCTCTGTCACTCTACTCTGCGTGTACACTATACAGGGGTGTCTTGCTTTACGTTCCTTCACTCAGGGTTAATTCCTCATTCCCCAAGCACGAACTGCTCTTAGACAGCACCATGCTTTCTCTGTTATTGGCCCCATGGTATGGAATGGGCCTCCACTGCCTTATGCCTGGGGTTTGCTCAGATACGTTCTTTGTATGGAGAGTGATATCAAATTTAGGTTGTATTATATTCATGTATGCTTGCTTACATACATGCATGACATTGCAACATGTGTACGTACCACATGCATATTCAGCTAGTCATTCGTTACGAGGATTTATAGAACACCAATTCAAGACTGCTATTGATGAGTGCTGAGTATTCATCAGGTTGTTGATTGACTTTTCTTCCATTCACTTGTTTCATCCATTCATTCATTCGTTCACTTGAAAGAAAAGTTATAATGCATACATAGTTGCATACATACATTATATAATTGCAAGAGTACTGACAAGTTCAAGGTCAGACAGAGGTTTTAGCCAGTATCGTGACTATCGTCTAACCCATCAAGGTCAGACCCAGTGGCAGATTTCAAATTCGACCACCATGTCACTTTATGCAGCCTTTATTTGATACCAGGTGCATAGTTAAAACGCCACTACATTATAAGTCCTTATGTCCCAGTGGCGTAGCCAGGAATCTATGATGGAGGAGGTTTTGGGGGGTTTTATGGCCTGGCCGGATGCCCTTTCTGACACCAACCCAACAGTATTACAGTAAATAAAAAGGGAATAAAGTAACAAAGGGAATAAAGTAAGAAAAACAATTGTTACTACAAGCAATTGTTTTGTTTTTTCTTATTTAAGTGGATAAATAACCTTTAAAAAAACTTTTCTAAGCCAATGGGGGTTTTAACCCCCGGAACCCTCCTTGTCTACGCCACTGGATTGGACTAGGTCAGCACCACTGATGTTCCAAGTGGTCTAAAGTCCAACATGCGCCTTTAACCCTTTAACCGTCGCGTGTCGGTTGTTTTAATCTCCTAGGGTCTGTCTTGAAGCATCTTAAACGGGCGTCTGATTGGTTTGCAGAAGATTTCGACGACGAAACCGCAGCTGGACCGGCTTCTGGACCACCAGAAGCGACGCATAAGTACGCAATCCGACTGACATCTCAGACTTTGCATGTTGCTATGTACACAGGGCTGAAAGTGGTTTGAAAAAGGAGTTGGGTCTGAGCTCGTCTGAAATTTTTTTGCGGCTTTTCTTTTTTTAAGGACTTTTTTAGTATTCGTTTATTTTCTACACTATTATTGTAGTGATTAAGCAGTGATGTCACAAAAATTGCTGTATTTTGATGTTGGTGATTGGTATAAAGTTTATGAAATAATGCGAAAATGTGATGAATGTGTAGGCTTAAATTTTAAACACGCGACCGGGCTAAGACCCCACAAAGGCAGGTCGCGGAAATCAATGCCGGGTCGCTGGCCTGGACAGACCCAGCTCACTTTCAGCCCTGTATGCTTACTTACTCTAACAGCAGTCTAACAATAGAGACATTCTCAGATGACTGAGCACTGTTCTAACAATGAAGGTTCTCTAACGTGTTTTGTGCGTACTTCATTTCCAGAAGACTGAACGTGAAGACTGAAAGCAAATCAGTTGGATTTTTTATGCGTGTGGCTTGAGTTTGTTTTCATTTTCCTTGAATAGCATATGAATATCCATTGTAAGTTGAAAAAATTGAAGCATGGCCATTCTTGCTGCTAGTGGTGATACGACAGAAATTGTATAAGTCAAGCAAATTAGATTGACATGCTCCAACAGGAGTTCCTTTTCTTAAGCTTTCGTGCATGCGTGTGTGACTTGTAGTGCATTGCATTTTGTGTGCAGCAGCTTGTCTAACAAAGATGTAGGTGGCCTTTGTGTGTCTGAAAAATTGCTATTTTAGCTAACAGTTTCTTATATTATTTTACGCATGGATTAAATGGTAGTGCTTGCTATTTTAGAAAGAATAATATGCATTATTAATGACTAAGTGATTTAATGTGTAATAATAATTGTGCATATTCCTTTGCTGGTCACAGGTTGAGGGATTTACCCCAGTGTTTTTGCGTTAAATTGTTATTACTTTAATAGGCGTTTTTGCATTGAATTGTTATTACTTTAATAGGCGTTTTTGCGTTAAATTGTTATTACTTTAATAGGCAGGAATAGCTCTTTCTTTTGTGTAGTCAAGTAGGAAACCATTGATGAATTTTCATTTCGTATTATGGCACAGTTATGAAGTGCCACTGTCAATTGATGGTGCTGAGTGGTTGGGATTGAAAGGCTTGTCTAACCTTTTCCTGGCCAAAGTGCAGTGAATGGTATGGGAAATCCCATATTTGTTAGCCTCATTATTATCTTTCCAAAGACAAACTAATTTGCATCCGTGGGCTGTCTCGCAATCTTTGTGGTTTCATAGTTTTCCAAATTTGCTTTGACACTACAGATGCTGTTACGAATTTATATGCTGTGGGCCATATTTTATTTGTTGTAATTTAAATTAATTACTAAGAAAATTGTGACTTTTCTCGTCTTCATTGCAGGCCAGAAGAGTCGCTGAAATCTTGCCCAGTTTGCAATGAGGAGTTTCCGGCCGGGGCTTCCGAAGACGAGATAGCACAGCACGTTGAGCGTCACAACGGTCAGGTCTGTCCCATCTGCTTCATGCAGTTTGACACGGACTATCCAGAGGAAAACGTCACGGCGCACGTCAACCGTCATCTAGATGACCCGATCGACGCTGCCGAGTAGGAACGACGACGGATGTATGGATGGATGGATGGAAGAGATGAGACTCGGTTTTATGTCTTTGTTATCTATTGACTCGTATGCGTAACTGGTTCAATTCTGATTATTTGGGCGATTGAGACGTTGTGGCAGTAGTTGATGCCGGACATGTTTTGCATTTTTTAGCACTTGTTGTTGTTGTGGTTTCTTTGGCAAATGTCGCCGCAAGGTTTTAACAGTAGTAACATTGCTAATAATATTGCTAATAATAATAGTAATATTGCTAATAATAATAGTAATATTGATAATAATAATAATATTGCTAATAATAATAGTAATATTGTTAAGAAGACAGAAATGAAACAATGGTGAGACATTGAGGCAGTAGTCGATGCCGTTCTAGTGAACGATAATAAAATATAAATGGTAATGTTACTAACATTTAATAATTATCATTCCAGCATAGTGCATGGTTATTCTTACAAATCCTGATGGATCATTTCTACATACTGTACAACGTAATGGTAATAAATAACAGATTTATTGATGATGAAAAAATGTTTAGAAAATGCATTTGAGATCCGTTTATACCAGGAGTAATTTACTTATGATAATAAAATTCCTAGCAATAGTACTACTGATTGTAACATACCTGTAATGTTATACAAACACGTAAAATGAGATCTGAGCTTGGGCTGTGTTCCCTCAGGCAACTAAAAATAGAGATAATTATTATTTTTAATTTTTCATTAATGCTACGGTTTTCTCGTGGTGTTAGGACCATGCTTCCAAGGGCGGTAGTTGATAGAGGCGAACAGGAAATTTTACTATTAATTTACACGCTTTTCCTCATTATTAATTGTTTTTGTTATTACTTTTTTAAAAATAAGTCAGTTTAGTGTCGTCGCTGCCTGTGTCAAAGGAAAAATATCCCAAGTGCGACTCTTTGAATTTTGTTGGAATTTTAATGATAATGATATTTTAATAATAGTTTTGTATCTACAATGGTACATGTTTGTGCAAAGAAACTTAGTGTGACCTTTTAAGCACTTCTCAAATTTGCTAATCAATTATTGTTGTTTTGAGGACAGTTCTTAACATTACTTTGCTTATTTTTAGCCTTGAACATGAATGAGAATTTCGCTAAGCAAGTTGTGCAAGGTATATTAGATTGGGTTGCTAATATGAAGTCTGTGATAAGATTTTGAGCTAATTTTGCAGTGTGTATATGCTTGGAATTGGTGTCTTTCATGGGAAGATAAAATTTCTAAGTTTTGTAACAACACCTTATTGAGAGGATGAAGTGTAGAGTCCTAAATAAGAAATTGTTGCAACAATAAAAACGTTCAAAAGAGTTTGAAAATTTTATCAGAACAGGGATTGTTCTGCAAATTTTCATCAGCACATGGGGTGATTGTTGGAAATTTTCCACCTGGTTAAGTGGTTAGATAATCCTATAAATTTGCCAAGAGTAATGGCAAGATAACAAAAGAATGTTGCCATTCATTAAGTAAAGAAACTGGGCAACTACCAAAATTTACTGGCAAACTGATGTAATACTATATTATTGTCAACAGCTGCTGAAAATGCAATCGAATAAAATTGCCAACTAAAAGATAATGTGAGAAAGTTATCAGTTGTAACTGGCTAGGATATTATTATGTCCGTATCAAAATGTTTCAATTAGGTTGTGTATATATTGAAATATATGCATTGTGTGGCCGGAATGCTAGGCTTAGCAAGCATTGTATAGTACATTTGCCTCTGCGTGTCATAACTCAATCAATCGATCCATGTTTGTTTATTTCGACAAATTAATTGTCATTGATGCAACTAGTTACAAGTTACACAAGTGATTTGGTAAGAGCCGAGCTACAATAATATTTGATATTATGGGATTTTGTGTTTACTAACATACATCTTTAAATGAGATTTGTGAAATACAGTTCTTTTGTGTATCCACTGCTATCTGGACTGCTAATGTTTATGGTAAATAATTTGGCTGTCGAAGGCGATATTTGCAGTAGTTATTATGAAACTGTTTAATTATAATAAAACTTCTTTGGGCACTGTGGCTAACCAAGCAATCTAACGCACGCGGCATTAGCTGCATTACCAATGTATTTATCCATTCTAACACTATATACTAGTTGCTGATTTTGGCAAAACCGTAGTTTACGTTGTTAAACTATTTCATGTTGTCTATATAAAATGGAAGCTGGGTTGTTGATAATAATGTTTGCCCAAATGCAGGTTGGTTGACGAAACTAATTCTTTGCTTACATAGAAACTGGACTGATGGAAATAACTATTTTGTTAAATGGAAGCTGGATCGATGAAACTAAGTCTTTGCTTCAATAGAAGTGGGGTCGACGAAGTTTCCACCCCTAAGCAAAAGTGGGATTGACGGAAAAATTCTGTGTAAATAGAAGTTGGATTTGTTAAAAAATTCTTGGTTAAATAAATTTTTGATTGTTGACAATTATTCTTGCTTAAACAGAATTTCGATTTCAATGCAGACTCTTTAGAGATTTGATAACGCTTCATCATATTTTGTTTGCTGTGATCAATTGTGCTAACGACTCTGAACATCACATTCCAGTAATGCAGTGTATTGAAAACTGTGCCGCGAAACATTAGTGTGCCGTGCGCGATTTCTACCAAAGTACTAAAATTTGGAAGCCACGTCGTAATGATGTTGTTTTACTAAGTATTCAAGGAACAAAACATGTGGAAATTTGAAAGTTTGAAATTTAGAAGATAACCTTAGACAGACGTCATTTAGTTGTAAAAAAATAGTCTTTGTACAGATATAAACAGTAATTTATACTAATTATAATATGATAGTATCATATATATTACAATAGTAAATAATATCATTATCATCATGTAGTAGTAAATAATATCACGGTATATTATAACGGTTCATGTAAGTTAATGCAATAATGTACGGATAAGCAGCATCTAAAAACTGATCATTTTGTCAGATGTTTCTGGGGGAAAAGTAATTTCAGGCAGAGATGTCTAGATGAATAAACACCGCCCATTAAGAGCTGTCCGTGTGTTACGTACACAGGGAGAGGGGGCGCTGCATTTGCGTACGTTATATGGATGTACCCTTATTTTTTAGTCATCCAACTTGAATATTTTTTAGTCATCCAACTTGAATATTTTTTAGTCATCCAACTTGAATATTTTTTTATTTCACCTTTCTGCTTATTTTTCACTCCACATCATGACCACATGTCCTTCTTCCGTGGTAAACAGGCCTGCAATCAACTTTTTCTAATGATTTCCACTGCACATAACTACTTTTACAACTGCACATTTTGTGTAGAACCACGTTTAAAAAAACCTGGGTCACCGTCCTATTCACGAGTGTCTAGTCAGAAGGGTTGTCCAAAAAAGAACGAAGGAGGTCGAGGTCCTGGCCGCCAGAGCCTTCTGTTACAGTAATAGAAGGCTCTGCTGTCCGCTATCTAGGTTAGCTAGACATACTTTTGTTTTCCCGCCAGCCATCGCAGCCACTGACCGGAACAACGCCATCTATAGAGGAAAGTAGGTGCACTTCAGCGTGCTAATGGAACAAAACTCCGTTTATGTTAAAATGTACTGTAGGTCAAATCCAAGAGTCCTAACTATTACTGAACCACCATTGTCAAAACGCATCGACATTTTTATGATTTCGCAAGACTAATTAAATTTTGTTTTACTGGGCCCGTATGCACATGAGGGCATAACTCGTATATTTGGCTTAAATCTGGCCTAATCGGGAATACTGGGTTATTTCCGTATGCACGGCTTGAGATTAGGGAATTAAAATAGGTATAACGTTATTCCAATTCCGAGGAAGGAGTACGCCGGCTACTCCCATTGTGAACAATAGACGGCCGACTTTAGCTGGACAGCGCGAACAATAGGCAGCCGTCGACATTTCCCTGGGGCCCGTCTTTAGGTCTGAACCTGTTGACCCCACGCTGGCACCGACCGCATATAAATATCTTTCACGCATGCGCGCTCAGCTATAACCTGTTGAATTGGGGGGAAGAGCAAGCGTCATGCATCGTCGGGTGCAAGGAATGTGTAGATTAGTTATTCTCGTTGCTATTTTTTCTCGTGCATACGGATACACTCCAATGGATATATCGGGAATTGCTAGGTCGAGTTTAGGCACTATATGTGATTACCTTATGCCGTGTCCTGTGCATACCAGCCCTGGTGATTATCTGGGCGCATAAAACGTTAGGCCTACTCTACTCGAGCAGAAAAGGAAACGCATCAGGTCGTTAGAAATTGGAAAGTGCCCATTATTTCTTGCAATAGCACTCATTATCTGTGATAAACATCAAGTCTAATGATATGTTGGATCTAATGAGACAAAGTTTATTCCAAGTTAAGAAATAATCTCTCGTTAGAGAATGACCAAACGTGAGACTGATAGTCTAAAATTCTAAATTCAGAAGTACCCAAATAACTTAGTCCACTGTTCAGTTCGCGTCATCCTTAGCTTCTCATGTGTTAATCCGCTTCTCTCAAATAGTTCCTAAACCTCTGCACGTTTAGCGCTTAAAGTTTAAGAAAACCTGTAATTAAACTAAATGCTTTCGGTCAAGCATATTTATACAACTAATTGCAATAGCATTCTAGACAGCATTACTCCATGATTATGAAGATTTGAATAATTGCCGACCACATCACCGACTCTTTCGCCGTGCCCTGGTCTCAGCGAAGAAGGCACGCTGTTGGTGTATACCGATTACCTTATCTTGTGCGTTCGCCGAGCCATTTTGGTTTTCCTTTTAAAAGCGTAAGTTTCTTATCAAAATCTAACCCTCACACCCCGTTGTGTTTACAACCCTATTGTCCATTTATTTTGGCTAAGATAGGTCGATTGATTTTGCGGCTGTGCCAAGGCGGCGCGTGCATCTGTCTGGGGCGTTCAATGTTGCTAGTCGTTCAACGGTCAGAACGCCGACAAGGCGTTCTACGATTTTTAAGAACAACAGATTGTAAAAATATCGTTCTTAACGGAGGCAACTGAACTGCATACTTCTGGTAAATGATCAAAATTTGGGCGACTGGTAGAGCTAGCGGGGCGCATTTAGTACCGACGGATTGTGTCAGGTGTCGACTACAAGCGCATTATATTTATCCAAAATCTCGGCGGTTTCCTTTTTATGTGACCGCGATATTTCTAATTCGTTCACTTCTCGTGCTGCAGCCATTTGAAAGCAGTGGAATGCAGTTTTCGTAAGCTGAATTTTAACAGTCGCTTATCATTGTCTAACTCAAGTCTCGGTTATGAATCGAGGGTATTGTTTAACTGACCGGAGGTGCCGTGGGGTCAGGGTGTGCGGAGGGTAGGCTTTGTGGGCTTTGTCTTCATGACCTTCAATGAGGAAGGTATGCTGAATCGGAAACTTGTGTTTGCTTTTCCCCTTCCTTAATATTTAAATGCTCCACGTAGCTCTGTCAGTTTGTGGCATTTGATGTTGTGTTCTTATGGATCCATGTTTCTTTCAATATTCAATTAACAAGACAGTGGAGCCTGACTTGACTGTATAAACTGTGTAACTCGTTTTAAAAGCCCATCAGAATTTAGAACTGTTGATTTAGATTACTTACCTAATTCTGGTATCCATGTTAGTCGGAACTATTTTCAGTAGTCAGTAAGTACCTTTTGTCAAAGGAATCTTGACAAAGGTCTACAGCTGACAATATTGCAATGCAGTAGGCTAGTTGCAAATTTACATGATAAGGATTAGTTTGTGTAAGTAATTTTTTTATTGTTTTGGTTGTAATTTTGTGCAACAAAAAGTACTAAACAAATATTACTTCCAGCAATTTAATAGTTAAGAACTTGTGGTAAACCCAGGTTCAGCAACATCTACCGTATGTAGACAGAATGTGGACAATATCGGGGCATCAGTGTAATGCTAGTGAAAATGTTTCCAGTTGGAGAACCCATCGCTGCCATTTTCAGGCGCTACAAGTCCCAAGCCTGGGTTGAGGAGGAGGGTAACTAATTTTTGTTGTTATGACACAGTGATGTTAAATGACAGCTACCATTCTAATGGGGGTTGTTGCCAGTACGGCAGGTTCATGCTTCCATCTGTTAATCAGTTTGTTGAAATTGTTTTTAGTTTCTCAAAATGGGTTCTGTTGGTCAAGAGAATTCTGCAGCTGCTCCAAAATTGAGGTATGTGTGCTTACTATTTCAGATTTGGCTAATGGACACGACTTGTTGACACAGTTAATTACTTAATTACTCTTTCATATAAAGTGACTTTTATTGTTTGATCGGTTTTTAGAGGATTGTTTGAGAACATTGCTTCTAATGATCATCGAAATTATTGCTAACTATATGAACACGATGTTTACATAAATGTTGGAAGATTAGTTTGTGGTTATTGTACAAACTACTGATTATTGTTTTTAGCTTTGAAGTGTCTGTCCTTGTCTTCTAGTCTCTTAATGGTCTAAGCATCATACATATGGTCACTTTGCTGACTTATTCAATTCCGTTTGAGCTTAGCATCGTCATGCCAAGCTTAAGAGCTCGAGTTTTTTCTGAGAAACTGTTTATTCCAACTTATGAGAAGAAAAACATGGTTTCCATGCTAGAATATATGGATGTCACTGAAAACAGCTCTGAGGGACCATTCTCTTTCTGTTCTTTTCATGATTGGACTAAATTTTGAAGACTTGCCTTTATCCAGCTGCCCATGCTTTTGAGGTGGATTTACTAGTTAACGTGATAAAAATATCGAATTAAATTTTGTGATGTGCTTCCCTTAATCATCATCTAATTTTGTCCTAGTATGTGCAACATTGGTGCAGTAGTATGCATTTTTATGAATTCAACTCTCTTGCTGGGCCTCAATTTATACTTCTTATTTAACAAATTGGAGAGTTTGTAAAAACATGCCATTCAAACTATTTTCTTGTTATGCTGGTCTGTCAGTACCAAACCAATTTTTCGAACCTATAACATACTACGACTAGCAGATATAAATAAGTTTCAAATCAGTTTGTGTATGTTTTGCTATCATCACAGATTGTTACGTAGGACATTGCATGGTTATTTTTGTCAGGGAATTGCTGTACATGACCATTTCACTAGAACTCTGTTATACTACTGCACCGATGTTGCACATGTATACATCCATGGGTTATTACTGAAACATTTTTTATTAAACTCAAAACTGTTCTTTTTTACCGTGCTAGAGTCGGGAGCGCTTCTAAGTAGTCCCCTTGAAGAAGCGCTATATAAATTCTTGAATGAATGAATGAATACTAGGACGAAATTATTTTCGATTAAATGTTCTGGTCCTATGATATGGAATAATCTTCCAAAGTATGTTACACTTATACCCACCATTAACATGTTTAAGAAAAAATTAAAAGTCTGTTTAATCTCTGTTTGCTAGATTTGATCCATTGGTCATAATTTGTTTCTTTTTAATCTATTTGTCATTTCGTTTCCGTTTGTTTTCATTTCATATATAACATGTTGTTATTTGCACTGTTTTACAACAGCCAAATTTTATTGGGAAAGGAAGGGTCAATCCAGCCTCAGCGGTTCCATACGACTTTTTGGATTGATCCTTTGACTTATGCACCAATCACTCGAAAGTCATTGATTTTATACTGATTGCTGTTATTTTTTATTTGGTTGATGCTCTGTCAATAAATGGCTACTATTGACAGGCGCTGTGTGATAAAAAACCTTCCAACCGATATAACAAAAGAAGAGCTTGATCACCTGCTGGCTAGCTTTGGAACTGTACAGCGGACAGACCTTGGTGAGCCAACTTTTACTTGAATCTTCATGAGTTACATGTTCTTTTTTGAGTTTTTAAAACTTTTTTTAATTGACACAAGCAACAACAGAGCATCAGAGCATCAATAGATTAAAGCAGCTTTTTAAAATGTAAAAACAAACAAACAGTGTCTACCCGCAAGCTTTCTTCTCTGTGTCAAAGGGTCATCTCAGACATTCCTAAAGGAGCAACAATGCTCCGCTGCCAGGGAACCCATTTTGAAATTTCACAAAATTTAAGTAGGTAGCAGCAACCAAAATATCTTCAAAGGTACATGTATATCAACATATTGCATAGATTTCTTCATTCCAACCCAATAGATGCTGTTTGAATTCTTTTTAAAATATTCCTACAGTAGGCACAGGTAAAGAATTCCATGCACAGGGTCCACGATAGGAGATACAAAACTGCCTAGTTTTAGTATGTGCAAAATCTTTACGGTATTTATTACAGGATCTGGTGTAGTGACTGTGAACATCCACATTACAATGGAAGTATTTAGTAAACGATTCTGGTAATAGCTTCTGTTTAAATCTATACATAAATGTCCCAATCTGCAACTCATTTATATTTGACAATGACAATATTCTAAGTTTTCCAAAGCATGTAGAGGTACTTTCATTATATTTAAGACCACAAATAATCCGAACAATACGCTTCTGAAGTAGAATTAGTCTGGTCAAGTGAGAGCGATAGTTTGAGGCCCAGATAATATTGCAATAGGAGAAGAATGAGTGTTATACAGGTTGATCAGGATATAGGTCTCTGTAGCACATGTCGAATCTGGTAGATGATTCCAATGTTTTTAGCAACTTTTTGGCTATTATTGAAACATGGTCATTGAATGTCAAGTGTTCATCAACATAAACACCTAGAAATTTTGTAGTGGCGACTTGGGTAATTTCTTTATTATCAATTTTTATACCAGTATTAAGGATCGGGAGGTTTTTATTTTTTGAACGAAATATAATGTAATTAGTTTTGGATAAGTTTAAAGATAATTTATTGGCCTTAAACCATTCAGAAAGACAATCTAATTCCTTTCCCGCTCTGGCATACAACGACTCAAGAGATTTATCAGATAGAAATGCATTGGTATCATCTGCAAAAATTATGAAACGAAAGCTTGATGAAGAATTTGTAATGTCATTTATGTATATCAGAAATAGCAGTGGACCCAATATAGACCCTTGTGGCACTCTACATTAGAGTGTTCTACTTTCCTATGGAGAAAAAATAATTTCAAATAATCACCTCGCATACCCTCTGGATTTGTGACATTTGGTGTCCTGAACTACTCAGTGAAATCTTTTGGCTTTGGGATCATGTTAAGTGACACCTCAAAGCTTGGGAAGTTTTGAAAAAGTGTGATTTTCTTAAAAATTAAAAATCACAAATTTAATGCATTATATCATTTAATGTCACGCAATAGCCTACAGACTACAGTAAACAAACAACACTTTTTGCAGTGCTGTGTAACAATACAAAGTTGTAGTGTCTATGTTTTTTTATAAAAATTAAAGTCTAGGCCTATTATAATAGATGAAGAGAGAAAATCTGCGGTATGACTTTCAGTGGTGTTCAGCTTCTTGGACGATGAGCTGTCATTGCTTGCTGTTCATCATGTGTGACTTGTGTGAGAGTCAAGTTAAAATCAGTTGCCAACTTTACTGCATGCCCAACAAAGTCAGTAGACCTAATAACAGAAAGTGCCCAACAATAACCTTGGAATGCTGGTGTTATTCTCGTCTTATCCATGTTTTGGGATCAGAAGAGAGAACATTTTTACCGTCTTTGAAGGTGGCAAATAGATGCATCGATTGCTGTGTCATGAACTCAGATAATGTTTTACCCTGAAATGTCCTGATGGTTTGGATCAACAAACCACAAATCCATTTTCTTCTGGTGATTGCGTATGCTGCGCAAACTGTTTGTTTCTTCTCGTCTGCAAAGACCTTGTCAGAAAAGGGCCAGTCCCGCTTATTCTTTGCTGACATACCATAGATGCCTCTTCATTTTTTAAAGGCTATATCGGAAGCTTGGGTCTCAATGCTGTGAAATGTTCCCATGTTCTATAGCATACACAGATAGTAAAGAGCATCCCAGGTGATGGGTACAGTGAACCATGCCTCAACATACAGGGCTACAATAAATAGGCTGATCCTTCTCGTAAGTCTACAGTTCTTTGGCATTCGTCGGAAAAGAGGCATCTTAAAGCAATTGACAATAGGCCCTTTGATATGCACCATTTAGACTGAATTGGATGCTGTCAATATCACCAATATGGGTAATGCTTGGATAAACCCTCAATAAGTGCAATAATACTGAGCCTTTATGAACACTGAGTGGTCTTGCACTGGCTGGTTGTCTGAATGAGTTTTATGTGCACTGCACAGCAGTGCACATAAAACTGAACCACGGTTTGGTGGTTCTGCTCTAGCCATACCCTCTCACTGTAAGCCAGGGAGGAGCCTTTGTATCCTTACAGAGAGAAACTGACGTTTGGAGATGGCGAAAACTGCAATTTGAGGCCCAGTGGAGACAGAGTAAATCAAAATTGCATGCTGCAATCTATTCAAACCTCTGATGTCTGCAACCACGAATGATAGGAATTTGTCAAAGGCCTTTTTAACAATGACTATTGTGTCACTGTGAACTCCTGTGTTACCACTGATTGTGCCAACCCAGCCAGCCATTCTGATATCCGTGTCCTCCTTTAGTATTTCAGTAATTTTATTCCCATTATGGAACCAGTTCCAGAGCCAGACAGTTTGGAATGGTTAGAAGCGGTTTTCAATTCCTAAGTCAGACACAACAACCACCATGCGATCAGCATTAGCACTCTCATCATCTGGCTGGAGCTTAGGCTACAATCGGAATGAACAATTGCCTTATGGCAGAAATTTTCTCTAATGCCCTGCTCAGTGGAAGAACAGATCTTCTTACAGGCCTCACACTGAAGTTGTACACAGAATCAGATCATTGACATTGATACCTACGGCTTTTAGGGCCAGGGCAACTGTGTGCATTGCCTGATGTGCATGGGATTTTCTGTCCGTGCTACCCAATACATAGCAGTTAATCAATCAGCATTGAATATCAATGATAGACAATAGAACAATAAATATAAATATAAGAAAATAAAGTAGATAAGTATCAAGGAATAACAAGAATTTAATAGTAGATAACTATTTTCTTTAAAAAAACTGAATTTTCCCCAAATATCGCTTTTCTTCACACTATTTCAAGAAGTTACACCCTCTTGAGGGGTCATTTGCCATTGAGATATGGATGTAGCATTTTGGAGGGTTAATTCTGTACGTAAATGTCACATTTTAAGCCCCTATGCATGTCATTCATACAAAATTATTTTTTTCTGAACACTACTCTACATCTGATACTCAATTGCTCCGAGAGATGATTATCATATGAGACATATTGTTTTCTGTTATGAAGATAGTCACAGAACCATGCAAGTCCAATCCCTCTGACACCATAGTGCTCAAGTTTACTAATAAGAATTTTATGATCGACAGTGTCGAAAGTTTTGGATAAGTCAGAAAATATCCAGATCGAGAATAGCTTATTATCGATAGCCTCTAATTTTTTTATGCATTTCTAATAGCGCCATGAATGTGGAGTGACCTGTTCTGAAACCATATTGGCTGTTTGTTATCGTCCTTTTTGATTCCAGGTAATTTGTTAGTCTCAGAGGCATTATTTTTTCAAAATATTTGGGAAAATAGGGTAATACTGATATAGGCCTATAATTACTAAATTTATTGGACTCTCCTGTCTTAAAAATGGGTATCACCTTTGCAATTTTTAGTTTATTTGCAACACAACCTGTTAAAATGGAGCAATTAATAATATGTGCAAGTGGGATTGAGATTTCATCAATAGTAAACTTGGCTACATAGACCCTTGTGACACTCCACATCTATACTCAATTGCTCGGGAGGTTTTTATTTTTTGAACGAAATATAATGTAATTAGTTTTGGATAAGTTTAAAAATAATTTATTGGCCTTAAACCAGCGTTTCCCAACCCGTGGCCCGCGGGCCAAAAGTGGCCCGCCAGGCCTCTGAAAATGGCTCGCCAGGCCTCAGAAAATGGCCCTCATCTCTCAAAGAATTATCAAAAATATATGAAAAAAATAACAATTTGGACAGGATAGAACACATTATTATTTTCTATTACAAATTGTTTTATTTTAACGTCGATAAATAACATCAAGCATTCAAGCATTATATTTGAATAAATTATAACAATTTTATATGCATTTAGTTAATGCAGTTTTAACCTTGTGGCCCCCTAATGTCCTCAACTACGAAAAAGTGGCCCTCGTGTCCTCCAACATAGAAAAAGTGGCCCTCAAGTCAAAAAAGGTTGGAAACCACTGCCTTAAACCATTCAGAAAGACAATCTAATTCCATCCTCACCGCAAGAGTGAGTGTGTCTAATTGTATTGGCAAGCGAAGTCACATCCATTGGTGTGGTTAATTGTATGCCCATTGAGTTATGAGAAGACTGTTAGAAAGTCCTTATAATTACACTTACTGTTCCCAATTTCTGTGGCTAATTTAGGACCAATTTCAGTGAAATATTCATTAAAGCTTGTTGCAATTAATTTTTTTCCTTAATCTCAAGACCATCTATAGTAAATGAATCAGGGCTTTGGAATGTTTCATTTTTATTTATTAAATTTTTTATTATCGCCCACGTTTTCCTTAGATTATTTTCACAAGCCAAAAATTTGTTTGTATGATAAAACCTCTCAGCTGCCTTCCTTGTTTGCTTGAATTTGTTCCTGTAAACAGTAAATTTAGCTTTGTTGGCAGGTGTGGGATTTTTAAGATAATTTCGATAAAGCCTGGATTTCTTATGACAAGACTTGAGTAGGGCAGGAGTTATCCATGGTTGTTTATAGTTTCTACCCTTCTTCCCATCTGGACGTATAATGGGGAATGCTAGGTCATATAAACTTTTATATTTGTCCAAAAACAAGTTGTATGCCAAGGAGGGATCATTTTCATCACAGGCCCTAGAGATTGGTGTCCAGTTAACTGATCCTAAATCTTTCTTGAACTTGCATTTAGCTTGCTCAGTTATTTGCCTGTATACATAGTTATTTGAATCTGGGTGTTTTAAAGTTTCTAGATCACTGACAATAAGGATTGGCAGATGGTCTGATATATCTTCTATTATTATCCCTGATTCTATTCAGGCACTACATTAAGGGCATTGGTATATATATATATATATATATATCTATAAGAAAGGACGTGACTGACTTTGTCCAGAATGCACGCTCACAGTTTTGCAGCTACTGACCTTAAACATTGTACATAAATAGACTTTCACTCAACTCACCCAGGCACGCTATTTTCACCTCCTTATTCACTTTAGAAGTCGAGATATTAGACATTTTAATTTTCGCCGTATTATTTACGATATCGCTGCGACACCATTATTTGAATCGTTGTGCAACAACAGATGCACGTTGCATTTGACGTCATTTTGACGTCATTTTTCACCAGAGCTTAGCATGAAACTCGAGCCCTCGCAGCGCATCCGACCTGGGAAAGATAAATGCCTTAGGCCAAGGAGTATATGCACTAAGAGGAGCCCCATGCAACATGAGCTTAACCAGCAGTATTGGGGAAGACCTTCCAAGCAGAGGGGCATATATAACCATTTATAAACCCAAAATGGGCAGCGAAGCCGCCCCACAGGGGCGGGTGGAGCTTGGTTTGGGGACGAAAAATCGAAATTTCCCGTGCAACGCCGTGTGCCCCAGCTAGTTATCAATAAACGTTGCAGTATCAGAGGTTATCCGAGTTGGTCTCAGTATGGTTGGTAGAAAATGGTATGATGCCAATGTATTATAGAATATGCGGGTGGGCAAATGTGAGTCAACTTCCAGCAGGTCCAAGTTGTAATCTCCAGCCAGAAACAAGTTCTCATTCTTGCAATTCAGCAACAATTCATCAAATTCCTGGCAGAATATTTCAAGATTTGTACCAGAGGGACGATATAAAACTCCAGTGGAGGCTGTCTTACCTCTGTTCAGCTTTACCTTTATCATCATACTCTCAAAAGAATTCAATTTAGATAATATCATGTCATTCTTAATTATTTCATATTCTAATGTGTTTTTAACAAAAATTCCCACTCCGCCTCTCCCAGTTTCCCTACATTTGCTTACAAAGTGATAACCAGGAATGTTTACCGCATCTGCCTCCTCCTTGTTAAGCCATGTTTCCATCACAGCTAACACATTTACTTTACATTGTATTATTAGAGAATGTATGTCAGTTATTTTATTTAGCATGCTCCGACAATTTATATGCATTATGGAGAGTGTGGAATGAGGATCTCCTCCTACAGAACCACCAAGTTTATCCTTAACTTCCTCCACAGTCATATATTCACTGGAGCATATTTTCCTGGTGTTGTATTAATTTTGAGTCTTGGTCAATGTCTGCATTTGCTAATAATATTGATTCATCGTCTGGAACTTCTAATGGGTCAAATATTAAATCTAAGCTACTAGACAGTTTATCTTTTGGATTTATCAACTCAACGTTTAGTGGCATTAAATTCCCAATTTCTGTACTGTTTAAACTGTGGAATGGCAACATAGATGCTACGCGTGCCGTGCAATATCCAATGGGGGTCAATTAAATTGACATGTGCCTGTGTGCAAGCATGTATGCAAAAGTTACAATGACAGTTCATACAAGAACTCAAAATGCATTGAACTGGCTGTCCATTCGGCCTGTGGAATGTACATCTTTGACTTATTAAGTGATTCCATTTGTATTGAAACACAAAAAAATACAAAAATAAAACAAAAATACAAAACAAAAGTGCAATGAAAAAGAACCCCAAGTATCGAAGAGGAAAATAAGACAGCAACAGAGTCGATGAAGAATATCTCAGACCAATGTAATAAAGCTTATCACTTAATAATCATAAACCGAAGCATTTTCATACTCTGGAATCCTAAGCTGCAGACACCAAGGGTTGACAGCACCATCCGTCAAGTTGTTCCCGTGGCATCATGGTTCTTGGGCTTCATAAGTTCGGCCAGGTCGCTGCCACACCTGACCAGGATTGGCTTCTCAGAAGTTGAGCGTCTGATGTAGACTCGTCCGTTTGTTGTCCAAGTTCCTGTTACCTTTCCATCGCGTTGTAGGCCA
Organism: Lumbricus terrestris; assembly: GCA_949752735.1. Taxonomy (NCBI): domain Eukaryota; kingdom Metazoa; phylum Annelida; class Clitellata; order Crassiclitellata; family Lumbricidae; genus Lumbricus; species Lumbricus terrestris. Next base: position 23,636,984 of record OX457053.1, read on the forward strand.
CACGAGCTTGGAAGACTGCTTTGTGAGCTGCTCATTGATATAAATTGGCTGAAAGTGATTCTCTGCCTTCAACGATCTGCAAGAGTGATATATCTGATCTCGAATGCGTCTTGAAATGAATCTTACAATCACCGGTCGGGTTTTTCCTTTTTTCCCAATTCGGAGTCGATGCGCTGTTGAAATGTATAGTTTTTTTTAATGTTTCTCCCAAATCGTTCGTTACACACTTTTACGACCAGTTCGCATACATGTTGCTTCAGAATAATCAACATCCTTCTCCCACTTGTGTCCATGGTCATCGTAGGTATTTCTAGAAGGCCATGGGAGATGAGATTATCCGCTTTTGAATAGGCTTCGAGCTGTTCCAGCTTGGATGAGAGATCCTTGTTTTCAGATGTCAGATTAGAAGTTTTCTCATCATATTGTTGTAGTTTAGTCTCCATCAGCACACTCAACGACTGTTCAAGTGATTCTCGAATTTCGGAACCAATTTTGGTCAGATTGGTTTTGATAGAGGCTTCTATTATGGCATTAATAGAGGTGGACAGATGGGCAGTTATAATTTCCAAAACCTTTATGTCCGTTAACGCCTCGACAAGGTCTTCTTTGTTGATTTTGAGTTCGTTCTTTTTAGGCATCTTTTGACGACGTCGGCTGTTCTATGCTGTGCAACCTCCATCCACACCCAGTCCTTAACACATTAACTGACAAGAGTCTAATAAAAGTGGCTGGGAACTTGTGCAGCTCTTTGTTAACCCATTACTGACTGAAGTGTAGTAAATGGTATTGGAAATCCTATAGATGCCTTTGGTCGGGTTCAAGCACTTGTTAAGCAGAGAATGTCCTGATGACCTGCTTTTGTGTTGACTTCAGCAACTGAATTGATTTTTCTGCTGGTTGATATTTTCCTGTAATGTTATCAAGTTGATGTTTCTGTCAATAAATGGCAATCAACTTCGTGTGTGGTGAGCTACAGGACCTTAAACAATAGTGTATTTTCTTACACATAGCATGCAGGTGACACTGTTGAGCATGCAGTTGACCTGTTTGGAGTGTGCAGTTTAATTAGTGTGCAGTTTGAATTTCTTTAATAGATTTGTTGTCTTTTTTCAATTCAACTACGCACGATTTCATTGTAATACTGCCAATTACAGATCTATATTATTTCGAGTACAGTTTGTGTTCGAGCGGTTAGTTGACATTTCTGAGTATTTAACCCTTTGACTTGCCCTATTTTTTCCCGAGAAACCCTAACATACATACATGCATACATACATACATATATACATACATACCAGGTACATACATAGTACATACATACATACATGAACATCTGTTCGTGATGGGTTTGTTCCATTTTCAACTAGGTGCATATTAGACCATATAATATTATAGTACCAGAACCTTTTAGAAGACATGACCTGTGCAAATTGTGAAACAGACAGAACCCAATGAGTAATTCTCCCAGCATTAGGCCAGTGAAAGTCTTCATTTCACTTGTGGTAACATCGTCACCGCTCACGGAATTTTTCTTTGCTCCGCATAACGCACGGTCTCGGTAACAAGTAATTGCCACAACTCTTTTCAAAAATTATTATTAATTCCTTATGTCAAAGAGAGCAAATGTTACTTGACCATGCAAATCTATGTTGTGCACAGAACTGAAAACCAAATGTGTGTAGCTGCTCTAGATCCAAAGTTATTGGCATCTGAAAATGACAAAAATTTCGCAGGAGCATTAGGAGACAACTATAGGCATAAACAGTACGAGGGCCGCCACCAGCATCATAGTCAGAATGATGAGCGCCTGCAGAAGAAGCACCTCGAGGTTGAAGGAGACAAGTATTGGCATAACCAGGATGAGCGCCGCCAGCAGCAACACTTTCAGGATAAGGGCCCCCCCATTTTAGACGCAGCCAGGATGAGCGCCGCCAGCAGCAGCACCTCGAGAATGAGCAACGCCACCAGCAGAACCTCCAGGATGAAGACCACCACCACCACAAGTATAGTGTGGATGAGCGTCACCGCTAACAGCATAGCCAGGATGATGGCCACCACCATCGGCATAAACAGTACGAGGGCCGCCACCATCAGAAAAGTCATGAGCAGGATGAGCGCCGCCAGCAACAGCACCTCGAGATTGAGCAACGTTACCAGCAGCACCTCCAGGATGAAGACCACCACCACCACAAGTATAGTGTGGATGAGCGTCACCGCTAACAGCATAGCCAGGATGATGGACACCACCATCGGCATAAACAGTACGAGGGCCGCCACCATCAGAAAAGTCAGGATGAGCACCGCCAGCAACAGTACCTTAAGGATAACTGCCCGCAGCTGAGGCACAGCCAGGATGAGCGCCGCGAGCAGGAGCACAGCCAGAATGAGCGCCACCACCAGCAGCACGTTGGGAATAGGGTTACTAAAAGAAACATAGCCTAGATCAGCGGTGCGCAACGTGCGGCCGCATGCGGCCGTGAGAGGAAGAATTGGCGGCCGTGGACGCGTGGTCTAACTATTACATACTGGCGGCCGAGTGTTGATTAATTCATAAATATTTTTATTCCAATGTTTTGAAACTAAGGTTATGTGAAGTAATTAGTTACATGTGTCTCTGTTTGAGTGTAAGTAGGAATTAACCCGTGCTCTCTCTAGAGTCTAGAAGCACGTACTCATACACACAAGAATGCCACACATTGTCCGTCGCATGTGCATGCACCTTAGACTCAGACCTCTAACAGCTGCATATGCATAGTCCAGATGTAGCTCAAAGAGCCCGGCAGAGTAATACTATCCCATGATATATCCCTGTAATAAAGCTTAACACCTAATAATCATAAACCGAAGCATTTTCATACTCTGGAATCCTAAGCTGCAGACACCAAGGGTTGAATGCACCATTCGTCAAGTTGTTTCCGTGGCATCATGGTTCTAGGTCTTCATAAGTTCGGCCAGGTCATTGCCACACCTGACCAGGATTGGCTTCTCAGAAGTTGAGCGTCTGATGTAGACTCGTCCGTTTGTTGTCCAAGTTCCTGTTACCTTTACATCGCGTTGTAGACCACACGAGCTTGGAAGAATACGTCAGAAGACTGCTTTGTGAGCTGCTCATTGATATAAATTGGCTGAGAGTGATTCTCTGCCTTCAACGATCTGCGTGAGTGATATATCTGATCTTGAATGCGTCTTGAAATGAATCTTACAATCACCGGTCTGGTTTTTCCTTTTTTCCCAATTCGGAGTCGATGCGCTGTTGATATGTCTAGTTTTGTTATGTTTGTCCCAAGTCGTTCGTTACACACTTTTACGACCAGTTCGGATGTTGCTTCAGAATAATCAACATCCTTCCTCCCACTGGTGTCCATGGTCATCGTAGGTATTTCTAGAAGGCCATGGAAGATGAGATTATCCGCTTTTGAATAGGCTTCGAGCTGTTCCAGCTTGGATGATAGATCCCTGTTTTCAGATGTCATATTAGAAATGTTCTCATCATATTGTAGTTTAGTCTCCATCAGCACACTCAACGACGGTTCAAGTGATTCTCGAATTTCGGAACCAATTTTGGTCAGATTAGTTTTGATAGAGGCTTCTATTATGGCATTAATAGAGGTGGACTGCTGGGCAGTTATAATTTCCAAAATCTTTACGTCCGTTAACGCCTCGACGAGGTCTTCTTTGTTGATTTTGAGTTCGTTCGTTTTAGGCATCTTTTGACGACATCGGCTGTTCTATGCTGTGCAACCTCCATCCACACCCAGTCCTTAACACATTAACCGACAAGAGTCTAATAAACTGTGGCTGGGAACTTGTGCAGAGCTCTCTTCGTTTACCCTTTACTGACTGAAGTGTAGTAAATGGTATTGGAAATTCTATAGATGCCTTTGGTCGGGTTCAAGCACTTGTTAAGCTGGGAATGTCCTGATGACCTGCTTTTGTGTTGACTTCAGCAACTGAATTGATTTTTCTGCTGGTTTATATTTCCTGTAATGTTATCAAGTTGATGTTTCTGTCAATAAATGGCAATCAACTTCGTGTCTGGTGAGCTACAGGACCTTAAACAATAGTGTATTTTCTTACACATAGCATGCAGGTGACACTGTTGAGCATGCAGTTGACCTGTTTGGAGTGTGCAGTTTAAATAGTGTGCAGTTTGAATTTCTTTAATAGATTTGTTGTCTTTTTTCAATTCAACTACGCACGATTTCATTGTAATACATGAAATTACAGATCTATATTATTTCGAGTACAGTTTGTGTTCGAGCGGTTAGTTGACATTTCTGAGTATTTAACCCTTTGACTTGCCCTATTTTTCCCCGAGAAACCCTAACATACATACATGCATACATACATACATATATGCATACATACCAGGTACATACATAGTACATACATACATACATGAACATCTGTTCGTGATGGGTTTGTTCCATTTTCAACTAGGTGCATATTAGACCATATAATATTATAGTACCAGAACCTTTTAGAAGACATGACCTGTGCAAATTGTGAAACAGACAAAACCTGGGCAATGAGTAATTCTCCCAGCATTAGGCCAGTGAAAGTCTTCATTTCACTTGTGGTAACATCGTCACCTCTAACGGCATTTTTCTTTGCTCCGCATAACGCACGGTCTCGGTAACAAGTAATTGCCACAACTCTTTCAAAAATTATTATTAATTCCTTATGTCCAAGAGAGCAAATGTTACTTGACCATGCAAATCTATGTTGTGCACAGAACTGAAAACTGAAAACCAAATGTGTGTAGCTGCTCTCGATCCAAAGTTATTAGCGTCTGAAAATGACAAAAAAATTCGCTGGCGCATTAGGAGACAACTATAGGCATAAACAGTACGAGGGCCGCCACCAGCAGCATAGCCACGATGATGAGCGATTGCAGAAGAAGCACCTTGAGGATGAAGGAGACAACTATCGGCATAAACAGTACGAGGACCGCCACCAGCAGCATAGTCAGAATGATGAGCGCATACAGAAGAAGCACCTCGAGGATGAAGGAGACAAGTATTGGCATAAACAAGATGAGCGCCGCCAGCAGCAACACTTTCAGGATAAGGGCCCCCCCCATTTTAGACGCAGCCAGGATGAGCGCCGCCAGCAGCAGCACCTCGAGAATGAGCAACGCCACCAGTAGAACCTCCAGGATGAAGACCACCACCACAAGTATAGTGTGGATGAGCGTCACCGCTAACAGCTTAGCCAGGATGATGGCCACCATCATCGGCATAAACAGTATGAGGGCCGCCACCATCAGAAAAGTCATGAGCAGGAAGAACGCCGCCAGCAACAGCACCTCGAGATTGAGCAACGTGACCAGCAGCATGGCCATAAGCAGTATGAGGGCCGCCACCATCAGAAAAGTCATGAGCAGGAAGAACGCCGCCAGCAACAGCACCTCGAGATTGAGCACCGTGACCAGCAGCATGGCCATAAGCAGTATGAGGGCCGCCACCATCAGAAAAGTCATGAGCAGGAAGAACGCCGCCAGCAACAGCACCTCGAGATTGAGCGCCGTGACCAGCAGCATGGCCATAAGCAGTATGAGGGCCGCCACCATCAGAAAAGTCATGAGCAGGAAGAACGCCGCCAGCAACAGCACCTCGAGATTGAGCAATGTGACCAGCAGCATGGCCATAAGCAGTATGAGGGCCGCCACCATCAGAAAAGTCATGAGCAGGAAGAACGCCGCCAGCAACAGCACCTCGAGATTGAGCAACGTGACCAGCAGAACCTCCAGGATGAAGACCACCACCACCACAAGTATAGCAGCATGGCCATAAGCAGTATGAGGGCCGCCACCATCAGAAAAGTCATGAGCAGGAAGAACGCCGCCAGCAACAGCACCTCGAGATTGAGCAACGTGACCAGCAGCATGGCCATAAGCAGTATGAGGGCCGCCACCATCTGAAAAGTCATGAGCAGGAAGAACGCCGCCAGCAACAGCACCTCGAGATTGAGCAACGTGACCAGCAGAACCTCCAGGATGAAGACCACCACCACCACAAGTATAGCAGCATGGCCATAAGCGGTATGAGGGCCGCCACCATCAGAAAAGTCATGAGCAGGAAGAACGCCGCCAGCAACAGCACCTCGAGATTGAGCACCGTGACCAGCAGCATGGCCATAAGCAGTATGAGGGCCGCCACCATCAGAAAAGTCATGAGCAGGAAGAACGCCGCCAGCAACAGCACCTCGAGATTGAGCAACGTCACCAGCAGAACCTCCAGGATGAAGACCACCACCACCACAAGTATAGCAGCATGGCCATAAGCAGTATGAGGGCCGCCACCATCAGAAAAGTCATGAGCAGGAAGAACGCCGCCAGCAACAGCACCTCGAGATTGAGCGCCGTGACCAGCAGCATGGCCATAAGCAGTATGAGGGCCGCCACCATCAGAAAAGTCATGAGCAGGAAGAACGCCGCCAGCAACAGCACCTCGAGATTGAGCAACGTGACCAGCAGAACCTCCAGGATGAAGACCACCACCACCACAAGTATAGCAGCATGGCCATAAGCAGTATGAGGGCCGCCACCATCAGAAAAGTCATGAGCAGGAAGAACGCCGCCAGCAACAGCACCTCGAGATTGAGCACCGTGACCAGCAGCATGGCCATAAGCAGTATGAGGGCCGCCACCATCAGAAAAGTCATGAGCAGGAAGAACGCCGCCAGCAACAGCACCTCGAGATTGAGCAACGTGACCAGCAGCATGGCCATAAGCACTATGAGGGCCGCCACCATCAGAAAAGTCATGAGCAGGAAGAAAGCCGCCAGCAGCAGCACCTCGAGATTGAGCAACGTCTCCAGCAGAACCTCCAGGATGAAGACCACCCCCACCACAAGTATAGTGTGGATGAGCGTCACCGCTAACAGCATAGCCAGGATGATGGACACCACCAAGATATTAATGTATAATTAGCATTTGTAATGGTTCAACATTTCTTAAATTTTTTTTATCTGCATCTGAAAGTTGCAGAAAATGCAATTTTATAACACAGCAGAAAGAATTGAAATAGGCCCTACAAAGCCATTGACCTACTAATGCTAGGGGTTTATAAAAGCAATACTTATTGTTTTGACTGACAAAGTAGTGTTAGGCTGAAATTCTAACAGCAATTATAGTCGGCTTTTGTATTGAAATATGGCATTTTTTCACGTGATTCCAGCCGGACACGTATAAATCCGTCTCTTGACTTTGCACCGCAAACTGCAGAAGAAGCTTCCGTAACTAGTTTTACGCAACGTTCCACTGCCTGTGTGTGGCATGGATACTTTGGAAAGTCCATCACAGGGGTAGCACCAATGGCAACGAACATCTTAATGTCATTTTCTGAAATGTCTGTGAGAACAGGTGGTTCAGTAATTACAGTTTTTTGCCAGTCTATGAGATCAAAGTAGTCTTCCGCATTGAAATTCAAGTCTGGAACAATGAATTGCCGTACACCTTTACCTCCAGAATTCTGTGATCTTGCTTTCAATATGCGACGCAAGCCAAGCTCACGAATGTGTTTTCTGTGATCCGTGACCATGCACAACAGTATGTTTTCTGGATGTGCAAAGAAAGCATTACGAGATATGACTGGATCAACGATGGCTTTGTGTTCCTGTAACAGATAACGTGACTTCATAATGGTGTGTAAAACGTGTTTTGCACCATCTTTGCAAGAGCAATTGATCTTTATGGCAAACCACATTGGAGCATATACTTTGATGATGTAAGTCACAATGGTTGTCAAATTCACTGAAGGTTCCTTGGTTGAGACATATAGTCGAAGAAGCCGCTTAGCTGTTGTGAGCCATCTAGCATGAGGTATTGCACCTGGATCTTTTCGTGACAACTCCATTGAACATTTACCTAGAATCACAGCCTGATACATGTCGTACAGATACCTTTGGTCAGTACTAAGATCCACATCATTTAATTCTGGCAATTCACCGTCAATGGCTTGAAATACAGCTACGGGCAGTTTTTCACAAGATACATCTGCCTAATGGACGTGAAAATGCTCGTGGTCCAGATGTTGCCCCATCTATATAATTCAGGAGATGTCTTAAAGGCAACTCATTTGCATGAAGCTGGCAAACCAGCCACTGCAGCGGTTTCTCTAGTTCTTGCTCGAGCAACCGTATTGTACCGCCAATTCTCCCAGTATTAGCATTTGTTCCATCACAACCAATGGCTACTAGTTTATCCAAAGATTTGTATCTGTCTTTCAAGAAGGTGATTATGCTGAGTTTCGCATCTTTTGCTGTTCCTGATAAGGGAGCAACATGTCCGATATACTTAGATCCGGGTTCCTCAACCAACGACAAATGTTCTTCCATTACCTTCCTTTTGTACCACCGAGAACCATGTTTCATTATTGTTATTGTGCTGTCCTTTCTTCCATCAAAATACAAACTTCGTACAACGCCATCGAGATCGGTTTTTTGGATTGATTGTCGTTTGGCTTGACGTGCTCTTCTAACTTTGCTGCGATCGATAACACTTGATGTTTCTTCTTGTGTTATTACACCGAAATCTTGCAAGACTGCTGATGCGATAGCTGCAGCAGCTCTATCGGAGACTTGGTGACGATCGCAAGCTCTTGCAAGTGTCGGAAGATGTACTTTCAACCTTTTTTCTTCGGTTTCAGACTATTAGGTGTTTGATTTGATTTTCTATTATGGTTGCCTCGGACTTCGCTTAACGGAATATCATCATCTGAATCTGATATTGTGATGTGCTTATCTTTCAGTTCTGATAATGTTATGTTATCATCAGCCTCTGGATCCGATTCAGGTTGAGAATCACAGTTTTGCTTGGTGGCTTCACAACTATCGGCAAACATGATATGCCTCTCTGCTCGTTCCTTTTCTGCCCTTTTTCGCTTCAGATTTCTGTTTATCTTCTTTGTTGTAGCAATGTCAACTCTGCCAATGAACATTATTCTCAAATTCCGCTGATCATTGAGAAAAATCTGCTCACCAGCAGGAACCTTACGGATCTTGTCGCATTTGCAAAGGTCGAATTTGCACTTGCATGCCGCAATGTCAAACAAACTGGTTTTCCCTTCTTCTCTAAAACGATTTAGCTTCTCCGTGTATTTTCCATCTTGCTGTCGTCCTTCGAAAGGTTTCAGGAGTTTCATATATTTCCCTCGATACCGGCATAGAAGTTGCAGCACTCGTTTACGCGATACAATTGGAATTGATGCTCGGTGCCAGATTTCTTCTATTTTTTCACAAACTGTTTCAGAAATGTCAGCCACCAACGGTTCTTTACCTGTGCTGCTCAACTTCATCAAATTCCGTTGAAATAAATAAAACTTTAAGACATCTTTGTAAGTTGGAAGCACATTATCTGGAAGTGGGCTTGGTGATCCAAATATTGGACAGTTCACATCTTTTCTTGTCGTGATCTGCTTCATTTTTGCTGTCATGATTAATCATTACTCAATAAGCTGAATCTGAAAATAATATTAGACGCTATATCGACAATTAGACACTGACACTGTCTGACAGGCACACTAATAGTTTGAGATATGCTCAGAAAAATCTCAAATTGAAAATGGATTTTGAATGGTTAAATGTCCTTATCTGAAGGATCAAATTTTAACTTGAAGCAAACTATTGTAAACTTTAAAATAAATTAATAAGACAATAATATCACCTCCGATTTCGTTTATTTACTTCTCAATAAAAATAAAATAGCAGAAGCACCAAAGATATGGCAGAAGCACCATAGATATATGATACATTAGAGATTACTGGATCAATTCTTTTATTCACTTCAAGTATATTTAAGTGAGAAACTTTTGTTCTCGTTATTCATAGATTTGAAGTTTTAAAAGTTTGGCTCCTACCATTATGAACTATACATTTTCAGAAACTACATGAAAAAGACTTCAAAAATTCAAATTCTGAAGTTTGAGAGATTTGCCAAATCTTTGGTAGCCCCCTTCAAATATGTGACCAAACACCAATTTTCATGTTCGCTAAAATTGGTCCTGAACTTCAAATCGTTTGGGGAGCATCAAAACCAAGAACAATATCATTAAAAAAAATTCACAGCACTACTGATATCCAATGTCAAGTTTCTCAACCTATTACTTGTGGAAATTTAAAAAAAAATTTGACGCTCCAGCCTATTTTGCATAGTCCAGATGTAGCTCAAAGAGCCCGGCAGAGTAATACTATTCCATGATAGATCCCTGTAATAAAGCTTAACACCTAATAATCATAAACCGAAGCATTTTCATACTCTGGAATCCTAAGCTGCAGACACCAAGGGTTGAATGCACCATTCGTCAAGTTGTTTCCGTGGCATCATGGTTCTAGGTCTTCATAAGTTCGGCCAGGTCATTGCCACACCTGACCAGGATTGGCTTCTCAGAAGTTGAGCGTCTGATGTAGACTCGTCCGTTTGTTGTCCAAGTTCCTGTTACCTTTACATCGCGTTGTAGACCACACGAGCTTGGAAGAATACGTCAGAAGACTGCTTTGTGAGCTGCTCATTGATATAAATTGGCTGAGAGTGATTCTCTGCCTTCAACGATCTGCGTGAGTGATATATCTGATCTTGAATGCGTCTTGAAATGAATCTTACAATCACCGGTCGAGTTTTTCCTTTTTTTCCCAATTTGGAGTCGATGCGCCGTTGATATGTCTAGTTTTGTTATGTTTGTTCCAAGTCGTTCGTTACACACTTTTACGACCAGTTCGCATGTTGCTTCAGAATAATCAACATCCTTCCTCCCACTGGTGTCCATGGTCATCGTAGGTATTTCTAGAAGGCCATGGAAGATGAGATTATCCGCTTTTGAATAGGCTTCGAGCTGTTCCAGCTTGGATGATAGATCCCTGTTTTCAGATGTCATATTAGAAATGTTCTCATCATATTGTAGTTTAGTCTCCATCAGCACACTCAACGACGGTTCAAGTGATTCTCGAATTTCGGAACCAATTTTGGTCAGATTAGTTTTGATAGAGGCTTCTATTATGGCATTAATAGAGGTGGACTGCTGGGCAGTTATAATTTCCAAAATCTTTACGTCCGTTAACGCCTCGACGAGGTCTTCTTTGTTGATTTTGAGTTCGTTCGTTTTAGGCATCTTTTGACGACATCGGCTGTTCTATGCTGTGCAACCTCCATCCACACCCAGTCCTTAACACATTAACCGACAAGAGTCTAATAAACTGTGGCTGGGAACTTGTGCAGAGCTCTCTTCGTTTACCCTTTACTGACTGAAGTGTAGTAAATGGTATTGGAAATTTTATAGATGCCTTTGGTCAAGTTCAAGCACTTGTTAAGCAGAGAATGTCCTGATGACCTTCTTTTGTGTTGACTTCAGCAACGGAATTGATTTTTCTGCTGGTTGATATTTTCTTGTAATGTTATCAAGTTGATGTTTCTGTCAATAAATGACAATCAACTTCGTGTGTGGTGAGCTACAGGACCTTAAACAATAGTGTATTTTCTTACACATAGCATGCAGTTGACACTGTTGAGCATGCAGTTGACCTGTTTGGAGTGTGCAGTTTAAATAGTGTGCAGTTTGAATTTCTTTAATAGATTTGTTGTCTTTTTTCATTTCAACTACGCACGATTTCATTGTAATACTGCCAATTACAGATCTATATTATTTCGAGTACAGTTTGTGTTCGAGCGGTTAGTTGACATTTCTGAGTATTTAACCCTTTGACTTGCCCTATTTTTTTTCGAGAAACCCTAACATACATACATACTTATATACATACATACCAGGTACATACATAGTACATACATACATACATGAACATCTGTTCGTGATGGGATTGTTCCATTTTCAACTAGGTGCATATTAGACCATATAATATTATAGTACCAGAACCTTTTAGAAGACATGACCTGTGCAAATTGTGAAACAGACAGAACCCAATGAGTAATTCTCCCAGCATTAGGCCAGTGAAAGTCTTCATTTCACTTGTGGTAACATCGTCACCTCTAACGGCATTTTTCTTTGCTCCGCATAACGCACGGTCTCGGTAACAAGTAATTGCCACAACTCTTTTCAAAAATTATTATTAATTCCTTATGTCCAAGAGAGCAAATGTTACTTGACCATGCAAATCTATGTTGTGCACAGAACTGAAAACTGAAAACCAAATGTGTGTAGCTGCTCTCGATCCAAAGTTATTAGCGTCTGAAAATGACAAAAAAAATCGCAGACGCATTAGGAGACAACTATAGGCATAAACAGTACGAGGGCCGCCACCAGCAGCATAGCCATGATGATGAGCGCCTGCAGAAGAAGCACCTTGAGGATGAAGGAGATAACTATAGGCAGAACCTCCAGGATGAAGACCACCACCACCACAAGTATAGTGTGGATGAGCGTCACCGCTAGCAGCATAGCCAGGATGATGGACACCACCATCGGCATAAGCAGTATGAGGGCCGCCACCATCAGAAAAGCCATGAGCAGGAAGAGCGCCGCCAGCAACAGCACCTCGAGATTGAGCGCCGTGACCAGCAGCATGACCATAAGCAGTATGAGGGCCGCCACCATCAGAAAAGTCATGAGCAGAATGAGCGCGTCAGGCTACTTGTAAATTTTGCAAGTGAAGTTTTAAAGAAACCTGAACTTGTCTGTAAAACTTGTCACAATATCCAAATACTTATTTTTATGTAGTAAAATATTATTTTTTCCTGGTGATGATACTGTGAAATGGTTTTGCTTTCATTTTGAGAAAGAAAAATGTCAGAAGTTCGAACTGCTACACCAGTACCGTATAAAGTGCAACCTCCCGTTCCACTGAAAGTTTTTAGTTCTCGAGGACCACCAAAGGTGCGAAGTGCAGCACTACTACAAGCGCGAGCCTTAGGGACATCAAGAAAGCGAACCGCAGCCCCTGCTCGAGATACATCCTCACCAGCACCGAAGGTCAGCAGACAGCATGACCAGCAGCATGAGGGCCGCCACCATCAGAAAAGTCATGAGCAGGAAGAGCGCCGCCAGCAACAGCACCTCGAGATTGAGCGCCGTGACCAGCAGCATGGCCATAAGTAGTATGAGGGCCGCCACCATGAGAAAAGGTATGAGCAGGAAGAGCGCCGCCAGCAACAGCACCTCGAGAATGAGCGCCATGACCAGCAGCATGGCCATAAGCAGTATGAGGGCCGCCACCATCAGAAAAGTCATGAGCAGGATGAGCGCGTTAGGCTACTTGTAAATTTTGCAAGTGAAGTTTTAAAGAAACCTGAACTTGTCTGTAAAACTTGTCACAATATCCAAATACTTATTTTTATGTAGTAAAATATTATTTTTTTCCTGGTGATGATACTGTGAAATGGTTTTGCTTTCATTTTGAGAATGAAAAATGTCAGAAGTTCGAACTGCTACACCAGTACCGTATAAAGTGCAACCTCCCGTTCCACTGAAAGTTTTTAGTTCTCGAGGACCACCAAAGGTGCGAAGTGCAGCACTACTACGAGCGTGAGCCTTAGGGACATCAAGAAAGCGAACCGCAGCCCCTGCTCGAGATACATCCTCACCAGCACCGAAGGTCAGCAGACAGCATGACCAGCAGCATGAGGGCCGCCACCATCAGAAAAGTCATGAGCAAGAAGAGCGCCGCCAGCAACAGCACCTCGAGATTGAGCGCCGTGACCAGCAGCATGGCCATAAGTAGTATGAGGGCCGCCACCATCAGAAAAGTCATGAGCAAGAAGAGCGCCGCCAGCAACAGCACCTCGAGATTGAGCGCCATGACCAGCAGCATGGCCATAAGCAGTATGAGGGCCGCCACCATCAGAAAAGTCATGAGCAGGATGAGCGCCGCCAGCAACAGCACCTCGAGATTGAGCAACGTCACCAGCAGAGCCTCCAGGATGAAGACCACCACCACCACAAGTATAGTGTGGATGAGCGTCACCGCTAACAGCATAGCCAGGATGATGGACACCACCATCGGCATAAACAGTACGAGGGCCGCCACCAGCAGAAAAGTCAGGATGAGCACCGCCTGCAACAGTACCTTAAGGATAACTGCCCGCAGCTGAGGCACAGCCAGGATGAGCGCCGCGAGCAGGAGCACAGCCAGAATGAGCGCCACCACCAGCAGCACGTTGGGAATAGGGTTACTAAAAGCAACATGGCCTAGATCAGCGGTGCGCAACGTGCGGCCGTGAGAGGAAGAATTGGCGGCCGTGGACATTAACGATTTTTTTTCTGTGAACATTGAAAACAAAAAACCACAACAGCCGCTTGTAGAACTGATCATTAACACCAATTTTTGGCAGTGGACGATTTTGTGCATAGTCAAATTCAAGGATTAAACAATATTGATTACCACCATAATCAATGAATTTCTTCTTCAATGAATGGTATGAATCAGCTTTGCATTTATGCAGTTTGTAAGCGATTTCTTCGTCTTTACTCAGTGTCACTTGCTGTAACTTCTTGAAAAACACATTGCATATATCTGTGCGAGGTAAACGGAAATAATACTCAAAATGCCTGTTATAGTAACGTTCGAATGTACTGAATGCCAACTTCAGCTCCTCTCCAGACACTGCATTGTAGTGATCTAAGAATGACTCGTATAATTTGCTCAGATTAAGCTCAGGATTCTCAAAATACTTCCTGGAAGTTCTGTTAGAATGGTGAGATTCCTTGTGTGGAATACTTTCAACAAACTGTCTGAGAACTATCCAGACTTCAGGATTTATTTTATGTGGTCTGTTATCATGCTTCCCACGAAGTGAAACGAGGGCCGACCCAGCCAGAACTTTGTTTTGCAATGAGAAAACACGTTTGCTTTTAATTCCGAAAAGTGTCAAGAACGAAAAGTGTCAAGAAGAAGTTCTTGCAAATAACTTTAACCTCACCTTTCACTTTTACCATGTAATGCCATGTCACCCTGCGGCTGTGTCTAATCGGCACAGAGACAACTCGTTTTGTTGCAGCATTTGACATTAGACCACTAAGAAACAAATTTTGGCGATCAAAATCCCCCATTTTCCAGAATGCTTTGAAAAGATCCTCCTGTTCAATAATGTTCACTTTTGTGCAGCAGGTGTGCTTGCAGCACTGTAGTTGCGGGGAAAATTCAATTCCAGGAACAAAGCTTGTTCTAGACTTGAAACATTTTCCCTGTAAAAAGATTAACAGTAATAGGCCTATTAGTATTCACAACCTGAAACCGTTAAGGGATTTATTGTTTACTTACCCGCCTGCATGCTTGCCTATTATGGTTGGTGTGAAATAGCACAAGTCCTGAGTTTTCAATAATATCATTAATATAAGGATGTTATAAAGCATTCTGACATTTTTCCCAGAAGAAATACTATTTTCTACTGCATTTTTATTTGAATAGAAACTATATTTTACAAGTATTATCCTAACCGCATTCTTCCTTCGCTTCCTCGTGTTATCCGACCATAAGTCCTCGTGTTTTGTCCGAATCTTGCCTTTTTCCTGAGCACGACTTGCATTCTGCCTTTCAAATTCTGAATCAATATCATAGTATTCCGTTTCATCACTAGACTGTGATGAATAATAAGTAATATTAACTTCTGAAGACAATGAAGTAGCGTACTCTGCGCGAGCGTCCATTTTTTTTTACGTGTGACTGATAGGGTGCTGCCATACGGCGAATGAAACGTTACTATTTACTGGAATTAATGATCATTAGTACTTTCTTCCATAGATGAGAGACCAATCTACAGGAAACACACGAAAAGCGTATAAAAGAAATAATGGGATTTAGTGCTTTATTCCACCCGTGTATTCAATTATTTACAATATTTAAACGTAAATTGGAATGGTACTCACTGTACCATTAACAAAACCAAAACGAGAACCAAAAGCGCACTTATGCTAACGTCGAATACAAAAGTCATCCACGATTGAGAGACTGAAAATCATGACCACCATTGGTCCGTACAAAATCAACAAGGGCACACAACACAACTAAGCTTAACTAAGACCGGTCTGGAAGCCTCAGGAACACTTCTATTTATACGATCTAAAATGGGGTGTGGTTATCTGACAACGCTTTGGACTTTCCTGTTAGGAAATGCCACTTCAATCGCCCTCGTATCAATCCTTGAGCGTGCCTTTTCCGTACCAAGCCATATGAACTCGGTTTTACCAAGGTTCAGCCTCAGCTGTGATAGAATATATGCATGCCTTTTGAATCTATTCTGCAGTTAAATTTAGGAAGGAGCTGAAAAGCAGTTCGCTGTAATTAGTCCGATACAATATAATATTAATGTTGTGGAGGCAATTTCCTCTTGTCTCTTCTTAAGATCTGTTGTATATAGTGTCAGGTTTCAGCATGTTGAGAGTTGCTTAAAGATTGCCCTGTCAATATTCGAAGAAAGGTGGCTTGTCGGTGAGCACTCTAGTATCTGCCCAGATAGTTGCTCAACGGCTGTGAGTCACTAATCAGGGTGTCGATAATTCGACGCATGGGCTATTTCTGGTCTGACAATGAGGTTTTTTGTGGTCTACAGGTGGAGTTTTGCCTAAAGACTACACAATTTATAAATAAAGGTTTAAATTTGTTGTATTTTTGCTGCCTATGAAGCAAAATCTGGTCCTCAAAGTCCAAACTGCGTCTTGTGTCGAAATATCTTGGGGATCTTCGTTCTCATATTTCTGCATATTTTCACCAACCTCTCCATTCTTTGGATAGTTCTGACTTTCTTTTCCCACGAGCTAGTGCCAAAACTGCTCAAGCTCAATCCTTTCCCATCTTTGGGCCCTCGATATGGAATTCACTTCCCTCCACTCAGCTTGTGCGGGCCTCTTCTTTCTGGCTTGCTGACTACATATCTTTC
The DNA here is from genome assembly GCA_949752735.1 of Lumbricus terrestris. NCBI lineage: Eukaryota > Metazoa > Annelida > Clitellata > Crassiclitellata > Lumbricidae > Lumbricus > Lumbricus terrestris. The sequence continues at coordinate 23,653,806 of OX457053.1, forward strand.
TCTTCTTGAGGCCTATTTTTTCTTGAATTCTCACACTAAAAGGGCTACTGAATGGCCATGACTGTGAGCAGCGCTATAGAAATTTAAATATTATTTGCATTACATACACATATATAAAAATCATGTGCCCATCACTGCAATATAGTAACTGTAGATGCTATATATGCAATATTTGTGATGTTTGGTTTTCACTTTTGTGAAACAATCTTTCTTTTGGTATGTGTCTGCTGCTGGACCAGGATTCCTTCTATCGTAATCTTAAAATATTTCTCTTTTGCCCAGTCTGTGCTATTAGTGGGATTCTGAATTGATGAATGAATGCTGTTTATGTATATGGTTGTATGATGTGTTTGCTCTCATATAGGCATGTACCTTGGATTTGTTTACATCTATATACTTGTATCTGGATGTTTTCATGACGCGTTTATAACTTGAAGATCTAAGCATGTTTGTGAAGTAAAGCTTGTTTTTAACTTCTCCGTTTACTCGTTAACTGTTCAGTTTACCTTTGTCTTTTTTAACTTCTCAAATCACCTTTACTTGTATTAACTTTTCAGTTTACCATTACCTTGATTAACTTTTCTGTTTGCCATTACCTTGATTAACTTTTCAGTTTGCCATTACTTTGTTTAACTATTCACTTTACCTCTAGCTTTTTTACATTTTAGCATCAGAAGAGACAGAAACTTATGCGAGCGTCATCTATGAAACTCCAGACATGGCCGAACAGTAAGTTGTCCTAACACATAAGTTGTCTTACGTAAAGAAAGACTTGGCCATTTCTCAATGCAGTCAACTGATCTCTGATGCAATTTAGCATTTCGGGCAAAGGATTCAAACTCCAGACTGCGCAGCATGAGATGAACATAGTACCACTATACCGCAACACTGACAATCATTGGGAGGCGTCGTCGATAAAGGACTTTGCTTCATCTGTGGAGGATTTGTTGAATGTCCTGTATGAGAGCCTCCCTATCCAGTGTCCATGTTTGGCATTGCTCTGCCTCGTATCCTCTGTGTATGTCCTCCACATGTCAACAGTAATACTTCTTTCAGTCTACCCTGTTTATGTCTCAGTGTGTGCCATGGGCTGCTGCGGTACTTTGATCCTGCTAGGTGCAACACATGGATTTTAGATGCAACACAGCACAAATTGTCTGCTATTTGAGGCGGACATTGTACTGAATGAACTAGCCACTAAATTTAGATGTGGAAGAATGAATTAGGCAAGGGCAGGGAGTTATCCATTATTGTCTGTGATTGAGTTCCCTCCCTTCCGATCTTTTGATCTATTTTACATAGGAACTGTGTAAGAATAACAGTGCAATAAATAGCCTGATTCATATGCATATGTAGATTGTAGATATATGAATATGTACATGATTTTATGCATATAAAGCCAAAGTTTGTTGTTGCAGTCTGATTGATATTGTTTTTTTCTGTTGTTTTATTTTAAGTTCTCACATGCAGTGGCAGATCCAGGGGAGGGCAAATCCGGCCATGGACATTTCTTTATTTTTGACCAGCTATTCTGGTTTGGAGAATTGACATGGGGCCCCCATGAGCAGTTCCGTAGGCCCCTCCCCACACACCCATGAGGTCCGTGCGACTAAAAAAGGCAATCAACTATTTTGGTGGATAAAATGATATCTCTTTCTTTGGAATTCGAGACAGATGACTAGAAAAAGGTCATAAATTTTTCGGCAACCAAGACAAAAAAATTTCCTTGTCTCAAAACTGAAAGTTTTGCCCCCTCCTTCAAAAATTTCTGTAGCCGCCCTTGTGACTTGTGTCTGTTCTATTTCATAATGAAAATGCGAGTCTGACTGGTTATATTCGGTTCTCTCTCAGTTTTGTCTGAATGTGGTAATGTTCTTTTCTGTTTCAGTGCGGTCGATGAATTGAACGACTACGACTTGCGTGGAAGCATTCTTCAGGTGAGTCAACTTCCTTGACATTGTGTCATTTTGATCTGTTACACAGAGAGGTGCATGGTATTGTAGAGGTTTGTGTGCTGGGCTATCAGCTAAGAAGTCAGGGTAGGATTCGCCGCTGGGGGGAAATGTGTCTTGGGATTTCTCCACCACCTACACCTCTGGCCAATTCAGCTGTAATGAGTGTGGCTACCTGTTGTTGGTGGTATGATTGGATGGTGAGGGAGAGGACTGGTCAGTGGTCACCCACTGTCATATATGCCAAGAATATGAATTTAAGCAAGTCACTAACTCTTTAAGATGATGACTGCTGAGGACTTCGCTTCTCTTCTGTGCTGATGATTTGTGATAGATTGCACGAAAAATTGAGGATTCATTCGATCGAAAGATGAGGTGTACCAGTAGTCTTGTCTAGAAGCCAGTCGTGCAGTTGCACACCTGTTTTATTATCTTAAATCATGATCTCTAATTCGGAATCTTTAACTCAGGATCTTTGATTCTTGATCTTTAACTGAGGATTTTTAATTAATTATTATCTAATCTTATATAATATGAACATTTTAAGCGCTTCTCACAGCAGAGCTATCCAGAAGTGCAATGGACACTAATGCTACTTAAGTTGCTTATGTTTAGACTGGCTTGTTTCATTTAAACAAAAACCTTGCCTTAATTTGCATGTTTCATTCATATCTAAGGGCATTTCATTAATTTTATTTCAAGAATTTAAATGGCACCCCTTCAAGAAGCCAACTCAGAGGTGAGAACTGAGTACATATGCCAGAGGCGCCAAGTACTTAACAAGTTTCACTTAGATAGCATTGTTTAGTTGGTTTTTGGTGTCTTTGTTCAGGTGGAGCTGGCAAATGCCAATAACAAGTCGAATGGTCGACCAAACCGACCAAAACTGCCACAGATCCAGGGTCAGGGAAATGGTGGCAATCGTGGATCGGGAATTCCTCTGAGGTAATGATGACTCATTCAGTTTCAAACGATCAGGTTCTGTACTCTGCGATATGATACGGTAGATATGTGTCTTCGTTTATGCCATGTAGGCAGGGGCAAAAGGCATGCATGAAGCACAATTCAGCCATAAAAGACAGTGCTCAGCAATGCTCTTCAGAATTCGAGTAATGCTCAATTAACTGTACCCAGATTATTGATAGGCCTGTCAGTGCGTAGTTGGGACTGGGTGACCCAGATATCCAACCAGAGGGTGCAAATCATTTATTCCAAGCCCAACCGAGAATTTTAATTAATGATTGTTCTGTGCAGATTCTGTAATAATAATAATATGCTTTGTTTATTTTTTCAAACTGAATGCAGTATGATTACAAATCGGAAGGGTGCGTTGCGTTTATCGTGTGCACACACCAGTACGTTGCCTGCATTGGTCCCTCTCTATGTAATGGGCTTCCCCCATCAGTTCGCTCTGCCAACCTCTCTAGTAGTGTATCCTCGTCTTTCTCTTGTCTGAAAACTTGCCTTTTTTCTTGGGGGTTGAACGCACTGGGAGCGCTTCTGAAAGGTTTTTGCTGCGAGAAGCGCTTTATAAATGGTCAGTTACAATGCAATAAGTAATGAACCTATGATCATGAGTTTTTTCAGGAATCGAATTTAACTGACTGCTTGAAAAGTGCCCATCATGTCCTCCTACTCAGTTTGCCAATGCTAAATTCCAAATGGAAGGTTGAGTGAACCTTACGTAGTAATCACAGGCTCTCAGATTTACAATAAACGCAGTGTCTATCCTGAAGTTGTAGTTTGGGGGATTTCATAGTGTAGTTGCCAATCAGTGATGTGGTTTGTCAGCCTTCTCTTGACCACACCACAGCAATTTTATTCTGTTTCAAAATACCACAGCGTATGATTTATTTGCACCAAGTGTGGCGGCATTGGATTTGTCTCTGACAAAATATACATTTTGAATTAAGGCGTTGAATTGGTTTGGCTCACAGGATTGTTGTGCCCAGTGAGTTAGTTGGTGCGATCATCGGCAAGAAGGGACAGACGATTCGAAATATCACCACTCAATGCAAGGCCAGGTAATCATAGTGTTATCATTGCATCAGTGTTTTACTTGTAATGTGACAAAGCATTTTTTTAGCACTTTTCTATTAATAGACAGTAAAGACCATACGGTACGGCTTCATAGGGTATCAGAAGTTGTTATAGTGTGGCGGGCATCGTCGGCACTGGTGTTCTTGGTCGCGTCCTTGTGTGATGACTGCATTGGCATACTTTGCAATTAAGGCTACAGGCGACTTAAATTGTAACTTAAATGCAGCATTGTAATAATTAATAATTGCATGTGTCTTGATGGGTATGACTGACATTGATACTTAGCTGCATGATGGATTTCCAGAAGTAACCAGAGTTGATGCTCTAACAAGTTGAAATTGTTTCAAAGGCTGCGGTTTTCACCCAGAACTGCTGTGAACCTGTTGTCCCGGGAGGAGGGGTAGCGACTGTGTAATGCATTGTGCAGCTCCTGGGTAAAAAATTAGAAAAATTGGTCATTACTCCTCGCATAGACCTATGACTTTTTTCGAAATAAAGGATTTTAGATATTCTATTCTATTTATAGAATCTTGAGAAGTTTTAAGAGAGCGGGCAAAAACAGTAGTACGTCCAGATAAGATCTTAGCATGATTTAGAGCAGCAAGGTCATTCCAAAGCAAAGGGCCAACAAAGGCATGGGCAGGGTACTGTGCTGTGGTAGACTGTGACTGAGGTGCAAAGAAGGTCATGATATAGTTGCAAAATTGCTGTTCAATACAAGGAACATTGCTCATTGATCATGCTCTGAAAATGGTTGTCAATCATGGGTCTAAGCTGTAATGTCAGGCTTTGCTGTAGGCAGGCTTTGTGATGATATTCTTCAATTTGCTGATTTTAAACATTTCAGGGTTGATGTTCATGGGAAAGAAAATTCTGGTCTCCTGGAGAAGGTTGGTAGCAAGCATTTTTAAATTTTATTTATTTAGTATTTATTTTAGGTGATGAAAGGCGGCTTTTTGTTCCAGGCCCATAGAAATCTATCTTGTACTTTTTAATAACCTGTTGCAACTGCTACATCATCCTGATTGACTAGGTTCTAAAATTGTGAGAGGTTTGAGCATCGTCTATTCTTAAATGTCATTGAACTTTATTCAATGCAATATTGAATATGTCTGTAATTGAATTTAAAGTAATTTTGTAACAAAATTCAGAACTGTGCATTGAAACTGGACAACCATTAGGAAGCACAGGTAGATTGGAAGAAGCTAGTGTTCTGTTTAGAAAAAAAAACGTTGATCACGGCATTTATTCGAGCAGACCGATTTTACCGCTCACAACAAGTGGAGACTGGCGCTTAAATGGTGCCAGCATTTATGTGCTCAAATCATTTTTGCTGTGGGGTGAATTACCATACATGGACTTCTTATTTTGCCATAAAGACCACTAAGTACTCTGCTAACACATTGCTGGTTGCCTCCGCTTGGATAATTGGTGACCAGTTGCCGTCTTGTGCATGAGCGCTACGCCCAGCCAGCAGACTGCAGAATGGATTGGCATGTATATATTTATTTAGCAGATTTTTTATGCCCCTGACATCAATCGGAACTGGCATTTAATTGGAACCTGTGCTTAAAAGAAAGTCTATGGTTGCTGCTTGTAATAGCGGCTGTTGATTGTGGTACAGATTCATGTTTTATGAAGGAGCAAGTGCATTCTGAGCATGAGTCGAGGTCTGTGAAGATAATGCTTTTGCTTGTTCTTTGTGTGTGTTCTGAATATTTAATTTTTTCCCTGTTGTCATTTGTCACATTTTTCTCTGTCCATGTAGGTTATTTCAATTTTTGGTCAGCCTGAGAATTGTTCAAACGCCTGCAAGGAGATCCTGAATGTTATGCAGCAGGAGGCCAACATGAACAACCGAGGGTAGGTTGAGATATGTCTGATGGCGATTGGTTTTTCTAGTTAGTTGAAGTGCATGATAGGCTAGTGGTTTAACATACCAGTCCAGGCAGTAAGGAGTTCAGATCCATGCAAGGACCGAAACTTGTTTAAGGATTTCAGAAAGTGACTGCACTCATATGACGACTTGTCGAGGCTAAGCAAATGGCCGTGAAAGCATCATATAAATATCTGTTGCTCTTGATAGCTTATGGTACTCTTGCTGTTGTGCCTTCTCATGTGTTGGACCTTCATACTGGCAGTCTTCCATTAACACTTCATGATACTAGACTGCATGTATCTCGTGAAACATTCTCAAAGTCACTAAGCTTGCTCTTGTTCAGAACTGTCGGGTAACTACGTTAGTGCCTTCCTATTGTAAGACGCTATGTATTGTTTACTTACATACATGATTTCTCAACACTGTGTGACAGGCTTTATATGACCTACTTGTAGACCTGCCTATGTTGGTAGATTTATAGAGTTCCTTGACTGCCATATTTCTGTGCATTTCTCAATCAGTTTGATAAGGTCTGCTGTGTATTAAACAATGGTTGTCCTTTATTTCCAGTATGTTCGAACTACCCTATAAGACGCCAGTTAAAGAATCCCTTGGCTTTCAATCCAAAGTGCGATCTGTTTAAAAACAGTGATATGCAGCTTTTAGCATTTATATTACTTAAATATATATTTTTCTTTCGACATGCACACTTATCTTTGGTGTTGAATTTTTAGGCTAGTCGTTCTGAAGATGTTGGCAGACGACCGTTACTGCGGCCGCATCATCGGGAAGGAGGGCAAGATGATTAAGAAGATCCGTGAAGATACGGATACGAAGATCACTGTGTCAAAGTATGTCGAGTTTGTCATTATCATGTAAACATAAAGCGTCTCTCAAAGTGCACACGAGCCCAGTATGAAAATCCAGAGAAAAGAAAGTAGTTTTATGACCACGAAAGATGTGATTAGGGTACCAGTTTATAACAAAGAACATTTCAGTGGAGTTTCCAAAGTGCAGGACCAAGGAAGGCAAAAGCGCGGACATGCCTATAGTGCTTGCTGCCTTCTGATGTACAAAGCACAAACACACGCAGGAACATGCATTGATTTGGCCGCACTTGGATTGTGAGCGCCTCTGAGTAGTCCCCTTGAAGAGGCACTATGCATGATGAATGAATGAATTTCTATGTATTGTTGTTGGATACTTGTGGTGTAGTGGTGGCGTCGTTGCCTTGAAGCCGGAATGTTCGAGGTTCGAATCCACCTCAAGTCACCGCGTAGGGACCTTGAGCAAGTCCTTCACTCGCAATTGCTCAGCGCTTCGGCGTGAAACTTCGATGCAGTGTCTGCTGTGCAGTCGGGAGCGCCTCTGAGTAGAGTGCTTTAAGGGGCGCTATAACAAGTGAACAAACAAACAAACTTGAGACCTGTGTGCTGAGACCTGTATGTTGTTGTTGCAGCATGCAGGAGATGATGAATTTGTATCCCGATCGCGTCATTACAATTCGTGGCTCGATTGAAAGCATGGTAAAGGCTGAGTCGCTCATTTCGAGCAAGTTACTCGAGTGCATAGAACGTGACATGCAGCAGGCTAACATGGTACGTCGTGCTTTTGATTACAGACAATTTAAGTACACTGGTGAACGTAGAGAATATATGAGAATGATATTCATAAATATGCATACCACTAAACACAAGTTACATATGAAGATATATGAAGGTGATATTTAATATATCTATAAGAAAGGACTTGGCTGACTTTGTCCAGAATGCACGCCCACAGTTTCGCAGCTATTGATCTGAAACTTTGTACATAGACAGAGGGCCATCAGAATTAGTCAGTGGAAGGGTTGGCAATTCTCTACCACCATGGGGGCCAGGGTGGGGAGCGAAACCCCCAAAATTTTCACTAACATGCAGCTATTGATTTCAAATTTTGTACCCAGACAGAGGGCCATCAGAACCACACGGTGGAGGTGTTGGCTAATCTCTACCACCATGGGGCCAGGTTGGAGGGAGGCGAAAACCGTAAGACGGCAGTTTATTAAACACCTTCTTAAACGCTTGCATGGTCATTATATAAATGGCGAGAGCAGTTGATGTAGATTTACGCGTACCGAAAACCCTAATTTCACGGGTGGCGTGCCGGTGAAGGTTGGAGTGCTGTGGGGTGTGTTGGGGACGGGGATGAAGTGGGGTGGGGTGGGGTGGAGGTGTTGGTTGGGTGGAGGGGGTGAGGGGTTTGTGCGGGTTGGGAGAGGTGGGGGTTGAGGTGGGTGTGGTTGTGGCCAGAGTGGGTCGAATCCTAAATTTCCCAGGCAACACCGAGTACCCCAGCTAGTATATATATGTGTGTGTCATTGTGGCTATATCAATCAATATAATATTATAATTTTTTTATTCCTTTTAATGATTCAATCTGACATACCACAGAATGATTACAGGTACAGGTTATACGAAATACAGCCCACTGTAGCACGACACGCAGGTCGGCTTTACAGCAGTGGGTTCGGTAGCTTAACTAATGGCCTAAGTACTGGATCACTTCGGTCGGCCAAGCCAGAAGTGGGAGGGGCTATCTTTATTTTTTAGCAGAACCCGAGTCAAACAACACAGCAGCAAAGCGCCAATGGCAGCTAACAGAAACTGAGCGAGGCTTGAACCCGGGTCGCGCGGATGACTCTCAGTTTAACGGCCAGCGCTCTCTCCACTGAGCTATGGGTCCCCCCGTAATGATGAAGATGTATGAGTGGTATAATATATGCATATGAACCTTTCAAGAGTTCATGTAAATGCAGATAGTATTTGAAGGTGGTATGAATCCAAAATAATTCGAGTACATGTAGTTTTAGGTAACTTGAAGATATGGGACAATATGAAGATATATTAACACAGATAATACATGAAGTTAGCACATGAACTGAAAATTTTGAAGGATCAGTTTTGTAGTGTCTGTCTGCCTATGATGAGTAGTAACAATGCCAGTTTTAAGGGAATTATAAGTCGAGTGTGTTTTAACTTATTGTGCAAACAGTGTGATACAGTAATCTGTGCATTTTTGCAAATGTAGTGCTTTGTGTTTAATGAAGAGATGTCATTTCAGGCTCCTGGAATGATGATGTCTCCTGTGGTGCCCGGAATGCCTTTCATGCACCCGACAGGTTATGCTGGAGGAAACGGAATGTACCAGAACATGCGCAGGCCCTATGGTCCAACATCCGTAAGTAGCTGTTGTTAATAGACAGTAGACACTCTGGCTCTGAATTTGGTCTACATTATTACAAAACATGGGTGCCCGCAGAAATTTTTGCAGGAGGGGGCAAAACACGATGACCAGTCATTGTTACAAAATGTGTGACAAGAGGTAAAGAAAATGTAAAGCAGGAAATTAAGAACATGCATGAGTATTTTTTTCATAGAGGTTTCTTGATGTAAATTTCTCAGTTTCACTTTTTAAAATTTCTAATATGAATTGTTTATTTTTGCGAAGAAATTTGTGTAAAAAATCGACAAGTATTAGTTAAAAATATGCTTTTTAATTCTCTAATGCGAAGAATTTGTTATAAACCCCAAAAGTAGTAGTGAGAAAACAGGCTTCAATTTTACAGAGGGCAAGTGCCCCTCTTGCCCCTATGTGCGGATGCCCGTGTTACAAAGGTTGACTTATGTAGCTGCCTGTAGATTGATGTATTCAATTTTGACTGTTATTTTTAGTAGTGAGTTCCCTTATAGCGTATGAACTAACATGCCTAGTACTGACTGAATGTTGGCTGCCTTTCACATGGCTGACTGACAGACTGTTCTTTTACTGGAAAGTATGAGATCCCACAGAAATAGCAGTCTTGGAATGGCAAGCTGCAGCTCTACTTCCTTTTGTACAGTGGGTAGGGCACAGGCGTTGGTTCTTTGTGTCATCGTCTCGACTTATGACAGTTTGTTTTTCAGTGTGCTGTCATCTATGCTTACACGTATCAAATTACACATCTCATGATCATTGTCAGGTTTTCAGAACTGACCCTTAGATTTGCCTGTCTGGTAGAAGAGTAGTAGTTATCATTTATTGGCAGCTAAAGTAGCAGCAATCAGTGCAGACTCAATTTAACTTTCAAGTGACTGATGCACAAGTCAAAGGATCTATCCAAAAGTGTCAAATGGATCCGCTGAGACTGGTTTGACGCTTTCTTGCTAGATGACATTTGTCAGTACTTAGTAACTGTGCAAAGATGAAATATACTGAATGAAACAAGCTACAAAGTGACAAATGGTTTAAGAGATTAAACCGTCTTTTACTTGTTTTTTAAACACGTAGATGTTAGAGACGATCAATACGTGGCACTGCAGACATCCTAGACCGGCACTAGAGATGTTCTATGGCTAGATTATGGACAAATTATTAATCGTTTCAAACTGGATGTTATGCTCCATTTTATGATCCCAATTGCTTGAAATGTTTGCTTTTCCAGATGCCTGCCGGACCAAACATGTATCCTCCTGTGTACAACGCTCCTGGTGGTGGTGGTGGTGGCGGCGGTGGTGGACCGCTGATGATGGCGTCTGGTGAGATGTGCCAGATCAGTGTTCCAAACTCCGTCGTCGGCGCCATCATTGGCGCTGGCGGATCCATCATCAAGCAGATCATGCAGGATTCCAACGCGCATGTCACAGTAAGTGGCTGGATCATGGGTTCAGCAGTGTGCAGTTTACCCATTGGATTCACTTTTCAGAACAGTTTTCGTACATCCTATGTACAATCTGGAGCCTCGTATCCAAGTGTAATTTTTGGGGTGGTGCACAGGGTCGATCCTCTTGTAAAGGCTCTTGTGAGACAAAGTGGCCGAGTGGTTAGAGCGGTTGACCTGTAATGCGTAAAGTAAGGGTTCAATCCTTGTCCGAGGCAGTTACTGTGTAGGGATCTTGAGCATCATGGAGTGCGGTGGTGGCGTCGTTGCCTTGAAGCCAGAAGGTTCGAATCCACCTCAAGTCGCCGCACTGGGACCTTGGGCAAGTCCTTCACTCGCAGTTGCTCGGCGTGAAACTCCAATGCACTGTCCGCTCTGCAGTCGGGAGCGCCTCTGACTAGATTGCTTGATTGGGGCGCTATAACAGGTGCACATACAAACAAGCATACAAACAAGACGACACAATATAGTGTACATATTGGATCCTTTCTGAAGGTCTATTTGTTACAAGTGTGGTGACAAAATTTGTTACAAGTTATATAAAGATTCAATTGTAGTGTGACGACATTTTGTTAGAAGTAGTGCAAGGGTTCGAACTGATTTTGAGCACAATTTGTTGCAAATACTGCACGGTTTCGATTTTTTCTGAGTACTGTTTGCCACCAGTAACGTACAGATTTCTATTCTTGCCTTGTTGCGAATTCTTGCGAATGGGAAATTTTTCTGCCATCAGGCACCAGAGATTCCTGACGATGATCACGAATCATTATGCTTTACTCAAACATTCATTGACCCAGCATACTATGCATATTTGCAGCAGCAACATTGCAGCAGACAAGTATGTTCATCGTGAGAACTAAAAATATCTTTGTTTTGACTGCAGGTCGAGCCAAAGAGAGAGGACGATGCGTCGAATCCAAATACTGAACGTGTCGTCACAATACGCGGCAGTACAGACGCCTGCTGGAAGGTTAGACGGTCCATCTAGTGACTTTTAAAGTTCTGCACTTTGATCGTTTCTAATGTAACGACTTCTAAAGTGTTGCTGTATTGATGCCTCTTCAATCAATGGATGCCTTGGTGAGAAATGTATTGTATTGGCAAATGGTTGATACACAATTGGTTAGGAAATGAGAGAATTGGGCTGCAGTGGGTAAGCAAGTTTAAAGAGGCGAGTTTAATCATGACATGCAAGGCTTCAATGCACTCGAAAGTGTAATCTGCTGAGTAATACCTCTTGAAATTCAAATGGTTTGTACACACCATGTCCCGGTGAAAGCGAAACTATTCATTTTTATCCTTTACTTTGTCCTCTCTCTGACTGTTGTTGGGAATTGTGAAAGAGACCTATGAAAAAAGACATATTTTAATAATTATTTCTGTGATGAAATTTTAGTAAGACTGAGTAAAAATTTTAATGTAGGGGGTAGGACAATTTCTAAGTGCTGCAGAATTATCTTGGAAAGGGTAACAAGCAATGAAGCATATAACTAATTAATATTAGTTTGCGATTGGAAAGAAACCTGAGTTACGATTAGAGAAGTTATCATTCGTGAGACCATGCGCGTGCCACAGCCGTTCCTTAAGGTCCGACATAATTATTTTCCTCATCAATCCAATTCCAAGAGTTGACCTTGACAATCCGTTGTGCAGGCGAGCTACTTCATCTTCGAGAAGGTGAAGGGCGAAGGCGCCGGCGGCCACGACGACGTCAGACTTCGGACAGCGATCAAGATTCCGAAGTCGATGGTCGGCCGCGTCATCGGAAAGAGCGGAAAGAACGTGCGAGAGATCCAGCGCATGACTGGCGCCAACATCAAGTTGCCGGAGGACCAGACGATCCAGGGCGATGAGGTGCTTGTCGAGGTCTTCGGAAACTTCATGGCGATCCAGGTGAGGCTCTTCCTCAGGCTTTTGTTTTTTTCTTTGGATCAGTTTTTGTGGAATCTTTTTATCCTCTTTAACGCCTTTCAATGACAAGAGGGATTGCTTTCCCTTGCATTGTAGGGCTCGTATGATAAATTGTTTGCATCAGTGTTTGGATAGTTTTTACGATAGAGTCATCCATCAGTCTTTGGAAAACACTTATTGTTAGCTTCGATAGGGCTTGGAAACGACGTGTGACCATTATTTCTTAATAATTAATAATAATAATAACAATAATTTTTCTTTAATGAAATGTCTGCAAACGCTCTACTCTCAGAACAGACAGCCTGCAATGCACGGCGCTAATAGCAGCCTGCAAAGCATGTCTGTCCAATACGGGACTTGATCTTGGTACCTATCACTCCATGCCAGTGTGTTATCCAATGTGCTACAGGGCCCCAAACCAGGGCCATCAACGTGAAATGAAAGGCTGGAAACCTAAACTCTCATGGTTTTGTCTTCACCCTTAGGCCTTGTATATTTTAGCGCTGGCATTTCTTACACTTACCTTTTTGCTGTTTATATTTTGCTATTACATCTTGACCTTGCTGTTACCATTGTAAATGCTTACTTACCTTCCAGCTTACGTTTTCTACATGTTTATCTTTAATTCTTTATCCATTTTCTCTTTCCATTTATCTTTCCTCTCTCCCCGGTCGCTCTGCGCTTCGTTCGGCAGCTAATGGCCTCCTTGTTGTTCCTCGCATGCGTCGGCTACCGCCCAGTCCAGAAGCTTTGCCTATGTTGGCCCTTCCTGCTGGAACCGTCTTCCACATAAACTACATCTTCAGCTTTTCAGCCTCTCTCTCTCTCCCTCTGTTTAGGAAACGCCTGAAGACTATATACTATTCGTTAGTAGCAGTGCTAACTTTGGGTCGGGAGCGCTACTGAATCTGATAACGGATAATTTCTCGCTTGCAGGGTGCTCACAATCGGATCCGTGCTCTCGTCAGTCAGGGCATCCAAGCGATGAATGGTCCGATGATGCCACCTCCTCCGCCTCCTTCCCAGCAGATGCCGCCAGTGCATGGGCGCCGGGGAATGCCGCCGCCCGAACCGGTGCAGTGCTGACGTCTGGAGCAGCAGGACGACGGCACCGCCGAAGAGGATTTCTAGATGTCGAGACGGGAGAAGTGATGCAGAGGCTGGATATCATCTGGAAGGGATGGACAGATATTTTGGAAGAGAGATAGTGAGAGAAGAGGGACGCAAGAGAAGTCGGAATTAATCAAGGAAATCATGAGAAGCGTTTAGACTTTGAAACAGTATTACAGTTCGGCGCAGGGACGGACTGATGTTGCGTACACGGATATATACATGGTTTCATGTATACATAATATATTTATATGTATATTCATATATATATGTCTGTGTTCATATATATATATCTACATATGCATACATATATATATATATATATATATATATATATATATATATATATGCACACACTTATATATAGTAACAGAAATCATGTATAGTTTTATCCATTGCTATATATATGTTTATATATACCTTTGAGTATGTGTTTGTATGTATAAGAGTATTTAAAGATATATTTTTATGTATTATCCACCTGAGCATGTATGTATAAACATGTAGGTAATTGTGAGCTGGCATGTTTTATACTATATGATGCCATAGATTTTTACATATATGCATACATACATACCGTATATATATATAATATGTATATATATATATGTCTATATGCATTTTGTGTGCACGCATGTGTGTGTGTGATTGTACAGAATGTATATACCGGTAATGATGTATATTTATATCTTTTGTATATATACGGACGTCATGCACATATATAATTTTGTTATATATACATGCATATATATAAATATATCTTTTGTATGTTTACCTAGTGTCTATAGCTGTATATTTATATATTTATTAATGGACTAAATATACATGTATGCTTGCAATGTGCATTTATGTATATATGTGAGTGTGTGCGCGCGTGCTTGTATACACATATATGCTTAAATGTAAATGGAATGATCTGTTGTAAAATTTGTGTCATTCGGCCGATTTCGTTTGAGATACTGGGATATTTATTATGAAATTAGACGAAGGTTATACGAAACCTAGTTCCCTACAGGGCCGGCTCATTTTATAACAGCTGCTGCATTTATGTATATATATGAGTATATGTATAATGGATGTAAACTGTTGACACGCATATACATATGTGTATGTATGTGACGTGGATGTGTCTTTTATGTCATCGTGTGTCAAACACTGCCTTCTGATATACAGAGCGCACACGCACGCAAGAACGTGCACTTCTGGGAGACGTACTATATCGGCAAATCCTGCATATTTTACGTAAATGCGATATAGTTCTCGTGTGCGTGCGTGCGTGGACATTTGTGTATGTCTTATGCATATATATATATATGTGTATGTGTGTGTGTGTTGTGTAGTTGGTCTGTATTACAGAGAGAGTAAATGCAGTTGTATGCATGCTTATGTTTCAGTGAGTTTGGATGTGTGTTTTGGATGGTATTGCATAAATGCTCCCGTTCGTGCATTTCTGTACCTTTCGTTATTAGTGTGTACAACTTGTGAATGGACTGCATATATATGTGTGTGTGTGTGCGTTTCTGGTTTGTGCGTTTGCTTTTTACAGCAAACGTGATTTTCTACGTGTTGTGTGTTCATGTTTGTACCAAAGAACGAGAGAAGCAGAGAGAAATTGACGAAGTGTGTGTTGTGCTGTTAACACCGGATGGATGAAGAGTTTGAGGAGCAACTGGCATAGGACACCTGAGGTAGTAGTGTCTGTCGGACGGCGTATTGATGATGTGGAGAAGTAGAGAAGCCTTTGCCCCACGTGCGGGAGACGGCTGTTGCCTTTGCAAGAAAATGAGACAAATACAGCTGAGAATGAGCGTTTGGTGGGAAAAGAAGAACGTGTTGTGGGGGGCAGAAGGAAGGAGAGAGAGGACAGAGAGGCATGAAGATGAATTAATATATACAGAGAGAGACAGACAGAAAAAGAGTAAGTGAGAGAGGATAGAGAGACGGATAGTGAAAGATAGGATAGAGTGGCAGAGAAAGAGAGAGACGGAGATAGAGAGAGAGAGAGAGGCGCAGTGGGAACTGCGTTGAACGAGGAAGGCGAGAGTATTGCTAAGTGCTGCGATATTGCGTTTGCTAAACGAATTTTACAAGGGTCTCATTTTTTGTACGACAAACTATTATAGTTTATTTTTTGATAGCTTGTTGGCAGCTTTTTGTTACTATTTTACAGACACAACGTGCGTCGAATGGCGGACTTTTTTGGCGCACGCTGTTTTATAGAAAAAGTTGAAAACTGTCTGTATGCATGGTGTATTGCATGGTATGAAAACCTTCTCAAACAGTTTGTTAACCATCTGCTTGTACTTGTGTGTGCCATTTAACTATGCTGGCGAGCCTGGCTGGTGTTGGTCGTATGTGTGTGTGGTAATAGAGCCGGTATTATGGGGTATGTTTTGGGGCAGAAACTGATCTAAGAAAAAGAACATGGGAGAGTGATTTCAGCTGGAGTGGAACAATGGTGGAGTAGATTATAGGCTTTCCAGAACACATTCAATGGTGCATTTTGGACTGCGGAAATTGATCTAAGAGACAGGGATTGGAGGAGAGAATTTCAGCTGAGGTGGAATGTTAGTGTTAGAATGTTGGTTTTGGTGGGGCAGATATAGAACTTTCCCCGGTTCAGGGATTGGGGCAAGAAAAATTTCAGTTGGGTGGAACTTTGGTTGGACCGATACAGGCTTTCCCAAAACATGTTCAGAGGTGCATATTTGGGTGGGGAAATTTATCTAGGAAATGGGGGACTGTACTGTACTGCATCACTGTTTATACTTGTTCTCATACTGCTTACGATGAGATCCATTAGTACCCAGACACAGATACTTATTTCTATACTTGTTGACCAGTGATCTGTATTTGTTTGGGTGCTACTGGATCAAGTGCTGCAGTACAGTTACAATGGTACTTGCTGGTAGAAGAGAAGTGTTGCGATGAATAGTGGATCCTACGACCGACGCCGGCCCGCACGACTCTATAACAATAGTAACAAAAATGTGTCTTGCTGAGCCCCAGGTTTTGTTCACGTTCTGATTTCTTCCCCCGTTTCTTTTTATGGGGGCCGGATTGGTAGAATGTTTCAAGGTAATTTGCGTATCCGACAGCCGTGGCCATGGATTGACGGGTTGGTAGTTTTCTTAAAGCATCTCGTGCTCCACAATGATGTGACTGTGCCTGCTCTTCAACCTGTTGGATTTGATTATCCACCATAGACTGTCTGTCTCAAGGCACTAACCGAGATATTGACCTGGTTACATATTGACCTAGTTGCATATTGACCTAGTTGCATATTGACCCGGTCATGATTTGCTTTTGGTGTGTGGTAGGTTGATGCCTTGCATGGTAGAGACAAGCGCTAATTGAAGTTACTGGTACTAAGTAATGATAATTTAAATGACTATAGATAGTATTGATGTACCATCTGCCGTAAACAGGTTTCTTGGATACTAAACTAATGATTGACCAGTTTTAACTTTGAACACATCTACAGTGCTATCTGAATTTCTGTTTAACTTGTGTTAAAGTAAAGTCAAATGAGCGTGTTTGCTTCTCCTGGTGATGATTTCCTGTTCAACGCCAGTGCTTTCCTTTCAGCTAAAATTGTCTTCTGATATGGGCTTAAATTAATTACATTAATATTTTGCTGATTATGCAACATTATGAACCTTGTTGGTATTCGATTTCAGCGTTTTTGGGTAGAAATTGACTGCTGAACTGAGCGGATCATTATTCCTGGCTACAAAACTTGAGAAGTGCAAGGCTCTGTCACGTGAGGAGCAATTGACAGTTATTCAGGACACACGGATTATCTGATTTATTTCAGCGCATCATCGTATCGTGGTGGCTATTTACAACCCGAAATTTAAGATAAATTTCATCTGGATCCTGACACTGAAACTGCTAGAACCATTTAGAATGGTCTTGCAGAATAACCTGTGAAATTTAATTCATATTTACTATACAGTACAGTTTTAGAGCTCTATAAATTTTTCGTGTTTAAACAAAGACATGCAAATGACTAACACTCAAAGGGACTTTGCCAACAGCATTTCGCTACAGAAAATTCCTGTTGATACTAGATCAACATATTGCCGGATCATAACATGTTGTCTTATGCATATTCACACACAACTTGTGAACCCAGTTGACCTAAGCAGTATGAGGGCCGCCACCAGCAGAAAAGTCATGAGCAGGAAGAGCGCCGCCAGCAACAGCACCTTGAGATTGAGCGCCATGACCAGCAGCATGGCCATACGCAGTATGAGGGCCGCCACCATCAGAAAAGTCATGAGCAGGAAGAATGCCGCCAGCAACAGCACCTCGAGATTGAGCGCCGTGACCAGCAGGAGCACAGCCAAGATGATGGCCGTCACCATCGCCGCCAGCAACAGCACCTCGAGATTGAGCGCCGTGACCAGCAGGAGCACAGCCAAGATGATGGCCGCCACCATCGCCGCCAGCAACAGCACCTCGAGATTGAGCTTTAAAGAAACCTGAACTTGTCTGTAAAACTTGTCACAATATCCAAATACTTATTTTTATGTAGTAAAATATTATTTTTTTCCTGGTGATGATACTGTGAAATGGTTTTGCTTTCATTTTGAGAATGAAAAATGTCAGAAGTTCGAACTGCTACACCAGTACCATATAAAGTGCAACCTCCCGTTCCACTGAAAGTTTTGAGTTCTGGAGGACCACCAAAGGTGCGAAGTGCAGCACTACTACGAGCGCGAGCCTTAGGGACATCAAGAAAGCGAACCGCAGCCCCTGCTAGAGACATATCCTCACCAGCACCGAAGGTCAGCAGACAGCAGGACCGTCATGAACAAGATCGGCGGCGCTGCAGGGAGCAGAGCCACCAACAGCAACGCCTTGAGGAGAAGCGCCTCCAAGATAGGCGCCGCCAGAGGCAGGACCTCCAGGAAGAGCGCCACCAGCAACAGCACCTCGAGAATGAGCGCCATGACCAGCAGCATGGCCATAAGCAGTGTGAGGGCCGCCACCATCAAAAAAGTCATGAGCAGGAAGAGCGCCGCCAGCAACAGCACCTCGAGATTGAGCGCCGTGACCAGCAGGAGCACAGCCAGGATGAGGGCCGCCACCATCAAAAAAGTCATGAGCAGGAAGAGCGCCGCCAGCAACAGCACCTCGAGATTGAGCGCCGTGACCAGCAGCATGACCATAAGCAGTATGAGGGCCGCCACCATCAGAAAAGTCATGAGCAGGATGAGCGCATCAGGCTACTTGTAAATTTTGCAAGTGAAGTTTTAAAGAAACCTGAACTTGTCTGTAAAACTTGTCACAATATCCAAATACTTATTTTTATGTACAGGGTGCGCCAAAAAAAAGACCCCGTTAGGTTTTTTGCCAATATCTTGACCAAAAGTAAGAATTTCAAAATGAAATTTTACAGTCTTGAAGACAATTCATATTTACATATGATGGCCAGATTTCATCAAAATATTTCAAACAAACCAAAAGTTATGCCACTTTTAGGGAGGTCACCCACCGTTTTTTGACGATTCAAAAACGTAAAGCAACAAAAAGTAGGTTTTTGCCAATATTTTGGCCAAAAGTAAGAATTTCAAAATGAAATTTTTACAGGCTGATAGACAATTTATATCTACACATGATGACCAAAATTTCATCAAAATATTTAAAACAGAACAAAAGTTACATCACTTTTAGTGAGACCACCCTCGGTTTTTTGGATGATTCAAAAACGTCAAAAAACCGAGGGTGGTCTCACTAAAAGTGATGTAACTTTTGTTCTGTTTTAAATATTTTGATGAAATTTCGGTCATCATGTGTAAATATGAATTGTCTATCAGCCTGTAAAAAAATTTCATTTTTAAATTCTTACTTTTGGCCAAAATATTGGCAAAAACCTACTTTTTGTTGCGTTACGTTTTTGAATCGTCAAAAAACGGTGGGTGGCCTTCCTAAAAGTGGCATAACTTTTGGTTTGTGTGAAATATTTTGATGAAATCTGGCCATCATATGTAAATATGAATTGTCTTTAAGTCTGTAAAATTTCATTTTGAAATTCTTACTTTTGGCCAAGATATTGGCAAAAAACCTAGGGGGGTCTTTTTTTTGGCGCACCCTGTAGTAAAATATTATTTTTTTTCTGGTGATGATACTGTGAAATGGTTTTGCTTTCATTTTGAGAATGAAAAATGTCAGAAGTTCGAACTGCTACACCAGTACCGCATAAAGTGCAACCTCCTGTTCCACTGAAAGTTTTTAGTTCTAGAAGACCACCAAAGGTGCGAAGTGCAGCACTACTACGAGCGCGAGCCTTAGGGACATCAAGAAAGCGAACCGCAGCCCCTGCTAGAGACATATCCTCACCAGCACCGAAGGTCAGCAGACAGCAGGACCGTCATGAACAAGATCGGCGGCGCTGCAGGGAGCAGAGCCACCAACAGCAACGCCTTGAGGAGAAGCGCCTCCAAGATAAGCGCCGCCAGAGGCAGGACCTCCAGGAAGAGCGCCGCCAGCAACAGCACCTCGAGATTGAGCGCCGTGACCAGCAGGAGCACAGCCGAGATGAGGGCCGCCGCCAGCAACAGCACCTCGAGATTGAGCGCCATGACCAGCAGGAGCACAGCCAAGATGATGGCCGCCACCATCGCCGCCAGCAACAGCACCTCGAGATTGAGCGCCGTGACCAGCAGGAGCACAGCCAAGATGATGGCCGCCGCCAGCAACAGCACCTCGAGATTGAGCGCCGTGACCAGCAGGAGCACAGCCAAGATGATGGCCGCCGCCAGCAACAGCACCTCGAGATTGAGCGCCATGACCAGCAGCATGACCATAAGCAGGATGAGGGCCGCCACCATCGCCGCCAGCAACAGCACCTCGAGATTGAGCGCCGTGACCAGCAGGAGCACAGCCAAGATGATGGCCGCCACCATCGCCGCCAGCAACAGTACCTCGAGATTGAGCGCCGTGACCAGCAGGAGCACAGCCAAGATGATGGCCGCCACCATCGCCGCCAGCAACAGCACCTCGAGATTGAGCGCCATGACCAGCAGCATGACCATAAGCAGGATGAGGGCCGCCACCATCAGAAAAGTCATGAGCAGGAAGAGCAAAATTTATCGTAAATATATTGGGTTGTAAATAGCCACCACGATACGATGATGCGCTGAAATAAATCAGATAATGCGTGTGTCCTGAATACCCGTCAATTGCTCCTCACGTGACAGAGCCTTGCACTTCTCAAGTTTTTGTAGCCAGTAAATGCTGAATGAAGTGGTCTATTTGAGGTGAGAGCTGTGCTATGTTCACATAAAATGGTTTACTTCTGACACAAAACAGCCATTGGCTTTACTATCAAATATAGGAATATTGATCCTCTGAAGACAGAAAATTCCTGTTGGTCCTAGATCGACAAATTGCCGGATCATAACATGTTGTCTTGTGCATATTCACACTTGTGAACCCAGTTGACCTTTTGTCCGAAGGCTGTTTGCGTATGGCTGTCGACACTCGATGGCTAACATTTCTTCGTAGTTGATGGCTATCGTTTCTTCTTAGTTGATGGCTAAAGATTCTTCTTAGTTGATGGCTAAAGTTTCTTCTTAGTTGTTTGTGTTTTGATCATGCTATCTAGTAATGACTTTTGAAATTTAGCGTATCACAGGTGACTGTTGACTTGGAGTTTCCGAAGTCGACGCAATTTTACCCATAATTCTTTTTGGTTCGTTGTTGCCGTTGTCTCGAGTAGTTTTAGCAGTCGTCGGTCGGTTGCCTTCCTGGTTTGGGTAAACGCTCGAAACAACTTTGGTGTTTGTTTTCAACCGTTATTTAAGTTGTGCAAACGATTGCGTTGCCAAAATGGTTTGTTTCTTTGGCTAAGATTGAGACTTTACTCGGAAGATCAAGAAATTATTTGCGAAGCGCATCCTTACTGGGATTTAACTGTACCAGAGACATATTACAGTAAAACTATGTGTTGTACAACTTAGCGTAAAGTCTATTTCAGTGCATGAACTTATTTGAACTGTGTTAGTACCATTGATTGCATGCGTATCATCGCTTATACCATAACTTGGTTGGTTCGTTTGACTCGTAACGAGTCTAAGCTCAGTTTTCCAAGCATGCTGAACTAAAATCGAAGTCAACCATCGTATATATCCAAAGCTGTTTATAACCCATAGCTGTTCAATTTGGCCGAGTAGGTGATGAGATTTAGTTAATACAAGCCTGACTTTGAAAGAAAACGACGAGTTTCATGTTGTCAATATCTCACGTTGAGGGGCCCTGAACACACAGCAGCCCCTACCATCTTGATTGGATACAGTTCCATCATCGTGTAAGCGTTGTTACATTACATTGGACGTAATTGCATTGCTTTTTAAAAGCTCTACATATTTGTTTGTTGTGAAGGTATTCTTCTTTGTGGTCGTCATATTAGTTAGTTACTAGCGCAAGAGATAATCTGTTTCACCGATATGGTTTTACTTTCTCTGCTGATAGTTTATTCGATGATGTCATTGTCTTGTGTTTCGCTGAACTGTTTGGCGGTTGGGTCTCGGAGCGGAAAAAGGACAAACGGTTCTACGGAATTTCTGTTTTCCTTGTGGAGGGTTTTACTTTGGATGTTTCCAGGAACTTGACATTGGAAATTTAAAAATTTGGCCTCTTTTAAACTTATTTCTATACATTTTGTATCCAAATGGTAAATTTTCGTAGGGGTAGATTTTGGTGCACTTTTAAAATAATTTCTTTGTGAATTGAACTTAATTTGGAAAGCGTTCCGTATCCAAATTAATGTGGCAAAAATGGGTTACATGGAGTAGATAATCAGAGTTTCTGGTCAAAAATGGAGACTGGCAGAGTTCCTGGTACAACACCGAGAAATTCAGGACGTGTTTGCTATTATGCAGTGACTGCTGAATCCTGTGCCACTCTTTTCTGTCCTGCTGTCATTTTGCATTCGCTTTGTTCAAGTCATCAAACGAAGTATAAGTAACCCGTTCTGTGAACTGCCAGGTGTAGTTGTCTGCTCTGACCATCTTCAGTTTTGTGATGACCCCATCCAAGGTGTGGCTGTTTACTCAGACCATCTGTAGCTTTTCTGACCCACCAGGTCTTTTTACCGTCTTGTGAGACACTCTGGAGCAAATTTAATGCAACTCCACCAGGTCAGATTTATAACTGCTGTTGGCATATTATCTTTGATGTCTTACTTTGCACTGTCCTTCCACTGGGTTGTAAAAATTGGGATTCGTTCGTGATTTTGATCAAGTCTGTTGTTTAGGAGATGCGAATTACTTTACGGGAGAAAATTTAGAACCTATATAGATGCCCGAGCCCCTTCCTGAAACAACCCTCGCAGCGTATGGCAGGACCTGAATTGAGTTGGTGGCAGATGGCCAAAGTTGGTCGTTGTGCTTGTGGGGATAAATTCCAGGTGTTTTTGTTTTTTAGCGTTGCAAATGACTCGCAATTTTCGATGCTTGGGGAACCTTTTAATGAACTCGTATGCACGTACTGCATAATTATCGTATGGGAGCCTAGATTTCCTTTCAGGTTCTGCAGTACGAACTCGTACTTACTTACTTACTTAGTTGCTTGTGTTAAAAACGTGTTAGTGCATGCCTGTTTGGATGTAAATCCCAGTTGGTGGCTTTTTCAGCTCGTGATTAATTAGCATTTCAGTTTTCAATATTTTTTTGTCCTCTTAATTAATCGCCCAACTGCAATAGTTTGTTATATTGGTAGTAAAATGGAGACGCCACGGTTGCTAGAGTATCACGGGTGGTGCGATTTCCCACGCGCCACTGCGGGATTAAAACTTGGCCGGAGACGATGCGATGAGAGCAACACCATTCGCCCAATGAGAATGCAGGAAACTGGGTCGGGGCTTGCGTAAAACATCCCAGAACCATAGCAACAAACTGTTGTGCTGCAAGCCTGCCTATCACTGTGACCCAGTTTTCTGTAGCTATTGCAAAGTTTGAACGATTTCATTTGTACGCATTGTTCGGTTTTCTAGCAGTTTGTGGCGGTGTGAGCTTTTGAATTTATTGCCTTTGACATCGTGACCGAATGTGCTTGGAGTTAATTTTGGATCCCTGGCCTGTTACAGAAAATAGTCTCTTGGAACGGACGTGCGTGCTGGAAAGGCACAACAATCAGTGTCTAGATCTATACATTCATATTCATGTGGTTATTACATTGCTGGAAATATGGAGACTGGCTACGGTGTTGAAACTCCTTACTTGATGAAGACCGCTTCGTAACAATGTTGACGGCCTCTCCTTTTCTGCCATGC
Organism: Lumbricus terrestris; assembly: GCA_949752735.1. NCBI lineage: Eukaryota > Metazoa > Annelida > Clitellata > Crassiclitellata > Lumbricidae > Lumbricus > Lumbricus terrestris. Next base: position 23,677,658 of record OX457053.1, read on the forward strand.
AATAAATTATTGTAAATGGTTGACTGGTGTTTTTGCTGTGTATTTCTAGTTAAACGTGGAATCGGGGATTTATATCGTGAATGGCATTGACCGGTGGGTCCGAGAAGGACAGGGTAGAGCCTACGGAGCAGTGTTTAATAATCTAGCTTCCCCCAAGGGTGGATACAGAAATTTTCGAAGGGGGGCCAAAATTGTCGGTCTTGTTGGTAGGACAGGGGAAAAATTTCGTGTTATTTGTCGCCAAAAAAACTGATGACTTTTTTTAGTCATTCGTCCAATTTTTTCAAGAAAAAGATACCAATTCAGCCTCCAAAAGAGTTTTTTTTTAGTCATCAGTCATCGTGGCCAGGAGCGTGGTAAATCAAATGGGGGTTACGTCCCATGCGATTTCTTTAATGGGGGCCTGTTATCCTGTTTTTCTCTCCCGCTGCATTTATTTAATGGCTTGTTGAAGCCAAATGGGGGGCCACGTCCCATGCAATTTTTAAATGGGGGCCATGGCCATTTTGGCCCCCCTGGATCCGCCCCGAGTTCCCTCAGCTTTATGGTGGGGGAAATTCAGCTTTGGGGAAGGCCGCTTTGGGGCGGATGACGACCGCTCGACACCGACGTATGACACCCGTTGACTGGACTTTTTTAATGACTTTTTGTATTTGTCAAAATTTTACCACGAAACATAGACCTACAAATTGCAGTTTAAAATTCGCTACTAAAATTTTTCTTTCTCGTGACGACCTTTTTTCTTTTTATTTAGTACGTCAATGCTGCGCTGTCAAATTATTATCAATTTTTCTGGGTGGTGGGGGAATGTTGCATAGGCCTAGCCTACAGCGTTTTTTTCTGGGGATGAGGAGAAATGGCACATAGCATATATATTATACGTGAACAACTGTTCAACAACACCTGGATTTTTTTATGGGGAATGTCATTCCTGAGGGAACCTTTCACCACCCCAGCGACGTCTATATTAAACACTGCCTACGGAGGAAAATGAGTTCTGGAATAGAGCAAACTTAGGCTACATGAAGATGCACATTGCATAGGCGTAGGAGGCGGGGTCCAGAGGGGCAAATGCCCCCCCCCCCCCCAATTTCGGGCAAATGTGTTTTTCGGGCAAAAGAGGCACGGAGTGGAAAACATTTCGGAAATTTTTTCGGGCAAACAGGTAAAAACCTAACTTTCTGAAGATTTTAATACAGGAAATGCCAAAAAAAGTCATCCGATTTTTCGGACGAGAAAATCCTAAGATTTTGGGTGGATGACTTTAAAAAAGGTCATCAGATTTTTCGGGCAAAAATTAAATTGCCCCCCCACTTCCGAAATGTCCCATACGCCTATGTGAAGATGGTTCCAGAATCTAGAGCCAGCAGCCAGGAACCCGCACTTACCGAGAGCTGATCTTACTTGTGCACGGAATAGTCCAAAAATTGATGGAGTCCAATGATCTCATCGAGTGGAGAAGGATTTGTTTGCTATTAAACTGACGCTTCATCGCTATAGGCCTTCTTGCGCTACACCGTTTGCAGCTCTTGCGAGGCACACCGCACACCATATCCCACCCAGTACGGTTATTCAATTCAGGGCTGTTTCACTTTTTAAGAAATTTTTAGAACTGCACAGCCCCTTCTTTTCTTTCCCACCCTCCACAGTAAATTACTCCCAAACGGAGGGGAAACACCCCGTTTGCCAGTTTTAACTGTACAATTAGTGCTTCTACAACTGCACAAATCCGTTTAGAACTGCACATTTTGTGTACAACTGCACGTTTAAAACAGGGCTGTTTTTAAGGAATTTTTAGACCTGCACAACCCCTTCTTTTCCTTCCAATCCTCCATGGTAAATTACTTCCAATCGAAGGACAACGACCTTTTTGCTAGTTTTAACTGTAGCCTACAGAAGTGCTTCTACAACTGCACAAATCCGTTTAGAAATGCACATTTTGTGTACAACTGCACGTTTAAAAAAGCCCTGATTCAATTCGCGTGAAGCGCTGCCAGCATCCCGCTTGTTATGTGTCTTTCGTCGAAACGTCATCATCATTCGTCAGCCATTTCGTCGATCCTCCACAAGCTTTCCCACTCGCGAAATTGCTGACTTTCTGGGTGTCAATGACAGGATCTTATTCTTAATCCACCGCAGCCTCCTCAGACCGCATGCTGCCTCACATCAGTGCCTCATATATAATACTCCTCTATTGTATTAAATTCCTCTTTCATCCTTCTCCATTTACAGTTTATCGTATTCACTCCAGTTCCATCCCGCCTATCCATTGGCGGCACCCGCCAGCCATATAATTTGAGCAGGTCGCGTTGGGGTCATGGGAGCAATTCGGCAGGTCGAGGAATTAAAAAAAGTAAAAAGATGTTAAAAGTTCCAAGAATTTAGGCAGGTCAAAAGAGAGGTAGGCTAATTAAAGAGCAAAATAGGCTGCAGTCAATTGACCTGCCGCGACCTTAGGTGACGCCGTCACTGCGTCTATACCTCTGTCCTCTTTTTTTCTCCTGGTTTTTAAAATTCCACCTCTATACTCTCTTCCTCGAAGTACCTCCCCTTTCTCCCTTCCTCCTCCTCTTACTATGGTAGAAGAGAAGGAGGGATAGTATTAGTAATACCATCCCATCTTTCTCACTTCCTCCTGCTCTTACTATGATAGTAGAGAAAGAGGGGATAGCAATACCATCTCCTCTTTCTCACTTCCTCCTACTCTTACTATGATATTAGTAAAAAAAATAGAGGGGATAGCAATACCATCCCCCTAATTCTCTTCTAATTTCTCTTATTTTCATTATTCAGTTTAGTTTTCGTCTTCATCCTTGTCTCGCTCATAATTATTACAATCCTCTTCTCATTCTCTTCACCGTCGTCTGCTCTTCTCTTACGCATCCTCTTCCTCGTCCTCTAACTTACCTCATTTCTTGCCCAAATAAAACTCGATCTTGTTCATTTTGTATCTCCTCCTATTCCTCTTCCTCCTCCTTCTCTTCCTCTTCTTCCTTCTCTCCTGCTTCTCTCCTCCTCCTCTTCTTCCTTCTCTTCTCCTTCTCCTCCTCCACCTCCTCCTCCTCGTCCTCCTCTTCCTCCTCCTCTTCCTCTTCCTCCTCCTCCTCTTCTTCCTTCTCTTCTCCTTCTTCTCTTCTTCTTTCTACTCCTCCTCCTACTCCTCTTCCTTTTTCTCCTCCTCCTCCTCCTCGATCTTCTTCCTTCTCTTCCTTCTCCTCCTCTTCTTCCTCCTTCTCCTCTTTCTCTTCCTCTTTCTCCTTCTCCTCTTCTTCCTTCTCTTCTCCATCTTCTCTTCTTCTTTCTACTCCTACTCCTCTTTCTCCTCCTCCTCCTCGATCTTCTTCCTTCTCTTCCTTCTCCTCCTCTTCTTCCTCCTCCTCCTCCTCCTGCTCCTCGTCCTCTCCTCTTCCTCCTCCTACTACTATCAAACCCTCCCACCCCAAATAACGTCAATTCGTGAACACTGTCCGAGGAAGTACGGTCCGTCAATTATTATTCTGTTGTACGCTGCTTCCGTCCATCTAGCGAACAGAGGAAGAACGAGCGACAATATCACTTTTGACAATGGCTAGTCGGTTATACGCGAGCATTATTAGAAAATAAAATAATTCATAATTCCTGCCACTGAGTGCCACATATTTAAATATATATTTATTTATCTCTCTCACTCTCGCTATATATACATAATTATGTATTATATTATATATAGGCCTACATGAATGCATAGCCTAAATATGTAGGCCTAGCATGTAATTATAGGCTGTAGGCCTTTACTATTATAGGCCTATATTTATTTGTGCATCTATAGATATCGCGTGCATTATAGGCCTATATATAAATTATATGTACCGTGTGTGTCTATATATAATAATATGTGTATATAAATAGGCTTATGTATAATGTTAACGTATGTACGTACGTATGTATGTGCGTAGGCAGTGGCGGTTCTAGACTTTTTAGACTGGGGGGGCTAAAAATTGCATTAGCCCTTCCCGTCCCATAGATGTATATGTTGACGCAGTTGAGTGTGTTAGCCAGCGTTGCCCGTTTCAGCAATAATATTCACATAAAAATTTATATTAGGCTATCTGACTGACATTCCATAATCCATAGGCCTAAATAGAATGATTTTTAAAGTACAAAAATTTTAGTGAATGAAAAGAATGAACGAATGAATAAATGAGTTTTTCATTGCACAAAACTTGTGTCCATGAGTTACAGTTACATTACCCTTTCCACGTAGATTCGACATGCCATTGTACATACCTGCTGTAGGATTATCACTGCCGTCGAAAACTTCATCGTTTAATTCATCAACTTTTCTCTTTTTAAATCTCGCAGTGAATTTGACCATTTATAATGATGTACACAGTCATGTGCGTGCTCCAAACACACTGTGCAGCTTGCACATATTTACATATATACAGTATACTGTATACACTATTATAGTACACATGGGATCTTATCTGGCCTGGCCTTGTCTGACCATCTGTGCTGCTGCAGATGCTGGGGCCTGTGGCCGCCCCGCTGTCATCGTGAGCTAAGGATGAAGCTGGGGTCACTACAGCGTATACAGGGTAATTAAGTGCTGGCGTATGGCTTAATCTCAGCCACTGAATTCCCAAGGGTCCTCTGTAGTCGAGGGGCAGCTATTAGTATAGATAGACATGAGCTTGTGCCTGAGCACTCTCATTGAAGCAACAGTGCAGGGGTATGTGAAGGGTGATATTGCTGTGTTACAGTACCAAAGCTTCACAGGACAGCATCAATGAAATTAGTGAATTAGGAGGCCTTGGTGCCAACAGACATTGTAGGCAATATATAGCTGATTTTATTAAGCGTTAAACTGGGGGGGCTAACATTTGTATAGGGTGGCTAGGAAAATCTAGGGGGGCTAACTTTTCAGCTGGGGGCTGTAGCCCCCCCAGACCCCCCGGTAGAACCGCCACTGTGCGTAGGTACATATACGTGTACACACACACACACACACACACACACACACACACACACACGAACACACACACACACGAACACACGCACACACACACCAGACCACACACACACACACGCACACACACCAGACCACACACACACACACACACACACACACACACACACACACACACACACACACACACACACACACACACACACACATGCATTATGCAATTATCTGCAGTATGAGGGCCAGTGAACACCAAGAGGTCGTTATATGAAACTAATTACGTAGATTTATTGATTTTATACATGTGCATGTGTAGACCATATACGCAATATATAGATATGTCTATGTGGTGCGAGGCTTGATAAAATTGATCTCGTTGTTGTTGTTTTTTGATCATGGTCCTCCGGATCCAATTTCGATCTTCCATCGTAATTCCATAATTACTCCGTGAGAGAATGATGTAGGCGCAAATGGTCCATCCCTTCGGTTTTATGCTTAATTGCATGGCTCTGCGATGGATGGAGGGAGCTCAGGGAGGTGATGTATGGCCACGTCGTGGCCTAGAATATTGAAACTGTGGCTCTTATTAAAACGGGATATATCGTTCGTTGGAGGTAATGTGTGCAATTTCTTTAGCAACAGCCAGGGTGAGAATTGCCGGAGGTTGTGGGGTTCAACCCCCAGTCTTTCTTAGGACCCAATAGATATTGTAAAGTCTTCATTGCTCACTCCAAGTCTACATAAATCAACGTATGACCCTCATTTATTTTTCTAAAATTCTCATATTGGCAACAGCGAAAGTGATTTAAAAGTATTGGGGTCTGACCATCGAGGTAGGGTCGTATTGTGAACATTTGGAAGAACAAATTAATCTATATAAATAAAAATGTAAAACGTTATAGTTCGACATGAAGGATCTCGGTAAGTTATTGAGCGATCGTTTTCAAACTTTTTGCAAAACGTTCCATTCTCACATAAGCGGGTTTGTATACTGCCTTTTGGGGAAAAGCGCAATCTTTACGACCAAAAAACACAACTTTTAATCCCATTCGATAGACGTCGATGGAGTCCAGCCATTTCGAGTTTGAACCTTCACGCATTCTTCGGGCGCGTTTCAAACGCAAGCATTGATCGGGCGCGTTTGAAAACGTGTAGCCGACGGTCTGCTATAGCGCAAATTTATATGTAACTGTCGGTTTTGGCAAAATCGTCCATTTGCGGCCGTTTTCCGCGCGTCTTTCTACAGTGGCTACAGGGGAGGGGAAGAAGGCGAGGGGAGGAAGGGGAGAGGAAAGGGAGGAATAGAAACTTTTAATCCCATTCGATAGGCCTAGACGTCGATGGAGTCCAGCCATTTCGAGTTTGAACCTTCACGCATTCTTCGGGCGCGTTTCAAACGCATGCATTCTTCGGGCGCGTTTGAAAACGTGTAGCCGACGGTCTGCTATAGCGCAAATTTATATGTAACTGTCGGTTTTGGCAAAATCGTCCATTTGCGGCCGTTTTCCGCGCGTCTTTCTACAGTGGCTGCAGGGGAGGGGAAGAAGGCGAGGGGAGGAAGGGGAGAGGAAAGGGAGGGGAAGGAGAACTGGGAGGGGATGTAGGAAGGGAGGGCTGGACAGTCTTATCAGCCACAGCAACGCGTGGCCGGGTAGGCCTACAGCTAGTAAGTGAATATAAAAAATAATCAATGAAAACCTGATTAAATAATAGCATGAGCTAATGAATTAAATAATTGGCGACCTATACATAAATAATTGAATTAAAACACAGCGGACAAATGCATGTTAAATAAATACAGGCACCTTACAAATAATACGAACTATATAATTATATAGGCCCTAAAGAGCGAATAATTTAGAAATAAACAAAACAAAATGACTAAAAAACAAACGCTAAAGAAATAAATGGGCTACGAAATACAATTAATTGAATTAAATTGCAAGTGACTACGAAATAAGCAACCTTTCCAAGTAAATAAAAAGATTTAAATGGTAAAAAATCACAAGAAATAATTAAATAAAGAACAAATAGAAAATAAATATGAAATAAAATCATGTAAATCATAAATAAATAAATAGAAGATAAATATGAAATAAATCCATGCAGGCCTAAGTCATAAATAAATACAGAATAAATAGAAAGTAAATACGAAATAAATTCATGCAAATCATAAATAAATTCATATGAATAATTGGCAAATAATCGAACAACAAAATTAATTAAAAACGAGCAATTTGGAATAACGAGCAATAAATACCAAGCAATTAATAAATGAAGTTATTTTGTCTTAGTTTCTTCCGTCCAATCAGGAATCCTTGTCTCGGGCCAGAAATCCTTCCAAAGACTTGCAGAAATAAGAATTTAAAAAAACAGCCGGAAAACTACGTCATCTGGAATCTGGACGGATCCAAAATTATTTCACATCTGCCAAACGCAAACAACGTATTCGATTTCTTTTGATTCCACATACTTTTCCCAGTAATTCCACTCGCTGCTCTCTTTTCTTTTCTCCCCTGAGTCTTCTCCATACACCATCTCCTCCTCGTCTCCTCCAATTGAACCTAGTCGTATATGCTTACTCGAATTCCTCCTATACATCTCCTATATCCTCTTCATGATCATTCTCACCTCACCTCTTTCCAATTACTTTTCCTCTTCCAACTCCGATTCCATGCACTCCCCAACCTAAAAATACATATTAAATTTATTCATCATCTTCATCCGATTACTTTCCTTCCTTCTCTCCTCTTCGTTCGTCAATTATTGACTCATCTTTCTCGTTTTCATCCAATTCCATTTCCTTAGCATTTGCTTCTCCAATTCCCAGTATCTCCTCCGTCTCCAATTCTTCCATCCTTCCCTTCCTTCTCCTAATCCCATTCCCTTCCTTCTCTTCCTCGTCCTCCTCCTCCTCGTCCTCCTCGTCCTTCTCCTCATCCCAATTCACCCTCTTGTTTGCCCTCTTCTTCATCCCGTCTTCTTACCAGTTACCACTAGTCATCCTCTTCTCCTCAATCTATTCCTCCTATTCCTCCTCTTCGTCCTCGTCGTCGTTGTCCTCCTCCTTATCCAATTCACCCTCTTGTTTGCCCTCTTCTTCATCCCGTCTTCTTACCACTAGTCATCCTCTTCTCCTCATCCCATTCCTCCTCATCGTCCTATCAATCCAGCCCATTTATTGCCAACTTTAATGGAACGACGTTGGCCACGCGCAGTCATGGACTCGCCCGGCGGGCTCCCCAAGGCCAGGTCTCCCCCTTGCCCGCCTTCGCCACGGCCGCCCGCATCATGACTCATCCGCCGATCGGTCGTCTGCTTGCTTGTTGCGCGGGAATCTTCCTAACGTTGGCGGGAACTCACGCGCAGACGATCGACGCCTAGTGACGTCAGCCACGCGTTTCACGCGTCCGGCTTACTATCGTTATTATTTCACGGATTTCTTCGTATAGTTGTTGTTTTCCTTATTTTCTGCCGCGCATGTGCAGAATGTCGTCTGCTCGAAATTTCGTCGTCGTCTGCTGCGGTGGATCATCGTCTGCTTTCGCGTCGTTTGTTCCCGCGTCCTGTACGCTCGCCGGTCGTCTGCTTTCGTGTCGCGTACACTCGCAGTGTCGTCGTCTGCGCCCGTCGTCGTAGTCGTCGTACATCGCCTGATTTTAAATCGTCTGCCACTAAACATCGTCGTCTGCTTTTATACATCGTCTGCCATTAAACATCGTCTGCTTTTACATCGTCTGCCATTAAACATCGTCTGCTTATACGCGCGCCCCGTCTTTCCGCTCCACATCTTCGGTCGCCTGCTATCGGCGGCGTCACAACGAACGGGTATCATCGTCACCCGCGCACAGAGAGAGGCCACGACCGGCTGAAGGATTGGCCGCGGGCGGAGCGAGACGGGCCGGCGGGTCGAGGGGGTCTTAGACGCTGGTCGGACGGACGGACGAGGACCGCCGCTATCTCATGTGTACAATATGACGTCCGTCAAGTCCTTAACGGTTTGGGCAATTGCGTTAACAGTTTGTTATCGACTCGATGACTCGTTGACAGGTAAGGCCAGCGATTATTTGTTAGCAGTGTGATTGCCTGTAGGTCTGCATTTCCTCATAGACCCATTTTTGAAACAGATGCTTTGTTTTGTTTTTTCTGCTCAGTCATGGCATTTATGTAAGAAATTACATCCATATTATGACAATGACAGCAATCGGTGAACAGACGACTGCTGCAGACATTGTGAGAATAATTGTTGTGGAAAAATAACTGGGGCGGGGTTGGACTATGATCCACTTATGGAATTGGGGTGTGAATAAGACACACTTTACTATGGGTTTCTAAGAAAGACTGGGGGTTGAAACCCCAACCTCCCCGGCAATTATCACCTTTGATACAGAGAGCCAAACCAAAATGGCCGTAAGGACCCGTAAAGGCTGGATTTGCAAATTTCCAGATAATAAGGCGTGCTCGGCAGTGCTTATATATATACTTACAGTCACACAAGGGCGTAAGTTTGCCTTCAAAGCGTTTCAGTTTTGTTGTACTCGTGACCAAGGTCTTGGTCTCGATTGCACTCGAGTTGGTTTTTACAAGGCCTGGTATTGATGTTGAGGTATGGTCTTGAAGTTTTGGGTCTTGGTTGCAATGGTCCTAGCCAAACCTATATGACTAAAATATCTTTTTTGCGCACTGGCGTTCGATTGGTCTTGCAGTCTGGCCGATAGCGGAGTTGCCGACCATCGGAACGTATAGGCCTATACTCTATAGGGAGTCTAGGGACTTGCCAGACCTAAATTACCAAAGCGCATAGACCTAAGTGAGTGTGACAGCTAACCGGATAGACCTACATTTTTGTTTTTTACGGTATCAAGTCTTTGATGCAAACTCTTTTATGCATGGTATTAAAAATATAGGATTACGAACCCGCTAAGCGTCGATACTTGCTCGCATATAGGCCTACTATAGGCGTATATAGTATACGTATACAATTTGCATCAAAGAGAAGAACCCATGCAGCATCGCCATCATTGCTGTATTAATTGAAACTTGTGATTTTTTATATCGGTAATATCATATCCATATGTTATATGTTATTAAATGCGAGTGATCAGTGAAATATTACAAAGCAGTATATAGGTCAGACCACAGACTAAACACACGCACCCACACACACACGAAAAATCAATCTATCTCTTTCACACACACGCACACACACACACGCACGCACACACGCATACACACATACACACATGCACACATACATACATACACACACACACATACACACACACACAAACACACACACAAACACACACACACACATACACACACACACAAACACATACACACACAAACACATACACACACAGACACACACACAAACACATACACACACAAACACACACACACAGACACACAAACACATACACACATGCACACACACAGACACACACTCATCCATTCGCATCTTTGCCCACCATGCACTCAGTCGTCATGATGACTCAGTTCAGTTGGTGCATGCGTCTTTGTGCTTTTATCATTCCTGTTGTCTTCCTCTGCGAAAGACTTGATCGGTGCCATTCGCAGCACTGCAGAGGACGCGAATCGATAGATGTGCCTCTGGCCCTCTGTGGTCAGGAGTTCGTAAAACGTCCGCGCGTTTTGTTTTTATATACGACCACTAAAATGAGCCTTTTGTTCTGTCTGCAGGATTCAATAGGGATATTATATACGCTACGCATGTAGGGTCTATATTTTGAAAGACTGTTTTTTTCGCTTAATCTCGGCCGGGAGCGCCTCTGAGTAGGTACCTTGAAGGGGCGCTATATGAATTACGATTGATTGATTGATTGACTGATTGATTGATTGATTGATTGATTGATTGATTGAGTGAGTGACTGATTGATTGATTGATTGACTGATTGATTGACTGATTGATTGATTGACTGATTGATTGATTGATTGATTGATTGATTGATTGATTGATTATGTGTCAGGACACTTAATTTTGCGCATTTCGTGTACTCCACATTTATTATGATTTTATTGCAGTCACTGAGATCTTTTGAATCCCGTTAATATGTTTAAGAAAATAGGGGAGTGCTATTGCAGTTATTATTCAATCAAACACTTCTCATTTATCCAAAACTTCAGGATGATATATAGAATGCAGTTTCTTACATTTAACTAATTATGTGCCTGTTTATGCACAGTATAATTTATGCTAAACCTAATCCTTACTGAGTTTGATTAATATACAACTGTGTGTGATTTTTATAGGATAGTCACAATACGCTTTGTATAAGAATAAGATTCATGGGCGGAGTTTATCAGGGGCTGGGGACTAACGCCCCCCAAGAAGCCTCATAGTCATGTTTTTACCGTGTAAATGGTCTATTTTTTTCGGGCTTAGCTCCCCCAGGACTTCCAACTGATGACTAAAAAAGGTCAACTTTTTCGGCCGGGAAATACATAGCAAGTTACGTTTCTCATGAGATTTTAACTTGACGACTAAAAAAAGGTCATCAACTTTTTTCCGGTCGAAAAAAAATTTCGGCGCCGCGCCTTCTGAACCAAGTTTTTAGCCCCCCAAAACGGAAACCAAACTCCGCCCATGATAAGACTCCATATATAGAGATGAAGTTTCGTTTATCTTTGTCCAAAAGAGAGAAGCAATGCATGAGCCGAGGACGATGTATATTGTTGTTGTTGTTATTTTTTTTGCCCCGTGGCATTTAGGATCCCTCAGGGACTCAAATATTAATTAAGAACAGAATAAAAACATCTGGAACGGCATCTAATCGTCGTAGAGATCCAGCGCTGGAAAGGCACCGCGAAATGAAACCGCATTGAATCGCTGGATCATAATAATAATAATAATTATTACTATTGTTGTTGGTTTTTTTTGTTATTATTATTGTTATTGCTATTATTATTAATATTATTGTTGTTATTATTGTTGTTGTTGTTGTTGCTGCTGCTGTTTCTGCTGTTCCTGTTGCTGCTGTTGCTGTTGTTGTTTTCGTTGTTTTTCGTTGTCATCATTGTTGTCTTCGTCGTCCTCCGCCATTGCTGTTTTTTGTTGTTGCTGCTGTTGTTGTTATTGTTTCTTTAAACTTCTTAGTGTTGTTGAACTTGTCGTTCTTGAACTTGTTGTCGACGTCGTTGTCATCATGATTATGATTGTGTGACTATAGAATAGTATGGACGATGATGACGATGGTGACTATATACAACGACGACGACAACGACGACGAAGATACTCTTATAAGCCGTACTCATAAATCAGTCCTCAACAAGACGTTTCTTCAATCGACAATCCACTGCGCCTATAATCGTCGTTTAGACCGCATCCAGAGACTATAGCCTAACATGGAGCCTAACGGTCTCAGACCAACGTTTTTTTTAGCTGCGACCGTATAGCAGCTCCGCGCTTCATTTCACGTGACTTGGCATAAATTTATAATAACCGCTGACTAAAGACTGTCCGTCCCCCCTCCAGCCCTCCCTTTTGCCGTCTGTTTGTCGTTTTCCGTCCCCTGGTCTGCAGCCTGGATAAATCCGCCTTCTGGATGGTTCCCATGGGAGGCCTCGGAATCTTTCCCGGAGATGAAGTGGTCCCGAGGGGAGGCCCGATGAATAGCCGCTAAATAATTTGTCCCCTTCGTATATATATACGGCTTCGGCCACGACGCTGCCGCCCTCCATAAATCGGGAACTACGTGCCGAGCGGGAATCCTGGAAACGGGAAGAACGGGGGGAGAGGAGAGGGTTGTCGTGGAAAGGAAAGACGGGGAAGGAGAATGGCAGTGGAGAGGGAACGGAGGGAGAGGAAAAGGAACAATCTGGCGGATATTGAGGGTTGAAAGAGCGTTGCCATTGGCGCCTGAAAGGGTAAAGGGTTATGGGATGATAATGGCTATCCTCAAGGCGAGGTTGGTGGTTGGGAATGACTGCAAAACGCATTGAGAGTCAGAATGTTTAGGGGTTTATGAACTATAGCAGACGAAGGACCAATGACTGGCGAGAAATAGATGCATGGAGACGCGTCTTTAGTTGGGTATGCAACTATGCCACCTTGTCACCTTGTGCCGTCAGTTCGAGGAACTCTAGCGACCGTCATGACCAGCCTTCTCCACTCCGTTCTGTTCTGTGTCACATCCCTCAATTGTCCAAGATTCATCCCTGTCCTCCTGTGTACATCCTCCATCCATCTGAGCCTCGGCCGTCCTCTTCTCCCTGTACCCTCTCCACATGCCAGCATCATCGCCTTCTCCAGTCCATCCGTGCGCATCATGCAACTATGCATGTGTCTGAAAGAAGTAGGCATTGAGAGAGACCTCAAAGCAGGACATTTGTTTAATGGAATTAGGATGGAACAGTGGGGAAAGACAGGATAATGGATGGTATACATTTATGGGAAAAGGATTGGATACTTATATCATAGTGGGTATCACAGGATTCAATAGCATTAACATTATCGAATGGTTTGATTATGTCGAATAATGGGTGGTATAGACATATACATACGTCATGGACTCATGGTATATATTCTATGGGGAATGGGTGCACCATGTGTCATGATATATAGGATGCTGCAGTGTTTATAGGCCTACCATGATAAAATGGTTAGGTATAGTATTATGCATGGAAAAATGTGTCAAACAATCGGACATAATATAATATTCTGGACCAGAGGGATTAATCTTCATATATATACATACACACATTTTATATATATATATATATATGGTCACCAGAGAAATGTTCGAGGAAAATGATTTGTCAAGGAGATTGGTATGCGAACTGCGTTGAGGGACCGATATGGCGGCAACAGTGAAAATGTATACGCCTTTGAGATTGACGCAAATGTGTCTTAAATAGGAAATATATCTGTAAATCAGTGGGACCATCCATTCCATCCATTCCCCATACACTATTCACTGTGCATATGTGTTGTGTATATGTGTAACCTCAGTGAAAGACTTGTATGGGCCATGCAGCGGGACAGAGAAGCATATGGATATACAGATTGAGGAGGCGAATGAAACAATGGATATGCACATTATGCAGCCTCGATGTCCAGAGAGAAATATATTATGAAATACAGAGAGACCTACATGTATGTGTAGTAGAGGGAATTGTTATGGATGAGAGACACTCGATAGTAGCGGCGGATGGAGGTATTTAGGTCATTGGTGACTATAGGAGTACGGCTTCAGCTACTTGCATTGTAGCAGGGCTTTTTAACGTGCAGTTGTACACAAAATGTGCAGTTCTAAACGGATATGTGCAGCTGTAGAAGCACTTCTGTGTAGTTAAAACTAGGCCTAGTTGAAAAAGACCATTTTCCTCCGATTGGGAGTAATTTACCACGGAGGATGGGAAAGGAAAGAAAGGATTGTGCCGTTCTAAAAATTCATTAAAACAGCCCTGCATTGTAGATGGTATATAGTGTACGCTGACTGTAGCATCGGCGGTGATGATGTTTGTTGTTGCCGTCGATGGCCCGCTTGACCACGGACCACGGACCGTTAGGCCCTACCACTTGATGACGTTCGGCAGTTATTTAATTTTAATTAATGAAGTAAGAAGACGACGATGTAAGCGGTTTCTTATTTAAATCTATAGTTATCTATAGTTAATATATATAGTTAATCTATAGCACCAAACAATTCTCGTTGAAGTCCGAAGTCTTTACTAACCGACCTGTTAACTTTTAACTCTTAACTCTTAACTGACTCTTGACCGACTCTTGACTAACTGACCTCCTTGAGGAGAACGTCCGCCTCTATTTATAGCATTCGTCAGTCGGTCAGTGGGCCTGTGCAAAGTGCGCTTGCAGACTACCTGTGGGTGCCTTCGTGGTCTGGTAGGCTATTTGTGCGTAGGCGTGCATGCCAGCCTAGGTGGTAATAGAGTGCATGTCTTCTATTGCTTATCAGGCGCCACAGAAGTCCTCCCCTACATATGAATAAAGAAGCGAATGTATAAGAAGAACAATGTAAATGCAGCCTTGATCAATATCCATAGAGAAATATATTTCTGGGGATGCGTTCATTTCATTCTCTTAGATCCACCCACCACTCTTCCCCCCCCCCCCGAAATCTCGCCGCGCACCCACTGTTTACTGTCTCTACTTTCCACTTGAAATTGAAGTCGTTCTTCCTATGGCTGATTAAATGATTGACTGACTTATTCAGATTTAGATTTTCACAGATCGAGGTGGTGTATAGGCACATGCACTTCTATTTCGATATCATCGTTGCAGAATTTCAGGTAAACTAGAACCCAAAATTCACTGGAGTTGGCGTCAAATGCTCAAAATTGTAACGGTTTTTGGGACTCCGCTCCAGACCCCGATGGGGGAGCTTGCGACGCTCCCCCAGGACTTTTTTTAACGTGCAGTTGTACACAAAATGTGTAGTTCTAAATGGATTTGTGCAGCTGTAGAAGGCTAGAAGCACTTCTTTACAGTTAAAACTAGCAAAAATGGTCATTATCCTCCGATTGGAAGTAATTTACCATGGAGGATGGGAAGGAAAAGAAAGAGTTGTGCAGTTCTAAAAATTCGTTAAAAGCAGCCCTGCGCTCCCCCCCATACCCCTTAATCGTCAGGGGCTTCTTGCCGTCGGCAATCGCGGCTTCCGCGTTTCGCGCTCGCTATTATTACTCATACTTAGAATTTCCATTAGGTCCCCCAACTTTTAAGACGTGGTTGCGCCTATGCTGCCTTCTCTGTCCGGTCTCTTTGCGTGCTGGTAACTGGACTCTGATTTCTACTGGACATCTGTTCACAGCCGCTCTGACAGGTCTCAGCGCTTACTAATGTGTTGCTTAGCTGGAAGTATACGAAACATGTATAAGATTTACAAATTTGGGATTGTGCACGTAGGCCCTTGAGCCGGAGTATAGTCAGAGACAAATGTATAATATCGCAATATTTATCTGACATCTCAAAAAACGGCAAAGGCGCTGGAACATGGTGGATGCCTTTCTTTAACACGTACGAGACAGATGTATCTCGCATGCAGACTCATTTATTATCTCGCACTTCATATGACAGCCTGCTTATCTCTTCCATCCGTCCTTCCGTCCATCCGTCCGTCTACAGAATGCAACGGACGTATTGATATACGACCCACCATAAAGGACGTATACAGCCGAGTTTGTAAAGATGGCGGTCGAGTTGTCTTAGGCGCTCGCTCATATGCACCTGTAAATGCTCCGTAGCAATGCTTCGAAGCAAACGACTCGGTCCCGTCTGATCTTCCGTATCTGTTGATGGGAGCGTTGATGTTCGACGGAGTCGCTGAAGTGACGCTCAGAACGCTGTCAGCACTGTTTATCTCCATTGCTTGAGCTGTTCCGTATGGTATGATGCAGCAAAAGCGTTTGTTCAGAGCCCTTCAGACACTGCTCTAAGCGTTGCTCATACGGCCATCTTATAACTTGTTCATGTTTGGCGTAAACACGTCCATGGCGCCATTGTGATGGTTTTGCGGGGTTTTTTTTATATCACGCAAGACGTAGGCCTATAGGCATAAGAGGACATTAGTGATCGATCGTTATCGTAAACCTGACATTGATATCTGGACATTTGACAACCCTTCTGACGCGAAGCTGCGCTCGTGAATTAGCTGGTGCCCGTGCATGTAGGCCTACATGTAGTTATGGATTGGCGTTTTATAAATTTGAAGTTGAGGAAACGGGTGGGGTTTCTACCAGGCCTTTTGAGTAGACCTGGTTGCATGCTTTCGCAATACATGCTGATTAATTGCTTAAATAATTGAGGAAAAACCCTTAGGCCTATAAGCGACCATTTGTCTGATTACCAGGAGTTACCAATGTCCACTGGCACTCGCGGGAGCTCCCGCAGACACGTAGAGCCAATCCCCGGCCTTCCATTGACTGTTGGTAGTGTGCCTACTACATGTAAAAGGAGGCGTGGGCAGGGCTTAAAGTGTGCCTGGACGGTCATGGACGGCGTCCATGCACTTATTTTAAAATCTGAATGCCGTCCAGCCACTTATTGGCCAGCAATGACTGGAAAGGTAAGGGGCGTCCAGGCACTTTTTTTGGAAAGGTAAGGGGCGTCCAGGCACTTAATTTTTCACACTTTAAGCACTTGGCGTGGGTAAAGCATATCAGCATCTGGAAGTGAAAATATTAATTTGTTTGTGTAGTTTAAATTTACTTCTCAATTACTGAGAGTGCTCACGGAAAATCTGGTGTCCTGTGCAGCAGAGTTTTAGAAATTTCATTCCAGTTCGAGGCTACGATTACGTATAGGTCCTACGCCTATTCGACGGTTCACGCAGTTTTGAATTGCCAGTTATTTAAATTTTATTTTGAAAGTCATTATCGTAATCCTACTTTCGACATGTTTCGTTGGTTGGAAAAGGATTTATCACACAGTATGCTAGATCTAGGCCCACATAATTATGACTTGTTTGGCGCTAATTTTGTAATTTTATTCAACTTGTGACTTAATTTTAAGGCCTTTGTTTTATTACCAATTATTACTTCGATGTAGGCCTATTGTAATGATGTTGTATGTCCCCATTGCGAGTTTTCAAGTGCAGTATGAAAGAAAATACTTCCTTACGTACTTTATTCTGGAACATATTCCTAGTTTCGTTGCAGCGTCTTCCATACCGTGCGTCGACTCCCATTGGTCGGATTCAGCCGACGCAATAACTGATAGGTCCCTGACGCATCGGGCGCGGATATGCTCAAAATTAATCGCGCGTGCTTAGCTATTCAGACTTGGAGCTGCGACACGGAGTTCCGGTGACACGAAACGGAGTATCCCCCTGAAAGCTATCCGGGGGGATGAATTAATCTATCCCCCCGGATGGAATTAACCGGTCTATACTATCCGGGAGGATAAACCATTCTATCCCCATTTTTGAAAAATGGGCATAATAAAACATTTTATGCTGTAATCAAAATTTAAAGTGACTCTAATTGTTTTAAGTGTCCTAAGCAATGTTCAGATAAAGGCAACTCGAATTTATTTAGTGAATCTGAGTGTTCTTAAGCGTTTTAAATGTTTTAAGTGCTCTAAAAACGGCAAAACAAATTATCTAGTAGGAATAAACATACCTGTTAGTGTCGTTGTTCAAAACAAAGCAGACGAAAATTAATTTGTCCCAAAAAATACACGCGGAAGCGGTTTTTCGACTTTTTTTAATTTGGGGATACAATTAATACGGGGGATACTCTATTTCGTGACACCGGCGCTGTATAAATCCCGCGTCTCAATGGCTAACGTATCCATCAAAAGTGAACGTGCACGACCATTGTGTTTGTATGTGTTGACGTGTGCCTGGATGCGTGCGTCCTTTCGGTGTGCGCCTGCGTATGTTTGCATTTCTCGACAAGAGAGGATCTATCAATTTTGTCATATATCGAGGGAAACTAAGCCGGACGTGACTTATTCCTTTAAACAAAGCCATAAATCAACGTCAGTAAAAGTCAAATAGGACGAACTAAACTCCAATCGCACATAAAACATGCACTTATACGGACAGACAGACATACACAGAGAGAGAAATGGAGAAACACATTATATACATCGATTAAATGCATTTTTTGCTTTGCAGTTTGTAGTTATACAGAGACGTGAACCTGAAAACATACATCCAGCGAGTCATCCATATAGATAGAAGAATATACATTCTATCATACATGCACATATATAGGCCCAAATAGATGCTTGGCTACACGTCTTGTATTTGCATCGACGCATATATATAGGGCTACAAACATACATTCAGACAGACAGTAAAAATCTATGTGCCCTACATACAGAAAAATTTACACAGATTTAAACCTAGACAGCCAGATAGGCATAGCCTACATATAATTTATACACACGTACAAGCATACACATACACACTTGTGTGCATGCATGTGCTTATATGCAAACGCATACATTAACACAGATGTATGTATAGGCTATACTTCCATGGATACTATAGTCTACACTCTACACACATGCACACCTGCATGCAGAAAGCGAGACAGACATGTATACATAGGCCTACATACTATAGGCATGCACACACAGATGCATATATACACAAACATAGACCCTACATATACACGCATACATAACATTTTCTATACATACACACTGCACAAAAGTGTGCATACATACATATTCAAATGCATGCATGGAAGCCCCCCCACACAGAATACACACATGTAAGCACATACACGCAAATGCAGACACGTCCACGGAGAATGTTAATCATGCAGCATCAAAGGCACTTTGTGGTTGGAAGAGTTGTCTATTTCGGGCTCAGTGTCTGATAGCTCATCCACTTACACACACATATTATAATCACACACACACGCACACACAGGCACATATATATATATATATATATATATATCGTTGGATTTCTCGTGTATATATAAGCTAAATCTATATATGTGTGTAGGCCCTACATCGCCCTTATTTAGGCTATAAAGTTGTGTTACGTTTTTGAATCGTCAAAAAACGGTGGGTAGCCTCTCTAAAAGTAGTATAACTTTTGTTCTGTTTGAGATATTTTGATGAAATCTGACCATGATGTGTAAATATGAATTGTCTTTAAGACTGTAAAATTTCATTTCGAAATTCTTACTTTTGGCCAAGATATTGGCAAAAAACATAGGGGGTCTTTTTTTGGCGCATCCTGTATACATGAAAATCGTCTTTATTCCGCTCGCGAATGAGATCGTTTTCCGGCGCACGTTCCGTCCTTCAATTGTCGGCTGACCTTCGGGTCAAATCTTGAAAGCAGTCTCAACTTCCGACGCCTTCCCTCTTCGCTTCCGGTTTCTCTGAATTTCCGATTCGATTGAGCGGTCGACGACGACTGATTGATTTTCTGCTTGATTGACTGATTGAATCACTGATTGAATTACTGATTGAATTAATGATTGAATTATTGAATGAATTAGCCTACTGAATGGATTAATGATTGAATCACTGATTGAATTAATGATTGAATTACTGATTGAATTAATGATTGAATTACTGATTGAACTAATGATTGAATTACTGATTGAATTAATGATTGAATTAATGATTGAATTACTCACTGACTGACTGACTGACCGACCGACCGACCGACCGACCGACCGACCGACCGACCGACTGACCGACTTTATTGCCGACTGATTTGACTGATTTACTGAGTGAATGACTTACTGGCTGGTTTACTTACTGACTGACTGACTGACTGACTGTCTAACTGACTGACTGACTGACTGACTGACCGACCGACCGACCGACCGACCGACCGACCGACTGACCGACTTTATTGCCGACTGATTTGACTGATTTACTGAGTGAATGACTTACTGGCTGGCTTACTTACTGACTGACTGACTGACTAACTTACTGACCGACTTGCACACTTTCTTACTTTCTTACTTGCTTACTTACTGATTGACTGGCTGGTCAAAACATGGAATGATTGAGAAAGCTATGGACAGTCAAGCTGCAGTGAGGTATACATGTAGGAAGAGACATCGGTGAGCAATGGTGCAGACGACAATGAGATGATTAATATTCGCATGAATCACCGCGGGACTAGAATATCATTCAAGAAGCGGTTGTTCAATAAAGCAAATGATGGATCGCAAATACACGCATATATGTACATGTATATATGTATGTTACATGATTATAGTTATATATATAATTATGTTATATAATAATTATGTTATATATTATATATTATATATGTTATGTAGTTATAAATTATTTTCTATATATATATAGTTATAAATCTATGTATATATGTACATGATATATATATGATATATATATATATATATATATATATATATATATATATATATATGGTTCTGATTTGTATTCGTGGCGCTTGGATGTTCTCATGCATAGAGAGATGTAATAGTCTCTACGGTCATTTGCGTCGACAAATATTTGATTGATTGATTGATTGATTGATTGAACTGCCATAAAACACCCAATATATTTCTGGTGTTAGCCAGACGAACGTTTTCTCTTACCTAAATACCCTACTTACATACAGGAGCGGATACGGAATTTTTTTTCAGGGAGGGGCTAAATTTTTGGTCTAGAGTAAAAAAATTATTTAGTCTTGCCGAAAAATCTGGTGACCTTTTTTAGCCTTTCTCCCAAAAATTTATAAAAGCCGTGACATTTCCGGTTATTTAAAAGCTGGTGACCTTTTTTAGCCTTTCTCCCAAAAATTTATAAAAACCGTGACATTTCCGGTTATTTAAAAGCTGATGACCTTTTTTAGCCTTTCTCCCAAAAATTTATAAAAACCGTGACATTTCCGGTTATTTAAAAGCTGGTGACCTTTTTTGGCCTTTCTTCCAAAAATTAATAAAAACCGTGACATTTCAGGTTATTTAAAAGATGGTGACCTTTTTTGGCCTTTCTTCCAAAAATTAATAAAAACCGTGACATTTCCGGTTATTTAAAAGCTGGTGACCTTTTTTAGCCTTTCTCCCAAAAATTAATCAAAACCGTGACATTTCCGGTTATTTAAAAGCTGGTGACCTTTTTTAGCCTTTCTCCCAAAAATTTATAAAAACCGTGACATTTCCAGTTATTTAAAAGCTGGTGACCTTTTTTAGCCTTTCTCCCAAAAATTTATAAAAACCGTGACATTTCCGGTTATTTAAAAGCTGGTGACCTTTTTGACCTTTCTCCAAAAATTAATAAAAACCGTGACATTTCCGGTTATTTAAAAGCTGGTGACCTTTTTTGGCCTTTCTTCCAAAAATTAATAAAAACCGTGACATTTCCGGTTATTTAAAAGCTGGTGACCTTTTTTGGCCTTTCTTCCAAAAATTAATAAAAACCGTGACATTTCCGGTTATTTAAAAGCTGGTGACCTTTTTTGGCCTTTCTTCCAAAAATTAATAAAAAACCGTGACATTTCCGGTTATTTAAAAGCTGGTGACTTTTTTTGGCCTTTCTTCCAAAAATTAATAAAAACCGTGACATTTCCGGTTATTTAAATGCTGGTGACCTTTTTTGGCCTTTCTTCCAAAAATTAATAAAAACCGTGACATTTCCGGTTATTTAAAAGCTGGTGACCTTTTTTGGCCTTTCTTCCAAAAATTAATAAAAACCGTGACATTTCCGGTTATTTAAAAGCTGGTGACCTTTTTTGGCCTTTCTTCCAAAAATTAATAAAAACCGTGACATTTCCGGTTATTTAAAAGCTGGTGACCTTTTTTGGCCTTTCTTCCAAAAATTAATAAAAACCGTGACATTTCCGGTTATTTAAAAGCTGGTGACCTTTTTTGGCCTTTCTTCCAAAAATTAATAAAAACCGTGACATTTCCGGTTATTTAAAAGCTGGTGACCTTTTTTGGCCTTTCTTCCAAAAATTAATAAAAACCGTGACATTTCCGGTTATTTAAAAGATGGTGACCTTTTTTGGCCTTTCTTCCAAAAATTAATAAAAACCGTGACATTTCCGGTTATTTAAAAGATGGTGACCTTTTTTGGCCTTTCTTCCAAAAATTAATAAAAACCGTGACATTTCCGGTTATTTAAAAGATGGTGACCTTTTTTGGCCTTTCTTCCATAAATTAATAAAAACCGTGACATTTCCGGTTATTTAAAAGCTGGTGACCTTTTTTGGCCTTTCTTCCAAAAATTAATAAAAACCGTGACATTTCCGGTTATTTAAAAGCTGGTGACCTTTTTTGGCCTTTCTTCCAAAAATTAATAAAAACCGTGACATTTCAGGTTATTTAAAAGCTGGTGACCTTTTTTGGCCTTTCTTCCAAAAATTAATAAAAACCGTGACATTTCAGGTTATTTAAAAGCTGGTGACCTTTTTTGGCCTTTCTTCCAAAAATTAATAAAAACCGTGACATTTCAGGTTATTTAAAAGCTGGTGACCTTTTTTGGCCTTTCTTCCATAAATTAATAAAAACCGTGACATTTCCGGTTATTTAAAAGCTGGTGACCTTTTTTGGCCTTTCTTCCAAAAATTAATAAAAACCGTGACATTTCAGGTTATTTAAAAGCTGGTGACCTTTTTTGGCCTTTCTTCCATAAATTAATAAAAACCGTGACATTTCCGGTTATTTAAAAGCTGGTGACCTTTTTTGGCCTTTCTTCCAAAAATTAATAAAAAACCGTGACATTTCCGGTTATTTAAAAGCTGGTGACCTTTTTTGGCCTTTCTTCCAAAAATTAATAAAAACCGTGACATTTCCGGTTATTTAAAAGCTGGTGACCTTTTTTGGCCTTTCTTCCAAAAATTAATAAAAACCGTGACATTTCAGGTTATTTAAAAGCTGGTGACCTTTTTTGGCCTTTCTTCCAAAAATTAATAAAAACCGTGACATTTCCGGTTATTTAAAAGCTGGTGACCTTTTTTGGCCTTTCTTCCATAAATTAATAAAAACCGTGACATTTCCGGTTATTTAAAAGCTGGTGACCTTTTTTGGCCTTTCTTCCAAAAATTAATAAAAACCGTGACATTTCCGGTTATTTAAAAGCTGGTGACCTTTTTTGGCCTTTCTTCCAAAAATTAATAAAAACCGTGACATTTCAGGTTATTTAAAAGCTGGTGACCTTTTTTGGCCTTTCTTCCATAAATTAATAAAAACCGTGACATTTCCGGTTATTTAAAAGCTGGTGACCTTTTTTGGCCTTTCTTCCAAAAATTAATAAAAACCGTGACATTTCAGGTTATTTAAAAGCTGGTGACCTTTTTTGGCCTTTCTTCCAAAAATTAATAAAAACCGTGACATTTCCGGTTATTTAAAAGCTGGTGACCTTTTTTGGCCTTTCTTCCATAAATTAATAAAAACCGTGACATTTCCGGTTATTTAAAAGCTGGTGACCTTTTTGGCCTTTCTTCCAAAAATTAATAAAAAACCGTGACATTTCCGGTTATTTAAAAGCTGGTGACCTTTTTTGGCCATTATACAATTGCATCAATTGAAACCTTGAAAGCCTCAATTGCTGATATTATTTGCGGAGGGCACGTTCTGTGTTCTGTGCAAATCTCTGCCTGGGGGGGGGGGGGGGGGCGAGGGCATGGCCCTGGACCCGCCCCTGCTTATACATACCATGCATAATGCTTAATGTAAGCTAGGTAACGAACATATCGACTACACCATGCACCGCGCCCAACATTCCTATTCCTATACCATTTCTGTGTGATCGTGTCGCGGTTTGGCAATTTTAATTGATTAAACATCTGGAATGTGCTTTCATAGGAGGCACGTCTGCGTCCAGGGTCTCTTACTGAAACCTTTTTTATTCAACATAAAACTACTCTTTTTGCCATGCTATATAGTCGTGAGCACCTAAGAATGGTCTTCTTGAAGAAGCGCTATAGAAATTATTTCTTGAATTAATACATGAAATCCGCTGCTTCGATTTAAACACCTTTTAAAAGCTTTCACATCTTGCTATAAATACTTGCTAATGGTGATTAGTTTTCGTATGAGCTAAGAGTGATGGTTAGATAAATCGAAATTTGACGAGGTTTTTTGACAACCTCGAAAAAAAATTGTTTGGAGTAATACAACAAAATTTAAGCGGTTCTATATGCAATTTTAAAACACAGAGCACTAATCTCTTGCGCCGGCAATTGACTGTGAATGATCATAGAAGTAGCCTGTTACTGACGACACTGGGTTGAATTGTAGCCTAATGCACAGGTGTGAAGAACCAGAATAACGCGGGTTCGATTACCCCTAGCCCACAAGGTTAACTCAGCCTTCTACTGCCAATTCGAGTCAAAGGCTAGGCGTATACATAACACTTGCACTCCACCGTGTGTCTAGAGGTCACACTACTATGTTCCTTTATCGCTTAAAAACTGCTTTATTTAACCGCTGTTGAACTGGGAGCGATTCTGAGTAGATTTCCTTGAAGGTGTGCTATATAAAAAGTCAATAATAATAATTATAATAATAATTATAATGGCAGTATAGTAGCTTATCGATTGACGTTACAGCTGTTTTAAAAATAAATGATAATTGTTATGTTTCTGAGAATAACACGTTTTAAAGGTGTCTAACTGGAAACGTGGATTGTATGTTTTTAATGCTATATATTACGACATCATGTGGCCGCCATTTTGCTCCGGATGGGAGCCTAACATGCTGCCATGCATCTGTCTAGAATAGTCTCGTTGGAGATGCGCTTGTTACCTATATATGGTTAATTCATCAGTGTGTTTTACAGCCACCTGAAGAACCATTTGTATCACCGGGGTCGGACTGGGAGTGACTCTGAGTGGACTTCTTGAAGGGGCGCTATAGAAATTCTTGAAATGAATGAATGAATATAATAGACTCTTCTTTAACTTGTCGTAATGGTGCTCCTGCTCTTTCTAAGTAATCGTGAGCGGCTTATCAATTTGAATTGAACCAACGAATATTATTATTTATGCGGTATAAACTGTAATTATAATTATAATTGATCACAGGTCTATGCGCGGATAATATTATGTGTGTAGATTGAGGTCGACGTCAAGTTCGTCAACGCAAATGGAGTCCACATGATGTCGTAATATACAGCATTATAAACATACAACCCATGGTGCACGGTTCCAGTTAGACACCTTTAAAATGCGTTATTCTCAGAAACATAATAGGCCTAATTATTTTCACTCACTATGCATTCACCTTTAAAACACCTTTAAAACGCGCTATTCTCAGAAACATAATAATTATATTCACTCGCAATGCATTCACCCTTACAACATCTTTAAAACGCGCTATTCTCAGAAACATAATTATTATATTCATTCACCATGCATTGTAGAGTTCGTTGGCTAAGCTGGTAATTATTAGCATGCAGTTATCTGAAGCGCTAAGTTCGACTTCGACGAGACTGACATCCACATGCAGGATGCAAATAGGGCTATTATAGTATAGGTTACTGCATAAAATCAAAGCTGGGTATATATACTGGGTGATGCCAGTCCTAATTCTGGATGGAGTATATATAGGAGGGCAATCAACATAAAAAGATTCAAGAATCTTGCTCTTAAGTGCTTTAATATGCCGAGCAAATTTCTGTCCAGGGTAACGGCCTCTGTTGTCATAGACCCTGGTCAAATCGGATCCATCCATATAAGTCGCCTTTATACACGATGCAGTGTCCGCTCAATACGTTTAACCCAGTGGTTCCCAAACTTTTTTGACTTGAGGGCCACTTTTTCTAATTTGGAGGACACGAGGGCCACTTTTTCTTAGTTGGAGGACATTAGTGGGCCACAAGGTAAAATCGTTTTAACTAAAAACATATAAAATTGTTATAATTGATTCAAAATATAATGTTTCATGTTATTTATCGACGTTTACATAAAGTAATTTGTAATAGAAAATAATAGCCTAATGTGTTCTATCATATCTAAATTGTTAATTTTTTCATATATTTTTTATAAGTTTTTGAGCGATGAGGGCCATTTTCTGAGGTCTGGCGGGCCATTTTCTGAGGCCTGGCGGGCCACTTTTGGCCCGCGGGCCACGGGTTGGGAACCGCTGGTTTAACCTGACCCCAACCGACACGTCGGTCCCCGTCACTACAGTTATGCCAGACTGTATATAGTTTGCCCTGTATATACAGTCTTGCCGAGATCTCTGCATTTGTGCAACGGTGCCTTTGTTGATACGTCTGCGCGTTATTCCCATTCTGTGGCGCTACTCGTCTGGCCGTCTGAGTTCCGTTCCCTCTTGGCGTCTATAGATACAGTCCGTTTCTTGGGTGTGTTCCGTTGGTTGCTATGGAAACGAATGTTTGTCGGTTGCTATAGAGACGAATGTTTGCTGTACGTCATCTTCATGAATCACAGAGGTCGGTCGACGAATAAATTCTCATCAGCATCAAAGTTAAGGAGAGAAAAGAGAGCATATTATTATAGCAGACAGACAGATGGACAGACTGACGGGAGGAAAGACAAGCAAGCAGACATGCAGGCAGACAGTCAGAAAGACGGAATGACTTATTGACATTCTTATCTGCGTTCATAGAATGAAGAAATGGAAGAACATCTAGCAGTGTGCATTTATGCACTTGTAACTAACAGATCAAATATATATACATCATGTACGTATAGGCTCATAATTATTATACTCTAACCTTTTTGCTGGTTTAACGATATTTATCGTTTCCCTCTGTGTTTGTGTTCACACATAAAATGAGTATCAAGTGAACAGAAAATGACACCAATTCATTAAATGTTTTACAACTTTCATTTCGGGGGTGTTTTCATGGTTTTATTTCATGTTTTTTTACATCATGTGCTAGTAAATGCATTCGTTTTAATTTTACATTTTCCAGTTCGGGGAGGGGGGTTTCAAACACACAAAACGCCACCTAGCTACGGCCTTGCCAGTAACCAATAGGGGTGATTTGTTACCATGGGTTAAGTTGAAGTATAGGGTTATCTTAAATTGCTTCACCGACGTTTCAATATAGGCGCAAGTTATACCTGCAACGCAGACTTGTACATAAATACACATGGCCTACATGTATACAGAAATAGATTGAAAGCATGCATGCATACATACATAAACATGGACGCATGGAAACCTGCAAACATATAAGCTTACATACGTTCATGATTATTGATCTGTCTCCTGTTATCTTTCAATACAATTCTTGAAATAATAGGAATAGCAAACAGACCAAAGCGCGAGGCGAATGAGAATCTATAGATTAAACACACACACACACACACGCACACACACACGCACGCACGCACGCACACACACACACATACGCACATACATGTACACGTGCTCACACACACTATATTTAGATACATATTCTCTATGGATACATATTACTATGTATATAATATGTATATGGTATTTATATTATATATTATTATATATTTTTCTATGTATAGTTTATGCCTGCATATTACATATGTACATGTATGAATAGGGCGGGCATCGCTGGCTGCGTGCGTTCGCGCATGTCTGCGCGCATGCGTGCAGTCGTGTGCGTGTCGCCTATGACGCATGCTGCGGATGCCGCTTGGGATGAAACGGTTGATGTGGTGATGATGACGATGATGGGCTGACTGCGGCAGCAACAGAGGAAGAGAAGTAGGAGGAGGAGGAGGAAGAGAGGGGAGTAGGAGGAGGAGGTGAAGGAGTAGGGGAGGAGGAGGAAGAGAAGGAGGAGGAGAAGGGGAAGAGAAGAGGATAGGGATGAGGAGAGGGAAGGAGGAGGAAGAGAAGAAGGAGGAGAAGGAGTAGGGGAGGAGGATGAGGAGAAGGAGGAGAAGGAGAGGAGAAGAAAAGAAAATAGGGATGAGGAGAGGGAAGGGGGAGGAGGAGAAGGAGGAGTAGGAGAGAGGAGGAGAAGGAAATTGGGAGGAGGAGAGGAGAGGAAGAGGAGAAGGAGATTGGGAGTAGGAGAGGGGAGGCGAAGGAGAGGAGAGGAGGAGGAAGAGAAGGAGGAGAAGGAGGAGGAGGAGGAGGAGAGGGGGAGGAGGAGGATGGATGCGTCAGAGCTATTTCCGGTCTAGTCATGGACGTGCGACATCCATAGAAGATGGTCGGTGGCGTTTGGTAAGAGCAGAAGGTGTAAAAAGAATGGGATTATGCATGGTATAGGAGGAGGAGGATACAAGGAAGAAGGATGGGGAGGAAGAAGGGAAAGAGAAGGAATGGTGGGAAGAGGAGGATGTTGGAGAAGAATGGGGACGGGAGAAAGAGGAGGAAGAGAATGAGGATTAGTGGACGAAGAGGAAGAAGAAGAATGGGGAGGCAGAAGCAGAAGTGAAGGAACAAGAGGAGGATGTGGTGGAGAAGAATGGAGAGGAGGAGGAAGAGAATTAAGAGCAAGGGAGAGGAAGGTCCTTGGCACGACGTTAAACTGCATCCATCCTCTGCCCCAGGGAACCAACAACGTTCCTGTGCCGGTCCTAAGCCCGGACAAAAGGAGGAAGGTTTGCCAGATGGGTGGCGATACGTTGGCAGTAAAAGAACAAGACGATTGAAATCCGCAAAAACCACGACACAAGTGACATAGCGACACAGATGCTTCAAGGTGTAATGATGTGGGGCAGACATGCACAGGCCGGTCAGGACAGACCGGTGAAGAGAGTCGGAGGAGAGAGCGTGGGACACATACGGGCATTGACCCAGGTTGTCCTTCATGCCTCTCTCCCAATATTCTCTTCATTCAGGCGAGGTGGTCTATAGCTGCTCCAAGATGTTAATGGTGTGGAGCAGACCTGCTGACCGGACTGGTTGAAGCTGGGCAATATGACACGAGACAGACTCAGACAGAGAGTGGCGTCGGACTCCTACGGGCGCTAAGCCTAAGGATGTTGATGATGATGATGAGAGGAAGAGAAACGGGGGAAGTAGAAGGAAAGAGAAGGATCATGAGTACGAAGAGGTGGCGGAGGAGGACGGGGTATAGGTGAAGCAGAAGAAGAATGGGTTAGAGGAAGAGGAAGGGAATGGGATCAGGGGCAAGGAAGAAGAGTTGGGAGGAAGAAATTAAGAGAGTAAGCATGAAAACGAAAAACGAGGATGAGGAGGAGAAGAAGGATGAGGAGTATGGGAGGAAGAATAGGATAAACAGAGAAGGTGGAAGATAATTGAGTAGGTCGAGAAGTTGAATTGGAGGATGTGAATAGGAAGAAGAGGGAATGAGAGGGAAGGTGATGAGAAGGATGAATGAGAGGAGAAGACGACAATTGGATGGAAGTATGGAAAGAGGATGATGATGGAGTAAGAGGGGCGGAGAAGGACGAAGATGGAAAGTGTGGGAAATGAGCACAAAATGGGTTATATAGGGGGAAGGGGAAGATAATATGGACGATGATACGAATGAGGAAGATGAAAGTGAGCGAGAGGAAGAGAGGGAGGGGAAGTAAAGAGAAGATAAGTAAGTAGGATGAAGAAAGTTAATCAAAGGAAATTAAGTAACGATGAAGGAAGGAAATAGGAAATGATTTTTAAGGAGTACAAGAAAATGAGACTGAAGGAAGGCACGGAGGAAGGAAGAAGACAGATGGGAAATTTGGAGGAAAGCATTAACTAAGAGAAGAAAATGTGATTAAACATGAATAGACATTGAAAAGTACATGTGTACATTCGGCCTTTTTATGAAATGTGTGCTTGTATGCATCTGCGTGCGTATGAGAAGGAAGAGCAGAAGGAGGAAGAGGAGGATGAGGAGGAATAGAAGGAGGAGGAATAGAAGGAGGAGGAATAGAAGGAGGGAGGAGGAAGAAGAGGAGAAGTATGTGGGACGAGGAGGAAGAGGACGAGGAGGAAGATGAGGAGGAGTAGAAGGAAGAGGGAGGAGGAAGAGGAGGATCATGAGAGGCGAGGAGGAAGAGGAGGAGGAGTAGAAGGAGGAGGGAGGAAGAGGAGGTTTATGAGGGACGAGGAAGAGGAGGAGGAGGAAGATGAGGAGGAATAGAAGGAGGAGGGAGGAGGAGGAGAAGAGGAATAGAAGGAGGAGGGAGGAGGAGGAGAAGAGGAATAGAAGGAGGAGGGAGGAGGAGGAGAAGAGGAATAGAAGGAGGAGGGAGGATGAGAATGGATGGATGTACCGTCGTCGTTGTGGGCTTTACAACGAGATTAACGAAAGCCGATGTGGTCGAAACACGTGACCAGCCCCAGCAGACGACACAGTTTGCATATGGATTTGTGGGTGGGGGATGGTGGGATTGATTGGACCACGTGGCCTGTGTTGGATGGGTCATGATGTGTGGGTGAACTGTGGCGGGTGGGTGAGTAAACGATGGATGTATTTCGATGTGCAGCCGCATGTGCAGAAACAAGTGTCACGTGACCACTAGTTTTTGTAGTTGCAGAAACAAATGTCACGTGACCACTGGTTTTTGTAGTTGCAGAAACAAGTGTCATGTGACCACTAGTTTTTGTAGTTTGTGATATAGGTCGTGATGTTTGAGGTGGGTCGTAGGGTCGCGGTGGTGTAGTGGTGGGTTCTTTGCCTTGAAACCGGTGGGTTCCAGGTTTGAGTCCACATCAAGCCGCTGCGTCGGGACCGTGAACAAGTCCTTCACTTGTAATTTTTCTCGTGCGCTTCGGCGTGAAACTTCGATGCACATCGGATGCAGTGTCCGCGCTTTAGTCGGGAGCGAGCGCCTCTGATTAGAGAGATTGAAGGGACGCTGGAGCAAATGCGAAACTTAAAAGATGGTGCGAATAAATATTTCCATGCAGATAATTCCCATGGTCAGTTGTTGTCAAATCCATTGTTGCATTTAGGTTTGGTCCAAGTGGCGCCACCTGTCGAATGGACGAACGAGTCGACCTTTGTGGGGTTGGCGGGTAGGGGGGGGTAGCGGGTAATCGTAATCGTAAACTCGAAATTTCTAAAGCACCACTCGAAAGCCAAGCGAAGGGCACCAGCTTATTCACGAGCGCTGCGTTGAGTTAGAAGGGTTGTCCGTGAGAGTAGTTCGTGGTGGTCCGGGTCGAGTTAACCATGGGATCAGAGGGGCGGAACAGCTGCTAAGGTGGGTGTCGTCTGGGCCGGGAATTAAGGATCAGATGAGACAGGGTAAGAGTTCGTGAAAAGGAGTGCCTTAAGTTTTGAATGAAAAGCCCGAGGTGTTATGGACAGAGGAGCCTGAGGAAGGTGGTGGTGTGTGATTAGTAATGATGATGGAGGGACTCAAAAAGGATCGGAATTCGGGTTTAGCTGGCAGCATATATTCTGCGCGTGGACTGAGTTTAACAACTGTAATTCCAATGTTTAACTACATCTTGTGGGTATATATATATATATACAAGGGACGTTGACGTCGCCCTCCCCATTTCCCAACCCTGGGACTGGCACCACCTGGCAACTATAGGCTATAGGCGAGCAAATTCCACGATGCCATAATTAAGCTATATTACTGTCCAGCAGAAATGCTGGTATTGCCTACAGCTGGTCGTTCTGTTTGGACGGTTATAGGGATAGAGTTCCCTTGGTGCAAAGCGGCGGAAATGACGTCGACATGATTTATTTATAGCACTTACTTTCAACGTATGAGTTCTCGTTCTGCTCTCGTGTCTGGTGTCCGTTAGCTTCGCGAGTTTTTTGTCCCATAGGTGTGTTTTATATGCGCGCTCAGGGCACGCACCGAGTCGACTCCGAGTATGTCCAGGCCGACCAAGGAACACGAGCGAACGTTTAGTTCGGAGATTACTAAATGGGTTCATAATGTACTCGCGTTGGCCATATGTCCTAATGTAAGTTTTGGTGATCCCAAGAGATTCGAAAAGCGGTGCAGAAATGCAGACCATGGACATTGTGCGGCTGTATGATTTGCTATTTCAGTTGCAAGAGAAATGTTACTACATCCCAATTATATGCAACAGCAGCTTGATGCATGTATGCATGTAGGCATTAATTCCTGTGACGCTAGCGGTGTATTATAGGTCTATATTTATAAATCAGATGAAGTTTGGCGTGAAAGGCTGCCACATATCGATGTGGGTTCGCATTCTCAATCTCTCATCGATAGCCTATTAACAGGGATCGTGTAGGATCACATATATGCGAAACCACGACTTACAGTTTATATACATGTATATAAACATATACGTACATATATAATGGTGTTTACTTATACACTATCACATAATTATATTGTCCGTTGGTATATATGGAGGAGTGGATTGGAGGAGAAATGGAATGGAGGAGTGGAACGGAGAAGGAGCGGAATGGAGGAGGAGGGGAATGGAGGAGGAGTGGAATAAAGAAGTGGAATGGAGGAGTGGATTGGAGGAGGAGTTGAATGGAGTAGTGGGATTTCGTCGGATGAAGTTGATGGAAGATGATGACATTGATCGGACTGAGCCGTGATTAGGATACTCGAGCGGAGGATGAAGGGGAGGATGAGAAGGAAGAATAGGAGGATGAGGAAGGTGGGGAGGAGATTGAAGAGGGTGACGAGAAGGAGGATGAAGAAGTCGACGAGTAGAGGAGAATGAAGAAGAAGATGAAGAGGAGAAGAAGGATGAAGATTAGAGAGGGAGGATGTAGTGCTGAAGATGGGAAATAGGATGAAGAAGACTGTTATTAGGAGGGGGAGGATGAAAACGAGGTGGAGATTGAGGAGAAGGAGGAGGAGGAGGAAGAGGATGATTACGAATATGCAGAGGATAAGATGAAGAGGAGAAGATGGAGGATGAAGAGGAGAATGGTTAAGAAGAGGATGAGGTGGAGGAAGATGACGAAGAGGATACTGAAGAGACCAAGGAGTAGGAAGACGAGGAAGATTATGAAGAGGAGGTTGACGGGGCAGAGGTGGATGTATCGGAGGATGAGGAAAAAGAGAAGGATGAACAGAGGGAGAAGAAATAGAAAGAAAAAGAGGACAAAGATGATGCGTTTGACCTTGACTCCTCTGTTTAAATAAGATGAATGATGAAGGTGAATAGGAGGAGGGGAAAGAGAAGGACGGGCTTGCTATGCGGCGTCTCTTCAGCCCGATGCATACGAGGCTGACGGCGGCGTATGCAACTGGATCGTAGTCACGAGAGAGGAGGAGGTTGCAGGGAGTAGGAAAAGCAATTGGAGTTATTGAAGTGCATCAAGCTCAAGTATGATGGAATGAGAACGTGAGAGAGATTAAACTGTTAGAGATGGAAGTGGAACTATGATTGTGTATCACTAACTATGATTGTGTATCACTAACTAAGAATGCGTATCACTAACTATGATTGTGTATCACTAACTAATAACTATGATTGTGTATGCACTATTATAGACAAGTCCTAAAATGCTTTTATCGGTGACTTTGCTGACGCTTCGTGTTTGCACAAACATTGAATTTCCGTCAATTCTTTTGAACCTGCATATGGAAGGTAACGGCCCACTATTCCGAGGGTCCACTATTCCGAAGGTCCACTATTCCGAATATCCGCCATATTTTGTCCGTTATCCTTGGTGGTTAGGGTTACAGTGGGTTAGGGTGAGAGTTGGGGTAAGGTGGGTTAGGGATGGGTGGGTTAGGATTAAGTTTAGGGTTATGGTTAGGGTTATGGTTGGGGAGGGTTAGGGTTAGAGTTATGGTTATGGTTGGGGTGGGCTAGGGTTAGGTCTAGGGTTATGGTTAGGGTTGGGGTGAGCTAGGGTTAGGATTATAGTTGGGTTTAGGGTTAGGTTTAGGGTTAAGGTTCGGAATAGTGGACCTTCGGAATAGTGGACCCTCGGAATAGTGGACCCAAACCCATAAAAATATCTCTCCCGGGAATGAACCGAATGGATCTGAACTATGCGAATTGATTCCACAATCTCAACCGAGTGGTTCCGATCATTGCCGAATGGTTCCGATCGTAGCCGAGTGGTTCCGATCATAACCGAGTGGTTCCGATCATAGCCGAATGGTTCCGATCATAGCCGAATCGTTTCGATCATAGTCGAATGGTTCCGATCATAGCCGAGTGGTTCCACTCATAGGAGAGTGTGTTCGATAATAGGCGAGTGGTTCCGATCATAGCCGAGTGGTTCCGGTCATAGCCGAGTGGTTCCATTCATAGGAGAGTGTGTTCGATAATAGGCGAGTGGTTCCGATCATAGCCGATTGGTTCCGGTCATAGCCGAGTGTGTCCGATCTGAGCCATATGCTTTCGACTTCGGCCGAGTGTGTACCGTCTGAGTTGTTGGGAGATGCGAATTATCCAACCAGTTGCGTTCATATGCTCTCGGTCATCGCAGATAAATGCATACCTCTCTGTGTCTATATATGCATACCTCTCTGTGTCTCTGCATACCTCTCTTTGTCTCTGTGTACCTCTCTGTGTCTCTGCATACCTCTCTGTGTCTCTGCGTACCTCTCTGTGCCTCTGCATACCTCTCTGTGTCTCTGCCGTTGTCCCTTTATCTGTATCCCTCTGCGTGCGGCTATTGACTTTTCGACCGAATGACCAACTGCAAATTTAATGGTCAGTTTGGCCGGTCAGTTGGCCAGGCCGCGTTTGTTATCACCGCCTTGCGTTATATAGCTGCAGCATCATTTATGCGGAGAGGAAGAGAGGCGGTTACACGGACGGACATAGAGACACACACGTGAACTTGTTTGATCTGTGCGTAGCTTGAGAGTGACACAGATAACCAGATATACTTAGATGGGCAGACAGACATACATAGGTCCTACATCATGGACAGACAGACATACAGAGATGATGGTCCTGATGGACAGACAGATAGACAGAAATGTAGAGGAACGGTCTTGATTGTGAATTTCTTTGATCTGTGCGTAGTTTGAGATTGACGCAGACAACCAGAGAGGCAAACATGTCAATGGACAGACAGATAGACAGACAGACTACAGACAGACACACAAACAGACACACAAACGCAGACACAGGAAGACAGAGATAGATAGATAGACAGACAGACAGACAGATGGACAGAGAGATGGGCAGAGAGACAGACAGAGAGAGAGACAGATGGACAGAGAGACAGACAGAGAGACAGACAGACAGATGGACAGACAGAGAGACAGGCAGACAGACAGATGGACAGACAGACAGAGAGATGGACAGAGAGTCAGACAGAGAGACAGACAGAGAGATGGACAGAGAGACAGGCAGAGAGACAGACAGACAGATGGACAGAAAGACAGACAGACAGACAGGCAGACAGATGGACAGAGAGACAGACAAACAGACACCGAGACAGACACAGACAGACAGACAGACAGACAGACAGATGGTCAGAGAGACAGACAGGCAGACATAGATAGTGATGAACTGTCTTGATCTATGTATGCGTCTCTCTACTGCGGCCAATCTGCGTATAATCAGGGCATCGTAGTCGTCGTCGTTGATGCCAACAAAGTACGTTGACATTCTATGTTTCCCATCGGACGACATTCGTTGGACGGATGTGGTCCTCTGATAGTGGCGCCGGTCGAGATACACCGGCGCCATATTGACCGCCATCTTGGGTCACGGACGACGTCAGTGAAACGACAATAATGATGTGTCCTGTCGCTTCCTCTGTCCTTCCTTGTCTTCTCCTGTCTATGTTTCTGCCTTTTTCTGCTTTGCTCTGCTCTCAAATATGTCATCTTCCCCTATTCACCTGTCTTCTTCCTTCCCTCTCTCTCAGTCCTCTGTCTTCTTCGCCCCTTCTGTCTTTCTCTGTCTTCCTCTTCCCTTCTCTGTCTTCCTCTGTCTTCCTCTTGTCTTCTTATGTTTTCCTCTGTATTTTTCTGTCTTCCTCTGTCTTCTTCTCCCTTCCTATGTCCTTTGTCTTCTTCCCCTTTCTCTGTCTTTCGTCTTCTTCTTCCATCCTCTATCTATCCTCCTCTATGATCATGATAATGGTCACAGCAGTCTTCTTCTGCCTTCCAAAGTTTTCTTCCCCTGCCTTACCCTGTCTTCTCTTACCTTATTCTGTATTCTTCTGTCCCATACGTCTTCTCCGATCTTCACCTATCTCTGAAGTTCTGCTGCTATCCCCGATATGCCCTCATATAATTATGTCTTCCTCTTTCTTATTGCCTTCCTCTGTCTCTCTGTCTCTCGCTGTCTCTGTCTCTTTCTGTCTGTCTGTCTGTCTGTCTGTCTCTCTCTCTCTCTCGTTTTCTGTTTTCCTTTCCTGTCGTTCTACATTTTCTTCTACATTCGTCTGCTGTCCCTCTATGTTTTGTCTGTCTTGTCTGTCTGGTATGTCTTGTCTGTCTTGTCTGTTTGTCTGTTTTGTATGTCTTCTATGTCTTGTCTGTTTTGTCTGTCTTGCCTGTTTTGTCTGTCTTGTCGGTTTTGTCGGTTTTGTCTGTCTTCCTCTCGACTTCCTTTGTCTTCCTGTACTGTATCTCTTCGAAGTTCGATCGATATAATTATTTGCACTTTGATTGAACGAATGTTTATGTTGCTTCGCTGTCTTTTATTCCTGACGTGTTTTGTCATTTTCTGCCTTCTCTTCTCTCAAATCCTCTCCTATTGTCCTCTCCTCTCTCTCGTCTTCTCTGTCCTTTGATGTTGTGTACCCTTCTCTTCTTTTGTAGTATCATCTCCTTTATTTATCTGTTCTCTATAGTATCATCTCCTTACGTTTCCTCTTTTCTACGCTCTCCTCTGTTAACCTCTTCTCTTTCATCTTTGTTTACATTATCCCATCCTCAGTTATTCTCTTTGTTCTCTCCTGTCTTATACTTTCTACTATCCTCTCCTCTTATCCTCTTCTCCACTATCCACTCCTCTTTTAACTTTGTTTTTATTATTCTCTCCGTGTTATTACCCCCCCTTCTCTCTCTCTCTCTCTCTCTCTCTCTCTCTCTCTCTCTCTCTCTCTCTCTCTCTCTCTCTCTCTCTCTCTCTCTCTCTCTCTCTCTCTCTGTTATCCTCTATATATCATCCTCTCCTTTAGTATCCTCTTCTCTGTTATCCTCTATCATCCTCTCCTTTAGTATCCTCTTCTCTGTTATTCTCTATCATCCTCTCATTTAGTATCCTCTTCTCTGCTATCCTCTATCATCCTCTCATTTAGTATCCTCTTCTATGTTGTACTCTATCATCCTCTCCTTTAGTATCCTCTTCTATGCTATCCTCTATCATCCTTTCCTCTAGTATCCTCTTCTCTGTTACCATCTATATATCATCTTCTTAAGTATCCTCTTCTCTGTTATCCTCTATCATCCTCAGCTTTAGTATCCTCTTCTCTGCTATCCTATATCATCCTCTCCTTTAGTATCCTCTTCTCTGTTATCCTCTATCATCCTCTCCTTTAGTATCCTCTTCTATGTTGTACTCTATCATCCTCTCCTTTAGTATCCTCTTCTCTGCTATCCTCTATCATCCTTTCCTCTAGTATCCTCTTCTCTGTTACCATCTATATATCATCTTCTTTAGTATCCTCTTCTCTGTTATCCTCTATCATCCTCTGCTTTAGTATCCTCTTCTCTGCTATCCTATATCATCCTCTCCTTTAGTATCCTCTTCTCTGTTATCCTCTTTATATCATCCTCTCCTTTAGTATCCTCTTCTCTGTTATCCTCTTTATATCATCCTCTCCTTTAGTATCCTCTTCTATGTTGTACTCTATCATCCTCTCCTTTAGTATCCTCTTCTCTGCTATCCTCTATCATCCTTTCCTCTAGTATCCTCTTCTCTGTTACCATCTATATATCATCTTCTTTAGTATCCTCTTCTCTGTTATCCTCTATCATCCTCTGCTTTAGTATCCTCTTCTCTGCTATCCTATATCATCCTCTCCTTTAGTATCCTCTTCTCTGTTATCCTCTATATATCATCCTCTCCTTTAGTATCCTCTTCTTTGCTATCCTCTATCATCCTCTCCTGTCTTATCCTCTGCGTTCTCTCCTCGTTTATCCATTTATCTTATTTTCTCTCTTATCCACTCTTCACCTTTTGTCTAAAGGGAACAGCATCCATGGCTGCAGGCGGAGAGATCGACAAACAAACGTAGAGTGTTTACAAAAACGGACGGTGACAGACAGACGAAGCGACAGAGCCTGACATACGGACGGACAGGGACAGGTAGACATACATAAAGACAGAGAGACAAACAGACAGTTGGACTGTGAGCCAAAAAGGCGCACATGGGCTGCGCATGCGCGGATCGATTGCGTTTAATTAGTTGAGGACAGATGTCTTTCATGTATGGTTTGACCGGTTGACCGCTGCTGGTCAAGCTATAGTGGACGTGGTCAAGAGACAGGTCTCTCAGGCGGCGGAGAAAAACACAGACAGATAGACAGACAGACAGACAGACAGACAGACAGACACATACAAGCATATGCTGAAACGACACGGAGTGAGCAGAAATAGCAACGGCGTGGAGGATTGATGGACGGAAGAGGAATAATGGAGGACGAACATTCACAGACAAAGACAG
Organism: Lumbricus terrestris; assembly: GCA_949752735.1. NCBI lineage: Eukaryota > Metazoa > Annelida > Clitellata > Crassiclitellata > Lumbricidae > Lumbricus > Lumbricus terrestris. The sequence continues at coordinate 23,716,441 of OX457053.1, forward strand.
ACAGACAGACAGACATGCAGACAGACAGACAGGCAGACAGAAAGACGGACAGAGATACAGACATACGGGTGTCTTTGAATGTCTTTGTCAAGGCGCCCTTGTAGCAGCATGGCTGTGTTATGGCGCCCTAGAAATTGTCGTCATTACATTACATTACATTACATTACATTGCATTACGGACATTGTAGACAGACAGCCATTCAGACAGACATGCGGACAGACAGACAGACTGACAGGCACGCCGAGAGGCAATTAGACAGATGGAGAGAAACACGGACGGAGAGACGTAAAGAATGAAAAACAGACAGACAGACAGACAGACAGACAGACAGATGTAAACTGTTACAATCATGTTGACCAAGAATGACAGAAACTGAGAAAAACATTGCGCCGTGGCAGGAAAATGAAAACAAACGTGAAGAACAAAAAGTTGAATCTCGTGCATTATTATCGATGCAACTATAATATCGACCTGGAAGCTTAATACGAAGATCGGCGAGGACAGGGGAGACTACGAGAGGGAGAAGGGAGAAGGGGAGCAGAATATGAGTAGACAGGAGAGAAGATAGGAGTGGAATGGAGAAATGAGGATCAGAAGAGTAGAGAAGAGAATAAATGCGAACATGGGAAGAGAAGACAAATACGAAGGAGAAGGTAGGAGAAGAAAGAAAGAAAAAAGCTGAAGAAACAAGAAGAGCGAAGGATGAGAGGAGAAGAAAGGTCGGAAGAAGAGAATAGGGGAGAAGAAGAGAAGAGAGGAGAAGAAGAAAAGAGAAGAGAAGAGAGGAGGAGGAGAGAAGAGAAGAGAGGAGAAGAAGAAAAGAGAGGAGGAGGAGAGAGGAGAGGATGAGAAGAGACAGAGAGAAGTAGAGTATAAAGGAGGGTCAGAGAGAGTTGGGGAGCAATCAGATATAATGTGAAGAGGAGAAAAAAGAAAAAGATAGAAAGAGGAGTATATCCGAAAAGAGAGAATAGGAAATGGATGGGAAAATATGAGCAGAGGAAAGAAAGAGGAGCAGAAGAGGAAAATGCGAGAAAAAGACGACCATGCAGAAGAGAGGAGAGAGGAGAGAAGAAACCCAGAACAGAAAAGACGTGCCACCTCTGTCTCCACATAAGTGGAGAATTAGGGAAGAGGAGAGGACAGGCAGGGCAGTAGGAGAGAAGAGGTGTAAAGAAGAGACAATGGAAGGAAGAGGAAGAGGAACAGAGAGCAGGAAGAGAGGAGGTAACGGATGAATAGGAAAGGAGTGGAGCTGAAGAGAAGAGGGAGTAGAAGAGGAGGATAACAAAAGAGTAGACAAAGGAGAGGTTCAGACAAAAGGTAAAACAATAGACAGCTGGATCCCTCTATTCAACCGGTTCAGTCATGAGAACATGCATGGATGACTGCAGAGTTCAGCTACATATTGTGTCAACAAAGGCCGTTGAGGCCAGCAGATAATTAATTATTATCTTGAACACTGTTCTCACCGTTCATATAATTTTATGGCATAAAACAACCCTACTCGAGACACTGCTGTCCCGCCATTATATTCACGAGAGCCTTGCAAAGCACTGACGATCAGCACTAGAGGGGTAATACCTTTCGTAATCGTAATCATGAATTTATATAGCGCCACGTAAAGGGAAACTCCTCCTCAGAGGCGCTCCAGACCTGACAGCACCAATCCCCAATCAATGAGAATGGTTTTCAAACGCTTGCGGAAAAGAGGCAGAGAAAGAGCGAGATGTTCATTACGGAGGCTGCTATGGGTAACTTATTCGTGGAAGATGGAGCGACCATGAGAGCGAGGAAATGCTTTTGTGTTGTGGCGATGCGAGAGAGATTTATGGAGGTGACGTTGGCACGTCTTTTCTTTTCTTAGATCTATGCTTCTCCTCCTCTCTTAATTCTCTCGTCTTCTCCTCTGGTCGTGTTCTCTCGCGTTTCTTCTTTCTTCTCATCTTCTTCTTCCATTCTCTTTTATCTTCTTATCCTCTTATGACCTCTTCTCTCTCTCCTCCTCTCTGTTTTCTTCTCCTCTCTTTTCTCCTATCTATTTTTCTTCTTCTCTCTCTTCTCTTCTCTGTTTTCTTCTCTCTCTCTGTTTTCCTCTCTGTTTTCTCCTCCTCTCTCTTCTCCTCTCTGTTGTATTCTCCTCTCTCTTCTCCTCTCTGTTTTCGTCTTATCTCTCTTCTTTCTGTTTACTTCCCCTCTCTGTTTTCTTCTCTCTTCTCTTTGTTTTCTTCTCCTCTCTCTTCTCCTCTCTGATTTCTTATCCTCTCTGTTTTTTCTCCTCTTTGTTTTCTTTTCCTCTCTCTTCTCCTCTCTATTTTCTTCTGCTCTCTGTTTTCTTCTCCTCTCTCTTCTCTTTGTTTTCTTCTCCTCTCTCTTCTCCTCTCTGTTTTCTTATCCTATCTGTTTTTTCTCCTCTCTGTTTTCTTCTCCTCTCTCTTCTCCTCTCTGTTTTCTTCTCCTCTCTGAATTCTTCTCCTCTCTGTTTTTCTCCTCTCTGTTTTCTTCTCTCCCTTCTCCTCTCTGTTTTCTTCTCCTCTCTGAATTCTTCTCCTCTCTGTTTTTCTCCTCTTTGTTTTCTTCTCCTCCATCTTCTCCTCTCTGTTTTCTTCTCTCTTCTCCTCTCTGTTTTCTTCTCCTTTCTCTTCTCTCTCTTTTCAAGCATTTGCTCAGCAACGAAGACCTACAACTACCGCATTATTTATAGCTGCCTTCACGTTAGCTCACATATTATTTATGATTTCATATTTTTTGCTAATATTTATAATGAGCCATTGACGCCGTTCATCTTGTAGTTGACAGCATCATAAAAAAGGAAGGGGAGTGAGACAGTTACGGATACCGCCGCCCTGTTAGGGGATATAACCCTTGCCCTATGAGACAGCTATGGACACCGTCGCTCTGCTGGGGGACATGGCCCTTGCCCTATGCCCTTGATTATGGTGGTGTACAGATTATGAAGTTATTCGACGGTATAACTTACTCGTGGGAGAGTCAGAGAGACTAATTTAGTCAATTATAGTAACTATTCATTTTGTGTGTATGTTTATTTAGATTGCAGTGCATTGCCTGGCATTGTATTGTCACGTACGTTCATTTATTCACATTATATTGGACTACATGTATATAGCGCCTCCTGAAAAAACCTACACAAGAGCGCTCCCTGTCTAGTCATGGCTAAATAATTAAAAAAACTTTGAGTGATACATGAAACAGAGTTTTATTGGTCAGACGGTATACACGCAGCTCCGTTGTATTGTATCATTGTATTGTATCGTTGTATTGTATTGTATCGTATTGTATTGTATCGTTGTGTTGTATTGTATAGTTGTATTGTATTGTAAAGTGGTGTCTTGTAATGGATTGTCTTGTATTGTCGCATAATGTATTGTGTTTATTCACATTGCAATGCATTGCTTGGTATTGTGTTGTCATGTAAATTAATTCGTTCATCTTGTGAAGCGTCTTTTAAAAGAAACCTACTCAGAGGAAACTCCCAGGCCAGCCACTGTTAAAGAAAATGACTTGAGTGATTTATGAAACGGAGTTGCATTGGTCGGAGTAATATACGTTGCTCCGACGGGAGGTCATTCCAGATAGTTGTGCCACTGACCGAGAAAGCTCGGCGTTGGCTACATATATTTTCTAATATTGTATTCTGTTTAATCGCATTGTTTGTTTGTTTGTATGCTCAATTTATATAGCGCCCCTTTAAGCTCTCTACTCAGAGGCGCTCTCGACTACAGAGCGAACACTGCTTCGGAGTTTCACGCCGAAGCGCTGAGCAATTGAGAGTGAAGGACTTGCCCAAGGTCCCTATACGCGGCGACTTGAGGTGGATTCGATCCTGCAACCCTTCGGCTGCAAGGCGACGAACGTACCCACTACACCACCGCCCCTTTTGTAAGGGTACGTGTTCTGGCAATGAACCGCATTGTCTCATATTATTGCATTAAATTTATTCGCATTCTAATACGTTATTTCAACTTATTTGGCATTGTATTGCAATGTAGTGTCGCTTATTGCGTTGTATATAATTGCATTGTTATGCATTGCACTGACATCGTCGTATTGTATTTTATTGTGTTCTATGGCATTCTATTGTCGTCTAGTGTATTGTTGTTGCACAATGCTAAGAATGCTAAGCTGTCCGTTGGTGAGATGCTTGGTGTCTCCGATGCATCCATAAATTCTCTTCTATACGCCAGTACTATAGTCGGCCGCCGCAGTCTCTTCGGACACGTACGCTGGTGCCCTGGCGTGCGACGGCAACGGCGGTCGATACTGATATTGCGCCCTAATAAATCACCGGCTTCTTTCGAGCTGCTGACATATTAAGGCGTCGCTATAAACGTGGTTCGCAGTTTCCCTCAGCGTCCCCTTTTCGCCCCTAATTCTGACTTGGCTGGTCGCCCGGTCTCGCCCTCCGGCTACGGACTAAGGGCTTTGTCCTTGTGAGGCGTCTGCCCCGGACGTTGTTATGCATCGTCCCCGTACGGCCTCCACCCCGCCCCGCCTCCCCCAAAACGACGTGTCACCGACTCATTTGCAATTATAAGTTTACGACGGTGTACGGGCGACGCTGGTGTCGTACGGCGCGCAATATCCGGGAGGTACTTTGCGGCAATTAGACGGACCGGAGGCGGCGACGGCGTTCCAAGCCAGGTACGTTTGTTACGCGAAACGAGGGACCCCGTACGATTGGGGTAGAGGCAGAGAGAGACAGACAGATAGACAGACAGACAGAGAAAAACAGATAGAGAGGCAGAGACAGAAAGAGAGTGGCAGAGACAGAAATAAAGATAGAGAGGCAGAGGCAGAAATGGAGATAGAGAGGCAGAGACAGAAACAGAGATAGAGAGGCAGTGACAGAAATGGAGATAGAGAGGCAGATACAGAAACAGAGATAGAGAGGCAGAGGCAGAAATAGAGGTAGAGAGGCAGAGACAGAGATAAAGATAGAGAGGCAGAGACAGAAACAGAGATAGAGAGGCAGAGACAGAAATAGAGAGAGAGAGGCAGAGACAGAAACAGAGATAGAGAGGCAGAGACAGAAACAGAGATAGAGAGGCAGAGACAGAAATGGAGATAGAGAGGCAGAGACAGAAATGAAGATAGAGAGGCCGATACAGAAATGGAGATAGAGAGGCAGAGACAGAAACAGAGATAGGCAGGCAGATATAGAAACAGAGATAGAGAGGCAGAGGCAGAAATAGAGAGAGAGGCAGATACAGAAACAGAGATAGAGAGGCAGAGACAGAAACAGAGAGAGACAGACAGACAGACAGAGAAGGGAGAGAAAGGTGATAGAGGGAAAAGAGTGGAGAGAGAGATAGACAGACAGACAGACAGGCAGACAGACATACAGAGCGGAGAGATAGAGGTGATAGAGGGAAGAGAGAGATAGACAGACAGAGAGACGACTAGTGGTATTTGAATGGCAATACTACGATGTCGTCTGCGATTATACCGCCTGCTGCGGTTGTCACTCGACTGGAGACGTCACTCTGAGTGTGACGTCACTCTGAGTGTGACGTCACTCTGAGTGTGACGTATTCATCGTCGCATCGTCGACAATATTGAAACCCTGGTGATCCATCGTCTGTTAAACGAGACCAACCAACGTGAAGCGTCGTTAAAGGCGCTACACGAATTGTTGGGAAACGCTGTTGTCAGCGAAATTGTCATTGACGATGTCGGTGAACTGACACTGACGATGTCGGCGAAACACTGTTCAATCCAGTGAAACGTCATCGACGACGTCACTGTCACGTCATCGAAGATATCACGGAATGTCACGTCCTCGCTCCTTCTTTACACTGGACATAGAGAACAGAATAGTGTGTATAATAGGACAGAATATTCTTTGTAAATCGACAATTGCAAGCCGCATTTTGGCCTATATTGAGCTATAAAAATTGTACTTTTAAACGGCGATTCCCGACCAGTTTCGTCCAAGTCGACGCGATAAATTAGTGATCGAATATAATATAGATATACATTATATAAACATAGGCTATATATGTGCATATATATACATATATATGTATGCACATATATATACATATATATGTAAATACATATATATAATACATATATATAAACACTATCTAATATACATATATATCGAGCGCCTCTGAGTAGTTTTTTCTTGAAGAAGCGCTATATAAATGTCCGAATGAATGAATATATATATATATGTGCATTCTGACGCGCGACAAATTTTGCAATGCATCTCCGGCTCTGATCTTATGCGGGATGTGCTCCACTGGCTCCCCATCGAGCAGCGAATCTCGTACCGTATCATCGCATTAGTTTCGCGGTCACTGTTGGGTCTTGCTCCGGCATGTCATTGTATAATGCATTTACAATACGTGTACAATACATGTACATGTATGTATATGAATTTCATGTTCATAGAACAAACGTCTAATAATTATTGCCGTAAATAGATCGTTGTATAATGCATGTACAATATATGTACATGTATATGAATTTCATGTTCATTGAACAAACGTCTGATACATTGCCGTATTAAAATAGATCAGAGACACCGTTATCTAATTAATCACGATGATGTTCGTGGGCAAGGTGCATGCGCGATGAGCAGGTGATCCATCGGTGCGTATACATGTACCTGTCAATCATCCAGCCTTCTGTCTGTCTGTCTGTGTGCATGTCTGTCTGTCTGTCTGTCTGTATGCATCTCCGTCCGTCTGTCTGTTTGTCTGTCTGTCTATCCATCCGTCTGTATGTCTGTTTGTCTGTCTGTTTGTTTGTCTGTCTGTCTGTTTGCCTGTATGTCTGTGTCCGTCCGTCCGTCCGTCCGTCTGTCTGTCTGTTCTGTGTATGCATGTCTGTCTGTCTGTTTGTCTGTCTGTCTATCCATCCGTCTGTATGTCTGTTTGTCTGTCTGTTTGTTTGTCTGTCTGTCTGTTTGCCTGTATGTCTGTGTCCGTCCGCCCGTCTGTCTGTCTGTCTGTATGCATGTCTGTCAGTCTGTCTGTTTGTGTGCATGCATGTCTGTCTGTCTGTCCGTCTGTCTACCTGTCTGTCACCTGCATGATGTCGATCACTTCCTCGTCCGTTTGCGATCGATGATAATCTGTCTTAAGTCACGTCACTCCATGACGCCGATGACGTCTGGTGGATCTTCTTCATTCGACCACTAATGACACTAATGATGACGATGACACTAATGATGACGATGAAAATGATAATGACATTGCTAAAGGCCTCATCGATATACACAACGTACGCAAAAATCGTATTTTATACCCCTTGTTACAACTCGTACATTTTCGGACCCTTCCCCTATGCGTACGTAGACCTACAAATAAGCTTCCTAACCCCTGCAGAAGTTAATTAGCCAAAATCGTCTATGAAGCATTCATTTTGCCAGAGGCTAATATTTATTTTTCTAAGCATCATGTTTGCTAGCTAAAATTTGTTATTACTGTTTTGATTTACTGTTTATCTAGGCTTATGTCTGAATAGAATTTAATTATAATGTAATCAAATGAATTAATGTAATCAAATGAATTAATATAATCAAATGCTATCGGACGATTATAAACGATAACACAGAGTTATCAAAGGGTTAATCGTGGACGTCATAATTAGACATTTATGTTGCGCAAGCACATTTTTGGCAAGACCCCTCCGTACCATACTACGGTACTCGTCCATACTCGAATCCCTAAATCCGGTGACACTCCATGCAAGCGTAATGTTTAGACAGCCCCCAACAGCAACGATGACAATAAACAAAATAATAAAAACATCAGATATTATCGTTAAAACAATGATAATAGTAGTATAGCATCAGCGTAATAGAAACACCGCTGATACGAGGTATAAAACAACAACGACAGTAATGACGGCAAAATTGAGTGAGTTATAGCGATATTATTACGGGGGAAAAACAGCAGCAAGTACTGCAATGAAGGTATTCAGTATAATTATACAATGAAGTAGTAATTATGATAATAATTAATAAAGCACTTTAAAATAGAAATAAACCGAAATAACTGATTCAATGAGTGAAGTTTTTTTAAATTGGTGTAACAAGTACTGATAACAGTAAACTATTAGACGTAGACTAATGACAATTCGCCATTTTTAACTCGTAGAAGCCTTATGCGCCAGACTTATTTATATTTGTGCGAACTTACAAATTCAGGTGTCTTTCATGCTCGTGCATAAACATTAAAACAGTCGAACAATTTTTCTTGCCGAGGTTGAAGTCGATGGTAATGTCGTAATGTAACCATGCTTTTAGAATGGCTACACTACGTTGCCTGGTTGCATAGCAACCGGTTCGTAAAACATTCCCTGCATGGCCGAGGTGCATATTCCTTATAACTAGCCTGCGGCGACATCAAAGCAATTAAGACGCACATCAAAGCACTTTGCCGACAACTTTTATAGCGCTGATGGTTCCTTCAATCTATGCCGTAGAAGTCTAGAAGACGGGGCAGAATGTCATTGGCAACGTTGCGACTGCTGATGACTTCATTGCAACATCGCGCCACTGAATCTGTGAGCGGCGCTATATAAATGTTCAATTACAATTACAATTACAACATCAATAGCGTTTATTCCTCTGTGCTTTAATTAATTATGTTCATTAATGCTATTTTGTCAAAATCCTGTTTTGATGCAAAGATAAAACTGGGTTGTGCATGATTTTCGTAGTTTTTTCTTCGTTCTCTAAGTAGGCCTACTATAATTTTAGTTAACAAGTTTCAGGTTTTCCGAGACTACTAATTATGTAACTGAGAAGAGAGTCGTCTAAAAGGTGTCTAACCTGGTCCAACGCATTTGCTGAATATAAATAGAAGCTTACACATTCACGATTAGGCTTAGTGATAAAGCGATTGAACGCGATTATTATGCATGCATGTATGTATGTATGTATGTATGTATGTATGTATGCATATATGCATGTATGTATGTATGTATGTATGTATGTATGTATGTATGTATGTATGTATGTATGTATGTATGTATGTATGTATGTATGTATGTATGTATGCATGTATGCATATATGCATGTATGTATGTATGTATGTATGTATGTATGTATGTATGTATGTATGTATGTATGAATGTATGTATGTATGTATGTATGAATGTATGTATGTATGAATGTATGTATGTATGTATGTATGAATGTATGTATGTATGTATGTATGTATGTATGTATGTATGTATGTATGTATGAATGTATGTGTGTATGTATGTATGTATGTATGTATGTATGTATGTATGTATGTATGTATGTATGTATGTATGTATATATGTATGCATGAGCACTTGTTACTGAGTCCATTCAAGATATCCACTCTAAGGCTCCCCCGACTACAGCGCGGACATTGAATCCGAGTTTCACGCCGAAGTCTATGAGCAATAATTGCGAGTGTCAGAGGACTTGCTCAGGGTCCCTACGCGGTCGCATGAGATGGATTCTAAGTCGTAACCTTCCGGCTCAAAAGCACCGAACATACCCCTACACCACCGCACTCCACATTTCATACTATGTTGAAGTTGACCTTTGCTTCATGAATCATGATTAGTGATATAGCGATTGAATGCAGTTGTTTCAATTTAGCGACACTGTGACAGCAAAGATCATTATATAGCGCTGCCCTACTACTTTATCCAGGCTTGAGACTGGCAATGTGAGATTGCAGATAGTTGCGGAGTTAATGGAATCATACCTTTTAAAATCGGCCATGCTCAGCTTTTATACGCTACTTATTAGACAAAATCGAACTATTTGATAGGAATCATTATTGAACATATATATAGCTGAGCATTACTCGGATTAAAAGGTGTCTAACTGGAGTCGTAGATTTAATGAAAGAATTTGTGTATATACATGTATGCACTTGTTATAGCGCCACTTCAAGCGTTCCCGACTACAGCGCGGACACTGAATCGGAGTTTCGCGCCGAAACGCTGAGCAATTGCGTGTGCATGCTGTCCAAGTCCCTACGAGGCTGCTTGAGGTGGATTCGAATCTGCAACCCTCCGGTTGCAAGGCAACGAACATACCCACTGCACCACCGCGCCCCATATGCATGACAGTATTTAGAATTCAACAGAATTTCCTTCGTGTTAAAGTTGACCTTGTATCTTTTTGCATACTTTTAAGTGGGGGACCAATTGAACGCTCTTATGAAATTGAGCAGGTTTATAGCTGAGAATCTCTAAGCTTAAAAGGTGTCTAATTCCAGGTGTCGATTTAATGTAGCAGCATATAGGCCTAATAAGCTTATTTGGAATTCTGCGTGTTAAAGTTGACCCTGGGACTAATATCTTATCTTTTTGCATACTTTTAAGTGGGGGACCAATTGAACGCTCTTATGAAATTGAGCAGGTTTATAGCTGAGAATGGCTAAGCTTAAAAGGTGTCTAATTCCAGCTGTCGATTTAATGTAGCAGCATATAGGCCTATTTGGAATTATGCGATGCGTTTTGAATGTCTTTATGTTAAAGTTAACCTTGTGCTGTGAGCAGTTAACTATTTATGGCGATTGCTTGTATTGTATATTTATTGCACTGTATTGTATATGTGTATATGACCATTTATAAAGCGCTTCTCTCATCAAAAACCATCCAGAGGCTCTCCGACTACATGCGATCGACCCCGAGAGAAAGGGTTGGATTTTTGGGCGAGAGAAAGATGAGGGTGGCCTTCCAGAGAGAAAGACGGAGAGAACCGATGGAGAAAGTCCATTCCATAGAGAGGGACCTATATGCAAGCAAAGCATCTGGACTGAGCCATGGCGGTACTGACTCGGAGGACGAAGAGGTCAAGCCGATCAGAGGACCTAAGAGGAAGCAGTGAAGTGGCAGTGAGGGGACCAAGCACGAGGAGATCACGGAAACTATACTTAGAGCATGAACCCACTGACATGCTTGAGAACCAAAACCAAGAACTTTGAATTGTATATGCGGGCAGAGATAGGGAGCCAGTGAAGCTGTTCTGTCATGAATGTAGAAATGTGGGAGAATCGAGGATTACGAGTTATGCAGTCTAAAGCAGCATATATCATTGAGTATATATCAATCTAGCAACAACATTGAGTGCATGGCTATACAGCACAGATTGATGGGTGGAGTTCAACAACGGCTTGTGCCATGGCAACCAAGACCGTTGTCATCGACCGAAATTATTTTGGGCATATTATTGTATCGCATCACCCGCACAGTAGGCTACATAAGTTATAGGCCTACAGATTACATGATATATTCGTTTCGTACACATAGCGGTTGAACGAAACTAATGAATAGTATATAGCTGAGAATATTTAAGTTTTAAAAAGGTGTCTTATAACTCAAGTCGACGATTTAGCCAGAGTAGACTATGCCTACTGTAACAGATTACAATCATGAGGTAGTGATACCTTACACATTGGTTGAACGAAAGTTATGAATAGTAGCCTATATAGCTGTGAATATTTAAGTTTTAAAAAGGTGTATTATAACTCAAGTCGACGATTTTATACATTTAAGACAAGTCATTCATTTTAAAAATTCCTAGCCTTTAAAAAGCCTATACTCAGAGGCGCTCCCATCCAACCACGCAATACAAACTAGGTTTCAGCAACTTATAGCCAACATAAATTGTATTGGCATTATTTCTATGGCGTATACTCGCATTCCCAGTGTATGTATACATTCCAAGTTGATACGACAACCATCGAGAATGCGCGACGCTGTCTATAGTTGAGCTGCTATAGCGAGGGGATTCACAAGTTCCCCGTTAGAAGAAGAATGGAGGCCAGTGTCACGATATAACGTCTTCCCTCCTTCCCCTCCCCCAAAATAAAGTCTTTCCGTATAACAGAATCTCCTCTGGCTGAAACTGTGTATTGGAAGAAAATTTTCTGATATAAAAGTATAGGCTATATATATATGTTCTTGCAAAAATAATTTAGGAACGAATACAAGACATACATAATGTATGGGGCGCGGTGGTGTAGTGGGTATAATGTTCGTCGCCTTGCAGCATTCGAAGGGTTGGATACAAGTTGTTAACGACTTCATTTTCTCAGCCTCGGCATGCCATGGCGGTTGGCCAGTCCTCTCCCTCACCGTCTCCTCTTCCCTCTCTGTTGGACGCGGTGGTGTAGTGGGTATGTTCATTGCCTTGCAGCCGGAGGGTTGCAGGTTCGAATCCACATCAAGTATGGCCGCGTTGAGACCTTAAGTCCTTCACTCGCAATTGCTCAGCGCTTCGGCGTGAAACTCCGATGCAGTGTCCGCTTTGTAGTCGGGAGCGCCTCTGAGTAGCGAGCTTGAAGGGGCGCTATAACAAGTGCACATACAAAGAAACAAACAAACAATGCACGCGGTTATTTCCTTCATAATAGCCGAGTTGACCGCAGAGGGCGCAGTCGTCGCAGAAATCTCAACACAGATTTCTGCACTGCATGGCGGGACTACGAACCCACAGCCTTTCCATTAACATTCCACCACGCTAACCACATCGCTGGTTAATGCGACCATAATAGCAGCTGAATGTACGTGCGGACCATCGGAACCTCGAAAACGGAATGGCACACAGCGGAGTTAGTGATCCAGAACCGGTCGTATACAATACATCTAGTGAGGTTCGCCGATTCGCCGCGTGGCGTCGCCGACTGCATTGGACATCATCAACAGATAGAAACGGCGCTATAAAAATTCTACTCGACTGACGTATTATACGGAGCCGTGGCAGCAGGCGTGCGTGCACCGTCGACGACTCTTTTAAAGGTGCTTCATATAAACGAACAGATGGAGAAGAGCTGCTGCGGTGAAGACGCGCGAAACAAACACGGTATCGTGTGGCGCAGTAATTCCACGCTTGGGACTATATCGCCTAATCCGCGAAATACGCATGTTAAATAGTGCATATAATATATATATATATATATCTATACGTATATAGATACATAGATATATATACACATATATAATTATATATACATACATACATACTATATATATTTATTTATATTATATTATGCATCTGGGTGTGATCGTGTGTTTGTGTGCGCTTGCGTGCGTGCTTGCGTGAGTGTGTAGGCTATGTTTCTATGTAGGTCTCTGCGTCTGTGGACGCGTGTGTGCGTCTGTGTGAGTCTCTCCACGTGTATGCGTGTTTGTATGCATGAGCGTGTCTGTGCGTGTTTGTGTGTATGCGTGTTTGTCTGCATGAGCGTGTCTGTGTGTGTATGTGTGTGTGTGTACGTCCGTTAGTTTCCGTGCCTGTGTCCCTGTATGTGTGCGTGTGTTCCTCCATAATACGCCCCTGCGTTTCTGTGTGTGGGTTGCATATATATAGGAGGGAGTAATTTCCGATTTATATGGCGCAGTTAAATTTCAATATATTATGCTGCGGCTGGTGATGAGTGCAACGCCATCTGTTGACTGTTTTCGTTTTCCTGTTGCTTGGAAATTTCACGATCAGCGTCTGTCATCTTATATCAGTGATTTTCAAACGGGGTTCCGCGGAACCCAAGGGTTCCGCGGGCATCGGCTAGGGGTTCCGCGGCAGTTTTACATAAAATTTTATAACATCAACTGAAATCACAAAACCATTAACAGTCAGTCGAATTATTTCACAGTTTTAAGTCATTCTTACTTAAATAACTTTATTACGTGAATCCAATACTGTTTCTGTTGTTTTACAACATATAATGATGACCCCATGAATGAATCTGCGCGTTAGTCTTGCCATTTAAAAGTATCGTATATAGGCTATATCAAATGGGAATCTATAATTTCTAGATGCCCTGCGTCTTCAACTGTCATTAAGACACAATTTTTTATAATTGGTTTTTGAACTATTCAAATGGAAACTCTATTAACAATTTCTTCCCATTAGAATCTGTTGAGCACTGTTAGTATAGGCCGATGAATGGTTAGGTTCATTCTTCTTCTTTGGATCAGTTAACATTGAAGAGATAGTGGCTAATTTTTTCAGAGGTATCGGATTTACCAAGTTTTGAAATTGTAAAGCCTAAACCTGTCTCACGAATTTTTAACCAATAGGCTTATGCACTATTTGCTATTCGAACATCACACAAGATGTGTCAAACAAGAATCACATGGTCGATTATTGTGACAGATACAATATTTCAGACGAGACGAAGGATGTAACCATGCAGCGTTGGATTTTGGGACTTGCCTTCAAACGAAGCTGAAACACCCATGTAGGCTGGGGTCCCTCACGCACAAATTGCGAAATAACTTTGAAGAAGGATGCTTTATAACATAACATAAACTGGTCAAGCACTGATCTAGAATGCAACGAATTTTCATTTTCAATATTTTATTCGTTTGATAGACTGTTGGCGAAATAGGGCTTACAGCAGAAATGCAGCTGTTCTCTGATAGTGCTTTGTGCACTGGACTTATTCGTTGACTCCAAAGAATTCTACGGCATGCAATTTATTGTAATTTACTATTTTATATACTGCACCAGAAGTGCAAATAACGCACATTAAAAGTCTTGAACTGATTAAAACTGAATATGATTTGAAAAAATTATAATCGACGACTGTATGCATAAGCTTATCTTGAAGCAATGGACAGGTGAAATGCGAAGGGTTCCGCGAGCCAATGAGTACTTGAAAACGGTTCCGTCACTAGAAAAAGGTTGAAAACCACTGTCTTATATACATGTACGGTTTATTTCTAATAGTCGCAATAATATAATATATACATATATATATATATACATATATGGGGTGTTTGTGCGTATGTGTGTGTGATGGTGGTTTTTTTAAAATATGGATACTGTGACTGTAGGCTATTTAATTAAGTATCGTATTATAGGCTATATAATTACATGCATAATTATGTACAGTATGTACTGCTTGATTATTGTTGATGCTGTGATACGTGTGGTGTCAATAAAAAGTCTTTAATCTTGAATCTAAATCTATCTATTCTCTTGTGCACCTTTTCTAAACGAAATCTCATTCTTGTCGGAAGTCGGAACGTATTGTGTGTATGCATGTGCATGAATCTCCATGCTCGATATCAATCAATCAATGGATCGATCAATCAATCAATCAATCAATCAACGAATAGATCAATCAATCAAGAAATCGATCGATCGATCAATCAGGTCAAATAGTCGATAAATGGATCGATCTATCGATCAAATCAATCATCCAATCAATCATCCAATCAATCAATCAATCAATCAATCAATCAATCAATCAATCACTGGTTTATTATAGCCAACCGATGGCACTAGAACAAGCTATATCTATAGTTTCATTATATATATACACATGTATTCATATGTATTTATATGTGTATTTATATGTATTTTTATATGTATATTTATATGTATATTTATATGTATTTATATTTGTATTTATATGTGTATTTATATGTGTATTTATATGTGTATTTATATTTGTATTTATATGTATTTTTATATGTATTTATATGTATATTTATATGTATTTATATATACGGCCTACAATAATAATGCTGCGTATTTGAACAATTGATTGATTAATCGATTTATAGAAGAAAAATAATCAAATATTTTATATTTTTTCTCTGCGATTAATTTTTTTAATTATTCCATGATGTCTAGAGACTCATTTCCGTAAATTATTGGACAACAGTGTATAGTCAACAATGATATTGTTGTGGAACGTTTGAGCGGAAAGATAATTGATAATTTTCCATTTGCTTGAGTAAAACGCTGATCATGGAAAAGTCGAAGTCGATTACAAAATGAACGTATACTTCATTGCAGTGAATACATTTTAAACCGTTTCAATAGCAGTGCGCAACATGTTACAATATTACAAATTAAGACTCGAATTTAATCGATTATGATTATTTAAATCAGTTCCAGACATAATAATTGCGTGTGTGTGTGTGTGAGCGCGTGTTTGTATGTAAAATATGCATGTACACTTTTTATACAGGCTTACTTTTATATATACATATATATATATTCCCCGAATAATTATATAGGGGCCTACAATAGATATAATTATAGTGTATAATTGTGGATTTTGGTTGGTTCTTGGAAACTGAGATATTTTATGAGCCATCGGTTGTTTTGTGTGCCACTTATATAATCAACGACGTCAGACTTTTACCTGCAAAGTGTACTTTTGGTAATCTGGGAAACTTTCGACCACCCTGCAGGTCTTATTTGGATATACATATATATTTTTTCCGTAATTATGTGGATAAGACATATATATATATATTTATATATATATATATATATAGTGAGTGTGCGTGTATTTGTGTGTGTGTGCATGCGTGCGTGTGTGTGTGCATGCGTGCGTGTGTGCATGCATGTGTGTTTGTGCATGCATGTGTGTGGGTGTGTGCGTGCGTGTGTGTGCATGCGTGTGTGTGTGTGTGTGTGTGTGTGTGCGTGCGTGTGCGTGTGTGTGTGTGTTTGGTGTGATCTTGGATTATTTATGGACCACTTCTCGCTCGGGGTTATCCTCTTCACATCGTTACTTCTCCCGCCATCTACAGCGGCGGCGCTCTTTCTGCTGCTGCTGCAGTTATCATCCGGGTATCTCGAGTCATCGCGACTTCCGGTTTCTCATTTCCGGTCCGCGTGTATACGTGATGGTCGGCTTGACGTATATATGTGCCATCGACAACTTGACTTGGCTGGTGATGCGGCGGTTGCCATGGAGACGCTTTTACCGCCAGAGCGCGCGCTATATCGTAACCATGGCAACGGAGGCAGCTGCATCGTATATGCATCATTCGTTAATTCTCTTCTCTTGTCTCAGCAGCCGACGAGCGGACGATCAGTGAAATCACGCGATGGGGGAGTGGAAGGGAGGAGGAGGAGGAGGAAGAGAAGGAGGAGGAGAGGGGCAGAGGAGGAGGACTAAGAGGAGGAGGAGTGCGTTGTCCTTCTTGTCCTCCTCCTTCTTCTCTTCCTCTTCAGTAACCTCCTCCTTTTCCTTCTCGTCCTCCTCCTCTTCCTTTTCCTTCTCCTTGTCCTCCTCGTCCTCCTCTTTCTCCTCCTCCTCCTCCTCTTCCTTAACCTCCTCATTTTCCTCCTCAACCTCCTCATTTTCCTCCTCGTCCTCCTCTTCCTTCTCCTTTTCCTCCTCCTCCTTCTCTTTTTCTTCCTCCTTCTTTTCCTCCTCCTTCTTTTCCTATTCCTTCTATTTCTCCTTTTCCTCCTCGTCTTCCTCCCTTTCTGCTTTTTCATTCACCTCCTCCTTTTGTCTGTTCCTTCCCGTATTCTCTTCCCGTATCCTTGCGTTGCTAACAAACAAGGCTTAATCAAAGCTTCGAAACCTCAAGCCACATACAGACAAACAGACAGACAGACAGACAGACAGACAGACACACAGACAGACAGACAGACAGACATACTGTCAGACAGACAGACACACACAGACACAGAGACAGACAGACAGGCACTTAAACATACGCCCAAGCACACTATACACACATGTGCTTCTGATTGTGAATGGCCGGTGTGGCATGAAATTATGTCCGGCATGAAATATTGTCCGGCTCCGCCCACTTCCGTTGTCAAGACAGTATTTCATGCGGCCTATGTATGAGATATTGTCCGGCATGAAATCGTGTCCGACTCCGCCGTTACATGTATGCCATTGCTCACTAGCCTAAATAGCCTACAAAGCACCAATCATACAAGTGGACGTTTTCGACAAGATAAACCTTGCAGCGCACGTGTAGAGAAAGCCGTTGCTAAATAGGCTACCGAGGTTCCATTGTTTGAAGCCAATGAATTTGAAACCTGGGCTGCGTTGCTACCTCCTCTCCCCACGCCTCCCCTCTTGTTTCCCTATTGAATTCAGGCAGCGCCCGACCCTTCCACACCTCCCACCCAAACTTTGGCTGACAGGCCCAGTTTCTTTAAGACTGTTCTTCACCGATGGCAAACTGTTGGCCTTGCAACTGGCCATCAACAATACGTGGGCTCACTGTGTGCAACACTGAGGCCCATGGAATTGTTCGACAGTCGCTGAGATCGTGGCAAAGTCATGGAATGTCAGTTAGCCGATGCCCGCGTATATAGGACAAATTACACCAGTGGGCCACCATCGGGACGACGAGGCAGGCTGTCTGGGCTACGACTAGGCTAATCATTTAATTTGCCCTATTTGTCGTAATTATAGCTCCCAATTTTTATGGGACGTTGGAATTATTATTTTAAGTATTTTAGGTCTTTACCGGAAACGATATGTGGTTACTGTTAATAGCAAGTTCAAAATATAGATGTTGATGTCTATTATTAGATGGACAGGCTGCGCTGGAATTATTATTTTTGGTATTTTATGTCTTTCCCGGACAAGATTTCATGATGCTTTAGCTTGACAGTTGCTATCTGATGTCATCGGTCACATGAACCAATGACAACGCTTTCCGGACATAATTTCATGCCGGACAAGATTTCATGCCACACCGGCGTATATGTAGGCCTACTTACTTGTCGTTTGACGCGTTCATAAATCTACGGCCACACTATAATAATTATTATACTACACGTTGTTGCCCGGCTTTGCACAGTTTCTCTCTACTCTATTTTGTCGTTCCCACTTGATTTGCATATTTGATTTTGGCTGTATTTTCTGATACCCATCGGATACGTCCGTGTATTCAATTTCGCCCTATCCGGTGTGTACAGGGTGCGCCAAAAATGACCCTCCCCTTAGATTTTTTGCCAATATCTTGACCAAAAGTAAGAATTTCGAAATGAAATTTTACAGGCTCAAAGACAATTCATATTTACACATGATGGTCAGATTTCATCAAAATATTTTAAACATAACAAAAGTTATACCACTTTTAGTGAGGCCACCCACCGTTTTTTGACGATTCAAAAACGAAACTCAAAAAGTAACAAAAACACGATTTTATTAAGTCTCATCTCAAATAACTGTTGTCAAATGAACTTGGTGGTGCTTCACAACTTATATTCAATGTTTCCACCACCAGTGCCAAAACTTCTTTTGAGTATCTTTGCAAAGTTCTTGATGGACCTGTTGATTAATCTGACAGATTCCTTATTTACCAATTTGATTGTCATCTTGCTAAGTGACTTCTCAGTGACGCGCAGCTACGCTGGTACCCTGTTTCTGTTTTAGATAGTAATAATAATGATCATCTGGCAATATCAAGGCTATTTGATACCAATTATTTGAGATGAGAAAAAATCGTGATTTTGTTACTTTTTTGTTGCGTTTCCTTTTTAAATCGTCAAAAAACGGTGGGTAACCTCCCTAAAAGTGGTATAACTTTTGCTCTGTTTGAAATATTTTGATGGATTCTGACCATCATGTGCAGATATGTATTGTCGTTAAACCTGTAAAATTTCATTTTGATATTCTTACTTTTGGCCAAGATATTGGCCAGAATAATTAGATTGACTTTTTGTTACTTTTTTGTTGCGTCGCGTTTTTGAATCGTCAAAAAACGATGGGTGACCTCACTAAAAGTGATATAACTTTTGTTCTGTTTGAAATATTTTGATTAAACCTGGCCATCATATGTAAATATAAATTGTCTATAAGACTGTAAAATTTCATTTCGAAATTCTTACTTTTGGCCAAGATATTGGCAAAAAACCTAAGGGGTCTTTTTTCGCACCCTGTATATAGTTCCAGCTTGATTTCAAAATTCAAAACGTTCACCTTTTTCAGCGACCAAAAAACTTTGATCTTTACCCTGATAATTTTCCACTAAATTATTCTGGGGAGTTCTAACCCTTCACCACCGTTTGAATAGACGCCGCTCATTTTAGGGTTACGAATAATATTGTAAGGCCCGTGTGCGCTCGTGATTTTAATATGAAATGACACATGTGCACCATTGGAATGTGAACCGCGCTCTCTCTATAGTAGCACAGAGGCGCATTAGACACTGTGACTGTGAGGAGGAGTATGAGGGGGGGCTGAGTTTAATGGGGACGTAGGCCTACCTTATACTTGCAGGATGCACCTTAACCATATTAATTTTAAATATTATTACATTAGTGAAACTCACACCTCAGAAAAAACGTGGGCGAAGCCGGATAAAATCGCTAATAGAGACATATAAACAATTATACGCTGACGTCGTATAATTATGCGCATAAATATTATTATAGTATAATTATGCGCATAAATTATAGTATAATTATGCGCATAAATTATAGTATAAATTGCGCATAAATTATAGTATAATTATGCGCATAAAGTATAGTATAATTATGCGCATAAATTATAGTATAATTTATGCGCATAAATTATCGTATAATTATGCGCATAAATTATAGTGCTCCCATCGTTCACGTATAATATATATACATGTAGATTTGCATATTATATGCATGCAAAGGAATCCGACATGGGAGAGTCGTAAATCAGGAGGGTGCCGGGATCTCCTGGGAAGAAGTTCAGTTGACCTTTGGGAAACATAATAATATGGGAAAATCTTTGGAAGCACGAAGTCGTGAAGTCGTCGACGTCAACAGAGATGAAGACACATGCATGCTCATGAGACGATATACAACGGACGACGCGGATCTATCTGTGTGTATATATATCTGCATACGTATATGTATATATATATATATATTTGTATATATGTATATGTGTATATATCTGTTCATATATATATATATATTATGTATGTAAAATATATATACATGTGTGTGCACGCACACACAGACATACACACACAAGCACACACAAACACCCACATTAGGGTGTCCCACGATTGCACAGGAAAAATATTTTTCTTGAAACTTGAAATGCAGTCCCTCCAAAAAGTTTCCTTATGGTCCTATGATAGTACCTGCCAAATTTCTGGACATTTTGAAAATATTTAGAGGCCGCTCAAAGCTCACATATAATATGTGTAAGTTGTCACAAATTATACGTGCGACATATAGGCCTATGAGTTTGAAATTTTCGGAGGTCCACACTTTGATCCCACTAGCGTGCTTATGTATTGCTTAATAACCTTATATTGCTCTGAAATACTAAAATCTACAAATATGCAACCTTATTGTATTTGCGAATGAGGTTTTTCAAGCATAAGGACGACAGTTAAGCTCTCGAGCAAACGAATGATGTAAATGTCGTGCACTAGGATTGCAGGTCGCTACCTCCACATGGCAATCATCAGTGGAGTAGAAATGAATAAGGTTAACAGATTGTCAGTCTGATTTTTCTCTAGTTGGTGGAAGTAGCCTACAAACATGTTGGTGTGCTAAAGTTGACCTCTGGACCAGGACAGGAATCAACGGTTGCAGTTTGAACCTTTTGAAGTCGTGAAAGTGTGATGCATTAGGCCTAATTATTGGCAAATGCTTTGAGACAACGGCTTTCAATAACTGCATATTAAATAGAGTTTGCAATGCCTTGCACCCTTCTACATCAGCCATCAGTCGTAACATCTTGTTAACATCACAGAAATCTTTTAAGTCCAGTTGCCTGGTGCATTCTTTGTGTCCTTGGTAAAAATTTGTCCATCAATGGCCTGTAATTAAGCTCTGCAAGCCATTTAAAGATGAATGCTCCAATCTGGTTCACCATCAACCAAACCCTCGACCAATGCTACTGCAGTCTGCATCTAACAAATCATAAGAATTCATTACTGAACAGCTTTAGCGTGGCCATACTCGAAATATGACTATCAAGAATTTTCAAAACTCTTGGTATTCATGGTTGGATTGAACAATTCGGTAGCATTTCGCAAGCCTGTTGCCATCACAGAGCAAGTTGGATGGGTAAGGCAATATAGATCTAATTGCTTTATGATGGAAACGAATCACATATACAGTTGACGACCGTGAATTACAGGGCATCCAACCCAAACAAGTCTCAGATTTGTGATTGACATCTACAGTCAGGCGGTGTTCTCATGTAGAGTCACTGCTCTCTTTGAATTAATCCATAGCTTTATAATTCTGGCAATGCTGCTCTAGATGACAAGTCTGAAAATGATGCAACATCATTCTTGGTATACCAGCACCTAAGATATAAGAGATAGCAATTCTCTCTGTTCTTTCAGTGAGTTCTCATTAATGTGGAATAACGGGGTTATCTCTTCCTAAAAGTTTTTCCCAAACCATGCTGCGTTCAAATATAGTTTTCTCGATCTTTCGGTGAAAGAGTGGCGAGATAGCCAATCGTATAAGACCACGTGTGATTTTTCATAACGTTGGTCTGTGTAAATGACTGTGCTGAACAAACATGACGCAGCTTTGATACAGAATTTCAGCTCAACGATAACGAAGAACGTAGATCGGAGACAATTTCTCGTACAGGTTGTCGAAAAACACAGGCACATGTTTTCTAACCACAATTGTGACAATCTTGTTGACATGTGTAAATGTAGAACGTAGAACTGAAGAACAATTTGAGTGCAGTGATGTAGAATCAGCAGATCAGTATGAGAATAGTAAAAAAAATAACGGTCCAGACGTTGATTTGTTGTGTAGCTGCATGGGGTGTGCAATTAAAACTTTACTGTGTGGTCCTAGGACAAATAGGGGTTGAACCTCACAGCCCCCTCAGAATTTCTTACTATGAAGCAGATGAAGGTATGGAGGAGCTAAAACCACGACTTGTTACATTATCAAGAGTTTGTAATGACTACTCCCAATGATTAGTTGTGTGTGCACTGATATTGTGTCCAAAGTTCAAAAATCTCAAATTTTTCTCGATTTTGCATTTTTTGAGCATAAGACCATGCCCAAAATATCCATTGTATCCAATAAAGTTAAATACCTGTTAATTCTACCATTCACGAGCTTTCCAAGGGTAGTAAATTTGTTATAATAGGATCAACGATTGGGATATAAAGGCATTTAGAAGTTGGACACATCAGGCGCAAATTATGCCAATATGGGTTAAATTTGGGCGGCTTGAGCCACCCCTAAATATTTTTTTAGTGTCATAAAACTTTACAGGTGTTATTATGGGACCATATGGAAACTTTTTAGGGGGACTGCATTTCAAGTTTCTAGAAAAATATTTGTTGGGACACCCTAACCCACATGCACCCACACACACAAACACACACGCGCACACGCACACGCACACACACATGGATATATATAATCATATATATATATACATATATATGCACAGATAGATCCGTCCTCCGCACACAGGCATAAGGACGGATGGATGGAAGGACAAACAGGCATAAGGACGGATGGATGGATGGAGGGATGGATGGATGGATGGAAGGATGGATGGATGGATGGACGGACGGATGTACGGACGGACGGACGGACGGACGGGCGGACGGACGGACGGACGGACGGACGGGTGGGCGGACGGATGGATGGATGGATGGATGGATGGATGGATGGATGGACAGGCATAATGATATAAGAATGGACGCGTGGACAGGCATAATCAACCATCAATCAATCGTAATTTATATAGCGCCCCTCCAGGGCACCTACTCAGAGGCGCTCCCGACCGAGATCAAACGAAAATAAGGACAGAATGTGGGAAGGACGGATAGGCATCAGGGCGGAAAGATAATAGGACGCACTGGTGTAGAGATGTAAGGACGGACAAGCTTAAGGACTGTATGATGGGATGATAGACAGGCATAAGGAATAAAATGATGGATGTACATAGACTGCAGGCATGCATAAGGACGAATGGTGAGAAGGGCGGACAGGCATAGGACAATGCAAGGATGGACAGGAATAAGGACGGAAAGCTAAAAGGACAGACAAGCTTAAGGACGGAGGACGGAATGACAAGCAGACGTAAGGACGAGCGGTTGAATGAGTGGATAGACAGGCAAAATACGGATGGAAGAAACGACGGACTGACACAAAGACGCACAAATGAAAGTGTGAACGAACATGTGTGTAATAATAATATTATTATTACACACACACACACACACACACACACACACACACACACACACACACACACACACACACACACACACACACACACACACACACACACACATATATATATATATACATGTACGCACGCACACACACAACAACAGAAACACACGCGCCAACACACACGCACCCACACACAAACACACACGCGCACACACATGGATATATATACATATATATAATATATATATGCATAGATAGAGGTAGGCGATAATATATCAGAGTTCAGCCATCTAGGAAAGGATTGTGAAATTTAATGGTTTCCCCGGAAGTTGTGTTACGACGTCATTAAAGGCGGCGTCGACATAAAACGTCTAAACGTTGCGCTATATAATAGAGAGGATTTGTTGACGTCATGCACACGCAATAACAGCCCACGGTATATATAATGTCTCTGTTTGTGTCACCCACGCACGCACGCACTCACGCACACACGCAGGTATCTTAATAAGCAAACGAGTGGACATCGCGGAAAGAATATATGAGAATTGAAGTACTGTCGACGCTGCATGTGTGTCTGTGTGTGTGTGTGTGCGTGTGTGTGTGTGTGTGTGTTTGTGTTTGTATTTGTATATATACATAATAAAAAATACATTATTATTATTTTTAGTTTATTACTTCGCTTTTAACTACTGCTATAAAACCTGTATTATTGTTATTATTTTTATTATTATTATTATTATTATTATTATTATTATTATTATTATCACTTATTATCATTTATTATTATTTTTTTTGCCCCGAGGTAAACATGAAAACTCGGGGACTTCAACACTCTCGATAAAAGCAAATTTGTGTGGAATGGACCCTATTCGTCAAGGTCCCTGTTGGAAAAGGTACCCCTAAAAGCGACATAGTTGAATCGCTGAATCGTTACCGATTATTATTATTATTATTATTATTATTATTATTATTATTATTATTATTATTATTATTATTATTATTATTATTATTATTATTGTTATTATTATTATTATCACTTATTATCATTTATTATCATCATTATTATTATTGTTAACATTATTATTATTATTATTATTATTTATTTATTTATTTATTTTATTATTAAGGATTGTTATATAGCTCCCCTTCAAGGAAATCCACTGGGAAACGTTCCCAGTCCAACCACGGCTAAATTAGGCAGTTTTTCAGTTCGAAGGGAACATAGTGGCATAGTGTTGTGACCCTCTATAGACACCAGGCGGAGCACAACAGGGTCGGCATGATTGTATATATATATATACATATGTATATATATATATATATACACATATGTATATATACATATATACATATATACATATATATATACATAATATATATAGTGTCGGCTAGATGTATAAGTATGTTGTATGTGTAGAAACTGTAGATGTTGGTGTGTGTGTGTGTGTGTGTGTGTGTGTGTGTGTGTGTGTGTGTGTGTGTGTGTGTGTGTGTGTGTGTGTGTGTGTGTGTGTGTGTGTGTGTGTGTGTGTGTGTGTGTGTGTGTGTGTGTGTGTGTGTGTGTGTGT
This sequence comes from Lumbricus terrestris, assembly GCA_949752735.1. Taxonomy (NCBI): domain Eukaryota; kingdom Metazoa; phylum Annelida; class Clitellata; order Crassiclitellata; family Lumbricidae; genus Lumbricus; species Lumbricus terrestris. The sequence goes on from OX457053.1 coordinate 23,741,864, forward strand.
GTGTGTTGGTGTGGTTGTGTGCGTGCGTGCGTGTGCTACAAACAACTTTAGCCAAATACGGAACAGGCAAGAGAGCATATACTGTGTAGACTAAAACCAAACTTAGGTATATTAATCCGGATAATCAGGGCTATATCCATTCAAAGCGAGTAAGCCGTCATTATATATATATACGTATATATGTATTATATATATGTATTATATATATATATATATATATATATATATATATATGCAAATCCTTGGTTAATCTTAGCAAATACTAATAGAGTTGAGAGATACGCGAGATTCACTTTCGGCGCACGCGTGACAAGGAACATAAAACCGAGTATATACTATCGTCTGCATGGGAGCCAGTGTAGAAGTGGAGAACCCCGTAACGAGTGTGTCGGAGCCACTCGGAGTCGGAGTCTCTTTTGTAGACGAGACTGAGAAAACACTCGGCACTAAGTCTGCTTCTCGTCTGGGTCGTGTTCCGTCGCTCTCCCGCCCGGGGCATGACTTGCGCAGTCTCAATTGCGCCCCTTATGTACACGCGCGTGGAAATCCGATTGTGCTGTCGGCAAAATATTGACATCGTTCTCTGCTGCAAGAGATCAAATTGCATGACGGTATAATACAGATGCAGTTGTTTGGATTAATACCTGATTTGATGCGAAATGCTAAAACCTTGCTGTGCCTGATGCGATAAGGAATGGCGCAGCTTTAGCCGATGCAATTATCTGATAACTTGATATTATGATTCAGAGTCAACATTATTGTGTTGGAAAATATTAATTTTACGTTATAGTCGCCGAGTAAATTATTGCACCACTGTTTTGCAGTCAAACTCTAAAAGCGGATAGGCTATGCATTAAAGATTGGACTTATGGATCCCTCCATAATCCATAATCTCTGTACTTTCGCCAAATGTGTAAACAAATAATCTAACCAGACTCTGATCTGAATGGTTTTAACGTGCCGCTCTAATAATAATTATGATGCGGCATCCGCTTGTTGCTATTTAACGACACTGCCATAGCAAAGATGATTAGTGTCGCCCTCCTCATTTTTTCATGCTTGGGACGGGTACCGTAAGAGTGAAAACAGTGGTGGAGTTAAATACGGTATCAGTAGCCTATATAGATATACTATTGAATATTTGGTCAATTGTGGCATAATCGTTTATCGAAAGCAAAAATCGTATTTGGACACCTTTAAATTGTTACCACGTGCTGAGATATATGGGCATCGACGCGCCCCCATCGTAGATACTTGACGAGAGTGCAGTACTTGTGTGAAGCACGCTATAAGAAATCAGTTAGGTGTGGACTGTGCATGGCAGCATGCAAGATGGTGAACGAAGAAATACACAGGAAACTCTGACTGAGCCAAAGATTAGTATTACAAGTCCTTCCCAACTATACCTCTTATAAATGTAACAAGACATAGGCTTCATATGTTCATATGTTGAGGTGCATGCCCATGCAGTGACTTTGAAGCATCGGAGGAAGAGCAGGAAACAAGAGTATATATATATATATATATGGGAGGTAAAGTGTGGACTGCGCAGCAATGTAAACAATTCACGTTATCATTGCTCGTCATTTCGTCTGGACAGCAATCCTTCCTTCATATATTTAGGCCTACCCCAACAGGCTTCAACAGAAACCACGTGATCCCACCATCCTGGTCCTTCCTTCTCAAATATCTGCTATTCTATCGATAAATGTCCAATCTTAATCTTGTCTAGTGATTCTTATAGCGCCGTCATTTACCGTATAGGTTCAGTGGAACTGGAACACGCAAGCATACACTACAGGCATAGGCGTATACATATAACCATTCAGAGAGTAGACGTCATGGTTCTACGGTTTAGGTGTTGCTTCCTATGCTGACAAACGATCAAATCATCGTAAGAAATATGAGCATTGCGTTTTTGTGGTGAACGCTGAAAATCTGGCGTGAAATTGCCGAACGTAATGAGAATCTACGACTTCAATAAGTTGATGTTTATGGATGTTACCAGCAAAGAGGATTATTATCAGAGCACGATATATATAAGCCACCCGATATACGAGATCACGGTATCACGGTTCCAGCTATCACGCCATAACTATAACATATCAGGTTTTAAGATTATGTTGCCGGCGTTATGATCTTAGTGCGTGCACTATAAACTTCAGAAGCAGTTTGGCTGTGAAAATTGCGATTAAATTACCAGATGTTCCGCGCTTGACTTGTAAGAAACTTTGGGGCCGGTTGTTAGGAAGATGAGAGGTTGCACGGGGAGGGGAGAGGATTGGCCATACATGTACAGGTTCATATGCCGATGCCAAGAAAAAGAAATCGCTGTAAACTTCATGCATAGGCCTACCCGTGGCTGCCCCAGGGCTATAGGCCTACAGCTTAAAAGGAACTGATCCTCTTCGAATTTTCTCAGCTTTTCATCAGATCTAAAACACGAATTTGTAGACGCTGTTGTGCTTGGCTGCATGCAACTATACAAGATTTATTGAAAATGGGGATCTTTTATGTCTGATGTCGTCACTCTTTTATGCCACTCTCACAGTGCCAGTCCTAAGCCTGGATAAAGGAGGAGGGCGACGTTAATTATCTTTATTTATTTATTATCACGCAGTATACATGTCGTTAGACTAAAACAACGAACTTAAGTCTGCTACTCAAACAACACCTGCAGCCTGCATGTCAAGACATTAATAATGATAGCGTCGTTTACAGCTTTTATGCCCAACACGTCGTCGTGCAACGTTCAGACAGGTGCTTCATTTGGTTGTCTGAAATAATGTATATTGTATAATGCAGTACTGTTGAGATTTAAATGAAGCAGCCGCGGACGGTGATTTTTCAACCTCTTGTACTAATATAGAACCTTGTACAATAAGTATTCGGCTCGTTTCACCCGTCCAACTTCTCAAGAGATGCATGCTGTGGCTTGTAATGCTGGTCAGAGGCGGATCCAGTGGGGCCAATCCGGCCATGGCCCCCAATTTGGATTTTTTCATTTTTGACCGGCTATTCTGGCTCGGAAAGTTGACGTGCCCTCCCCCTATGAGTAGTCCCGCAGGCCCCTCCCCACGCCCACGAGGTCCGTATATGAGGTCCGTATATTCACTCGCACTCGTTTTACTTTGATAATATGCAACGTTTTCAACCACCCCATGGTATACAGATGCTCCCGCAACTGATAAAGGAACCCCACCCCCGGCAATTCTCATCCCGGGCTGCACTAACTGCAGCGCAGGAGCAGACGATGATAATTATCTTGCTAGCTGCATGTACAAACCGCCATTTTTCATGTCGGCAATTTCTTTTCCGTGAACGAAGACGGCGGTGGTGGCGGTGGAGGTGTTGGCTTCGGATGAATACGAACCGCAAATTCTCGTTACTTTCCTCTCCTTTGCTCCGATCTCCGACGACTAAGCAACCGTTAACCGTTGAAAGTCGTCCGTCAATTAACGACCGACGCCTCTGCTTATAGCTCTGCACGGCGAAGTACGACGGCAGCCATACATGTATGTTCGTCGTTAATTATATATGTATATGTATATTTATATGCATATGTATGTGTATATGTATATGCATATGTATATGTATATATATGTATATGTATATATATATGTGTATATATATGCATATGCATATGTATATGTATATGTGTATGTATATGTGTATATATATGCATATGTATATGTATATGCATATGCATATGTATATGTATATGTAGATGCATATTTATATGCATGTGCATATGCATAGATATATTTGTATGTATATGTATATGTATGTTTATATGTATATGTATATGTATATGTAAATTGTATGTATATGTATATGTATATGCATATGCATATATATATATGTATATGTATATTACATGTATATGTGAATCCCATTTAACGAGCAATGATTGCTGTTGCAGGCGTCGAACCCGTAACTCGACGAACGTCTGGTTAGTGGCTTTGATGTAGCGCCGCATTTCGGTGTAATTCGACGAGTGAGGGAGGGGAAAAAGGAGGGGGATGTTGTAGCGACGGACGGTCGGATGGATTTTGTTTTAGAAAGAGACGAGATGTAATCAGAATTGGAGTGAACGTGTTCGTTGCGATCCAGATTGATTGGACTGAGATCATGGATCGATCGAATTGTATACATACGTTGACAGATTCACGTAGTTGCATGCATACATGCATGCATACGTGCATGTACCATTGTACGTACATGCATACACACATGCATGTATGCAGGGGCGGATCTAGGGTGGACCAATCCGGCCATGGCCCCCATTTAGGAATTTCTTTATTTTTGGCCAGCTATTCTGGCTTGGAAAGTTGACGTCCCCCCCATGAGTAGTTCCGGAGGACCCTCCCCACGCTCACAAGATTCGTATACGAGGGGTCCGTATGACTAAAAAGAATTTAAAAGGTCATCAACTATTTTGGCGGATAAAATGGTAGCTTTTCTTGGGAATTCGAAGCAAATTATACTTTAGAAGAGGGTCATCAGATTTGTCGGCGACCAAGACGAAAAATTTTCTCTGTCCCAAGACCGAAAATTTGCCCACCCCGCTTCGAAAATTTATGTATCCGCCCTTGGATGTATGCATACAATGTCATAATAATATGTGTGGATACGTTGTAGGCCTATTACGTACATGCCTACATGCTAGCATAATGCATAGGTCTACATGTGTACTTGTTCATACACGCTTGCATATTATAGGCTACACATTCCACACTAGACATTATTCATGAATACATGAATGCACATAATCATACACATGTATAGAACTATTCATGCATACTTATATGTATGTCTGCAGGTATACTGTATTCACGAATGACTCATACAACGATACAGCACGTTTTATACAACAAATATGCTGATCAGTATACACTATACAATGTACATGCACACATGCATACATTGCATAGGCTTGTTTGAACACGTCACGTTTCATAACTGTTCTCGAGCAAGTCACGTGGACGCAATGCATCCAATGAGACTGTTCTCGAGCAAGTCACGTGGACGCAATGCATCCAATGAGACTGTTCTCGAGCAAGTCACGTGGACGCAATGCATCCAATGAGACTGAGCGTGTAACCCCTCCCCCGTTTCTATTTTTAACTCACGGTTCCATTTTGCGATTGCGTCTATGTAACTTCTGTTACTGGTTGATTATTTGAAGATGCCAAGGAGTACTGTCACAACGAACAGTTCGTCGCCAAGTGCCCGGATAATGACCTCATTCTGATTACGTCAGCCATGTACGGGCGCATGCGCGTTGGCAAGTGTGTCAAGGAGGGCTTCGGGTATCTCGACTGCTACGCTGACGTCACGAGGCACATCCACGAACGCTGTTCCGGTCGGCCATCTTGTGCCATCCGGGTCCCGGATGCCACGCTCGACGGTACGAAACCGTGCAATGAAGACTTGAAGAGCTACCTGGAAGTTAACTTCACCTGCATTAAAGGTAGCTCGGGGAGAGAATCTGTCAATTAGTTAGTTAATCAGTCGATTAATTAAGTAAGTATAGCTACACAACATACAGAGAGACCAAGAAAGCCTAGAAGAATTTTATGCAGTCACGCAGGCATGCATGTATACTTACGTACGTGTACGTATATACATACATAATATGCACATGAACACTTATACATACATGTACGTATGCACTTGCTTGCATAGTTGCGTCTTATCTTATCTGACCATTTATAAAGCGCTTCTCGCAGCAAGAGCTTTTCAGAAGCGCTCCCAGTGCGTTTAACTCCGAGAAAAAAGGCAAGTTTTTAGACGAGAGAAAGACGAGGATAATACGGACATACGACACTATTGCCTATATATCTAAAACAAAGTGAGCGGTGTTTTGATTGTTGTATCTCCTTATCGTCCAATCAACGAAGGTCTTTCTCTGGACAGACCACAAGGTGCTTCTAAACTAGTGAATACGGTAGCATATGCTCTAGGGAGATACGGCAAGATCCATGGAGCTATACGGTAAAAATTTCTGGAAATAAGACATACGGCAGGCAGTTTTCGTTGAATATGCATATGGTAAAAAAATCTGGAAATAAGACATACGGCAGGTAGTTTTCGTTGAATATAATTATGTCTTATCTGCTGGCGATTAAAAGTGACGAAAGATTAACAAAATATGTCTGCTACAAATCAAGATCTAAACCGCATTTCGGAAAAAGTGGAGAAACGACAAGGTAATAATATTCTCAGGCGACGATTTGTCATCTAACCAGTTAATCCATTAATCAACCAATATAAATTATGGCCACGATCGAGCATATAATAGTGTGGAAAAACTTGAAGATTGCCTGCTGTGTTTGGGTGCGCTTGCTTTGCTCTCTCTGCCTACGTCTGCTTGCCCCGCCCCTTTAGCCTCCGTCTACTTATCCAGCATACATTGGCCTATGTCTACTTATTCAGCACGTCTACTTATTCAGCACACTAGCCTCCGTCTACTTATCCAGCATACATTGGCCTATGTCTACTTATTCAGCACGTCTACTTATTCAGCATACCGTGGCCTATATCTACTTATTCAGCACACCTGCGTCTGGGAGGGTATAAATAGAGCAGAGCAGATCGTCGTAGTAGAGTCGGGAGTCGTCGTCAGTTGCAGTGTGAAGTAGTTGAAGAGTTCGTCGTAGTAGTCAGTCAGTCAGTCAGAGCTGCTTCTTCTGTGATAGAGTTCAGTAGAGTTTAGTCGCAGTGGGTACAGTATCGTGCCGCTCGGTGCAGTGTTGTGGGATCGATTCTTGTGCATCGGTGACTTACCTTTGGAAAAGAAAGACATTCATGCGTGTTTAGTTCAGTTGCGTCGCAGTGATCTAGCATTCAGTGTACAGTTTGATTAAGACGTTCGATTTCGCAGTTATTAAATACAGTTCGATTAAATACAGTTCGTTTGAATACAGTTCGTTTAAGTATAGTTAGCCTAAGCCTAGCCGGCTAGTCGTTAGTCCCCAGCTAACGCCTTACCCCCCGGACATCATCGAAAGACTTACACGGCTAGGGTTGGTGATCGGCCCTGGTACTTTTCTGCCCAGCCCTAGTTCCGCAACAAATTGGCACCAGCAAGTGGGGTTTTGATTTATTCGATTGGACGTCTCGGAACAAATTGGAACCAGCAAAAACTAGTTCAAGAAGTTGGGGGTTTTGTTACATTCGTCGGACTGCTACAAACTGTTACACGGAAGCGGGAGCTGATTTGATTCTGGACTGACAACGATGTGGAACGCAGCGACTGGTGAGTTTTCTCGCGCAGGAGTGGACGGAAGCGTTTCTGGCCTTCCTGCTACTTCGTCGCCTACCGCCGGACGACGAAAGGACGTTTTGGTCGACCACGAGGTCGAGTCTAGCCGCTTCCTGCAGACAATCGATTTCGACGACTCGCCGAAGAGGGAGCGAAAAAGCATGCTGATTCCGGAGAAAGACGCCAGCGCTTTGGAGTCAAAGATTCTGGAGAATGTCGGTCGCTTGGTCGGTGAAAAGAGGAGTCCAATCAAGCCCGGAAAATTCGATGGAACTGGATCCCTCGAATCGTTCTTGGCACAATTCGATGTGTGCGCGAGACACAACCGATGGACTGCAGCCGACAAAGCGGACTTCCTCCGCTGTTCATTGGAAAAAGCAGCAACGCAGTTACTCTGGGATTTTGGAGCCCGGACGGAAGTAACCTACGAGCAGCTCGTCGAGAGACTACGTCAACGATACGGCGCGGAGGGTCAGGCTGAGACCTTCCGGGCACAACTCTACTATCGCCGGCAGAGATCAGATGAAACCCTGGGCGACTTGCTGCACGACATCCGGAGACTCGTCGTTCTCGCCTACCCGGTTCCATCTAACGAAACGACGGAGATCGTCGCGAAGGACGCCTTCCTCGAAGCGATCCGCGACCGTGAGTTGTCCCTCAAGGTGAGAGAACGTGAGCCGAAGACCATCGACGAAGCGTACCGAACCGCTCTACGCCTCGCCGCGTACCAGCAGACGTCGGAATTGGAGGATCGTCGGAGACCAGCCAATCGGGTGAGAACGACGCAAGATGGAGACGCTGGTGGACAACTTCAGTCCCAATTGGACAATTTCTTCGCTGCCCAGCGAAAGTGGCAACAGGACATGGAAGGAAGGATCTGTCAACAGCTGGAGGAACTTCGAGGTTTGTACCGGACGAGTCTCGACGCCGAACCGAACGTCTCTCCGCCGGTTCCGCCTCCGGGAAGGTCTCCCGGGAACTCTGGTCGAGCCGTGACCTGCTTCAACTGTGGACGCGTGGGTCACGTGGCCCGCCAATGCCGCCAACGCCGACAGCCTCCCAACCGTCAAGACGACGCACGCAACTCGGGTCCGACGACGCCCGAGCATGATGGACCGATCGTCACCAACCACACAACAAGAGACCGAACGACGGGTGTAACGAACAACGCGATCTACATCCGTGGAACGATCAACGGACGGCAAAGAACATGCCTAGTGGACACTGGGTCGGAGGTAAGCTTGGTTCCCTCGTCTGATGTTGATGGGTTGTCGCTCCAGCCAAGCAATCGCATCCTTTTAGCTGCTAATGGTACTGCAATTAGGGTTTTGGGTCAGCTTGATCTTCCGATTGTGATTTCCAGAGGATTTTCTATTGGCACTACTTTTCTTGTCTCGGATCAGATCGGTGAACCAATGCTGGGAATGGACTGGTTGAGACAGCATCGCTGTAGATTGGGTTTTGGTCAGGGCGCACTTTTTGTTGGTCGCCGCCGCATTCCTCTGGTCAAGGGAAATGGTTCGCTTTGGTGCCGCAGGGTGATGGTTGCAGAGGAGACGACCGTCCTTCCTCGTTCCCAGTGCGATATACCTTGCACAACGCAGTATAGAGACTTGACGACCACTGCACAGGCGTGGATGACGGAGTCCAAAGAGATCCAGCCTGGGTTACACGTAGCCAGAGTCGTGCTTGGTGATGATGCTAATAAGTCGTGCATTCGTGTAGTAAATTTGAATGAGCAATCTGCTTTGTTGACTGCTAATCAAATGTTGGGTGAATTGCATCCCGTAAATGTCGAGGTAAGGAAGGAAAATGATAGACGCACGGGTCCTGAAACCCATTTGATTGAGAAGCTGATGGAGGACATTTCGGAGGATGTCCCGACGGAGGTGAAGGAACGGTTGAAGGATTTGTTGGTCGAGTACGAGGACATTTTTTCGACCACTGACCGAGATTTGGGACGAACCGCGATAACCCAACACAGGATTGATACAGGGAACTCTCGTCCAGTGAGACAACCCTTACGGAGGCAGCCGCTGCCATATCAGACTGCTATTGATGAACAATTGAATCAAATGTTGGAAACTGGAGTGAGTGGATGTTCTGCAAATGTGATTCTCGCTAAGGAGAAAAATTGGTCGGTGCGGTTTCGTTCGGGTCCAACCCGGAAGGATTTCGGTCCCTTTTCGGGAATTGATGCTTGTTTGAGACTCTCTTCTGGCGCAGCGTGTGTGTTCGCGTTTGAATTGGATTGTGGCTACGCTCATGGAAAAGTGGGTTGTGGTCGTGCGAAAGAAATCGTTTCTACTAGGCCTACCTATGGGTGGTTTTTGAACTGTGAATTTGATCCTTTCGACCCTGGAGGATATGGGTTAAATTTTGGTCGACCAATCCGAGAGAGATTTATTTATTCGGCCTATGGGTCCGAGATGTCGGAACGGCTGGAGAAAGCCTACGCCGTCGCTCGCCAATGTCTTAAGAAGGGCGCGGAAAGGCGCAAACACGCCTACGACCTACGACTGCGGCCGGCAAAATTCGAGGAAGGTGACTGGGTCTACTACTTCAGTCCACGGAAATTCGTGGGACGTAGCCCGAAGTTCCAACGGAATTTCACCGGACCTATGATGATCCTGCGGGCGTGCGGTCCCGTCAACTATCTCCTCCAGAAGTCGCCGAAGGCTAAGCCCTTCGTCGCACACATCGACAAACTCCGCCACTGCTATGGGCGGACGAAAGGGGAATGGAGCGAGGCGCCTGCAAGGAAGACGGAAGGACTACGCAGCGAAGCAGCGGAAAATACCGCCGCATCTTCCAGCCACCGGCCACGTCATCGCTGGAAGGGGACGCCAACGGAGGAAGCGCTCTCAAGAAGTCGGCATACCGACAACGGTGACAGTGCGACGGCATACGCCGTCGACCGGCCGAGGACCAGGTCCTTTGCACATCGAACGGATGCAACGGACGCAACGGATGCAACGGAAGCAACGGATGCAACGGACGCAACGGAAGCAGGTTCGGACGGAACAACGGCGATCTCGGGTCGACCCCGTCGGGCCGTTCGTCGACCTGTCCGGTTCCAGTAAAGCGAACGAGGAGGACGGCGCACGTTTCCTCTACGTGCGCGCAGTCCACTCCTGTCGGCGCGCGTGGGTGCGCGCGCGCTTCTTCTTCGTCGGCGCACGTTTCCTCTACGTGCGCGTAATCTACTCCTCTCCGCGCGCAAGTTCCTGTCTGCGCGCAAGTTCCTGTCGGCGCGCGTGGGTGCGCGCGCGCTTCTTCTTCGTCGGCGCACGTGTCTACGTACGTGCGCGTAATCTACTCCTCCTCCGCGCGCAAGTTCCTGTCGGCGCGCGTGGGTGCGCGCGCGCTTCTTCTTCGTCGGCGCACGTGTCTACGTACGTGCGCGTAATCTACTCCTCCTCCGCGCGCAAGTTCCTGTCGGCGCGCGTGGGTGCGCGCGCGCTTCTTCTTCGTCGGCGCACGTGTCTACGTACGTGCGTGTAATCTACGACCTCATCTTACCGGAAGACAGACCGCTTCGAAAGAAAAAAAAAGAAGAAAGAAAGGTGACACTCCTAGTTTTGTTTTGCCGTAAGGGACTCTGAACTTAAGTTTCGTATCGCGCAGTGCGATTATTTTCTGTTAGTTGCGCCAACGTAATTATTCTGAAGACGTTCTTCGTCTGATTAACTTTATAAGCCGTTTTGTTCGTCAATGAACGATGCTTGGTTGTTTGGATGCTGTTCTTTATTTTGTGTTAGTTAAGTTGGCGTCTTTCGAAATGGACGATATTTTGCATAAGCGAATTGATTATTTGCATAGAATTGTGGACTGAGGCGTGTGCCTTATCGCGATGGACAATGTTTATTATGCTGGGGGTTCGTTTTTCCCCTGTTAATTTTATCCAAAGGGGGCTTTGGACTGCTCCTGGGGGGGCCGTGTGGAAAAACTTGAAGATTGCCTGCTGTGTTTGGGTGCGCTTGCTTTGCTCTCTCTGCCTACGTCTGCTTGCCCCGCCCCTTTAGCCTCCGTCTACTTATCCAGCATACATTGGCCTATATCTACTTATTCAGCACACTAGCCTCCGTCTACTTATCCAGCATACATTGGCCTATGTCTACTTATTCAGCACGTCTACTTATTCAGCACACTAGCCTCCGTCTACTTATCCAGCATACATTGGCCTATGTCTACTTATTCAGCACGTCTACTTATTCAGCATACCGTGGCCTATATCTACTTATTCAGCACACCTGCGTCTGGGAGGGTATAAATAGAGCAGAGCAGATCGTCGTAGTAGAGTCGGGAGTCGTCGTCAGTTGCAGTGTGAAGTAGTTGAAGAGTTCGTCGTAGTAGTCAGTCAGTCAGTCAGAGCTGCTTCTTCTGTGATAGAGTTCAGTAGAGTTTAGTCGCAGTGGGTACAGTATCGTGCCGCTCGGTGCAGTGTTGTGGGATCGATTCTTGTGCATCGGTGACTTACCTTTGGAAAAGAAAGCCATTCATGCGTGTTTAGTTCAGTTGCGTCGCAGTGATCTAGCATTCAGTGTACAGTTTGATTAAGACGTTCGATTTCGCAGTTATTAAATACAGTTCGATTAAATACAGTTCGTTTGAATACAGTTCGTTTAAGTATAGTTAGCCTAAGCCTAGCCGGCTAGTCGTTAGTCCCCAGCTAACGCCTTACCCCCCGGACATCATCGAAAGACTTACACGGCTAGGGTTGGTGATCGGCCCTGGTACTTTTCTGCCCAGCCCTAGTTCCGCAACAATAGTCGTCTAATATCGCTAAAGCAAGCAAATAATAAGTATGTCATTCAATCAAGAAAGCAATAAGTATGTCATAATAGCAAGCAATAAGTATGTCTGGCTCTTTCTATCGTCTTCTCAAGACTTTTCTTTTCGCCCATGCCTGGCTTGGAAGCGCCTCTGAGTAGAGATCTTGAAGGGGCACTATATTGTAAATTTATGTGATTGATTGATTGACTGATTGACTGACTCACTCACTCACTCATTCACTCACTAGCTAACTCACACTCACTCACTCACTCACTCACTCACTCACTCACTCACTCACTCACTCACTCACTCACTCACTCACTCACTGATGTCAATTACTCCGGGACACAGCCTGCAGATCTTTAATCAACTACCAATATTACAATAATCAATCAGTCAATCGTTCAATCAATCATTCAATCATTCATTCAATCAATCATTCAATCAGTCATTCAATCGATCAATCAATCATTCAATCAATCAATCATTCAATCAATCATTCAATCAATATTTCAATCATTCAATCAATATTTCAATCAGTCAATCAATCAACCAATCATTCAATCAATTAATCAATCAATCATTCAATCATTCATTCGACCAATCAGTCAGTCAATCAATCAGTCAATCAATCGATCAATCATTCAATCAATCTTTCAATCAATCATTCAATCGATCAATCAATCATTCAATCAATCATTCAATCAATCAATCGATCAATCAGTCACTTCGATTGGTGATCTCTTCCAGTGGGTGGCGCTACCTCGGTCGGCGGAGGAGGAGGAGGAGATTCCTGCGAGCTGTCGTCAGACAACGATGTCTTCACTGGCTTCCTGTCCAACCGTCTTTCCTCCACCACGTCGAAGCTGTGCGGTTCCACGGAGTCCCCGTGGACGATTCGGGTCCTTGCAGGCCAACGCATCAACCTAACCCTCCTCGATTTCTCCTCGGGCCCCATGCCCTTGAAGGGCCCGAGCCCCGCCTCTCCTTGTGACCTCTACGCTGTCCTTCAAGAAGCGGACGGCGTTTCCGGTACAAACGTCTGTGGAACCGGAAGAGTGCAAAGTCTACACGTCTACACTTCCGTTGGAAACAGTCTCAAGGTCATCCTGAAGCCACGCAAGGTCAACAGCACAAACAACTTCGTCTTCAGATTCGATGGTGAGCAATAAACAGACAAGCACACAGACAAACACACACGCACAGACAGACAAATACACATACAAACAGACGGACAGACAAATACACAGACAACACACACAGACAAGCAGACCGACAAACAGCTGACTGACAGAAAACAGATTGACTGACAGACGAAGACAGGCACAAGAATAAATAAACACACACACACGAACTCACATACACTCGACCACTCCCAAACACACGAACACACACACACACACACACACACACACACACACGTAAACATACAAGAAGATGAGACGGACTCATAGAGCAACACCGACTGCAGCAGTATTTTATTTACTTTTATTTATCACACTTGCTATAGCATCCCTTCAAGCTCACTACTCAGAGGCGCTCACAACTACAGCGCGGACACTGCATCGGAGTTTCACGACGAAGCTCACAGGCAATTTCGAGTGAAGGACTTGCTCACGGTCCCTACGCGGCGACTTGAGGTGGATTCGAACCTCAAAGGCGCCGACACTACCACTGCACCACATCGCCCTCACACGTACAATGTGTATATGCTATAAGCGAACGCCGCGATGAGACATGCACATCAAAGGACACAGACCATACTGCAGACAATTAGACAGACAGACAAGCTTACAGACAGAAATACGCACGCACACACACACACAAAGTGACTAGTTTTGCAACGCCGAGAAACCAACACTGCGATGACAGGAACGTATCCAAAGACGCACACAGGGCCACAGACAGACATGCATACGGACGGACGGATACACGGACGGATACACGGAAGGATACACGGACTGACGGACGGACGGATGGATACACGGACGGATACACGGAAGGATACACGGACGGATACACGGACGGATACACGGAAGGATACACGTAAGGATACACGGACGGATACACGGACGGATACACGGACGGATATACGGACGGATACACGGAAGGATACACGAAAGGTTACACGGAAGGATACACGGACGAATACACGGAAGGATACACGGAAGGATACACGGACCGATACACGGACGGATACACGGAAGGATACACGGACGGATACACGGACGGATACACGGACGGATACACGGAAGGATACACGGAAGGATACACGGACGGATACACGGACGGATACACGGAAGGATACAAGGACGGATGGTTACACGGATGGTTACACGGAAGTATACACGGAAGGTTACACGGAAGGTTACAAGGACGGATACACGGACGGATACACGGACGGATACACGGACGGATACACGGAAGGATACACGGAAGGATACACGGACGGATACGCGGAAGGAATGGTGGATGGAAGCAGCGGACGAAATGAGCGCAGAGCAAAGATCGCGAGAGATAAATCTCGCTTTATGCGCTCACATATATCGACATCCGGCGGCCAAGTTATATCGCTCCACTGGGGAACTAAACCTCTACTCGCTTTGTCCGCTCTTAGTCCGCTATTTATCTGCTTTTAGTCCGCTCTGTCCGCCTAAGCCTCTAGCCCCCTCGTGGCTTGCGCTGTGCTTGTTCATCCACTGTTAGTCCGGTCTTTGTCCGCTCATTGTTGTTCATACATTGTCCGCTCATTGTTGTTCATACATTGTCCGCTCTTTTTCGCTGTAAATATGTTGGGTTCACTTGTAGTCTCACTCTGTCCAAAGCCCGGTAATGATGTCGTCACTTGCTGTGCTGTCTGTCTGTCTGTCTGCTTGTCTGTCTGTCCATATGTCTCTCTGTCTGTCTATCACTCTGTCTGTCTGTCTGTCTATCTGTCTGTTTGTCTGTCCATATGTTTCTCTGTCTGTCTATCACTCTGTCTGTCTGTCTGCTTGTCTGTCTGTCCATATGTCTGTCTGTCTATCTGTCTGTCTGTATGTCTGTCTGTCTGTCTACCACATCAATGTCTGTCTACCACAGCAATGTCTGCTCCATTACCAGACTATTGTATGGCCTGCATGCAGTGGCCACTCAACTCTTCTACGGCCGGTTCAGACATGCGCTCATCTCGTTACAATGGACATGAATGATTCCAAGTTGACCGCAATCTCTGAATATAGACTGCAGTTCTACGTGTAACGAATCCGATCTTATCGGAAGAAATCGATTTTATTATATATCGTCTATTGCGTACCCATGTGTTTACGATAGATGAAATCTGTGCTTGGAATCCTATATTATAGGCAGGGGCCAAAAAGGTGCTATATAATATATTATGTTTACTGTTTGCTGAGTTTAGGAACCCATGCATGCGTGTACACGTAGGTACAGTGCATTCAAATATGTGGGCTATTCGTGCACATATGCCATATATTCATTCATTCGTTCGTTCATTTTTTATTTAGTCAACTATTCTTTATTTATTTTATATATTTTTTTATTTCTCCATTTCTATAGCGTCCATTCAAGCATCTACTCAGAGGCGCTCCCGACTACAAAACGTGGACACTGCATCGAAGTTTCACGTCGAAGCGCCCGAGCAATTGCGAGTGTAGAATTTGCTCAAGGTTTCTACGAGGCGGCTTGAGGTGGATTCGAACCTACAACCCTCTGACACCAAAGCACCGACCTCCTCATTCATTCATCCATTCACTTGTTCATTAACTTGCTTCTAGATTTGTTCATTCGTTCATTTACTTATTTCTTCGTTCATTCATTTGCCAATTCATTTGTTCATGCACTTGTTCATTCAGCCGTTTACTCTTTCATTCATTGGATCATTAATTTGCTCTTTTATGTTTTTCAATGGTTCATTCGTTTGTTCACCCGTTTGCGCTTTCGTTCATTCATTTATTCATTCGTTCATTCATTCATTCATTCATGTATTCGTTCGTTCATTCATTCATGCATTCGTTCATTCATTCATGCATTCGTTCATTTGTTTATTCGTTCGTTCAATCATATATTTGTTTATTCATTTGTTTATTCTTTCATTCGTTCGTTCATTCGTTCATTCATGCATTCATTCATTCATTCATTTGCTCATTCATTCGTTTGTTTATTCATTCATTTGTTTATTTATTTATTCGTTCGTTCGTTCGTTCATTCATTCGTTTATTCATTCATTCATCTGTTTATTCATTCATTCGTTCATTAATTCATTCATTTGTTTATTCGTTCATTCATTCATTCATTCATTTGTTTATTAGTTCGTTCAGTCATTCATTTGTTTGCTCATTCATTCACTCGTTCATTCATTCATCCATTTGTTTATTTATTCACGAATTCATTAATTTTTTTATTTGTTCATTCAGCCATTCATTAATCTTTCCATTCATTCATTATGCAAAACTGTATAACGCCTCGTAGGCAGGGCTGTACTGGTAAATTTTGAGGTGAGTACACGCTGATCTCGGGAAAATTTCGTCCATTTTGCCGTCTGAAAAATCTGACGACCTTTTTTGTCATCAGGCCCAAAAACCATCTTAAACAGCCGTGTGCTCCTGATTTACTAACGTGTACGGTGTACCCTGCTTTTTTCCCGCGTATACCCTACTTTTCGGGAGGTGAGTATACAATGCAGTTATTCCCCGGAGGTGAGTATACGCTGTATACCCGCGTATACCCTTGATTACAGCCCTGCTCGTAGGCTACTTCTCAACAGCCAAATATGTCCTTGGCTGTGCATGGATTTGCTGAGCAAGTGGATATCTCTATTAGACTTGTGTAGTTCTACTGGTTCATTGATTGGTCAAAATTGGTGCAATTGATTTGTAGGCTACCCATAGATTGTTAAATTTCTTCTTTCTACGTTGCAACGTTCTGCGCTATCGCATCTGTCCTGATTATGTGTGGTTTTCCGGACGCGGTGCGTTAATTATACGAACCACTGCACTGGATGCAGTCAGTTCCCACATTGCCTGCAAGTCTCCCAAGGCGTCAACTTATCTAATTTCTTTTTGACTCTTTCCTTTCAATTCTGCTGCCACTTCCCATAACTGAATCCGCTACAACTTCACCTTCCTCCTCCCTCCCATCGACCCTCGATTCTAAACCCACTTAGGTTGTTCACCACTGACTATACTGACAGCTCAACTATTATAAGGGTTCTAGGGCAATTACCCCCCGGACAATTACCCCCCGACAATTACCACCTGGACAATTAACCCCCGGACAACTACCCCCGTGTCAATTACCCCCCCCCCCCCGGACAATTACCCCCTGTACCAATTACCCCCCCCCGGACAATTACCCCCCGTGCCAATAAAGAAGTCTATGTCGTGTTAAACGCAAGTTAGTGTTAAACGTTCAAGAAAAATACATAAAATAAATCCAATCTAACAACGGTTGTAAGCTAGTTGTAACGCCTGCCTAATAAAATATTTAAATGTTGTCTATAATAGAGGTCTGGATTCAGTTAGTCTAAAAAGCAAGGTTATGAGCAACTCCACGAAGATAGAAAATGACTTTGTATGCGTCGTATTTGCGAACGATTGCCAGAATCCTTGCGTTTTGTGTCTGCATATTTCTTCCTTGTAAGTTGTGGTGGGTGATAGGCCTAGGCAGCGCTGAAGGTCTGACAATTACGAAGACCATGACCATGAGAATGTTCGTCCCTTCATGCGTATAAGAAGATACCCGTGAGGGAACAAGCTCACACTGTGCCACGGGGGTAGTTGTCCGGGGAGTAATTGGTACGGGGGTAATTGTCCGGGGGGTAATTGGTACGGGGGTAGTTGTCCGGGGGGTAATTGGTACGGGGGGTAGTTGTCCGGGGGGTAATTGTCCTGAGGGGGTAATTGTCCAGGGGGTAATTGTCGGGGGGTAATTGTCCGGGGGGGTAATTGTCCAGAGGTAATTGTCCTGTCACCATTATAAGCGAGAGTAACTGCATTTTTGAAGTTTATAATTATGCATGTGAGTGGTGGTGCTACTGCTACTACTACTACCACTGCTGCTGCTACTCCAACTGCTACTATGAACAAAACTACTACTACTAGTGGTAGTAGTAGTAGTGGTGGTGGTGGTGGCGGCGGCGGTGGCGGTGGCGGTGGCGGTGGCGGTAGCAGTAGCATGCAGTAGCAGCAGCAGCAGCAGCATTGGTAGTAGTATCACTAGCAGTAGCAGTAGCAGCAGTATCTACAGCTGTAGCAACAGCGGCGGCGGTGGCAGATGTTGAAATTTGTTGTCGTACTGGCTTTGTCTATGACAGTAGTTGTATATTGTTATTCTCGTTATCTTTTTTTATTGGTATTAGAAAACAAGGAAATAACACCATATTATCTCCTCAAACTCTTATCTTTGCCCATCCAACGCCTCATCAATGCTGCTGCTTGTGCTGCTCTTACCATTTGTACTAATATTGCTATAGCATAACTGATGCTACTATTATTACTACAACTATAACAACTATAGTACTACTTTGTTTGTTGTCATAATATTATGGCAACGCGAAAATATCAGATGTGGGTATACATGTTTGCGTGTATATGCTTTTCCGCATATTGTATGTATTTGCTTAAACCTTGCGAACTCAGGCACTGCAGGGAATCGAACCCAAACACCCATTACGCAGAGTACCATAATCGCCTTATTGTTCCACTAAGAGGCCACCACCGCAATAGACGAATGTCCGAATCATGTTAGGGTGTCCACCACTTTTCTCCTCGACACGAAAAGGTTACGTGTTGCCGATGCGCAAGAATCTCATTTGAATCCATCCGCCCACAAAAGAGTTCTCCCGTTAAATCGAATCAACTGCGTTCCGGCTGATCCCATTCTCGATCGCCGATCCCCATGGTGGTGGGGTGGGGTGGGGTGAGTGTGGGGTGGGGTGGGTATGGGTGGGAGGGTTGAGGTCGGTCGCTTCAACGCCGACACACGACCTCGTCGAAATTGAACGCTACTTGAGATATTACCTTTTGGCCGCTCTTCCGGTCACGTGGTCTCGGCGTCACGCGCGATACCCGGATGTTGGTATGTGTGTGTGTCACTGTAAGTCTTGCTGTGGCGCGACGCATGCGCAGTGGAGCGGAGGTGTTACACGAACAAACAGCAGAGGGACTTGGTGAGGCCACTGCTGCAGATTAAAGTGAACCATTAGCGCCATTGCCGAGTTGGGAAAGTAGGGCCAGTCCCAAGCGTTGAGAAAACAGGAGGGCGACGGCAATGGATGTCGCAGCTACATTTAGACAATGATACATTGATACATGCAGACAAACAAATATGTATATATATATATATATATATATATATTATATATCATAATACTTCGATATATGTACACATAGATGCACATGTACAAACATGCATACGTACAATGTCATACATGTACATACATACACAATACATGTACATACATACATACACAATACATGTACATACATACATACATACATACATACATACATACATACATACATACATACATACATACATACAAACAAACATACATACATACATACATACATGCATACATACATGCATATATACATACATACAATGTCATACATACATACATACATACATACATACATACATACATACAAACATACATACATACATACATACATACATACATACATACATACATACATACATACATACATACATACATACAAACATACATACATACATACATACATACATACATACATACATACATACATACATACATACATACATACATACATACATACATACATACATACATACATACATACATACATACATAGTACATACATACACACACACATACATACATATATACATACATACATGTGGATGTTCATAGGGGCGAACGTGGATGCTTTGTAGGATGGATGAACATTGAAGAGGGGAATGGGGTGGGGTGGGGCGATGGGGCATCGTTTGATCACAAATCATTTTAATTGAATCGAGCGTCGCTGCTCATGTATAGAATGCGACGAAGACTATGATCGTCGCTGTGTCGTCACTTCCGCTCTATCTTCTTCCGGTGGCGATCAAGCGTAGGACTCTTCGATGGCCGCCATTGATGTTGTTCCGTTCATCAAACTATACTCATCAACTCCACAAAATTAGAACATTCTCCTCCTCCTCCTCCTTCTCCTCCTCGTCCTCTCATCCTCCTCCTCCTTCTCCTCTCCTCCTCCTTCTCCTCTCCTCCTCCTCCTCCTCCTCCTTCTCCTCTCATCCTCCTCCACCTCCTTCTCCTCTCATCCTCCTCCTCCTCCTTCTCCTCTCCTCCTCCTCCTCCTCCTTCTCCTCTCATCCTCCTCCACCTCCTTCTCCTCTCATCCTCCTCCACCTCCTTCTCTCATCCTCTCCTCCTTCTCCTCTCATCCTCCTCCTCCTCCTTCTCCTCTCATCCTCCTCCTCCTTCTCCTCTCATCCTCCTCCTCCTCCTTCTCCTCTCATCCTCCTCCTCCTCCTTCTCCTCTCATCCTCCTCCTCCTTCTCCTCTCATCCTCCTCCTCCTCCTTCTCCTCTCATGCTCCTCATCCTCCTCCTTCTCCTCTCATCCTCCTCCTCCTCCTTCTCCTCTCATGCTCCTCCTCCTCCTTCTCCTCTCATCCTCCTCCTCCTCCTCCTTCTCCTCTCATCCTCCTCCTCCTCCTTCTCCTCTCATCCTCCTCCTCCGACCTGTATATATTATGAGAACAAGTTCAGTGGCATAGGCGCTGCTGCAATGGCCAACAGTCTGTCCACCTGTCTGCTGTTCATAATTATGCCTGTTCAGTTACCATAATTTATGCCTGTTCAGTTAGGCTACCATATGCCTGTTCAGTTACAATATGACTGTTCAGTTACCATATGCCTGTTGTTCATCTTTTCATATATGCCCTTTGGGTTACTATAAATTGTACCTGTTGCTCATCTGTTTGTTGTTCATCTTGTCTTTATAATTATGTCTATTTGTACCATATGTTTGTTGGTTGTTTTTGTTTTGTCCATATATGCCGATTCAGCTACCATTTGGCTGTGGATATGCCTGTGGTTCGTTTACCATCTTCATGATGCTTAGCTGTCCATGTGTTTCTTGTTTAGTTGTTCATTTCCCTATTGCTCAGCTGACAGCTGGTAATAATTATATACCTGTTGTTCATGTGTTCATATGCCTGTTCAGTTACCATATACCTGTTGTTCGTGTGTTCATATGCCTGTTCAGTTACCATATACCTGTTGTTCGTGTGTTCATATGCCTGTTCAGTTACCATATACCTGTTGTTCGTGTGTTCATATGCCTGTTCAATCACCATAATATCAGATTGTTAATCTGTTTCACTGGATCAATGAGACCCGCACATAGTCTGTATATCATGGTCGGATGATGTTCCGGTTCCAGTGGTTCAAGGAAACCCAAATAATTCTTGCAGTTCCCTTGAATCAAATGGAACCAAGACCATAATGAATATCATATGAATGGAACTTGTTCCCCAGAAATAAAACCAACACAGCCAGGCTTCTCTTGGCCCTAGAGTACCACTTAGACTATTAATATTGACCGGCTCCACCGAACCAGTGGAATTCAGCCAGTCAATGTGGTTCCTCTGGATCAAATGGAACTTGTTTGATTGGTCCGGTTCCACTCGTTAATTGAAACCTAGAAGTTATTCTGGAAACGATCCATATGGCGATAGAATTTCTGCTTTTAAAAACAAATAGGTTTCTCGTTATACCGAATACGATCTTTAGTTTAGCGTTCTTCTGAAGCGGGTCGCTTCCCACAGAATGCTCACGTTACTCGGGTTTTGTTCTCGCGCGGTTTGCTAACCTTATTATGGGAGGCGAAATGGAAATTTCGCTGATTTATTGCTCGAGGTTGAGTTGGGCCTTTCCGATAAATAACACATCAATCTGGAATGAAATCACCGTGCCAACCGCCGCCGCAGCAGCGGAAGGATTTCTGGCGCATGCGTGTGAGAACGGTTGGCATCTTTGAAGTGTGGCTGTAGAGTTTAGGATGCGTGTGTATGGACAGCCGATGAAATCGAAAATTCATATTATCTGCAGTTGTGAATGTATGCTTGGTAATAATAATGAAGTGCTTCTGAATCGTTGGCACTTAAATCTCGACATATTAATAATGATAATAATAATAATAATAATAATAATAATAATAATAATAATAATAATAATAATAATAATTATAATAATATTGTTATTATTATTATCACTATAATAATAATAGTAATATTGTTATTATTATTATCGCTATAATAATAATAATAAAATAATTTTAAAAATTCCTGAGGTATCCTAAATACCTCGGGGCAAAATTTTTTCCCCAATTGATAATAATAATAATATTATAATTATGATTATTGTAATTAAGCGCCTAATTATAATAATATTGCTTCGTTGTTCAAATTGACCATTCTGGCTCCTTTCTCTTCACCATTAGCCCAATACAAAGGCTTTTATTTTTTGGCCAAAATGGGCTCATTTTATTTTTTTCCAAACATTAATTTTCCAGCCTCAAATGTTCACCATTTTTGTGGCCTCTCAGGCTCTTTTTTATACTACATTCTCAAGCATATTTACAATATTTACAAGGCATAATATTTATTTAACTAGATTGGCATCAATTATGTTTGTCATAATATTTAAAAAATCAATTATGACTATTCAAAATTCCCCAATAAAAGTACAGAAGAAGAAGCGGTGAGCGTCAACAAACCAATTAAAGTTGG